>CM072886.1:127726878-128926878 GCA_037013685.1 Acridotheres tristis | reverse complement strand
TTTCTGACAGGCACAGAATTGCATTAAACTGTGCCTGTAAACTGGGACTATCAGATTCAACACACAGGCCACACCATCACCACAGGCAGCCTCTGTGTTTTTGCCAACAGAATAATTTAAGGCATTTAAGGGCCAGCTATCTGACACTGGAGTTGTGCTTCCCTCTTGCGATCTGACTCCCACTTTGGCACTTCTGCAGTCAATATTTAAATCGGTTTCCTAGCACCTGTTCTCAGTGTATGTGATTGCAGCTACTAGGTGCAAAACTAAAATCTCTTCGGTAATCACCTGAAAAAGAAACTGTAGTTATATTCAACTGAAGTCAGACTTCTGTAAAAAAAGGTATTAGGTATTGAAGGTATCACAGCAAGAATTGCCCACTTATTTCTGAGATGGGGTGTTTCTATGGAAAATCAATAGCTGTCCCTGAGTATCTCTCTAGAGTTGTATCTGCATTTTTTTTTATGAGTATTTGCTACCTTTTGAAAGCATAATTAATTATGTGAAAATTCATGACTTCACTATGACCATTGCCAGGAATCAAGCACAGGTTAGCACCTACAAACACAAGTGTGCATTTGGATTTAGTAAAGAAATCCAGTTTATATTTTGTCTGTACCCGAGTCCCAAGGAAACTTGTTCATCCAGCAAGCTGGCACAGTTTGTATGTGTGGTTCTCTGAGGGCAGTTTTGATCTGCTTTGCCTGGGTAATACTTTGAAATCCTTACCCTGACAAATGGCTGAAAACATAAATTCCAAAGATTTGTGGAGGACAGATTAAAGTCTTGACTGAAAGTTCACCTCTCCAAATGGTTCTTGATAAATAAACAGAGGGGGGAAATACCAGCAGGTATGAAGTGGACCAATCAACATTTTCCTTCCATTTGTCTTCTCGTGCAGCCTCTTCCTGTGATGGCCTTCTGATAGATTACCATTTTCTAAAATTTCTATCAATTTTAAGCCTACTTTTAGTGTTTTTTCTTTCTTTTGTCTAATATTTTATGGTATATTCTTTTTTAGAACTTATTCCCCTGTCTAGCCATTCATCTTTACTACAGGATAAGATGCTTTTTGGGATAGATCACAGCTTTAACTATATTTATGAAATATCCTGTAGGCCTGCAGGTCTGCTAAGCTAAATAATATTAAAAAACTTAAATAAAATAAGAGCAGGGAAAGAGAGAAATGTGAAAAAGGAGGAAAATGAGCTTGATCTTTATATCTGAGCTTCACTAGCTGGTGAACTTTTAACTGGCAGTATAAAATCAGGACTGAAATGCACGCACACAAGGTATTTGATCTAAGTGTGTATTGTTAACTAAGATAATGAAAAAGTGATGATAACTGCTAATAGATTCTCCATGACAGAGTACAATGTGTATTTTCTGATGAGCTTAATCCTAAATGTAATTTTGGAGCACATGAAACAGCGCAAAGACCTAGGAGTTTTATGTCAAAATATACCTTATGGCAGGTGGATAGGAAAAGGAGCTTTTTAAATTTTATTTTTCTCAATTGACTTATTTCCAGACTTCAGTTGTTTCTCAGCTGTCTTGTAGCTTCCACTTCTAATTAAAAAAAGGCTCATTCATCATGCTTCTGTTGTTTTTTCTTCAAAAATTGCAAGCCATTAGGGAAGTTCAGGAGAAATTATACACTGCAGACTATGTTTATACCTATATCGGAAAGAAAGAGGGGCAGGGAGAAATGAGTGGAATGAACATTAGCTTAAACATGTAAAATCACAAGTAATTTGGTTATGAGACAATCCAGGCTCATAATACAACAGAGTGCAATTCTTCTACCTGTTGGAAAGGTTTAACTTTGCATTTTATGGGCTGTTCTCTTACATGAAGCTCACCTATCTGAAATATTTCATACTGACAATAGAATATGTCCTGATACATAGCACAAGGAAATTGAATGTTAACTTAGTGTTTGTCATGTCTTATTGAATAGAATCTGCATACAGCAAATGTAGGAGCAGTCAATACTTCATCAGAATACTGATATTTAAATTATCCATAGCTAACATGTCTGACTCTTTTATTTTAGACTTTACTTCTGTTGAGTATGCTCTTCAGATATATATATATATACAAAAAACATTTGCCTGAAATGTGTATCTTGAATAACACATTATTCAGCTTATCCTTTAGGTCTTTGGGAATACTATTGTCCCTTTAAGGGACACTCGCAACCCCCACCCCCTGACCCAAACCACCCTTAAAAGCAAATCACACAGCTAACAATATTCCATTAAGACAATTAGAAGAAGTATTATTCTGGCATTCAGCAACTAGACCAGTGATTGTATTTGGGCAGGCATTCCCCGGAGTAGGAATGCACATCTGGAGCAGAGGGTGCAAAATACCATGTGTTTCTAGGAGATGAAGCCATTTTCCCTGCCTCTATAGTAACAGATTTGCTGCTTGTTCATTATTAACACTCATCAGCTTCTGGACTTTAAGCTGCAGTCCCCAAGCATGCGCATTTGTTCTGTTTTTACTTAACCTTGGATCCTACCAAAGTCATGCAGGAGATGAAATAAAACATTTTTTCACAGTTGAGCATTACCACGGGACATATTACTCTGCTCCAGAAAAGGGGACAGAAATGATCATTTTCTGGGAATGACAAGGTCTTAGTGGCTTTTGGGCACTTCCTGAGTCCAGCTGATGGATTAGGCTTCTCAAAGGAGCCCTTCATGTACCTTGCTCCCATGACAACTTGTACAACTGATCCCAGTGGGATTTTTGCCAAGCTACTAAAAGCAGTTCTGGTCTGGACACAAGCAGAAGCAGAGAACTTTTGAGGGAACTTTCATGACAAAAAATCTTGAAGGATTTATGCAGTTCTAGGATAAGGTGCTTGCTAGATAGGATGGTTTCCAGATTCCGGTTGTGAAACACCTAAATCCCTTTGAAATCCTCGTATAGGACCCTGAATGCCTTCTTTGCACACAGCTTTTTCTGATCCCACCACAAACATGACTTTTTCTTACATGCTAGAGCCAAGGCAGAAACTAACATTCTGAGAGTGTTTGTTTTCATTTCTGGCTACAAGCATCCTCAGATTTCTGCTTCTCAGGGATCTCCTTTGGGACCGTCGTCCCTGAGGGAGCGCGGGGCCGGGCCGGGCACTGCCCGGGCCGTGTTTGCAGCGCCATGGCAACGGCGCGGCGGCCACAGGGCCCGGCCGGGCCGGCGGCCCCGGCGCTGCTCCTGCTGCTCCCGCTGCTCCCCGCGATCCCACCTGTGCAGGCCCCGCTCCCTCTGCTCCCCGCGATCCCACCTGTGCAGGAGCTGCTCCCGCTGCTCCCCGCTATCCCACCTGTGCAGGAGCTGCTCCCGCTGCTTCTCGTGATCCCACCTGTGCAGGCCCCGCTCCCTCTGCTCCCCGCGATCCCACTTGTGCAGGAGCTGCTCCCCGCGATCCCACCTGTGCAGGCTCGGCTCCCGCTGCTCCCCGCGATCCCACCTATGCAGGAGCTGCTCCCGCTGCTCCCCGCGATCCCACCTGTGCAGGTCCCCTGCTCCCCGCGATCCCACCTGTGCAGGCTCTGCTCCTGCTGCTCCCCGCGATCCCACCTGTGCAGGCTCTGCTCCTGCTGCTCCCCGCGATCCCAGCTGTGCAGGCGCGGCCGGCGGCGGCCGCGGGTGCCGGGGCCGGGATGCGCTGCAAAAGGCTCACCACAGGTACGTGGCGCTGTCCCCGCAGGCCGGGCTGGCTCCTGTCGCACGGGGCTCGGGCCCCACGGTGCGGCCTCAGGTGCAGAGACGGTGGCACAAAAGAGGGACATTCTGAACTGACGGGTCTAAACTTTCCCGGCAGAACCCATCACTCCGAAGAGTGCCTTTAATGGCATTACTAAAGACAGGATATTCTCCTAGAATCAATGAGCGTTGATTATTCCAGAACACAATTTTATCTTTTGAATTTTATCACATGCTTTGTAATATTTGGTATTCAAAGCTTTGAGAGTCTCATATTAATCTGTATTTTCATTAAACCACCAAGCTTCTAGTTATCAGAAGAAAGCTGACATGAAGTTAACTGATATGTATAAGAAATAATATATTTAAATAATATTTGTTTTTTGTTTAAATAATTCTTTCAATAGTTAATCTTTTCATGCACAAGTCAACATTACAGCATATTCTTAGTTTATTTTATTTCTTCAGACTAAGTTATTTTATTTCAGAATACCCAGGACAGTTGTCATGCCTCACTACTTTTTGTTGTATTGTAGTTGAAGCAGATTGACTGTATTGCTTGGATAACGTATAATATTTAATATCTTCTTTTCAGAACCTCCATGTATAACAGAAGAAATGTTAGTAAGTATGCTTATAAACCTTGGTCATTTTAATCATACAGCTATGGAGCAAAAAAAGCAAAGAACCATTTTGGAAACCTTTGTTTTCTCATTTATTTTTTTATGTATAGATTACTGAGCAATTTCTTAAAATTTTGTCAGACAAAATACTTAGCTTAAAAATAATAAGAAAAAAGTAACAGGAGACTATGGAAAATAAAAATAGAAATGAAAGTGAATTAGGATGATGGAAGGAAACAAACAATTGGAAGATTCAACATGACAGGTTTAACAATCTACTTACTTTGCCTTTTTTGCCCTTTGCTCATATTTCATTGTAGGAGTTCCCTGATGTTTGTCTTCTTGTTTGAAAGGTATATGTATTTGTTACCTCATAAGAAATTACACGTTTACTGTTGCAGCTCAGGAAATGTTCGCCTATTCCCTGTTTTGGATGCCTTTGTAACTGTGTATTTTAAAGTATACATGTGTTGATATTGCTTTTGGGAATCTCTAGGTACTGTTTTATTTATAGTGTTTATTACCATAAAGAGAACCAACATAAGCACAAGTTTAAATATTTAGCACACCTTAACCTCTGATTGCAATTCTAAGGCATATTTTTCTAGTCATAATTGAGTCTGTGCTTCAGGAGAAATGGCATGGAAAGAAATGAAACCAAATGCTTTCTGACACAAAAATCTAAGCTACAGTATTGTACTAACCTATAATATGCACATAAGAAAGTGCAACTGGTTTCAAATGAAAATAAGACTGTCTACAAAAAACTTGGCAAAAAAACCAGAGGAAAGTATATAATGTGTAGATGCAGTAAGTAATAAAGCACACATTGATAAGATCATAAGCATTTTATCTATTAATCAACCACTGTGTTTACATTTCTTGCTGTTATATGGGACTACAGAGAATTATATCCTTGGGAAATTAAAAACATGGTACCTGCATATTTCTAAAGAGCTTATACTTCAGCCAGTAATAAATTAACTGGTTTTAATAAGTCCTTTGAAACAATAAAATGTTTTCATCATTTATTTTCATATCTAGTCCTATCTCGAGATTAATTCTTGTCAGTGCCAAACCAAACATGAGGCTGACTATAGCTTTCTAATTAATTTCTTTTCTTAACTGTGTTAACACTTGCAGAATTGATATTTCTGGATCTGATTGCCTATTGACATTAGTGAGAGGATTCTCTGTTGATTTCAAAATGCGTTAGACACTTTGGTAAATTCCCCTCTTTAATTACTGCCCAAACATCTCTGGATCCATGGCACTGCAATTGCATTGGACCATGGGCCTGTGATCCAAATAAGGAATGAAAGCCTTGCTTTCAGCACTGGCAGCATTTTCCAAGAATGAGCTTGGGCTACCTTGCCTGTGCTGAATCAGTCACCACAGCAACTGCAAGTGCTAAGGAATAAATGCTGGCAGACCAGGACCAGACAAACACCATCGGGTCTAGTCCTGACTTATCATGCATGTTATCTCAGATTTCTTCCTTATCTGAGCACAAGCTATCTGTATTTAGGTTAGACCACTGGGGTTTGGTTCAAGATACTGCCTGCCTGTACACTGTGCATAACCTCTCTTTTATGCTATTCCTTACTAGCACAGTTCAATGCTATCAATTTAAGAAAGAGAAAAAAGATTTGTATTGCAACACCTTTGCTGCTGTTGGCAAATAAATCAAATTTAAGTGCATTCTACTTGCCTTGCAAGGCTGAAATTATAGAATATTCAGGAAAATGAAACTCTTAAAAATTATTTAAATGTCTTCATTATACTGAAGACCAGTGGAAGTGTTCCAGTTTTACCCTCTGTTGCATTGAAATGGGGATGGTGGAGATACTGAGTCAGTAAAAGTAAGACTTGGAGCCATACTTTCAGATTTGCCAACAGCAAAAAAATGCAACTTTTAGTCTACAGTTTTTGAGTCATGTTAGCAGGATTTAAAATGCAGGGGTCAGAAAGGATGCAAAAAAGGATGCACCTGCAGATGCAGTCCTCACTTATGATGAGGTCAACAGGACCTCAGTTCTATCAGATTCAAAGTATGGCATACACTGCTTGCTTGCTGAGCCAAATTATAGGTTAATGTACTCCCTTTTAGTCCCCAGACATCCCCAAGCAGCAGAGTGAGAGCAGAAGGTGGCCCTGGTGAAATATTATACTCTCCTTCCTCCCAAGTTCAAGAGAGTAAGGTACAATGTGGAGAATTTCTAGACTGTTAGTTTATGCACATTTTTTCAAAAGTTAACATGCAGACTTTCAGCATCTAGAAGCTGTTTGGTTTGTGAAGGCTTTATCTATAAATTCATTGGCAAAGGATTTACCTTCATGTGTGCGTTTTAAATTGCTAAGGATCTTAGCAGTATGCAATGGCTAGAATATAACAGTGATGCAATTACTATATTCTCAAAAAATAGGAAATAATATTTTGCAAAAGCTTCCATGCCATATCTCATGAAAAAATATTGTTTGAGGCAATAGTGCATTCAAATATTAATGCAGATTTTTACAAGCCATGCTTTGTGGTTTTATATCTCTACAGGAAGAATGCTTAGCTACAGATGATATGCTTGTGGATTACTTTAATGAATTTTTGAGTCTTCCGGTAAGTACCTTACAGAAATCCCTTGCAAAATACAAGGAACTAAGATTAAGAGTAACTTAACCCATCTTGGAAAATTTTATGTTTTGCCATGTAACTGTATTTTAATGGTGGCAACCCTTACTGCTCAGTGTTATCATCAGTAAGAATAACCCAGTATCTGGACTTCTGGGGACAGATGTTCTCTTGCTAGTTTACAGAATCACAGAATGGACAAGGTTGGAGGGGAGCACAGTGGGTCATCTGGTCCAACCTCCCTGCTCAAGCAGGGTCATCCCAGAGCACATGGCACAGGATTGCATCCAGATGGCTCTTGAATATCTCCAGTGGGGGGATTCCACCACCTCTCTGGGCAGCCTGTTCCAGTGCTCAGTCACCCACACAGTAAAGAAGTTCTTTCTCATGTTCATGTGGAACTTACTGTGCATCAGTTTCTGCTTGTCTCTTGTCCTATTGCTTGGCACCACTGAGCAGAGCCTGGCATCATCCTCCCCTCATATACTGATAGAAATTGATAAGACCCCCTCTAATTTGTCTCTTCTTGAAGCTGAATGTGCCCAGCTCCCTTAGACTTTCCTCATAAGAGTTGCTCCAGTCCCTTAATGATGTTTGTAGTCCTCTGCTGGAGCGCTCAAGTAGCTCCATGTCCCTCATGTACTGAAGAGCCCTTGACGTGCTGATAGTCCTCTTCCCAATGTACACCAGGCCTTCTTGGCCACAGGGACACACTGCTGGCTCATGGACAGCTTGCTGTCTGTTGGATTCCAGAAACCTGGGGTTTTTGAGCTTTCTGTGCTGTCTGGCACTGACCCCCTGGAGAACACTGCTTTTGAACTGAGGCCTTGGAGATGGCTTCTAAATATGAGTGATGAAGTAAAAATCACATGTGTGCACTTAATTAGAAGTGTGTGCTTTCACATGGTGATGGGTTTTAAATTTGAGGTTTTTATAGTATAGTAATAGGTATGGGACAATACGGAAGATTTTGGGTGGTGTCTTTTTCAGCGTTCATCTTCCTTCTTCTTCCTTCTTCTTCATGGGTTTCAGGCAGTAGTTTCTGGTTGGTCAGTGAATGTCACACTAAGGCTCATGGGAATCTAGTTATTGGGTTAAAAGTATAAATAATATAGGTGTTAATTCTCTATTGGACTGTTTACCTTTAAGAGACTTTGTAGCTGGATCTTCCTCCATTTTCCTCGCTTCTAGCAGGTAGCTAGAAGTGCTGTCAAACACTCTGTACTTTCTGATAAGATTTAATAAACAACCAAGCTCAAACACGAGGAAAAACTGTTTCCATCGTGTATTTGTTAATCCTGGCTCTGAGTGAAGGCAGAAGAGACTGAGACAAACCTTTAATTAAGTGGTGCAAAACTCCCACTGCTGTTATAGCTGTCCACCTAGATCCCTAGGTTATTTATGTATTTAAACTTATGTAGTAAATCATTTACGTATTTAAATCACAGTGCACTAAAATAATATGAATAGGAAATGAAAAAGACACATAAATACTTACTTAAAATGTGTCCACTTCTATTATAGTGTTACAATATGATGACACAACAAATGTTTGTCCTTTTACAGTTTTATGGCAATGTATTCAGTGATTAATTAACATTTAAGCTCAAGAAACAAGTCTCTCTCTTCATGGCTTGGAAAGTTTCAAAGTTGGCACTTCCCTCCTCTTCTCTCCCATTTGCAGCTAGAAGGGTGCAGCCTTACACTGTATTCTGTGTGCTGATCCAGTCACAGTTAGACCATCATACCCAGTACCTTGTATTTAACCAGTTCTCCTGTATTTTACTCCTTTTCCCTATCAACTAGCCTGCCTCCCCACACTCTGTTGAGAGTCACATGTACAGTCCTGCTCCCTCAATGTTGCAACCTCATCCATCTTCATCTTAGTAGTCTTGGCCCTGACACCTTAGACTCAAAATCCCTTGCCAGGTGGCACAGGCCTTTCCACAGCGTCACTGTGGCTCCCACCCAATGTACCACAGAGTTGCCCCACAGCCTGTTCCCCTCCTAAGGCACTGCAGTCCAACAGGCTACACTACAAGAACAGACAGCTTTCTTAGTAGGAACCACTGACAGCATTAGGAGAGAGCAGAATATTTCTTGATGCTCCTTGGACCTCAAATGAGCTACAAAATGGCTTGGTGAAGCTACTAATGAAGTAAGTTCAGTTGTGATTCATAACTGAATGATTTGTCTTACTTAATTGAACCAGATATAGTTGTCTGTCTAAGCCACAGCATAGATTTGTGTAAATGTACACAGCATGGAAATTGCACTACTAAGGAAGGCAGAATGGCCTCCTCATTCCAATTTTTAATCCTAAAATAGAATCTGGAGGTATCAGCTCTTTGTCAGTGTTGAGTTTTGTGCACAGCATCGATACTGACTTCTTTCAGGAGCTCAGTCTTTATGTACTTTCACCACACTGCAAGATTCCAAAGAGCATACAAAGCTAGAGAGACACAGATGGAACAAAATGTATGGTAAGAGGGCTGGGTTTTTTTCTTCCTCCAGCACCTGCACTCCCCCAGCCCCTGCCCCACAGATGCCTTAGGATATCTGCCTAAATCCAAGCCTAACCACTTAGGTTTTAAACCCAGGCCTTCTTCCATGTGCCAGATTGTTCTTAGCACAGGAATACCATCCTCCATGCCTTTGTTGCTTATTTGGAAACTATACTTCAAACTTTCCCCAAATTGCAGAGGATAGAGTGGGTAAGAAGTTCAGCCTTTTTCGTCTCTTGATCTCCTTGCACATACACAAATTTTAGGACATCTGTTAGAGGCCAAAATTCTCCTTGGCCTCAGAGGACTCCTCAGCCCACAGTCCTGGCGCAGCTCTGAACTGCAGCAATTGTCCAGGCACTCCTGATGGCTCTGGAAGCCCACGGAAAAGAGTTCACAGTCACTCCTGAGTAAACACTCTTTTATGCTGGTAATCTTTGTAGGTTTCTAAGATGACACATGGTCTTTCTTCTACATATTTATATATCTTCATGAAAACAGATGCTCTATTAGCTATTTTTAACTGTAATGTTCTCATAATTGGTTTCATTTTCTCTTTGATATTTTCCTAAGGATTTATCCTCTTCAGAATCAAGTTCTATTAATGCCTTGAGTTCTGTGGTTTGAATACCTTACATTCCTGATTTCCCTCTCTTTCTCAGAAGGCTTCTACTAAAACAGTGCATTGAAATTTCCATTGCTTTATTCTTGTTGTGCTTATACACTGTTGCCTGGGAACAGTATTACCCAGGTGTGCTAGTAGTTAGGCAACAAGTTAAACTGAAAATATTGTGAGACTTGATACAAGAAATCAGGGGGAGCAAATGCTTATTTTAAGGGACTGCTTCTGCATTGATTTATAATGCCCCATTAGCAGATGGAAAATTGTGTCACTGGGGACTTACTATAACAGCAGCAGGTTTTTCATATGTTTTTTTTTTCCTTTGATTTACAGTGTATCCCTTAAGTGATTCTCTTGTTACAATGACATTCAATGTAATCTGACATAAATATCTAGGTACTCCAAAGAGGTGTATACTGTAATAAAGTGTAATTTACAGAAAGTATTTCTGAAATACATCATACAAGAAACCTCAGGAGGGCACTTGTTGCCAGTAGTACAGTGATTTCACAGTAGCAGAAACCAATTACATGACACATAGACTTACACCTTCCTTAGTAACTAATGTAAAATGAATGATTTAAGAGAAACATTGGCCTGGATACATTTCCATTTCTAGGAGCTCAGGCTAGAATTTGAATCTCTCATCCATGTATTTAAAACATCCAAGTATATGTTTAGTCAGGAATGAAAATTCAGAAGTCAGAAATTGCCATCCAGCTCAGTGTTGAAGACAAGCACAGTAATATCAACTTGTTTTTCCTGCACTCTACAAGCTTCTTGCTACTCATTCCATCCCATGTCCATGCTGGGTCTTACCTGCCATTTTCCAGTTACCAGTGATCCTGAGGAAGGCACTCCTCCTCTTTGCAACCTCAGGGAGTTGCACTAGAGACAAAAGTGCTACCTTGTGCCTCAACTGAAGCACATTCAGGAGATGACAACTTGTTGGCAAGTCCCTGATTGTTGGTTTCCCTTGCAGCAGAAAGCTACTAAGTGACCATGATTTTATCAACTTTATATTTGAAGATTATTTCTTTAAAACATTGTTCTCACTGTAAAAGCTCTCCTCCAAGTGGTATGGGATCCAGCATTTGATGCAGGTGATGATTCTGGAAACAGTTAAAGCCCTAGTAACAAAGCTCAGGCCGATCAATCTTTCTGAAGACAGAATGGTCCTGAAAACCTAGTGCTGTCACAAATAAAATCTTGCTTGATCTGAGTAGAATATTACAGAAACAGCAGAAAGCAAAAAATCAATCACTCTGCTGCACAGTTCAGGCCCTTCACTGCTTTGAAGATGATTTTGAACACTTCTATGCATCAAATCATTGATTCAAGGCATCAGTGCATGCTCATTCGTTTCCTGTTGTTTTTTCCAGGTGTGGTGGGAGGCTGCAGTTGCCAATATAACCTCCCCTAGAAAAGCTTTGACACAAGTAAGGCCCTACATGCGTGTTACATTGAGACTTACCCAGGACTAAAACTTGCATCATGTCTTTGACATTGAAGGAAACAAACAAAGCTTTCCTGGCTACATTTCTTATTGATAGTGTATTTACTCTAAATGTTCTTCTCTCTTAATTAGATTGTGACTTGTCTTACTCATCAACAGAAGGGAAATCCTGGACTCATTAAAGTCAATGGGAGATTTTGCATTGACTATGTGTAGTGTGAATTTTTCCAGACACTCCATAGAGCTGCTCAAATTCTTTTCTGGTGTGGAATCTCACTGACATTTATTTATGATATGCATATACCCTTCTTAAGGAAGTTTTGGCAATGCTCCTGGATGAGATCTCTATTCACTCCCACCCTTAACCTAAGAAACAGCCAAGCTGTGGTCATTCTGTTTGTCTTGGGATCAAACTACATTATTTTGGTCTGGGATGTGAGCATATTTACACATTTGTTAATTGTATCCGAAGTTGAGTGTATCTGAAAACTGTTAGGAGAGAGAACAGTGAGATTTATATGTCTGATATCCTGGCAACATGGTGATGGATGCTGTTTTGGTTTCTGTTATGGGAGGACTGAGAGAAATTTGTCTTCCCTTCAGTTAAGTGTATAACTTCAAATTTCAGAATTATGTATTCTGTTTATTTTTCAGCTGAAAACCATATTCAATGTGCATTTGACAGCTAAGAACTTTTATATGCTGTCAAAAAAGTACATGCAATTGCTTATTTAATACTATTGCTGTACCACACTCTGAAAAAAGCTTTTTGTTATTTGCTCAGAGATTTTTTTCTGAAGCTGAGATTAGTATAATGAGTTACATTGGTCATACTGGCATTGGGGGGAGAATTGCCTGCGAGTGAAATAGTTTGCAAAATTTGTTGACTTCTTATTTATTGGTATTCTCAAGTTCTTGATCTTATTTATTGTACTATGTTGACAATGTATGAACCCCGAGCTTCAAGGCTTCTGCCAAACCTGATTTATTTTTTCTTAACATCTTGAGGTATAATTTCTCTGACGATTTCCCTTTCTATCTTCAAAGCATCAAAAATTGGCTCAAAGTAGAGAATGATACACTTAGTCTTTGGTTAGTGTATTTTACTTGTCTGTAAAAAGCCAAAAGCACTTGCCAAATGTGGGGTAAGAAAGATATTTCTTAGTATATTTTTTTCCTTTCCTTTATAGTGTAGACTGTCATCCACTCCTTAACACAGGCATCTTCACCGAAGAGATTCCTCATTATTGCAATGATGGAATATTGGTGGTGCTGCAAACCTCTCTCATTATCGTCCTGTGAAGTGTTACAGGATTTTATAGTACTTGACTTCCATTGGAAAGGTTTTAAGTTTGCTAAAGGATACTGAACAGTTTCTTGGTGCATTTTTTTTGTGGCTTGTAATGTGCTAGAATGGTTAGATTGTGTGTTTTGCCCCAAAATTCTTTGGATACTGAAAGGAAAGTGGATTGACTGATCCTCTCTCCTGTATGGTAACTGGGAAAATGTTTCCTACCAGAAATCAGGTTCTGGGGATGGTTTGTTGTGTGTTTCCGTTTGATTTTTCTCAGAATATTATCACTTATTTTTGTGGCGGTGATGAGTTAAGATTAGGAATTATCTCTTCTTTTGTTATGCTTATAAAAACATTCTGATTTATCATTGTAGATTTTTAAGTAAACAAGCTTCTCCAGAAAGGTTTGAATTATTCTAAAATGCTTTTGTATGATAGTTTGAGAGATAGCAAGATGTTCTGTTGGGAATTTGGGATTTGCTCAGAATCATAGATTACTGTCTGAAGGGGCTTTGAGGAGGTCTGTAGTGTGGCTTCCTTCTCAAAGCAGGGTCAGTGCTTTAGTACTGACTCCAGGTTGCTTGGCACTTTCTGCATCTGGTCTTGAAAACCTCTTGAAAACCTGTTCCAGTGCTAATCATCTCTTTTTTCTTATAATCCAAATGAGACCTCCATTGTTTCAGTGTATGACAAGTGGTCTCCTGTCCTCCCACCATCACCTCTGTAAAAAGCCTGGCTTTATCTGTTCAGAAATCTCCTTGTAAATATGCTAAGGCTGCTGCTGGTCCTCCTAGAGCTTCTCCCTCTAGGGTGAGTGCTCCAGCCTCTGACCATCTGAGTGGTCTTCTGATGGACTTGATCAAACATATGAGTATCCTTGTACAGGGAACCCAAAACTGGATGCAGTATTCCAGATGCATCCTTACTAGTGTCAAGTCTGCTGGCTACTCTCTGACTGATAGAAGAAGTATGCATGCCTTTTGATGTCCCTGAGGATGATAACTACATCCAAACCCCAAAAGTCTGGACTAGAGCTCCCTTTTTCAGTCAAGTATGTAGTGTATGAAGTCTAAATTTTCCTATTCCATCAGTGTATGGAATACACTTATTTTGCTCCGTTAATATATTTGTCTTATAAATGATAGGTAGTCAGACTCCCAAAACAGCAATACATGTAATATTTTAAAAATTGTAACTAGCATCCATTTCACTACATTAAAGTTGCCATGGTTTTCTCTTCAGCTAAATAGAATATGTATTGAAAAACCCTAAATCTAAATAAGTTGCAAATGATTAAATAAAAGTAGATATATGTGCTAAAATAATACTGTATTTGCTTAGTTTTCAGTTTGAAAAACATGAAACTAATACAATCGCATCATACGTAGTCACAATGCCCTTTATTATGAAATTAGCATTTTGTTTGCTTTTTTTCCACAAGTGAGAGCATTTCAAATCCTGAGTGACTGAAGTACTTTGTTTCCTAGTGTACTTTTTTCTGTTTCTTTATGTAAAACATGGAGGAATATATAAGGAAGAAAACATTTAAAGGCTATTAAGGTTGCACAGTTAGTCAGTTAAAAGCTGGTAGAAGTTCAAATTAGATTTGAAACTAAATGAAATGTGCACATAGCAAACTGGGAGGAGTTCTGAATATAGGGAAATCTACTACACATAAAAGGTTTGTTAGATGCTTTTCAGTACATCTGGAAAAAAAAGCACTAAAACCTGCAGAGTGCTCTGGAGAAAATTAATGCCAAAAGAGGCAGAAGGTGTCAGAGAACAAAAACCAATCCATGATTTCAGCTGAAGTTAGGTAACTGAGCAGACTCATGCAATTCAATGCATGGCCCTGAGCAGTGACGGTCTGATGTCATCGGCACTAATCGTACACTGAAAGCTCTCACATGCTGTGTGCTTTGCCAGGCTGAGCCTCCACAGTGAGACATTATGGGATAAGTAGGGAATGTTGAAAAAACATGTTGCAGCCACATGGTTCAATTCTGGGCATTGGTGTACAAGACACTGATCAACAAGGGGGCTTCAAACAGAAGCAACAAAATAGATGACACCAACATCGTTACTTTGGGCTTACACAGATGTGAAAAAGAATCAAATTGTTCTGTAATGTATTTCTATGTTATTTGTCGCATGTATTTAACATATTTAGAATGTATATGAGTTATGTCTGTGTGTGCATATATGTGATATATGAAAAAAATTCAAGGAAATTAAAAATACAGTACTTGAAAAAATAAAATATTCCTATTAAATGCAGGGGAACGACAACTGTACAAACACCAGGTGGGATCCTGTCTGGAATGAAGCCAAAAAGAGTTTTGGCACTGGGTTTAGGTGTGGCCATAGTTTCCTGAGTTCTTAAATACAACATGCCTTGTTGTCCAGCTGAGTGCAGAGATGCTTTTATACTCTATATGATGTAGAGTATATAATGCACATAAATTCTATATAATCTCCTATGTATAACTGTCATGTACATCCTCTATGACTTCTGTAAAGTCCATCCGTATTTTTCCTCTTCATTTCAAGTAAGAGAATTTGAATTTGAAAGGTAGTCTTTTAGGGAAACAGCCGATACCAGAGCTTAAAAGATGAAAGATGGCTCTGTTTTAGTGTGCACACATGCAGTGGGGTTTTGTGAGTTGACAAAAGTCACAATTGCATGGCCAAAATTGTCTACTCATCTATTATACAGTATTTGACTGAACTGGAGATGTATAATAAAATTTACTACAGGACGTGAGTTTTGGTCGTTGTTTGACCTAGAGGTAACAGTATGGTGAAAAACCTTTCCTGTATATGAAAATCCTCAGGTTCATCCTTCTCAAATGTATCTCATATTTAAGAGGTCAGTTTCATTGCTAGCATTTTCATGCCTTGATTGTTGATAATAACGAAGGGGAGAATAATACTGGAGATCTGATCCTGTAGGTGAGTACTTCTCTGTAGGACAGTTACTGAAGTCACAGTGAATTATATATCCTAGACGTCAATGTACTCAATCAATTATTTACATGTGAAAAAGAATGGTCTGTGATCTAGAATGAATTCAATTCTTGACAATTAAGTATTGCTGAGATAAAAAAATAGGAATGCTTTGGAAAGCTATACAGCAAAAACAAGAATGAAGAAAAATAACTCTTTCAGGCCCCAAGAGAAAGAAGCCTCATAATGCAATTTTTTATTCTGTAGGATGCCTCTATATAATAAAAAATAACTTGTTACATGACAGTTGCCTTATTACAGCACCATAAACTTTCCTAACTTCTTTTGTAGACTTTTGCCCAGCCAGTCAAGTTTAACTCTGATGCTGGGGCTTTTGAAGTAGTTAATTATGCCCCACAACGCCTGGAAAGCCAGCCGAAAAAAATTCTACATGATCAAAAACCTCCAAGCCCCATTTATGATGTTCTAAGCAAAGAAAAGAAGGATGGGCAGCTCTCCAAAATGCACAGTGTTTCTTCATTCTTCAGTATTGATCCAAATTACAACACTATGGTAAGCATCTTATAGACCCCGAGTTTATATTTAGATCTTACTGTAGAGATACTGGCAATAGTTATTGTTGTGTTTGGCTTGGTAGCTTGGGAAAAATGTTAATTTATGTTAGGAAAACATAATGATGGGCCAAATTATGCCCTGTAATGCACATGTGTCTAGCAGACAAGTGAATGGAATTACAGATGCACATCCTGTAGCACAGAATTTTGAAGATTCTGTAGGGCAGGGTTCAGCTGTGTGGTCTGAATACTTTTTAATATTAAAAGAAAAAATATTATGACAACAGTTACTTTACTAGTGATCCCTGGAATGTGCAAATTGACTGAAACTAATGCAGCTCAGTCTTTCCTTATTAATTAATTTCCTTGTGTGGCTATGAGCTCATCTGTGGTCTGGCAACACATAAGTCTCTCTTACATTAATTCCTAAAGGATTTACATGGTTAGCATCAATTGAAATGGCCAGAAAAAATAATCTTTGGCAAGAAGAAAGCTAAATTAATGGAAAGATGGGTTGGAATTTAGAAAAAAAATCTGGTTTCAGACTTGCTTAGACAGTATCAATTTTGGTATTCTTACCTGCCTACTTCCAGGGCCATCTTCAGCACCAAATTAGGCAGGTTAAAATCAGGAGCTGAAGCATTTTATGCACCTCAGAGACTACAAGTCAGTACTGTTGGATGTGGGATTTTTAAACAACAGGTTTCAAAAAAGTATTTCACTGGAATGCTTGGTTTATTCCTTTCTTGTTTATTTTGCATGGATGTGACTGATGTGACTTCATTTTATTCAAGGCCAGTCTAAGGTCTTGGTCCATTTTTTTCAGTGACTGCTCAAAATTATGTCATAGCTGGAAAGCTGAGAGCAAAGCAGGGAGTTGTAACAGACTGCTGCTTTTCCCAGTATAAGATTAATGATTTTCAGAAAAGAAAGCAGTGTTGAGAGAGGTCAAAAGGCAATGATGTTTAACAAAGTGGTAGTAATGTGATATTGCAATTATCTGCGTTTAAACTGGACAAATGATACAGAAGGACAAGGCCCACAGACATCCCTACCATGTTAAATAATAATTTTCACAAATACTTTGCTTGAGACCACAAAAGCAGAAGAGTTATTCCTGATTTCTTATTTGCTCTCAGTATTAAACTGAGGAAATGCTGTGTATTTGTGCAAGTGTGGCAAACATTGCTCTCTGGGCTAACCTCCCATCACTGTTGATGGCCTTTCTTGAGCAATTCAAAGCTATTTCACTATCACTTTCTTCTTTCATGTGGTCTGGAGAAACAGGTCCTCAGTATTATTTAAGATACCATTTCTTTCCCTGGGATATTTTCCATAGATGGGAAGCATTATAACCTTTTGAGGAACAATATGCCTCAGTACCCTTTCTTCTCCTTTTGGGGTGAAAGGGTGATATTACTTCTTGTTTTTGATTCCTCCTTTACTTGATGGGTAACACAGATGCCTCATCCAGTTCAACTTGGCATCTCAAGCCTGAGTTGAGATGGTGAAAGATCTTGCCCCAAATGGTTACTGCAACTACACAAGGTGAAAGAAGTCAGCTCCATTCATTGCACTACAGTGACTGAACCAAGAGAAGCCACCCCAAATCAACTCTATCAAGTAGCTCTGTTCAAATCAAATAGGATTTGATCTTTCAGTTTTCAGGTGATGCTGTCTGATTTGCTTTGACTGCCTTCGCACAAACTAAAGAGATTGACAATTGTTTTGAATATTACATTGCTTACAAAAAGTCGCCTTGAGTGGACATCACTTATGAAAAGGAGTTATGACTAGGAAATCCTAGTAGGCCTTTCAGGCTATGTCCTGAATTTAAACCCATCTTGACTAAGAAATACACACAGTGGTATTTTTCTCTGTATTTTACTTCCCTCTCAAGTTGTTACAAATTTACAGATAAGCAAAAGTTCTCTGCATGTGTGTTTGCACATTTGCAAATCATTGATATGGAAGTATCTTCTCATCAATAGTCAATATCAATGGTGTGAAATACAGTGAGAAAAAAATACCTGTGGGCTTGTATAGAATCAATGACTATGGAAAGAAACTGGCTGGCATCCCACATACCTTACTTCAGAGAAACCCCAGTTCAGCAAAGCACTTAAGTATGTTTTTAACTTTAATCAAAGGAAGTTAAACATATGCTTAAACTTAAACATGTGCTAAAAGCTTTCCTGGATTGGGTCCTAGCAAGGCCTAAGGCTGATTGGGTAAGGAAACTAATCAAGGTAACAAACCCCATCAGATTAAATGTGGCATCTTTCTCTGGGGATGGGGAAAGAATAGAATTTTTTTTCCTTCTGGTATGACATATAATTTTGTGTACCAGCCATGTACAGAGCATATTATGAATCATTCAGATAAAAAACTGGGCTGTAAGTCAGTAAATGCATAAATATTAAATGCCAAAATAAAGAAACTATCTTCTGTATTTCAAAAAACCTTGTCAATTGCTAAGAAGAAGCATACACTGTGTGGTTGGGAGTAATTAGTCTCCATCTCCAGAAATTACATTGTATGAGCCACTGCCAACATAAGCTTTCCATATTTTTGAAATATTTTCTTCTCTCTAAATGAAACCACCCACTTTCTGAGTAATTCAGATTTTTTTTAATCCCCTAGAGATATGTATGAGGCAGAAATAACCCTTGCCCCGAATGGAATATTAGCTCATGGAAAGAAAGTTCTACCTGTGATCTACGTAAACTGATTACGTGATATAACAAGTAGTGTCCTTCCTTGCCCAAACTTCACCTGTTTTTATGGACAAGGGTAGCTACTCAGTCTTCAAAGTAATTAGTCTCACCTTCACTAAAAGGAAAAATGCATCTCAGATGAATAAAATAGATCATCCCCTAAGAATGGAAAAAGTACACTATAAAAAAAAAAATACTAGGAAGGGCTGTATGTAATTTCTAAGGGAAGCAACTGTGAATCGTTGTGGCCCATAGTCAGAGATATTACTCTTATTTCATTGGAACTAGCTGTCTCTGTGGATCTTGCTGCTCAACATTTCCCTTTCACCCCCAAACAACTCATTTGAGGCACTTCTCTTTCTGCTCCAATGAGGCACTAAGGCTTAGACTGCCTGAGCAGAAATTTCTTGTGGCCCTAGGTCATAACACATGTAGGTTTCCATTATGAGAATTACTGTGTACAATGCAGTTATGCTGTGATTCCAACATAAAAGCATGAGAGGTGATGACTAATTGGATTTCTATTTGTTTGATTTTGCTTTTAATATCCACAGCTTTCTCTTTCTGAAAGTACAACTTAATTTAAGGGTTCCTTACTTTCAAATTCTCGAGGAAAAATAATAGCTATTATTTATAAAATGTGTTAAAGTCAGAAGATAGCAGTTTCCTATTGCAGAAATGTTTTGTACATCTAATTTGCATTTGAAATTGTACAGTAAAAGAATGATCCATACACACACTATTTCTGAAGAAAAAACACTCATGATTTGTCACAAAAGTTGAACTCTAATAGGTGAAATCGGATTTAGATATTTTTAGCTTTTAATAGGAAAGTAACTGCTCCAGCATAAAGGTGATGTTCACTCAGTATTTGTTTTCCTGAGACAATGCTTCTGTAGAAGGGGGATGTAGAGAATCATTTACGTGGCAAATAAGTCAAGAAAGTCCAAAATACTGCAAATCTTTGACATTTCTTTTTTTATAGCAACTTGATCAAGAGCAAGCAATTGAGTGGATTAAGAAAGAACGGCTTCCAGCATTTCTAGAAAGTGACTGTTACTTTGAATACAGGTATTGCAATATTTTATGCTGCCTTTCAGTTTTAAATTTGTATGTTTTCCTCTTTTGTATAATTCATCTTGGTAGTATTCTTAAAGTGGTTTGGCCCTCTTCTTTTCCCATTTTCTTTATTGTAACATTTTAGTGACCTGGATAAAGCAGTGACTTTTTTTATCATCACGCTGTAATTTTCCTTGACTATGAATTACATCCTATACTACACCGTTACAGAGTAAGAATGAGATTTACTGATTTCTAAATCTCTGTTCCTCAGAGATATCATGGTAGCAATGCATCTTTTGCTAATCAATATGTAAGCCATATAAGTAGAAGTTACAAGTCTATGAAATGAATTTGGAAAAAAAAATGCAAGTCTTTTTTATTTCAATTACTAGTTTTGTGTCTTTGAGCCCTCTGCCAGAGTTTAGCTAAGTTCTCTGTGGGATGATTTACTGTTAGAAACTTGCAGTGTTTTCCCAGATGTCCATTCAGCAGATGTACAGGAGATCTAGTGTGCTTTTTTGGGAGGACCTACCTCTATATCCCTTAAGGCTGCGTCTAGATGCAGATGATTGTAGCATATTTTAGGGGTCTAAAAGGAGAGGCAGCCTGGAAGTATGGTTCACAAAACTCATGTTTGCTGATTGTAATGGCAGAGTGGTTACTAGGGTACAGATTGCTACAGTTAAAAATTTTAAAATGTTTTTTATTTTCAATAACCTGGAGACTGCACTTAAGTTCAAGGGGAAATAAGTTTACTTGTGCAAAGAACAAGCAAACTGTGAGAGTGCTGAATTATACCTTTGTTAACAGCCTGCCTTACACATATCTGGGCCTCATGAAACAATAACTTTGATCTTCTTCTATAGCAAACTCTTTGACCAAGCAGAGTTACCAGAAGAATTGCATAAAACCAACTATAAGCATGTACCTAATTACAATTGACATCAGTAGTTCAAGCTGCTTTCCTTAATCAGAATCAAGATAGGTTCAGATGCTAAAAGGGGAACTTGCTTTTAAAGATGAAGACACCCTAACCCTAGAATTAAATCCTATTTGATCTCCAATAGTGGGCACAAATAAAACTGACCATTCACTTGGTTGTAGGCTTTAGCATAGACTTCATCTTCCCTTCACATGTGACTTGGTTGGCTTTGTACTTCTTTCTAACTTAATTAAGTTCTGCCCAGTTCTTGAGGCCCGAGCATCCTTACTGTTGTGATGTGATTCTAAGATTGCCTTTCCTGAGCATTGTGAGGTTCACACTAACACAAAGCAGCACTGGAGAACTGTTCAGTACTATGAAATCCTCACAGAGCAGCCAGCTGAACATGAGAGTGCCAGCTGTCTTGTTATCCTCTGCAAGTTCAATCAGTGTGATCAGTGCTGTGGCATTCCTGCTGGAAGATTGCTTCTGTCAGGAACCAGAGATGTATCTGGTAGTATCTGCAGTCTGGGAGAATAGTTCAGTTTTAGTGAACAAAACATCCAAGGGATTCTTGTCAGGGCTTGGGAATGCAGAGATACATGCAAAAGCATCCTGAAAGAACTAATTTTTTACTGGTAAAGCTTGGTAATGCAAGCAGAGCACTATCTGTGTGCTGGTGAGCTGTGCAGTGGCAGTACTGGCATTTGCAGATGTGACAGCAGGTGAAGGCTGAAATAATACTTAGCTGGACTCAGTGATCCTTGTGGGTCCCTTCCAAATCAGGATATTCTCTAATTCCATTATTCTATGAAAAAAAGCAGATAATGAAGTTCTCTGTAGACATTTTTTTAGATAGATGATTTTTTTTAATTACCAATCTGTGGAGAAATCAACTGCTTCTCTGATTAAAAGCTAAAATTAATTATTTTCTTGTCTCAACATTTAATTTCAGACTAGCTAAATTGATATCACAGGTAGAATGGAGCAAGACTGGCATTAATTTCATTATAGATAGTGACTACTCTCCCTGGATAAGGAAGCAAATCCCAAGTTCTCCCCCTCCTGAGGAAGATGACTCTTCTGAGGAGGATGACTCTTCATTGACTATCAAGAAGTTCTATGTATCACTTGGCGAGGTAAAATAAACATGTTTAGTGGGTGTAACATCAAGATAGATTGAATGAATTGGGAAAAATTATTGTAACTGAGGTCACAACCTAATGGGACCACTGACTCTTGAATAACCTAGTCTAGTGCAGGGGAGTTGGAAATAGATGGTCTTCAAGATCCTGTTCAACTTAAATCAGTTTCTGATTCTCTGATTCTCTAAATAGGTTTTATATTCTAAGTTTTTTGTAATATAGAAGAAGGTTGATGAGTTGTAATACAACTTAAACAGAAGCTCAGCTCATACAAGTATGCTCAGCTACTGTCATGCAGCTCTCTGCATTGGGAACTATCCTTAAAAAAATCTACACAAACAGACTGCACAAAATTCCTATGGACAGTAAGCTGTAGCTCTCTGAAATACTGCAATAAACAGAGAAATTTTAATTGTTCTATGAAACTTCTTTTCCTAGGCTACAGTTTCTCAGGTACAGGATTGGTTTACATTGGCAAAACAAGGCGATTCTGTGAAAACTACAGCTTCATCTTTGCATCCTGTAGTTTCTAGTAAAATTCAAGATACTCAGGATTTACCTGGGCAGCATAAAAGAGATGAATCATTACCTGAAAAAAGTCTCTTTCTGGGTAAGTAACAAGGGCTCAACCCTGTGATTTATAACACAGCTCAGATTAGCTGGAAGGAAAAGTCCTTCTAAGGAATTGTTGCTAACTCCCCTTGTTGCCTTCTGATTATCACAGGGTATCTGAGGCTTCAGACAGGCAGTTGTTTCTTTCCATAGCTACAGCATTAAGTGAAAGTTTGAGCTAGTAGCCAAGTAATTTTGTGATAGTAGTAGTTTCTTTTCTTGCATATTTTTGTCTCATAGAAATCTGTGAGTTTCAGTTCAGTTGTTCTGGCTTTTTTGGGGGGAGAGGCATTCATATGTTTTGAAAGACTTTCTTGTCTGGATTCTTTGGGTATTTGATAGCATATGATCTGTTTCAGCCATCTTCTTAGGGTATTTATGCTGGGCACTTAAAAGTCTTTTGGCTGCCAATTTTTATGAATCTTGTAATCACTTGGAATCCTGTGTATCTTCAAATTTATTTGAAATTGTTTGGCAAGTTCCAGAGGTTCTGGGAAAGAAAATACAGAAGCACATATGGACATATATCTTATTGCACAGTCTTGCTTCTGCTTTTTACTCAGTAGCAAGAAGAAAAGAAGCCTCAGCTCATATGTTAGGAACTCTCCATTCTCAGAAATGTATCTCTCTCTCTAATTGCTTCAGGTCCTGAGAAATGATTCTCCAAGTTTCATTTCTTGGAATTGTGCCAAGAGGCTATAGTTTTTATTTGTCAAGTGAAAACAAGTGAAATAGTTTAGAATTAAGAAACGATATTTTAAATCACACTGATTTTTTTTTAATATCAACACATTTGCCATATATAGTTAGGAAATTATGTAATTGCAGAGCAGGGAATTTCTCTGCCATGTTCCTAATCCCAGTGTCTGTCTGTGACAGTGGCCAGCACAGGTTAGACGTGGCTTATTTTCAGAGGAAGTTGAAAGGAATGTCTAACTAGTTAGACAAAGAAGCAGGTTACCTATCTAAGGAATGCCACAAACAGAGTTTCCTTTCCCCTTCAGGGATGGCATCTGCAAAAGCTGATGTTGCCAGTGAGAGATCCAGAGAGGCTGAGGAAGGCTGCTCTGTGGCCATTGCTGCACCTCCTTCCCACACGAGGTCAAGAGTTTATCTAGACCCAAAATGGCACAGTGCAGCAAGAAAAGAAAATGAACAGGGAAGCACAACTTTTCAGACAGCAGAAGAATTCCTACCAGCATCCTCTCAAATTGCAGTGAGGGAACCCATTTCAGAACTGACCCACAAGGCAGCTGCTGACATTGAAGGTAATGTGAAGTTCTGCAGAACATCCTCAAGTGTTTACACACAAGATAGCAAATAATGTATTTGCTCATGGTACTGCAGAGTCACTATTTAACCAAAGTTCTTCTCCACTTACAGCCTTGGACTGCAAGGAAGATGTAAGAAAACAAGGTCCTGATCAAGTAAGCTTAGGTTCTGAAAGTGTTGGGCCAGACAGCAGGGCTGCCTGGTGTGTTAGTCATGGGACTTACGACACTGGCAGCAGACATGAGTTTGAAAGATTCAAGAAGTTCATTAAAGGAACACTTGGGGAGAAGTACTGGTGGCTCTGGATGGATATTGAAAGACTAAAGGCTCTTAAGAACACTATAAGGCAACAAAGGTACTTCCCATTATTTAACAGTTACTCCCATTGCTTTAATACTTGTAACCTGGATAGATCAATGCAAGTTTTGAAATTCGAGATACGTTGTAATGTCTGAATAAACAGACACAACTAAATGTGAGTCCTGACAAGGTTTGGAATGCCTCTGCTGAAGCTGATAAAACTCTTTTTGCAGAGTCATGTTTGCAAAGCTTACATGAAGTCAGAATTATCATCATATTAAGGCTGTGTTAGAAAGAGATTTGGAAAACAGCAACACAAAGAAACTAAAGAATAAAATAAGTCAAATTCACAAGTAGGACCTCAGTATGACAAACTGCTGTAATGAAAGATCCTGCTGGATTCAGATAGCCTATTCTACAGCACTAGATGTTTTGTCTTATACACAACCTGTCTCTAATTTGTGGAAAAAATATTTTGGCTTCCGCCACTTGCAATTAAAGACATGTTGCATGACAGCAGTCTAAGCAGTAGGATGAACTGTAGTCAGTTCTGTACAGCATTTGATACATGCTTATGTGACTATTTTTGTTGACTGCAGGCAACTCAGTAAGATGAAAAAACTGTACCTACTGAGTAGTGGAGACTATTTCCTCAGTTCAGAGGTGTTGCTCAGACTTGAACTACTGCATGGAGATCAGTGGAATATAATGCATTTAAGACAGATTCAGCCTGAAGTACTGAAACCACTACTTCTTTACTGGTATGCAAAAATGGATATGAAATAAAATTCTATTGTGTAATAAACATCCATTTTCTTTGATAAGCCTATTATTTCATGTCATTTATCCTAGTGCAATTATTAGAAGCAATGTCATTGTAAGTACTAGCACATGAATTTTTGGCTGAGCTAAACTACACTGCAATCTGCTGAGAAGCCAGGCAGATCTGCCTTTATGAGCCCTTGCTATTTTTCTACCAGAGAATCTGAACTGCTTTGTGGATCTCTGCCTTGGGTAATGTTCAATTAAAGTTTAGTCTGCAGGACAGGGAAACCCCTCCAGGCACAGGAGGTTAATTCTGTTCTAACCTGTTCCCCATACTGCCTTTCCCAAATTCTGAGGATGCTCTGTGTATATATCTTCATGGGATTTGAGCCTGAGACTTTACTGTTCAATGCCTGTCATATAAAATGTCTTTTACATATTAACAGCTTAAGTGAGGATATAAAATCTAACCTATTTCCAAAATATGGGCTAAATTTTTGAAGGTGTTCTCTCCTCCCCAAGGGGTTTCAACAAATTCCAGGCACAAAAAAATACCTGCAGTTATGGATCTTCACATGACTTATGGTCTCTGTTCTGGCTACAGTCCTTTCCTATGCTTTGCTGTAGGATGGGTGGGGCATACCTTCTTGCAGACTGATAAAAAGGCAACTGTTTGTAATGGTGCAGAATTTGCAACCTAAGTTTACTTATGTGTAGTTTGATTTTAGATTGGAAGCATGCAATATCTAAACATACCTTTAACATTAACTGATTTTTAGTCTTAGATGCATATAGCACCATATCTTGGTACAGTCAAAAAAAAAAAAAAAAAGCAGCCAAATAGCCCAGTGTTCCGTTATTTTGGAAAGTTCTACTTATTACCATTTTTCTCCCTAGGGGTCCCAGATTTTGTGTTACTCATTCAACAGCAATAGATGCTGCCAGTGCAAAACTGAAGTTCTGGCACACATGTCAAGAGAGACCTAGAGTGGACATTGATCCTTTCCCACAAATAGTATCATTGTTACCATTGTCCCAGAAGTCTGACATACCACCTTCCCTTCTTCAGGTAAGTAGGATCACAACACTGGAAAACAAAGATTTGTCCCATCAAAAATAATGACAAAACTCCTTGAATTCAATGGAACAAGAACAAGGTACTTGACTTTATAGGAAAGATTTAGCAAGCTGGTATATTGAAGACAGTTATATATAAAAATGCAATAAAATTTGATTATATTTAATGCAACAAGTTTTATAAATTGAGGCAAATTATCTTCTTAGTCACACCCTGGCTATTTCCTAAGTCCTTTGGATAGATATTTTAGCTTGAAGTTCTCAGAACTGCAAAATTAAGTCTCTAGCAATGCAGCTTCATCACTCAATCTTGTCTTAATCCAGAGTAATTCTTACAACTTCACTGCAGTTAACCTGGATCTATTCCTCATGTCTGTAAAAAAGGCAGAATTCTGCTCATTTTCTATCACTACAGCCGTTCAGTCAGCTACTTGTGGTTTTTGCTTTCCACAGAGGGCCGTGAGCCACTCTACAGACCTTTTCACAGTTTGTAGCTTTCAGGTGGCTTTCAGTTCACTTTTGTCTCTTTCTTCCTTATAAGCCTGAGTATGAGAGGTAACTACACTAAAATTTACAGGTTTTCAGCAATACAGTGTTAAGCCTCAGGATATGTGGTACTTGGAGAATGTGCATTGAAACCGGTTCCAGTATCAAGAACTGTATAGGCTATGCCACAGACTTGTCAGCACTCACCTCTGTTACTTTAAGTTGGATAGTTTGGGGCTACAATTATTTCCTTTGAAATCTGTTTCGTGGAGATAATGGAGGAAAAGAGTGGGATAGATTTTCTCTTTAGAAGAAACTGCATTCAGAAGCCAGGTTCCTGTTGATCATGGCAGAAATGGGAGCAAGAAGCACCTCTGTCTTAGAGTGACCAGTACAGAAGGTGTGCTAACAAGCCAGGACTAGCTGTAGGTCAGGCAGACAGGAACCTGCAGGTTTCCCAGTCCCTGTTGAATTTGACAAAAATTAGGACCTGGTACCATGAACATCACAGAGTCAGCTGATGGCCCATTTCTTGCTCTTTTTTTTCCATGAGAAATTTTGACTTTTGAATCTTCTAGCTACCATGTTCCTGCAAGAGCTTAGAAAAAGCAGCAGCTCTGGGTGAATCTCTGAATGCAATTGGCATCTCCAAAACGTCAGAGCGTGATTTTGTTCAAAATAATAAGTGATGATGCAGCAGAATGATCCTTTTCTCTCCCAGTCTGAGTGATTGTATCTCTCTTACAGTGAGCTGACTTAAGATAATCTTCCTAAAGTTCCACAAAACATGTTCACATGCCCTTCACCTGACATCCTCTGCAGTTCTGTACAATGTGCTTGTAGCATATTTCCGCCTGTTAAAAATGCATTTTCTAAGCTGTAGTGGTAATTAAGGTATGCTGAAAAATCTTGAAAAATATTCAGAAATTTTTGCAACTTGCCATTTTCCATATTGTGATTGACAAGGAAGAATACTCCTGAAAACCCTTGACTGTTTTTGACCAGTTAATGAGAACATGTTAAGAAAACACAAAGGTGGAAAAATAATTAGAATTGCCTTATTTTTCTGTGATGTCTTTTACAAAAGTAGAACAAACTCACCAACAACTTTATTAAAACTAGCCAACCCGAATTTCTCTTTGAAGATATCATCAAGATTACCACCTACTCTCACAAGAAGTCAGATTCTCCAAAGAGATGCTATTTCTAGCAGTAGAATGTGGTAAGTGCTAAAGTCCCTTGTGTATCTTTCTGCACAGCAATATACCTCAAGTATTTATGACAGTATTTTAGATTCTACTGTTTTCATTAATACATTTTAAAATACAATTATCTGCTTAGTGAAGCACAGTTATGGTACAGATTGTTTGTATGGAGAATTCCTCCCTGGCTGATTAGTTTCTTGCTTGTTTATATCACAACACAAAAGGTTTATTTCCCTAAATACAAGTGTTTTCTCTTATATAATAATTGATATTCTCTACATTAATATTCTTTTAACCCATCTCAAATGCTATCCCTCAGAGTCGTGCTATGCCAATGATTTCCACAGGGCAATATGAAAAAGGTATTCTACATTTTTCATTATACATTTGGACTCCATGTACTTTTTCCTCTACTATTCACTGTGTCATTACATCACTTTTCTGCCCCTTCTTACTTATTTATTCTATAAGCAGCCCTAGATTTTTTTAAAATATGTATTGAAAATTTTTTTTGTTTGTGATCCAGGCCAATTTCAGTGAGCACAGATATGATTCATAGCTTAGCTCTGGATGGGTCCAAAGACTCAAAATGCCAGGGTCTTAGAAAATACACCTATGCTGAGCTGCTCCATGTAAGTATGACTTGAAAATATAAGTTGTCTTGAATCATGAGTTAAAACACTTTATTCTGCAGTATGAATTAGACAATAATGGGGAGAAATTGGTTTAGTTTTATGAATATCAATGCTTTATACAGAGGTATCATTAGAATGTCAGCATTTTCTCTGTTGCATCTGTCACCTATTGGATAGGAAATCATGGTGCACACAGAGGTTTATTTTCACTAGAAAGTGTTGATCTTCTCCATAGTGACCATGTGTTCAGTAGGCTGTTATGGAAAACTCTCTGGATAAATGCTTCAGTGGAATCATTGACTAGGAAATTATATCAGACTTACAGTGAAAACTGAATCTGCCTTAGAAAGTCATTAAAATTTTAACATTCGTAAAAGGAAAATGGTTCATTTGTACAATCCCTCTATTGCTTGTGTACTTCATTCTTTCCTTTGTTGAATTATTGCCTGCTAAGCAAGTCTTCAGTTGAGCAAACCTCAGGAGAGACAGGCTGCACAGATGAACTTTTTCTCAATAACTGTTAAAATACTGATAAATGAAACATATGAGATGCCAACATCTGGCAATCTAAAATATATCCGAAACCTTCCTCATTTGTGGAATGGTCTCAAAACAGTCTACTCTTTCAAGGAAGTATTGATACCCATAGCCTTACAACTAAAAGGAAAAAACCATAAGAAACCCCACTCACATGTGCATGGGGTTTGCTGAGCACTTGAGCACATGCTTGTTTGTTTTGCACTTCATAATCACAGTTTATTTATTACTTCACTGCTATCATTTTACTTTGTTGTTTTTGACAGAAAAAAAGATTAGTCTTTGCAATTAGGGGACATTTGTAGTTAGGAATGTATATTCAGCAAAAGTTCACAATATAAACTATTAGTTTTTATACATCATATGCAGTTTCCGTCTTACTGACAGAAGAGAATATTGTGCATTTACACTGGTTAGACTGGAACCTACAGTCAGGACCTCTCAATTAGCCATCACAAATATGATGCAAAGGGGAATGCAGGGATTCATAGTTTAAGTTCATACTGGGGAAGAAGATCTTCCTACTCTACTTCAAAAGTCTGGTTTCCTCCTGCCCTTCTCCATCCTTGTCACTATTTGGAAAGAAACAAATTGCCAGCCACCACACTCATCTGCTTCCACTTCTGCTATCAGAGACAGAAAATCGCCATAAATTCTCTCTTGTGATCATCAGAAGCTAATTTACTTACAGAAGCCTCTTCTGGCTTCTCTGGGAGCATTGATAAAATGGATATATTCTTCCTCAAATGGTGTAGGAGCTAGCCATGGTAAGGAGCATGCATTTCTGGCTCCCTAAATTGCTTGTGATTTTGTTGCTCATGTCAGTGGTGTAACCCCAGAAGATGTATCTTTTGTTCCATGATAGTTAAATGTTTTGAATCTTGAACAAATAGCCACCTCTTAACTTCTCTTAATTCAAAACACAGTAGCCTGAGCTGAGACAGCCCATGACAGCTAACTGATGTTGTTGAGTATCACTGGAATTTCTCAGAGCTAAAGACTTAATGACAGAATTAAGGCCAGGTTTGTTTTTCTGTTTTAAGTATTGAGGAACCACCTAAGGGATGCTATGATCACTTAGCTATTCTGCATGTCTTCAATCATCAGATTTATTCCATTGGATGTGAATATTTAGTGGGAAAATGGTGTGGATATGTAGTAGAAAATGGAGTCTACTTCCTCTGGAGGAAGATACTAATTGAACACACTTCATGGCCCCTCCACTGCAATGTAATGACATTTGAAAATAAAGAAAGCCTGTTATTCCTTGCTGTGTAACTATGTTTTTTTTGTCCAGGCAAAAACTGCTGCTGGCAGTGTTGTCTTCAGGGGACCAGGAATTGAAAGCATGCTGCAGTCTCTTTATTTGGAGAACAGAGCAGGCTACTACTTCACACAATTCTGTGAGAACTCAGGCAATAAGGTATGAATATTTTCCTGCTCTGTAATAATTTAGTCCACATTTGACTGAATGCCAAGTTATAGAGGGCAGCCAGACTGAAAAAAAAGAAATGGAGAAAGAAAGATTGATGACTGGATGAATTATTACTTGTGAGACTTCAATCCCTCAACAACAATAAACTGTTCACGTATATATGCAAACTAATGACAGGTCTTAACCAAGCTGTCAGATTCTTACTGTCTCAAACCTATTGGAATTCTTATTGTACCATGAGGGATTAAAAAAAAGACTAATAATTTTTAAAAATTAACCTTTAACTTGGCAGGGGAAAAAAAAGAGGTCTTAACCCACAAAAAACATTTTTAAAAAAGATGGGAAATCTGCTGTGCTACTACTCACGATAACCTGATTTCTTCTTACTTTTTGGTTGATGTGCAAAACCTCCAATATTTTTTAAACGTTCTTATGCTTCCATGAATCTCCTTGGATTTCTGAGACACATAGCACTATTTCTTCTATGTAGTCAGCAGATCTGTCATTCACTGCTGGGTGTAAATTGAGGATTGAATTGAAGCAAGTTATGAATATTGAGTTAGTGTTTAGTGGCTTTGCAGAAAAATTGAGTCTTTAGGGGAGGTTTGAATGCAATCAAGATGGACATCTGTTTCACCACTAGCACAACCCAGAATCCAGCAGCAGTAGCTAGAAATGCCTCTGGCTTCTAGAAGGCAGAACACAATGTTTCCAAAGCTGAACACCTTCAGCTAAAAATATTAGATGTGTATAGACAGAAATCTAAATGAAATAAACTTATTTTTTCATTGGAGATAGGCAACCACCCATGTGACTCTAGCCTTTCCAGGTGCCAGACTGCTTTCAAAGTTATTTGCTTTAGGTTTTTTCTTCAGCTGTGAAGCCTATTTCATTCATATTCCAGGTCTGGAAGGCTACAGTTTGTGGAATAAAGTTCCCTACTCCTACCTTTTTGGAACACGTTCTTTATTGGTTAGTGATGGGGGTTTCAGGGTATTTTTAAGCTCTAAACCCCCTAAACAGGATTAAAATGGAGGACTAGGGGAAAGATCTAGACTTCTGAAAGATCTTTTGCTGTTTGTTTGAATTTATGAAATGACACCAAGTCTCTGGTCTCAGAAATGCATGTAATAAAAATGTAATGATAATCCAAATATGTCAAGTACACAGTGTTTAATTATTTTGGTTATTGCTGCAAAATGCTATTTTACCATGGGCAAAAACTCTGCAAGTCCATTATTAGCATCTCTTCTTTAGCACTGGCTTTATGCCACTGAAATGTGGTTACTCTTCAAATGTTAACTACAGTGTTAACGATTTTAATGGCCAATTATGCATAAAGGATACAATAAAAGAGTATCACCGTGAGGATGCTGTAAAATACGTTGTCCTTCTGCCAGTATACAGAAGTAACAGCAGACTAAATGCATCTTAAATTGAGCTTGATTTATGATGACCCCAAGGAGCTAAATAATTACTTGCATGGCAAAAATATTTTTTTTTATAAAATTGTGATATTTGGGTAGCAATAACTTACAATATTTTTCACCTCTAGTTGTGGAAGAACTGTGTATACTTTTGGTTCGACCTACAGGCTTATCATCAGCTTTTTTACCAAGAAACCCTTCAACCTTTTCAAATATGCCAGCAAGCCCAAGTAAGTTGTAAATAATGTGTTTTTCTTTCAAAAATACATTTATTCATTCCCTTCACAAATGCATTTGTACAGCGTAAAGACTAAAAAGAAGATAGAAAATTTTCCAGATCTTGACAACCCACACCAAAGTAAATCTGTGTCGTGGACAATAAAAGAAGCTCTTTGGATTGTTTCCATGGAATTTCTTGATTCAAACATTAAACATGCATAGTTTGATTTCCAGGCTCTGCAGCCTGTTCCCAGTTTTATCTATTATACTCGGTTTACCTAAACTCCCTTTTGCTATACTACATTATATTTGGAAATCGTCTGCTTAGTGTTAACATCAGAGTATTTTTTCTGAACTATCTAATTGTTCTGTACCTTTCCTTCCATCTCCTGTGTGGGTTAGAATTGCAGATCCCATAGTACAGACCTCAGCCAATGACCTCAATAATGAAAATTGATCTTTGCTAGCCCTGTTAAATTTTATGATTTTCAGGGCATCATCATTATCTTTACCATGGTTGTCATCCCCCTAAATAGATCCTTACACTCTCATTTAATGTTAAGTGGAACTGATATTTCCTATAAAAGAGTATTTTAATTGAACATGCACTTAGCCCACAATGGTGCTGAAGGCAGAGTAGCATGAGTCCATCAGGGAAAGAAACTGCAACAGTGTGATATTATTAGAAGAACTACAAGGAACTTTTAAAATCACTTTGTGAAACTTCAGTCTGATTTTCCTCTATAAACCTTGTGTAGGAGTATATCCTATCTGCATATTTCAATTTTTACTGTAATAGGGCAAAGCTACTTCACATACCATTGGAAAAAGTATCTGTAGAGAGCAGGTGAGAGTAATCTCTTTATATGGCATATTCCTGAATGTCTGGACATTCTGGACATCCTTGAATTTGTCTTCTTTTCCTTCTTGGAGGTTTTACTGGGAAAATGACAGAATTTTGCATATTTGTCCAGAATTCTCTTCTGAATCAGTGTTATTTGTACAGAAACTCCAGGCAGAGGCCAAGGCATGGATTCCTCCCTCTCTTGTCTCATGCTGGATAAACTGAACTGCTACCCTATTTAGTTGTTTTCCCCTCCAGCTCTCTTTGTGGCCTGAGGCTGTGGGCAACTGAATGTCCCCTTAAGTCTGACTGTCTCCTGCATCTGTCCATTTCTGTGTGTGGCTGGGCACCTCCTCACAGCAGATATGTAAGGTGACCATATCTATTCTGCGTCACCATTTTCCTATGTGTTTTATTGGAGGCCAAAGCTTAGCTTATAAACCCTGATGGTTTTTATTTTGGTTTCATTTCACACCAGTTTGCATTCTTCTTGCAGTGTTAGAATGGCTGAAAATGTAAGGCCCAGGTTTTTTGTACTAATCTTATTTCCAGTGCTGGCCTGGTGGTGACAGCAGAACATCGTGCAATCAGTGTTACCAGGCAATTGTAGACAGTACACACACAGAGCCATGAAAGTAAATACATCACAACGAAATATGTGAAACTGTTCCATTAGCATAACTAACAGCTGAAATGTAACATAACAAATCAACACATGTGCTGCAACATTTGGTATCATTCTCAAACTTGCCTTTTAAGGCTGCAGAAAAATTACACTTGTTTTCATTGGAACACCGTAAAGAGTCAAGCTGCAACCAATCTACAGAGTCTGCTTACAGAAAGGATGCCTTCCCAAATTCTGCACTCACCTTTGGCACAAGAAGGCAGTCATTGCAAATACTCCTAAGAGAATGTGAATCTGATTCACATGACACATTGTCATATATATTTTACTCTTTATTACAGAAAGAGACACGTAGAGACTAACAGTGTTCCATATGTGCCGCCTGCTTCCTGTCAGAAACAAGAACAAACCTTGATTGTTGTGTATCTGCTACTCATTGTTTCATTTGTTAGGCATTGCTATCTCAGCTTTATGATAAAGTAATAAAATGCTTTCCAAGGTATATATGCATTCACCTGAGGAAAGAAACTACAGTGAGAATGAAATCTGATAGATAAGAATAATGACAAGTACTGGTAATCATCCAGGAACATACATAGTTATTCACTGTAAACATATGCACAGGAAAGTAAAAAAATTTGAAAATAAAACCAATAACAAAACATATAATGTTGGGTTCTAATTTTAAAAAAAGTTATTTAGAATTAGAAAATTTAAAACAGTTGTGAGAAATACAATATTTTAATGCTAGAATCAATTTAGATAAAGGGAGTCCTCATTACTATGGACTTTTGGGGTCAAGTACAAGATTTATGTTAGTGGGAAGTGATGATGGAGGTTAAGGCAGTTTAGCGTCTCTGTTTAACACCAGCCAGTGCATTGCATTCTTCCATCATATGATTCTGCCAAGCAGCTGCACAAGCCCCTCGTTTAGATCAGAGCAATATCCATTTCTTTGGGCAGCAGTACAGCACACTTGGACTTAAATCTTTCTCTAATTTCTTGCTTCACTCCAGTAATTCTGAAATTGCTTATCAAAGTCTTCTCATCTGGGGATGAATTCACACCAGAACCCAAGGCCTGTACAATCCCTGTTTTGGAAAGTCATAAATGAGGCCAAAGTCTTAATCTGAATTTTCTAAGCATTTTGTATAATCAGGTTTGTGCAATTGTGAGTAATTCCAATATGCAAACTGAACCACATTTCCAGATAAGGTTTTGGGTTCAATCCACCACATATTTATATTTTTAGGAGAATTTATAGCTGGCAGGTAGAAAAAATTCTTGTGTTTTTCAACAGGAACAAAACAATGAATCAACAAAGATTGATAAGCACTTGATGTCATATGCTTCAGATTTTTGTATGTATTTGTTAACCTGTGAGTTCATTTAATATAATTTTTCCTGTTGATCCCTTAGGAGATTGACCAATATAACAGTTTCGATATTCCACTGAGAATGAGAAAACCTCAGGAATTCCATGATACGGGAATAAAAAGAGGATATGATTATTACTTTTTATAAAATGTGACTTGCAAACTGCATTGCCCAGTGTTGAAGGCTGTGAACAGATACTTTTCCGCTTTTTTGACATGTCTAGAACTCTTCTCAGTTGTTTTTCCTGCAGTCCTTGCAATTGAATCTGTGCAGATCAACAGATGCATCTCAACTCTGTGCAATGGACACAGGGATGAAAGCTACCTCTCATTTCTCTCCTATCTGCAAGTGCATGTGTTCACTTACTTGGTCAAATCCCATTGCAATGGATTCTTATGAGAATTCAACTAAAAACATGCCAAATCCTCTGACACTGTAAATGTGCAGCCTTCAAATGAAGAGGCCATAATGATTGTCCCACTGAGGGTCCAGTTCTTTCAGTTTGGAAAAATGCATTCCTCTGGCTAGCTTAACTCTAAATTTTTGCTTCAGTATTGCCAGCCCTAACTATAGGTTCAGGAGAAAAATATCTGTCTTTATTATGTTCTGGTTTTGCATGTGAAATTATAAAGAAAGAAAAGAAAGAAAGAAGCTCTGCAGTCTACAAAGGCAGTCCCTAATGTGGAAATATATTACAGCAGTGTTCATGTGAGCAGATTGTCAACAGATTTTGGTCAACATTTCTTAGTCTGGGCAATTTCTGACTTAGTGGGCTGATATTTTTTGCCAACTCTAAAGAAGAGTAGCAAATATACTCAACATATTTAATACAAAATCATAGGGGAAGGGAATTTCAGCCAAGAAACTAGTAGTGTGTTTGTTTTTATTTTATTCTTAAAACTATGCTCAAATGATCACTCATTTAAGGAACTAGGTTAATTTGTGCTTTTTACTAATTTACAGATCTCATATGTGGTAAGTCATAACAGGTGGAGCAACGTAGTCCTAATGACAACTGAAGTGGTTAACCCTTTTTTAAAAAGGCTGTTTTTAAAGATACCACATCTTGATATCACTGGACTTGTCCCTTCTAATTTGGCTAATTTTATACATTAAATGTTTTGGACCAGAATTAACATGATTTAACTGAAAGTTTCCTAGCGTTTGGACTCTTCAAAGTAACTTTCAGCTTTTGAAATCACTGAATCTAATTACAGCTGTTAAATTTAAATGTAAATGTTCTTAGGGGTTTACTGAGAAGGGTTTAATTTAGGATAAATGTGGTCTTGTTTTCAGGTAAGACTCTTCCTATGGATGTTCTATTTCTCTTACACTTTGCACCTATGTATTATTATTGCACTGATAACAATAGGCACAGTAGGCACAAACCATCTTTGTTTGTACTGAAAATGTACAAATGTGGAAAGAGTGTATAATCCTGCATACACGATAAATACAGTAATCATAGCAAGAGCTAACTGGGGGATGGATGTCAGCTATTGTAGCCCTAAATTCCTCAGTGACCTAATAGCAGGAGAATCTAAAGGGTTTGCTTCAAATTGTTAAGGTCCAAGATAATGGGGATATACTCTATTACTGTTGCTGTTTGAAAGAGAGGGTCTAATAAATCAACATTTAATTTAAAACAAACAGAAACATAGTTATTTAACGTACTCAAACATTCTACTCTTGTACTTGAAATTTAAGCATACCAGTGTTTTATTACTGCTTGAAAACAGAGTAAACATATTATTTTCCTCTCTTCTATTGCTTTGTTCATCTGCTAGTTACAGCTGGATTTTAGCAACATAGGGAAAATGAGAATTATCAGAATCCTGAATTCTTCATTGTCAAACCTGTGTGATAATTAATAGTGAAAATGGACTTGTCAGTGCTCTCTTAGAGAGAAATTCTGATTTGTGCTACTAATCTGGTCCCTGACTGTATGTTTGAAATATAGTTAGACTTTCACAATATGAAAAGGAGAAAATATTTATAAGGATATGAAATATATTTTGGCAGCATATTTTTTCACTTGAGTTCCTAGCTGAAGTCAGAATCATGAAGTTTTAGAAAGCTATTCTGGAATATCCTCTTTCAAGATATTCCTGGGTAAAAAGTGTTTTACTCTGAGATTTCAATGTTCATTTTCATAACATAATTTACAAAACATTTAGAAAACAAGAGTTTTACATAGGGGACTGTATAAAAAGAATTGAAACATTACTCTGTCCTTCAAGGATGTGCTGTTAGGGAGAAGGAAATATCCTCCAGGTTCAGTGCTCTGCTCCTTGTACATATTGAATGACAAACTCTGTGCTTCAGATAAGAAGCATGTTGTGAAATTTGTTTTTGTGAGGGCTTAGACCTTAGCTGTGCAGTGGTATCTCCTGCACAGATCCTGTACTATAATAAGAGTCTTACCATTGCCAAAAAACTATCTAAGACAACCTCTACACAGAATGAAATTGCATCATTTTTCATTAATTTAAACCTCAAATTTACAAATTACATCTCTTAGAAGTAAGATGCCTTCACTAATTGGCCCAGCACATATTCTGTAAAACAACAGTGTGACTTCATGAAGAGTGCAGTTGCTGTAATAATTGTGATTATCTGAATCTAAGTATCAGCCAAATATACCCAAGTGAAAATTGCATTAACCATTTTAACAAATAAGAGTAAAAATGGCAGGGAGATCCATTATGTCAGTAACTGAATTTTGGACTAATACTAGTCCCAAACATACAGCAGGGCAGTAGGGGACAAATATGCATTAATTCTCTTCTTCAAGGATCAGTAACCATTGAAATGGATGATGGCTAAGATACACTTTTCTTCTGTTTTACTGTAGTTCCTTTATGCAACTTACATTGCTCCATCTGCCAGCATGGACACTGGACTTCATCAGAATAAGAAAAATATGATTTATAACAAAATTGATCCAGCTTTTGAGGACCTTTTTGACCCAGCAGAGGAACATATCCTCACCATTCTGCTGGAACCGTGGATGAAGATGGTGGAAGCAGACAAATACCCTTACAGAAAGGTAATATCTGGATGACACCATGAAAAATTCTTATTTCAGGGAAGAAAATCACAAGAGCATTCATATGCAACCCTGTTGTATTTATACTCAGGAAGGGAGAAGTATTACAAGATGTTTTACTTGCTCCTTTATATCCTGATATGTGGAAATATGCTCAGCTTCTTGTGGAGAGCAGACTTATCTGAAAGGAAGGTGTGGGCTTCATAGACTCCTTGGCCTGTGAATTGGAGAGGAACACATCTTGCTATGGTAAAACTTATCTTAGCACTCAGGAAGTTTCATGTTTCTGCAATCATACCATTGGTCAGAAGCAATTTTTTTATGATGTATTGCTCACAAGCCTTCTATATTTTTAATGATAAGCACATAGTAAGGTGGTTTTTTAGAGTGTCAGTGCAGTGATAGTAGGTATTTCTGGTGTTTAGAATTTAAGTGCAGCTACTGCTTAGCATAGAGGAAATGTGATATGGTGATTCAGCTGTATTTGCCCCAAACACTTTTTAGATTGCTGCTTTAAAAAAAAGTGGCTCAGAGGTGTACTCAGTTGTAATCCCAAAATGTTCTGAAAGCTTGAATTGCGCATGCTTGTGGAGGTCAGAGATGGTTGCAATCCTGACTGTGCCTTTGACAAATAACAACAAGAAATGCTGATGACAGAGGTGGACACTGTGGCTCTCAGTTCCTTGTAAACTTACCTACAAGTTGCTAGCTGTAGGTCAAACTCCTTCTGGGTGCCACAGTACGAAAAAGATACAAAGCTATTGGAAAGTGTCCAGAGGAGGGCTATGAAGATGGTGCAGAGCCTTGAGGGAAAGCCTACAATGCTTGAGGTCACTTGTTCGGGCTGGGGAGGAAGAGACTGAGTTGGTCTACAGGCACCAAACTCTTCTCTGTGGTGCCCAGGGACACCCAAGGGAATGGCTGGAAGTTGTGTCAGGGGAGGTTTAGGCTGGATAGTAGGAAAAGTTCCTTCACCCAGAGGGTGACTGGGCACTGGAACAGCTCCCCAGGCCACGCACCAAGCTTGACAGAGTTCAAGAAGTGCTTGGACAATGCTCTCAGGCACGTGGTGTAACTCTTGGGGATAGTGCTGTGTAGGATCAGGAGCTGACTCAATCCTTGTAGGTCTCTTCTCACTCAGGATACTCTATGATTCTATGATTCTAATTTCAGTCTTTAGCATCTCTCTCTTGAATATAGGAGAAACTCACAGTGGGAAATCAGGAGATAGAGGGCAGGAAGTTAGTTCTTGGTCCTGTTTTTCTTCACTTGACCTTAGATGAAGCTTCTCCAATTTATAGGAAATTATCATTACTTATTGCTGATATTTCTGTCAGCTTTAATAACATTCCCACATTGCCCCTTGCAAAAATGTTGAAATCCTTTTGCAGAAGTTTTGTAGTATAGTATATTTTTGGTTCTATATCATATGTGCATGTAAGAACAAGCAGATGAATAGATACCTAAAATCAAAGTTGAGAATGATCTTCTAAGCCTGTTAGGTGGTAGCCAGTATTAAACATTTAAGAACGGAGTATAAGGACAGAAAAGAAACATACAACCACATTTGGCATTTTGCAACCAAGTAAGTTAATGGAAGAGAGGTCTTATCCACATTTTTGATTTTAATAGTCTTTGATGAGGATTTTTTCCTCCCTATGGGTTTCTGTAAAATGTATCTTGAGTGATATATCTTCAGCTTCGCTGTAGAAGTGGGTTTCATGGTTTAGTCGAGCAATAAAAGGAGAAAATGCATATGTTGATTTATTTGCAAACCCCTCCCTGATAATTTCACCTGGTGCCCTAGTTCTGTATGTCATAAGGAACAAGTGAACAATTGTTATCGTTTCCTATTCTCAATGTTGTTGTGCTTTTACAAGTTTCCATTATTTCCCAATTCAATTAGATCTCCTTGAAACTCAAGAATCCTAGACACTTTGACCTCTCCTCCTAAAGATGTTCCATATCTTTGTTGCACTTACTGCCCCATCTGTATGTGTTATTTTATATTCTTTTAATGAGATGCAAGCAATACTCAAGATCTGGATGCAGTAAGGATTATCCAGTGGCAGAACCATGTTTTCTGTTGAGCTCTTTGTCTGTTCCTATAATTCTAATTGCCTTTTGACTCCTGGTGAACTTTGAGTGGATGTGCAAAATGTAAGCTAATAGCCATCTGCAATGATTCCAAGATTTTCTTCCCAAGTAATAACTACTAATGGAAAGCCCTAATTTGGAGCTCACTGGAATGACTTAATGTTTATTATCGTTGAATTCAGCTGGCCTTTTATCACGCAGATGCTAAAGTGTCCTGCTATCCTGCAGCTTTTCACAGTCAATTTAATTTTTTGCTCTGTGGAATCATTTTGCAAACTTTGTTGTCTCCTCACTCACCTCCTTTTCCAGATAGTTTCTGAATGTTTAAAAAACAACCTCAGTGCAGGTCCCTGTGAGACTCCAATAGGAACCCCACCCATAAGGAAAGTTATTTATTTCTTTGGGTTTGATTTTCTACCTTCTAATTAATTCACGAGGGGACTTTCCCTCTCATCCTGTGATAACAAAATATCCTTTAGAAACTTTGAGAAACTTAGTGAAATGAAATACAGTAATCCAAACACATCTGTAAAATATTTTCTTTGCTTTTCAACATCTTTTCTAACCTTTCAGATAAATTATTTTTTCTAAACTATTTCAGCTATAATTCTTTATGACCTGCAGTGCACCTTGGAATTGATTGATACTTTTCATGAATCTGAAATTGTATGTACTTTCTATCAGACTAGCTTTAGTCTTTTGTAACTGCGTTGTTTTCTGTGCGTACTTTTCATAAGAATTGTCTAGTGTCTGTTGCCGGTCCTCACTAAGTCATCAGCACAGCCGAGGGTTCTTATACATCGTTTCTGCATAAAAATGAGTCTGTATTTGAGCTCTCTATTTTCACTGCTTCTAATGAAAAGTAAGAATTGAAGAGATATACTTTTCCTTTCAGTTAATATGTGTGTGAGTTTATATCTCCTTGAGTTAACCACAGGATAATCTATCGCCCTTTCAGTTTGGAGGATATATTACTTTGCAAGTGAAGTTACGTGCAGACTTCTCAGTGCTCTAATAACACAAGGATCTTAATCCGAGCACGAAAAAATAGCTAAATCCTTTTGACTGCACAAGTGTTTGTGAAGAGTTATAATACACAGGCATAAAATGACCTGTTCTAGGAGGCACTAGAGTCTCTTTGTACTAGGTGCAGGCTGATAGTTAGGCACACTCCTTCCCAAGCACAAAGACAACGTCTGCTTTGTATTTTGTTCAATCCCTGGCTCGACTCTTCCCCTTTGTTCTACTCTATAGCAGGATATATTTGGCCCATAATGAAACAAGATATTTTATCAAGAATTAGGTGAGTCAAAAATTGTTTACTTGGGACATGTTATATATATATATATATATATATATGTATATGTACACATATATGTTTTTTCTTTAAATGAAACATGAAATCAGAAGAGTTTCTTTTTAGTGTTGATTCTCATTCTGCTTCTATCTGCTTTCTCTTTAAACTTTATGAAAAATGTTTTGAATTATTTAACTATTTAATTTTTAACTATATTTTCTTTTAAGGGAAAGAATAGCCCAAAGCACTTTATAACAATGGAATAAAGTTACATTGAGCTTGAAGATATTCAGATAACACAGTGATTAGCGTGGTATTCATATTTAGATGAAAGTATCATGAATATTAATCTAAACATTCTCTTCTCTCTCTGGCACATAAACACATATAAGATAATCACAGCTTTCTAACCTTTGTAATGGGCATGCAGATCAGTGTAAGGCATTGGCTCGATTTTGCTAAATATCCTAAAATCTGCTTTCAAATGGTTTAGTCAGCCAGGAGGGTCACCAAATATCTCTCACAGTTACTGATTGTTTGCACATAACACGAAGAACTGCTCTAGTTACAAACAGCTTCCAATTAAGTTAAAAATGCCAGTTCCATGAATTCAAATCACACACAGTTAATAATTTAAGAAAGAGGACAAGACTGAAAGTCAGAAAGCTTTCATCTTTATTGTTTAAATATTTTATCATCTTTCTCATCTTAAATTTCTGCTTCTCAAAATCTGTGGCACTCTGTCTTCTTGACATTTCCCATTGAGAGTCCTAGTTTTAGAATTGTTTTCCTGCTTCTCAGTGGCAGTTTGACATACAATTTGCTGATATAGGCAATCAGGTATGTCTGACCCAATATACACAATATAATATATTCACGGTATATACAATATATTATGTACACATTAGAATTTAGCAATTTTTTGAATCAAAGTTATTTGCTTAAAGTTATAGTTAGGTTATTTAGTAGTATTCTGCAGAAATCTGCATCTGATCCTACACAGATGGGCAAAGTTTGTTCTACCAGAGTTATTGATAGAATTGTTTGTCACAAGAATGTGACTTCTTGTCTCTTCCAAACATCAGTCTCATTACTGGCAAACGTGCTCTTTTCTATCCACTGTCACTGGAAAAGTGCCCATGTAGTTCTCCATCTTTCTATAGTGTGTACTGTAGGGGTGATACAAGATATTATTTTTATTAGGTGGAGTTGGTGGAAGAAACTCAACAGCTGGACTCCGTGTACTTTAGAGAGCTCCAGGCTTTGCATCAAGTGAGTAGTTCCAAGAAGGATGAGGTAAGACAAGTACCTACTAACAAAAACAAACCCTTTCTCTGTCAGAGAGGGTTCACACTTTGAGTATCAGCAATGAAAGGCTGACCAGATGCTAGTTTGGAGAAGCAAATAGTCTGATTTCTACTATTCATGTTGGGGACTGATTGACAGCTATTGTGTTAATTAGATACACAGATCTTCTGTCAGTTCCATCAACATCAGACCTAAAATCTGTGGAATGTATTTCAGGCCCTTACTCTTGTGTAAATGCCTCCATTTCCAGTGAATTACAGGTATTGGATTATTGGATTATTTGATTATGGAACGTGCAGACACTGATATGTTTAAAGCAAACATAAAAGTAATGCTTACTAGGAGCTGGAGCCTTCATTTATTTTCTCAGTGATTAGAAAGCTATTTTACAGAGACAGGTTATCTAATGCAAGGATTATTAGACTAAGCAAAATGCAGAGGTGAAAAAAACACTTATGCAAGCAAAATAACTTCTTCCCTCAGAGTACTGTTGCTGACATGGGGGCTCTCAAAGAAGATCAGCACTTGCATCAAGCTCCCAAAGAATTGGCAGGTCCTAATCTATCTCACCTGATCCATGACAAAAAGAAGTTAGAACAGTTCCAGGCTTTTCTTAATAAGCATTCTGCTAGGTACGTTTCTTCATCACTATTATTATTATTATTATTATTATTATTATTATTATTATTATTTTACCTGTTTCTAAATTCAGAAGAAATATTTGCTAATGATCTTGGTTATCTAAATGTTGACAGATTTTAGTCTTTTAAAACTCGTTTTTGCATATTTATGAAACACACAGACACATTGTTCAGACAACTGAATTGTCTTAACATGTTTGGGGTAAAAATTCTCCTGTCAAAACATATTTGTATTACAGTTCTGCTTTCAGTTTCTGCTTTGATTAGTGGCAAACCCCTGAGTAGAACAATTAGCCTATAATTAGTAAAATTTTCTCTCTTTTAGTAACAGATTCAATTTAGTACATTTTTAAAATTAAAGCTGGTTATTATAAAAATGTACAAATAGAAAACAGGCATATTATTCTCACAGTGTGACAGCAACCACAATTTTGTATGTGCTGTACAGATTTAAGTACTAGCTTGTAGCAGATACAATCTTAGGCAGGGTCTTTGAAAAAGTGAGCCTGTTTGTTTTAAAAGTAAGATCTAAACAGAAGCTGACACTTTTTCTTTTGTCTTTAAATTGTCACTTCCTTCCTTTAATCCGACTTCCCATGAGTTGATGCTTTGCATATTGGCAGTTGCTACTAGTCAAGCACTATAGCTTTACATTGGCTACTGGTCAGCTTTTTCAAAAGTGCCCAGAAAGGGGAATCTGGCACAAAACTCCTCTGGCCAAGACTCAATGTCATCACTTCTGCTTATCATCACATCGGTTCCCTTTGTAGTCAGAGAGAGAAATATACACTTCTGCATGCAATATTCCTAATTCTGAAGGTAACATCTAAAAACAGCTTGGATGGATCATTCCTGAGATTACTGACTACAAAAGGACTGCAGATAATGAGTTCAGATGGAAATTCTTATGGTATACTGCCTATAGTCAGGTGACTTCTGAGTTAATTGGCTAGATCAGTGGTCTCCAAACTCTTTGCTCATGCATCTCATCAGTAAAAACTTTTTGAGCATGGAACCCTGTGTGTATAAATATATATATATAATACATTATAGACATTACATGTGCTACTAAAGTTTTAATATTTTTTTCCCGCTCCTCAACAAATGGTCTTGCACACCCCCTTCACACATTGCATTTCAGAGACCACTAGTCTTGAGTTCCTCTCTAACTGGGGAAATGGTGGGAATCAGCAGATAACATGGACATGGTCATGTCTGTGGTCATGGACAGGTATGCTGAATTTCCTCCAGTATTTCCTGATTCTTTGTTAATCACAGACAAGTCCCATCTTGAGTGGTAGAGCCAGACAGAAAAATGTTTAATTTATGGAGCATTTTTTTTCCCCTTTTTGTAAACCTTCATGATGAAGAAAAACATTTGAAAAAGTCTCACAGAAGTGTTTTAGGGCTGGGTCCAGACTAGTTACTCTGGAGTCCAGCTGGCAAGCTACAGTAAAGGTGCTTAATGATACTATAAGCTGAAGTGATCCTAGAAATAATGCAGTCTGGAAAATTTCAGAAAAAAACCAACAAACACATCATTTGCCTTTTCATCAAAACTTATGGTTCTGATTATGTCCAATTGTAAGTGATCCAAGTTTCAGGAAGGACAGGTGCTGAGTACCTGCTCACAAATTCTGGTAAGAAACTAAACAAAGCTCCATTAATTAATGCTTTGTTAAATATATAGGATATATTCACACAATTGCAGGATAATTTAGTATTAGTGGTTAGTGAATTGCCACTTGTTAGTCTCGCCAGGCTAATTGACTATGGATGTGCTCCTGATCCAGAATGTCAGGATAAGCCACCACTAAATGGTTAATCTTCACACTTTAAGATTTTTTAAAAAGATGCACATATTTGGTCAGTTGTCATAGGTAGATGCCAAGGAGTTACTCCATAAACCACAGTAATTTGGATCACTTGTATTTGGGTGAACTTACTCATGTCGTGATGAACTATCAAATGAAAGAATTTCAGTCTCAGTAGAACTTAGGGTTCTGTAAGGGTCTCAAAAGACTTTTGAAAGGAGAACATCTGTTCTTAAATCAGTCAGATGCTTTTGAATGTTTTACTCATAGATTAGTGTTTTGAAAAAGCCAGTTATTAACCAAATGGAAAACTGAAACAGATTTGTCTGAATTCAATTTCATATTTCCTGCAGCAAATACAGTGAATGTACTAACTAAAATGCTCATAGAACTTCAGTTAATAAGATACTGTCAGAAAACAGTCAAATAAATTAAACTGAAATTGTAGATACGTAATTTATTCTGTCTGGTTAAACGAACAAAACCATTCTATGAAAACAAATTTATATAGTGTACACTCAAATATTATGAACAACATATAGATTGAGAATTGCATATTTGAAAAGATTTGTCACTGACTATGACTAATGAAATAAGTAGTAGAGTTGGTAATTTATGAGAAAGCAGCCCACAAAAAAGCCCTAGAAACAAATTTTGCCATTAACTGTATTTATCTGCTTAACTGCAGACTGACTTAAACTCTAGCACTTCAAAGGGGGCAGGAAGGGGGTGATTTCTTGGGCTGATGTTCCCAGCTGTCATCCCTGCTCCTTTCTCAGGCAATATAACAAGGGGGCAGAGCAGGAGGCGTCAACTCGTCTCTCAGTGGCTTGCAGCCTCGGTACCGATTCAAACTCTCATCTGTTTCATTTTTCATTCTCTCTGTGAGCTCTGCACTATGGTTCTGGTTCACAGTCCCTGCTGGATTTAGCAGGGGCATATTGAGGAGGTTACTCCTTTCAGGGTACCTCCAGATGGCCCCCTAAGTGAGTTGTAAGATGTAAGTTTGTAAGTTTGTAGGTTTGTAAGTTTGCTCTGCCTGTTCAGCAAGTATCATGGTCTCAGCAGATGGTACTAGCAGAGAAAAAAATGACATAAAATTTCAGGCCAATCTGACCTGATATTTAGGTCTTGAATACTTTGGTGGGTTGTGGTTAAACTAATAACTCCCTAGAATGTTGATGAAATTAACTCAATATTGAAATAACATTCTGTTTAAATTTGTTTGTAGCATGGATCTCATGTGCTGGCTAGATATTGAAGAGTTCAAAAAGACACTTCACAAAGATAAAGAAAAAAGTGATGAAAAATCTAAAGACATTAAAACCAAGTACTTAAACAAAAAGTACTTCTTTGGACCCAACAGCCCAGCTACCAGAGAACAACAAGAAAAGGTAGCAGTTACAGAGCCATTCATGAAGAACAATCACTGTGACTGTGACTGAGATAAAAATCCACAAGTGGATTTGCTCCAGCTTTTCCCCAAGCTCTCTGCTCAAATCTTACCTATATTTTTGGCCAGAAATCTGGTTCTGTTCTGGTTGGACAGGTCCCTTCCTTCCTGTTCAGGCTTTTCCTCCTTACCTCTTACAGAACATCTCTCTCAAACGGTGATCTGAGGCCACAGCCAGAACATGCACAAGACAGCTCAGAAAAAGTGTAAAAATTACTTTCAGGCACAGTGACTTGTTCCAGCTTTCTATTTCAGTATGCCAGTAAAGCCACAGACAGCAAGTCTGAGCTGTGGTACTCTGATATATCTTGATACTTAGGCAATTTACTTGGTCAAGCTGGGGTATTATTTGCTAGAGTCTGTATCCTATTATAGGTAGGGACAAATGTAATCTGTTCCCTTTTATGAAAAGTACATGTGAGCCTTGGGTAAGCATGCATTAAGTGCTTTGCTTACAGTTAAGCTCATGCTTTGCTAAATCAAGGGTGTAGAGAGATAAAGGACTTTTGGTATACACAAAAGTTTATGTCATGTGTTATTGTATTTGGATTGCTTAGCTAATGCATTCAGGTGGAGGAAGGAGACAAAGCCTTCGTGATCAACTTTCGGCAGCAATTCTGCTAGAAGTTCAGCAATGCGTCCAGAAGAGATTAGAAAAACAATGGCTGCCATTGTTCCTGGCAGATGAACACCAGGGGGCGGAGGGACAAGCAGAGGTAATTTTTTAACAATGGCAACACATAGAGGCATTGTTTTTTGTTTGGCTCATAATTCACCTTTGGGATAAAAATATTCAGAGGACAAGCAGCCCACAACTTACTTTCAGTTTACATTGAAAGAGATGTTGTAGCATGTACAGGTTGAAACATTTATCTTAGTAAGTGTGAAGGAAGTCCATCTGAAGGTTTAGTTTAGCTGACAATATTATTGTTAGATCCTAAATCTGAAGGAGCTGGTTTTAGCTCTACTGCCACGTGGGCTGCCAGAAGAGTGACCTAATTTTTGCTATAATGCTACACTCTCCCTATGCCATTTTGCCTTAGCCATACAGCTGCACGCTGAAGAAACAACTGCTTTGTGTAAAGGATTTGCCCAAGGGGACCAGAGCACAAGCAAATGAGTGAACTTCCCATGCCATAATTCTTTCTCTTATGCTGTCCACATTCTCCCATCTGGAGCTTCAGTGCCTGTAGAATTGAATTCAGGACTTGTGAAGTTCTTCTGAGTGGGGAGGTTAATTGCTACAAGCCTTGCTCCAATCGGTTACTTCAGAAAGTTGCCAAAAGGCTGGGAGTGAGGAGCCTTTCACTCCTGCTGGTTCATTAGAAAGACTGAGGAATGGGCAGGGCTAACATCTGCCTTTCATGATTGCCTCTGTGGCTGTGAGTCATGCAAGGGGATCATCTTGCTGGTGACAGATGCAAAGGCTTGGTGTTTTGCACTTCCACAACAGCTCTGACATGTGAATGTCACAGCAGAAGGAAACTTCACAGTTCCACCAAGCAGACACATATACAGCTGCATTGATTCATAAAACTTGTTTTCTATCATCTTTAACATCATGAAGATTGTCAGAAGTGTTGTCAGAAGTGCATATAAACTGAATCTTTTCCATTGATTCAGAGCACTAAGCAATCTGAAAAGTATAGGTTTTAATACGAGAAACTGTAATTATAACAATGATTATGTTAATTAAATTTTTTAAAATCCTAAGCCTCTGCCATTTTTAGCTGAACTCTTCCTGCTTTACAAGCCCTGGCAGAAGACCAAGCAGTAAGGCTAAGCTGCTTCCAGGTCTGGAAGCTAACTCATGCCTCTTTTTGCACCTGCTGCACTGTGCTGGCAGGGAGATTAGCCCAAGTAGTTTAGAAAATGCTGTATTCAACTCAAATAAACAGTTTACAGGAAATACATACTTCTAATGAGCTTTTAGTCTTTTCCTAACTCCATTTATGTCCAACTGCTCTTTTCGCTTTCTTATTTAAAATTCAGAGGATGAAAAGGTTCTTTGAAGGAAGTATTTTAGAAGAAGTGAAACCAGATGACATTCTCCACTGGCTTCATATTTCACTGTGACAAAACAGTGTGGGCATGCTATATAGTCCTTATTCAGGAAACCTGCCCTTTGTTTGAGGTGTAATTTAACTACAAAGCAGTTGCAGGATCAAGTCTGTATTTCTGATACAGCTGTACAAAGGAACTAAAACTATTTCATACTAAAAAAAAATTAAACCCAAAATTTATTCCTCACATAAGTGGTCCCTCAGAACGTTATGGGTAAAGTAAACTCTACCACCAATGCACGGTTTGACTGCTATTGCCTCTTGTCTTCTCTAATTCCCAGTCTTAATGAGCAGGTGCTCATTTACAGCTGAAGAAGGGACAGCATTCTGTGCGGGCCCACGACAAGTTTCAGACATAAAATCCATAAGAAGACAAATGGAGTATTCTACCACTGTGGTCTTAATTGTTAAAAGACAGACCAGAAAACAAGAATATTTAAAAAATAAAATAATAATATTTTGTTCAACTATAGGTAAGGGACATAACTGAAGATCTTTCACACAAAGACCAGCAAAAGACAACCAGTATGTGGAAGGCAAGTGAAATTTACTGTGTCTCTTTTATCTGCAGTTTCACAGTCATTTTCATTTGGACCCTGCACATTCTTCACAATGCCCCCGTTGACAGTTTGAGGCCCAAATGTAAATGCTGTTAAAAGCAATCATGACTGTATTGATTGCAGTGGACTGATTGCTCACATTACTCCTGAATTTAGCTCCCTGTTGGATGTTCATGGTAAATTTCTCTCCCTTTCTGTCTGGAGAGGTCATCCTTGAAAATAAAGGTCTCTTGTCCTGGGCTTTGGAGCACTATTAACACTCCTCAAACTAATATTGTAGCTTTAATTCACATTTATCTGTATTTTGCATGTAGTGGACTTATTTGGACAAGCTGTTCATTCCAGCATCTGGTAGTTTATTTATTATTGCAAGTGGATTACGTGCAGACACAAAAGGGAATGTGAAGTATGCAGTAGAGTGGGCAGGTTTAATCATATCTCACAGTATCCGTTTCATTTAGAATTGTATTTTAATCTCACAGCATTGAGATAATATCAAATTTAAACTTTTTAAACCTTTGTAATAATACATTTCATCAGATGTTTGCCAGTTTTTTCCTCTTGAAGAGCAGTGAACTTTTTGTGATTGCCAACATACAAGTTGTGTACATTTGTTCAGTTGAACTTTTATTGTCTGTTGAAATCAAACTAGAGACCCGGTCACCGATTATCCATGCAAACCATCAGCACAAAAGGGATCCAAAGTGCATGTGGGTTCTGTTAACTGAGTTTTCCCTTTGTTTGTCAGGAAGATGGTTATTCTCCATGTTCTGCTTCAAGGTTGTTGACCCATAAAATAAGCAGTGTTTATATACTGGTATACGGATAAAAGCAACATTTTGTTCTTCCCTTCATGAATATGCCCTAGAAATAATTTTTTTCAAAAGTTCCCTAAATCCTGGTCACAGGGAATAGAACATGTTGGGAGAATTGGAGAAGGGCTGAGAAGATCCAACCCTACTGCCTAAACTGAGCTGACTCTATTTTCATCAAAGGACCCTCTGGACAGCCACCACCCTTCTTCTTGCCAGGGTAGGCTGTCACCCCTGGCAGGCTTTGTGACAGGACATTGAGCATAATCCCTGCTTTTAAGATAAGTTGCAGAAACCCTTTCAGCTTAGGATCAGGTTAGATTTCCAGGACTATTGTCAACAATTAAAAATGCTGCTGACCGATGCTCACCATTGAACAGCACTCCACCCCTCCAGGACTTCAAGAGTTTTAAACCACTTTTAGAAGATGGTTTTCATTCATCCATCTGATAACAAAAGGGGGTTGTTTGGCTTGCTCCTCAGCAACAGCACAAGAACTGTTTGTTCAGGAAGGCAGGCCAGCATGAACTTCAGTTCAAACAAACTGTCCCTGCACAAGCCATCTTTCTTTCTCCACCCTTTCCTGGCTGCCTACTCTTCTGTGCTTGGCAGCATGAGGATTTCCAAAATATCTCAATGACTTTAAATTCTATTTCATTATTGGTAGTTTTATTTCACAGAGAGCAAACACACTGGCTTCTGTGGGTGATCATAGCAACACATTTCAAACCTCATTTTGTTGGTGAGATCCCTGTCAGAAGTGTTTTACAACTTTAAGCTATGTGGTTTGTGTGTTCCTTTTCCTTTGTTGTTTGTTTGCCTAAACTCAAAAAGTAGCCCATTACCATAATCAATAACAATAGCTGTTCCTATACTTTGTAGGATGCAGTCATATGGTCTAAATCATTGTCAGTCATTTCCTCTCTCGTCACATCTTCCAAAAAATGTTCCCCAAACCAAACTGAAAAAAAAAGGAAAGGAAGAAATGAAACCTTGCCACGTTTTATTGTATCCATGTAATAAACTCATAAACTACTGAAAGTTAGGGTCAGTGCAAAGATAAGAATCTGCCAGTTTACGCTAACTAATGCCTTTGTTATTGCTTTTTGAAACAGAGTTTGTTTGGTGCATCTATTTCTTCTTTTGACAGCATGTGGACAATAAGAGTGTTTCTTCATCCAGTGAAATAATTGCTTTCCGCAAAGCACTGTTGGATCCAGTGACGACAAATCTGTTTCAGCGCTTTGTGGCACTGAAGGGAGACCTGCTGGGGAATGGAGTGCTCTTTTGGCAAGAGGTGCAAAAGTATAAGGTATGGTGGTAAAGCAGAGCAAAGGGAATAGCATTCAATTTGTAAGCAAACACATCCATTCCTGCATATTAGGAGAATTTTAACAAAAATATCTATAGGCGTTCTGTTGTTCACAGTAAAGCCTCTTTAACTGTTTAAACTGGGTTTTTTTCAGTGAAAATCCTCACTTCTTAAGGGTAGCTATTCTTGACTCAAATGCATTGTCCCTGTATTTCTTTATGCTTCTTCAAACTGTAACATTCTTTGAGTCTCTAAAAGAACACTGCTATCTCACTAATGCCTAGAATTTGGTAGATATCTGTTGAGCAGTAGAAATATGCAAGCATTGAAATGTTCATTCTGTCTTTATAGCTACTATCTGAATTTGGTAATTTCTCAAAAAATGAGAAATAACTTTAAAGTTCAATCAAATCTACAGATGTAAACATGGTATATACCAAAAAACCCTATATGCACATATGTACAATGCACTTTGTAGAATCAAATTGGACTTGAGCTGAGCTTGGGACCAAAGTGAAATGTGATGGGAAAGGCCAGGGATTATGTCTCTCCCAAATACATGTAGTTTTGTGAAATTGCTCCTGTGTGGGTTGAAACACAATGTCAAACCTCTGGGGTGAAACTTTAAATCCCACTGCAGCCTCCTAGGAATACCCTGGACTGAATGCAAGGGCACCACAGATCTTTCATCTGTTCCTCATTCCTTTTGCCTCTGGGATATTCCTGATGCAAAAGTGCTACAAGAGTGCAGAACCTCGCCTGGGCTACTGAACATGGCTGATGTGCACCTGGCAGGCAGGGAGCATGAGATTAGCTAATGTGCTCAGAAATTGGGCTGTAAACACAGCTGATGTTGCAGTGGCACTTGGAGATCTGGTGCAGGCATGGGGGTGTATTTTCACTGTTTAATTTTATGAATTTGAATTTGGTGTCTGCTTTAGAGGGTGAAGCTCCTCTGTTTCCAGGGGACAATCTCTTTTCCTCACAAAGGCTTTGATCCCAGGCAAGGAATTACTGGCTGAAATGCTCTCTGAGGGTGCTGCTGTTTCTCTCGTGGTTAGAGAGTGACTAGTTTAGATTAAAACTTTGGTCTGAAGGCACCTGGTGTTCCATGACATAAATCCTTTTCTAGATATTTGAAGTTTTTTTGAGACTTGTGACTCGTCATTGCTACATCATGGAGGACATGAAAACTTTCCACAAATTAATGTGGAGTATAGTCTGAACTCTTTTCTTTGTAGAACTGCTCACTGAAGAAAGCCTTCATTGTTTTTTGTCCCACCCCATTTCCTGCATTTATGTTAATTTTATTTGTCTTGTTATCAAGAAAATGTACAATCTGACCATATTTCTCCATGCATGCAAATTGTCATGGTTGGCAGTTGATGCTCTTTGTAGAAGCAAGGGGCTGGAGTAGTAGGAGTGTTGTGGGTCAGGCTGAACTGCAGGAATATTGCCAAAGGCGTGGGCAGCACTTTGCACAGTGCATACTTGTATTGTCTGAGCCCTATCATGCCATCAGTTTAGACAGAACTCCCCTTAGGAGTCAATGACTGCATTGCTCTCCATAACCCATTAGGCTGGCGGCACATCTTGGGACAATCCAAAACCAAGATTTTTTTTTTAAAAAAACAAATATGAAGAAACATAACTCTGTGGATCATTTCCATCTGTTCATCTATGCTCAGTCTCATCTCTCTTCATATCATATGGGTTGTTTGTCTTCCCTCTTAATGCAGCTCTCTGCCTTCTCTGCTAGATGAACAAAGAAAGCCATAATATATATTCTTAGGATATACTGAATATGTTTTTGCATTGTCTTACTCTCTTTTTATAGTTGTTATCATTCTTTTTTTTTCCTTCCCAAAACAAAAAGTATTCATAACAAAGCAAGCCAACTCTTTCACATACCACATTTCTGGTTAAAAGCCGTGGTTTTAATTTCTTTGCAAAGTAAATATAAAGCCTTCTACACCAAAACTAAATTCAGATTCTTAATTTATAGATCTCTCCCCGAAAACCCTAGAGTGCTCATTGTGTCTCTAAGATATACGTGATAGTTGTCTAGTGTCATAAATTTCTTGAAATATATGTATAGAAGGAAATTTCATGTTTCAAAGTGTTGGAAGGACACTCTGAATTATTTTTCCTTCATGTCAAAGTCCAATGGTGGCGTAGTCAGGGTGTTAAAACGCAGTAATGACAGGTTTTACAAGAACAATAGGATCACACTAAAAAAGTAGAAAACCCCAGTCTTCCTTTTACATTTCACTCCTGTAAATTCAGATTTGTTTTATATTCTATAGTGTACAGAGTTATTTCAAACCCTGAGGTTTTGGGAAACTAGAAAATCTTAATGAATGGTAAAAGTATAAGATTACAATAAATGGAAGATTGTACTGGTAGCTGACATTGTTCCCTCTTGTGAAAACATTCCTGCTTTGAATATCTTGTACCCTCTAAATATTTCCCCTCTTTTGTTGGAGCACTTAAAGTATTTCTTTATCTTTTAGTTTCCATTGCTATGCCAGTCATAGCAGGCTCATTGTGAAAATCAGTGCATTTCACACTTGCCGATGTATTTCTCTTTTGTGTCTCCTATTTGCCAGTAATGCACTTAATATGTATCCTGTTCCATCTGAACATGCAGGCAGAGATTATCACCTAAAAACAATGTTTGCTATGTATCTGCATTTGCAAACCAGAACTCCCATGTCTTAAGTTTGACCATGCCCATTTACCAAAAGAATTTTGCTCTGCATACTGAAGGAATTTGTTGTATAATTACTTTTGTATAACTATTGCTTTTTGATCACTGGTGCCCTGTAAAGGTTCTTGTGTGAGTCTCTCTCCATTGACTGAAAATGCTATTTTTCATCTTTCAGGACTTGTGCCATTCTCATTGTGCTGATGCCATAGTTCAGAAAAAGATCACAGCTATTATTGACTGCTTTATTAATTCTGCCATACCCCCAGCTTTACAGATTGACATCCCACCTGAACAAGCAAAGAAGATTGTGGAGCACAGGAAAGAACTAGGACCTTACATTTTTAGAGAGGCACAGGTAAGAAGCCAGTTAAATCTATAATAGGTCTGGCTAAAGACTGAGTACCTGATTTTAAGAACAGTCTTCATTGCTTATGTGACATTTAGGACTCCACACATAAGCCTGGGCTTGAAGGAGAAAACTGTAGTCATATATTTCAATGACTGCAAGGTGGAGATGGAAGAGAGTCTTCAGACATACACTGCTCAGTAAAGAAAATCTCTGACAGCTAGCTGTTCCTGGAAGGGTGTTATCCAGGTCTCTGTTGGGAATTCTGGCAGTAGAAATGAATTCTGTCTATGTTCTTAATTGCTTGTTCTTTACCACTTGGTTAATGTCACAGAAGTAATTTGTAGTTAGAAACTTTGTGGGTTTCATGTTTTATGAAAAATGCAGATGTGAGTAAAGCACAAAGACATCTTAACTTGCTGAATGTCTTCCCCTTCTTTATTACTGAAAGTGTGTATTAAATGGCTGTAGACAATTTTCTCTCTGATCTTTCTATTAATCAGGTTGAATAGCAATTTTGGAATCTTTACAGACTTACTATTTTCTTATCCCTTGATACTGCCTTGTCTTATCTTCTAAGTCCAAGTAAAGTAGTTGTTTTTCTTTTCCTATAAAATTGCCACCAACACCTTTAGACATCAACTGAGAGTCCATAAAGTGTTTGGATGACAATAGATGAATGATTTGTCAGAGAAAAGGGTTCATATAAGTCCTAAGAGAAAGAGAAGTCTCATTTCAGCCTGTGTAAAACCCAGTGAACTCCAGAAATGTGGCACAAAACCAAAGGAAGAACTAGGCCAAAAAGCTGGGACTGGAACCCGACAGTGGCTCACATGTCACTTTCAAGCCTGTTGAGCCAGAAGCAGTGAGCATGCTTGGCTCCTTTGAAGCCAAGTTTCTCAATGCAAATTAAACATCTAAATAAACTGAAGAATGTGAGCCTTAGTACGTGCAGCAACAGAATTCACTGAGCCCCTCTGTTTGCTTTTCTAAAATTGCTTTTCTTATTCTAGTTCAAAAACGACCCTGTGAGAGATTATATCATTTAAAAATTATCCAAGATTTGCTCATAGATCTGTAATGTGGTTTAAGAGCCTTTCCAGAGGCAAAAAAGTATTTCCTTTCTCTTAAGGAGGTAAAAAAAGCCCTCTCCCTCATGAACTGAATATTTGAAATACTTGAGCAGAACAGTGGTGCAAAAGCAATTCTACTGGTGTATATTTTATCAAGAATACTTGTAAAAAGTGATGGATGTTTTCATTAATGCAAACAATTGTTTAGGGAAATATAAAAAAAGAAAGTGCCTTTTAGCTGTGTTTTAGGAAGATTTTTCACCAGTAATAAACACACTGATGAAAAGCATGTGCCGAGCAAAGCTGGGCTGAAATGTCAGGACAGAGTACGTGGGAGGAACAAGGCTCTGTGTTCAAAAAAAATAGTTATCTCATTCTGCATTTTATTTTACAATCAACTGTTTCCTTAATACAGTCAAGATTAACTTTATTTTCTTCCTGTGCAGATGAGTATTTTTGCTCTTCTGTTTAAATTTTGGCCAGAATTTTGTAAGTTGCAAAGCAATCCAGACAGTGAGAAAATTCTAGTTGCCTTGGAGAAAAAAAAGGAAAAAGAGATGCGAAAGAAGGAAGGGATAACAGCAAAGGTAAGGCTTGTAAAGTTTCAGGTGACTGTTGATGAGCTGAATAACATGAGCAAAGATACATAAAATAAAATATTCCTTTCTCAGCCTGATCCAAAGTTACCAAATCTTGTTAGATTTCAAGCTTTACATGCAACCCAGTCCTAAGGTGATTAGTTCCCTATTCTGCCAATACATATAAATATGGTTAACTTGAAGCAGATGAGTCAATAGAATACTCCTTTCATTAACCAGAGGAAAAATGTATTTTAGTCACCTTTTGTGTCAAGAGAAGAGCAAAAAAGAAGGCTGAATTAAGAATAATAAATCTGTGTACAGTCCATGTGTACTGTGGGCTACTGCAGACCTGTTTGCACTTTCATGATGTATTGTCTTATATTAGAATTTACATTCTGTATCATAACTGAAATCAAACCAAACTCAAACCAAAATTGATTTCATATCTATTTTCCAGAAGGACCATTTGAAAATCCTGCACATTATTAAAAAAAAAAAAAGTGGTAATTGCTTTTCATAATCTGTTCCTTTTTTTGAACATTTCTCAGCTTTGCAAGTGAAATTGTTAGACTGTTCACGTCAAGTTTCCAGACAGTTCCAGTGCACTAATAGAACTGTGACCTCTACAATGGAATGCTTGTTTGTAAAATTGTTTTTCTTGGATTTTTAAAATTAAAATATAATGGACTTCTTTTTCTATTGATTATAGGCTTTGAAAAAGTTTATTTTTTATTAAATACAATTGTTTGGCAAGCTTTGAGGAGAGAACATTCTTTTAAGGGCAGAGAAACTACTGGAAACTATAATTGCAAACTATAATAAGTAGCATTACAGAGACCTTTACGTAATCTAAATGCCATGTACATGTGTTCAGATGTTCCACGTGACAAAAACCACACAGGTATCTGGACAGATAAAGACATAGGCCCATAAGAACATGTAAACATTGTCATCCTCTTTTAGGCACATGAAAGCTGAGGACCAGTGAAGCATTACTCAAGGCTACACACCAATGTCAAGGGAAGTCCAAAATCCAAGAATTCATCCTCCTTTCTCCCAAGCACATTGTCTCCATATACATACATCTGCCAAGGCCATTGGCAATACTTGTAGTGCAATAATGCAATATTTCAAAGTAATGCACTTTTGCATTTTCACAGACTTATTTTCCATCTGCTTGTTGCCTATCTACAAGATATCTGATCAAGATCAAGGAATAAAGAGCAAATCTTAGGCAGGAGGGCAAAAGCTTAGCTTTTATGGAGAACAAATGGGAACAATTTGCTTCTAAGCAGGGAAATAGAGTAAGAAATTTTAGAAAGTGACAGGTAGAGAATGCAGCTCAGTAAACAGTTTGTAAACTATTCTTCTCATACAAAAAAACCCCCAAACAGTAAACCAGCTACCTTTTAAAATCTCTTAAAAGAATGAGTGCAACAGATAATTTTTAAAATAATTTTTTAAAATATATTTTTTTAATTTTTAAAAATCCTTTTCCTTTTCTGTTATTGTTTAAAGAATTTGCCATTTCCTGTTCTTTTGCCTGAGATTTCTGTCTTTTTGGTGACAACATAATTCAAATGATTCAGTATCCCTGAAGGATACTGATAAGGTTCATCTAACATGAGTAATAGTAGGTTCACTTGTTGGCTTGTGGAAGGTGATGATTTCTTGGCAATGAAAATAAAGACTATGTTCCTCTGCCCCACCAAGCTCACTGAATGAGAGCAAAGCTCTGGCAAGGGTTAGAAACAGCTTTTCTTATATATATCTTCTCTCCACTCCACAAATCAGTTGCTATTCTGGGTTTATGTCAAACTGAGCAATCAGTCCTAGGGGAGGAATTTGCTGTCTTCTTCCTTTACACGTGTCCCCAGGGCACTGAATCTACCTGTGCTCGCCTCAGTTTTAGACCTGAACAGATAAGAGTTGGACTTTCATGTAGTATAGTGGAAAAAATGGGCAGACAAGGAGTTTTTCACTAAGCAATGATGCATAACTTGGTATGGTTTGACTATCTCAATATTTTTTTGTGTGCCTATTTGTTATTTAAGGGGAAAATTCTATCAAAGGCATCCTGGCAATGGACTTGTTCATTTGTTAGCTGCTAGGTGCACATGCCAAGTCCCTTTTTGCAGCCTGCCTTCATACCAGTACTAGTAATTTGTTGTATACATCATTGCATTTTATCTCCAAAGTAGATTTTGGATTTTTTTGCTTTCAAGTGCACAAAATAGCTTGAAATTTTTAGCTTTGACTTACATTGTAGATTTTTACATGCTCTTTCCATGTTCTTAGCAAAGAAAGCTCTCAACATTCTTTTCCTTTTCTGTGTTTCTGCCATGTCTCTTGGCAATAAGCTTATTTGTTAGTGTGGTGTAATGGCATGGAATCTAAATTTGCTACAACATTGTTAAATTTATAATGAGAAGTCATTTTTAAAGACCTTGCTTAATTCACCATTCTCATTGAGAGAGCCAGCAAACATAAAGTGCAGTGCAGCAGTATTCACGCCGCCTCTGTGTTTGCATTGGCATTCCTATTCCATCAACTGAGTGTGCCACAGAAGTTACTGAGCTTGTTTCTGTATAGAAGATCAGCATCACACTTCCTGGGCAGTTCTGTACCCAAAAGTCACTCTTACAGTTGATGGGCTCATAGGACAGTGGGAATGATGAGGAAGGAAAAGGCTCTTTTGGGAGCAAGGAAACAAGATAGTGTGATTCTTTTCCAGATCTTTCAGGGACTTACTAAGTGACTTTGGGAACCATTTGATCCCCTTTTTTCCCCTCACTATCTCACTTGTAACATAGGAGGGTTATATAACTCAGCTCTTAGAGAGAGCTCATTGTGAGGTCAAATATGAACATCAATTAATGTTTATAAAGAGTTTTGGGATCATCAGACAGAATGTGCAAAGGTGAAACAAACCAACATGAAAATGACAAACAGTTAATCCCCAGAGCAGTTTGCCAAGGGTTACAATGCCTTGTTCTTCACTGTAGATTGTACACTGCCTGCTTTCCTAGCTTTTATACTGTAGTTCATACACAGCTACTGGACCAAGCTGGAATTAATCAGGACAAATCCTACATTCTACATTTATACCTGAGGCCAATTCAGAGGCTCATAATGTCCTCTCTGTCCTTAAATATGTTCTGTTGCAGATCTGCTCTGTCATCTAGCTATATTTTGGAGCAGGAATCTGAAAGAAAGATGGTCTGCAGGAGTGTAGAGGACAGGAAACGTGAACTAGAACAAAGAAATGCTCTTAAAAAGCAGCTACTATTTTAAAATATGCTCAACATGATGATTGATGAAACTAAGCATTACAAAACATTACTGCAAATGATACTATCTCATTTCCGATGACAATTTTTGGTTCCTCAGACTTTGCTTTTCACTTTAGCTCTGCAAGTATTGTTCACATCTAATTATGAGTTTTTAGCATTTGCAGGGTAAAGAAGCAGAGAGAAAACTCACAAACTTGGCTCAGCTTAAGTCTTTGACTCAACTTAAGACCTCGACTCAACCTAAGTCCTTGACTCAGCCTGAACCCTTGACTCAGCTTAAGCCCTTGACTCAACTGCCAAAGAGTGTTTTGCTAGATGAGCTTGATGTGAAGAGAAGATCAACAGCATCTTTAGCACCTAAAGATGGACATGGGAGGAAGGTAAATACTACATGTTTTTACAGATGTCTTTCAAGAGAGATAAAATGATCTTGGTAAAAGGGGAAGGGGGAGTTTTGTTTTGAAGACTGCTGTTAGATGTTTCTTCTATAACTGTTCATTCTTCTACAATTAGCTTTGCTGTTGTAAGTTTACCTACCTTACCCGTGTTTGTTTTCTTGGGGTTTTTTTTGTGGTGTTTTTGGTTTTTGTTTTTTTTTTGTTTTTTTTGGTTTTTTTTTGGTTTTTTTGTTTTGTTGTTGTTTTGGTGTTTTTTGTTTGGATTTTTTGTTTTTGTTCTTTTTTTTTCCTGAGTAGTATTTAACAGCTAACAAAATGTTAAGGTCTTATGGTGTATAGATTAAAAAAGAATCTGTTTTTAAAGATAAATTGACTAAAAGGTAGTTCAGTTCTGGAATAAGAAGCTTTTCATTATTTGTGAAATTCATATCCTGAAAGAATTTGGTTTAGGCTAGAGAGTCCTGTTCTGGTCATATGTCAAAAACTGAAGCTGAGCTCCTGTAGGAAATCTAGGTATTTGAAAATCTGACAGCAAATACCACTTCAAGGCTTCGTCCATGACAACTCTGACTATGCATCAAATCTGTAGTGAAAAGGTAACAGTTATTTTATTGGGAAATGGGAAAAACAGACCTGCTACATTGGGCATATCAAGGGATCATTCATGACTGAGTTGGCACTGCCAGAACATAACAGGGTACCTGTGCAACCACATAAGCCCAGATATGTCTAAATCACTCTTTGGCCAGTGCTTGTATTCCATAGAGCTCTTTCCATGGCATTATGGTAGTGAAGAGCAGAATATAGAAAAAGGTACCATGAAATACCCCCAAAATATGAAACCACAGTGTGAATTGCATAATTAAGCTTACACTCTTACCCTTAAGTGGACCTTCTTAATTTGGTCATACCTATTTAAAAATAAGTGAGTTGAGCAAGCCAGTATATCCCTGGCATACACTTAAGTCCTCAAGAAGAGGTAAAATAAACAATAATCTTTTAAAGGGCAGTTTCTTCATCCTTCTGCAAGCCCCTTTCTACTATAAGAAGGTGCTAGAAGTTCTTACTGAATCATGATATGACAAATTGGCTCCAAACTTCTCATGCCGTAAGATAAAAACTAGGCCAAATAAAAGTGCAGTTCCCATCCTGTTTTGGAAGAGCAATCTATTATTTGCATGCAATAAGACAAATCTGAACTGTGATTGTTTTCTTTCAAAGCAGTATTTTATTCTTAGAAAAGGAAAAGATGACATCTCCAGTTGATCCACCTGTAGTGGTAGCAGCATTCTGCTGGAGAGGGCAGGCAGAAGGAGCTGTGGGGCTAATGAGACATTCAGTGAAAGGACATATGCTAGAAACAGCTTTTCTTATATATATTTCCTCTCCACCCCACAAATCAGTTGCTAATTTGAGTTTATGTCAAACAGAACAATCATAGTCCTAGGGGAGGAGTAAGGGTGTAGCACAGAGATAAAACTAAGTCCTTGATAGCACAAATTTTATTTTGGGAGGGTAAAGATCTGCTGCTTTGTTTTTGAAGAAGAAAGGAGAGAGAATAACACTCAGACAGATATGGAGAATAAATATAAACTTTGTATCTGTCAAATGTGCTTAAATCGTGGTGTTTTGAGATTTACTTATTTACAGCAATATTCTTTTCCCCATTATTCCAATATTGTAATGAAAAAAAAATCTTCCTAATATTTGTAATTATCCAGTAATAGGAATATAACATAGACAAGTTTTTTATCTTACTGTTGAAATGGATCAGAAACTACAGTGATATGACCTAAAGGATGATGGGTTTTGATGGTTCTTGCAGGCTTCCTGGTCCTATTCCCAGTACATAGAAGCCTTGGAGCAGGAAAGAATACTCATTAAAAGGCAAGAAGATCTGGAGAAAACCTCATCATCATTCCCTGCAGGTTATTAACCAAGCTCTGTAGTTTAGCAGGACAAGCTTAGAGCTTAGGTGAAATTCTTACAGTACAAGGACTTTGCTTGCTCTCCTTCTGAGTTGTATACAGAAACCTCTGCCTCTCTTTTGCTGTCTGTAGAGGAGTTGCTCTCTGCACTATACTCACAAGTGGTATATTATCTAAGAAAGGAAAAGTAAAAGTTGCAGGGTATCTTTGCACTGCCTTTACTGCACAGGTCCTGCTGCAGAGAGGAATAAAGCCATTTTTTCCTTCTGCAGTGACATGGCAATCACATACAAATTTCATCTACCTGTCTTCTTGTGCTTCATCAGCTTACATTCAGGCAGATACTGAAACCTCTTTGTGATGTGAGAGGCATTGCTTCATCCTTGTTTCAGCTGTGAATATCCTCGTAGCTCTTTGCCAAGGATATTATGACCTGTTTGTTTATTTACCAAAAATATCAATTTAGTAGTAGGGCTAGCAATAGCACTATGTAATATTCAGTTCCTTCAGTTTCACAGAATTTTATTTTTTTCCTATGCAGGTTCCTTGTCTATGCCCTCCTTGAGGCCTGAAAGTTCTGTGAAAGCCACCATCCCTACAAAGGAGAAGCCCTGAATCTTCCCAAGATGCAGGAAGTGAGTACCAGACTGACAACAAGTGTGCTTTGCAATATGAATTCTTAAAAGCTAGTTTTCCTGCTGCCAGTCCTGATGCTCATTACTAGCAAGTTATCCTACTCCAAATCATGTTTAACTGAAGCTGTACAGCCTCCATATGAAAACAAGCTTATTTTTCACGCCAGCCATGGTTAGCAGATCTAATGTTGACCAGATGGAATTCTGTTGCAAAATGGCAGTCTCTGAAATTAGGTTATCTAAGCTTTCCAGTTAAGATATTTTAAATAGGAACATGAGATGACTGGAGAAATCTCAGACCCTATGAAGTTGCTGTCAAGAACCTGACACAGAATTAGCAATAGATCACCTCTGCCAAAGCCAATTAAGTATTAGACTGAGCAAAAGAAGTGGGACAGCAAAAAAAAACCCTGATAAAGACAGAAAATCAGATTTTGCTTCAAAGCTTGAATTTCTAGAAGGAAGAATTCTCTAGAGGTTTTTTTTAATTATTTTTAGCCTACGTTGAAATTAGGTGAACTTAAAAAAAATTAATAGGACTTGGAATATTGCTGCCTTCCTTCTCTGCTCCTCCTTCCTCTTCTAATTCTGTACTTAGCGCTGCTATTTTAGGCAACTTGGTGTCCTGCCCTCACTAGTCCTCCTAAAATTCCAAGTGTCTGAACATAATCTTCCTGTGGCAGCATTTTCTAAAAATGACTTCAGAGAAAACTGCAGCATTCCTTGGTCTTCTCTCTTATTCTCTTTCTGCCCTCTTACCATGTTCTACAGTTGCAGTTAAAGTAATCCAGTAATCCACCTGGGGCCTCATGCACCTGGCAGGTGTGACTGTATTCCACACCTCTTTGCCTTCTGCACCACCACTGTTCTGCTCCCCATGGAGCTGGATCATCACGGGCAGTCCTGGCACAGGGCCTCTGCTCCTGCTCTGTGGCTGAGAAACCTCTACAAGGCACCTGCACTCCTTTCTGCCGCCCAGCCCAGCCCAGCCCAGCCCAGCCCAGCCCAGCCATCTCTGCCTGCCCTGGCTATTCCAGACCAGAGAGTTGCATTCCTGCCAGGCACCAGGCTGGGATGCAGGTTAATGCAATGGAAGTTGAGGTCCCACGTGATTTGAGAGGTCTCTCCAACCAGCTTCAGTTGCAGCCCACTCTCTAATGCCACTGGAAATTTGCCTGCCACTATCCTATAGAGAGTGATCTGACCACTCTGCTGGTAGGGTGAGATAGCTACACAAGACCATGAATGCTCCACTTTGTAACAGGTCTATTGGGGATAAATGACAAGGCTGGCAGCAGGAGGCCTGTGACAGAGGCCAGGGCTGCCATGTGCTGGGCACAGCCAGTCCTTGTTTCCTCCAGAGGACACAGACTCAAGCTGCACCAAGGGAGATATCGGTTGGATATTAGGAAAAAGTATTACAGAAAGAGTGATAAAGTACTGGAATGGTCTGCCTGGGGAGGTGGTGGAGTCACCATCCCTGCATGTGTTTAAAAAAAGGCTGGATGTGGCACTTGGTGCCATGGCTCGGTTGAGGTGTTAGGGCATGGGTTGGACTCAGTCTTGAAGGTCTCTTCCAACCTAGTGATTCTGTGATTCTGTGATTTAATGGACCCATCACAGGACATGGCTTGATCCCTCAGCCAAAATCGTGGCACTATGGGGAAACACATTTCAGAAAGAGCAAAGAAAGCCAGAGAGTGGAGGAAGAAATAAAAGGAATGATAAACAGGAGAGGGAACACCAAGGGCAGAGGAGGCAGTGTCAGAGGAGAGGTTAAGGAGGAAGTTGAGGAGGAGGAGGTGCTCTATGGTGGAACAGATATTCCCTGCAGCTTGTGGAGAATTGATGCTGCAGTAGAGGAAAATAGTGAGAAGGAAGAAGGGGATTCCCAGTGCCTCACCAAAGGGACAGAGTGCAACCAGTGGTGGTAAAGAGGAGGAAAAGAGAGGTGCTTGGAGCGAACTTGAGCCTGGGAGACATGGTGGAAAACTGTTTTCTCTAAATTTGTAGATGTTCTTATTTTCTTTCTCTCTCTTCCCCACTACCTGAATCAGTAATGATTTATTCTAATTGGCAATAAATTTATTTCCCCAATTTGAGTTGATGCATTTATTGAAGAACAGTTTTGATTATTTCAACTGGCTGAACACAGCAATGACATTTTGTTACCTTTTCAGGCACATTAAAATCTCTCTGAGGAAGGGAATGCAGAGACATTCAGTGGAGGTGGCCAGCAGACACAAATGTAATGTGCATGAAAGGTTTGTTCTTACAGTTCTAGAGCAAAGATGACAACTTGGAATATTACTAAGAACCATGAGATGAAGGGTAGAAAATAAACATCTTCCAGTGTATGACCTGATTGTGATACTGGCTCTTGTGTTAATAATTTAATAATGCACTTTGAGGCTCAAATCACATCCTGGCCCCTTGGACAAGGAGCATGAGCCATGTAGTCCTGTCTCCTTTGTCAGAAGTACAGGTTCTTCAGTTGGAGCTCCCAGATCATGCTGCTAAGGACCATCCCAGAGCGGTTTTCTCCTCAGTGTGGAGTGGAGGCTAAGGGCAATTAATAATCTTCTTCACTCTTGGCACAAGAGTGACAAGAATTGTAAGGGATTTCCATTGGGAGTTGCTTCAGACAGGCTGGCAGAGAAGAAATACACTTTCTTTTATGGATGTAGTTGCCCTGCTCATATATTCTCACAGAATGAGCAAGGGAGATCATTGGTTCAGTTCCTGCTTTGCCCATGGTTCAGAGTTTGCTTCATGCTTGTCTGCACTCATTCTGTGTTTGAGTTATCTGAAAAATATGTTTTTGGTGGAAGCTACAAAGGAGGAAAACATAAAATACTTTCCCTGCTTTTTATGTTTTCCCAAATTTCACAAATGCAGTAAACTTTAATGTTCAATATATCTGAAGAGATTGGAATGCAACATCTAGTAGTGAGCAAAGCACATGTGGTGCTGTGTGGTCTACCACTCATTAATGTGAAAGGCAGAGAAGAATCATGAAGTGCCATAAATGCAGTGATGTATGTCACCCTAAAAAGTATATGGGAGGCCACCTTCTACTGCTGTGGTCAGTACAGTGCACACAACCAAATGCTGGAGCATGGCAGGCTCTTTATATGTTGCTTTATTCTTGACTTCATGGAATTTTTAGGCAGTTATATTACATGTAGATGTTGAAATTATTCTTGCAATTCTGACATGAATAACACTTGGATTACTTAAAAAATTAAAAATATTATCCAGATATTTGGTACAAATTATAAAACTCCTTGTGTATGTTCCAGCCTTGCCAAATAGTTAACAAAAATTTACCAGCAAATTCACCTCATGCAAAAAACTACTGTCCCAGACAGTTATGATCATTAATACTATACATGTTAATGAAACTTTTAAAAAAGTACTTCAGGTACTTAATTAGTGAATAGAATTTTTCAAACTGGCCCTCTTCACTCAAAGTGCTGCAAACTGAAGCTCACTCTCAATCTAGTTTGCTGTTCTTTCTCTGTGGGATCTGAAACATGTGGGTGTGTGTATGTACACACACAGGCACTGTTTTAGTGCCAAGACCATGTCTTCAGTATGCAACTGAGAAGGATCCCACATATTAGTAAGGCTAGAACTACATGTCATACCATTATTTTCATTTTATGTGTCAATTTTAAAGAAATATTGGGCAATTGAACAGAGAATATATTAAGAGACAGAGACCCTTAAATTTCTGAGTTACTGGATCTAATCTAATGCAATGGGAGATATTCTAGAATTGCTATTTGCAGATACACCAGAAATGGAATAGTGATTTAAGCCTCACCCCAAGGGACTCATTTCAGCAGAGAGTCTGAAAACTGACTAAATATTAGTGCTCTGAGTGGTGATTCTATATAACTTCAGAACACTTGTACAGCTGTTGTCTTTTAGTCTTGCTCTTGAATTTTGTTCTCTCTCAGGTTGCTGATTTACCACCTGTGTGAGCTCAGTAGTTTTAAAGAGCTAGAAAAGTTTTTCTCAACAACTCTAACACCTCTCCCTTCAGACAATTAAAATTTATTCCTTGTTTAAGTACTTATATTTTGTGACATTCAGAAGTCTACAGCAGAACAACAGTTCTCTGGGAAGTTTGCTGTTACAGACAATAAAACCAATTCTCTTTGTCAGAAACTTGCAAATCTAGAAAACTTTGGGATAGATTTATGCTCTAGTGGTGTTAAAATACACAATGCAATCATACTCATTCAGACTTACTTTTGATGTTTACTCTCACTTAACGGACTATAATAGCAGAAGGATTATTTTTTTTTAATATATAATTTAAATTAATAAATATTTACATTAAGATGCTATGTATATTTCACATTTTTCTCATCAGACCTGACAAGTTTATTAAAACAATTTATAATTTTTAAGAGTGCAGTCCCAAAATTGCTCATTCAAATGCTTTTGATATCAACACAAGCTGTGATTAAGTGCTTCAGAAGGGGATTTATATATTTTGCTTTGACTTCTCTTCTGCTGCTGCATGACACAAAATATCAGACCATGAGATGAATTCCTGAAACTACACAGTGCTGCATTATGCTACTAAGATACACACTTCTGTCAGTTTACAAAAGTGGTAGTAGCCATGACCAGGCAATTTAAAAGGGGCAGAATGCTTTTTCCTTTGAGTCTGTTCAATGCTGCTTTGCCATTGCCCCTGTACTCCTCATGATCCCTTTTTAATGGCTGTTTCTTGAAGTCCTGTTAATGGGGGACTGTCTTAGACCACGGACTGTGGGTTCATTTGACTCCTTTAAGGTGTGAAAATTGTAGTTGTTAGTCATCAGATATTGAGATCAGCAATGGGGAGAGGTGTTTTGCAGATACAGTAGTAGACTTGGTGGAGCAGACCCAGTTTCTCTTACTATACAGTATGTGGTGGCCAAGGCCAGACTGAATTGTGCCACACCTTATACATCATTTACATAAGAATAATTGGGATTCACTTTGCAAATATGTTTGACTTTAAAAAAGAGAAACCTGCAGTAATTAAATCTACAGATAAAAGCATCAATGGACTGGATATTCACATGAATTTGTGACCGTCAGTTTCCTACTGTTGAGGGCACTGAAAAATGGCAGGTGCTCCTTCACTGCTTTCTGTGCCTTTAGCCCAATACAGTGTTACAGGAACATTTTCCATCCTCTACTTCTTGTATGCTTGGGGAATGGCCAGCCCCAGTCCCAACCAACATCATTGCTCCAGTCAAAAATGTTGACTTTAGCACGTGTGTGCAAAAAGGACTGAAGAGAGAATGGATGTTTCAAAGTTCTGTCCCAAACTTGGAAAAGAAAATCCTTAAATTATTTATGTTTCTAATGTTAAATGCCGAGTCAAACTGATCACTGTGAAGCTGTATGTGGCCAGTGGAGCTGCAGTAATCTGGCTTAAATTTGACCTATTGAAACTGTCCCATTACATTCAACTGGTGATTTTCATTACTACCGTTTTATAGAAATGTTTTTAGCCAGCCATTTTGAATGATGTCTGAATACAGCTAAGAGGGGTTAACTGATATTTTTTTAAGCTTATGGAACATTGTTGGTTTTAATGCATTCAGTAGTTGCTGAAAAAATGTTAGGGAAAGACTGATTTGAACAAAAATTTTAGATCTGGATCTGTGCTTACAAACCCACCTAATTTTGTGCACTCCCAGGATTTCAGAGTTATAATTGACATCTGTGTTTCTAACTCCTTCATGCATGGTTGTCTGAATGTGCACTTTTGGAACAGGTCCATGTCTAATAGGCTAAATTGTAGTTTCCAAGTCAGAAGTCACATGGTACTGCTATATAGTTTTCTTTTCTCCTCTTATAACGTAGCCTAAATAAATAGGTCCTGTCAGTCCAGCAAATTGAATTATTACAAAACACCAAAGTCTACACCTTCTACTTACCTGCTATTGAACTCACACATTTTTATTTCTACCAATAATTTAGTAAAGCATTTTCAGAATGGCCACAGTGGAGACTCCTCTGCCAAATAATTATTTATCAGAGCACTGGAGCATATTTGAATTATGCAGGACCCACTAAGCTGTCCTAGTACGGTAAGAGTAGTTAAGGTAGAGATGAGATTCTCTTAATACTCATAGAGTCAAGCTAATTTTTATGTCAAGCATGGGCTGTATTTACTTGGATTTTCCTCTATTTCTCTACTAATTAAAATATTTTAGTTTCGTGGTAACATATGTGAAAGCGTTGACAACAGCTTTGCTTATTCCACATGTTAATTATGTATGTGCTCAGAGTATGCTGATGAACTGTGTGCATTTCTCACGTTAAGATTTAATTTCATGTAAAAGGAAAAATGGGGATGTAGTGAGTGGATTTGTGCTTTTAATTTTAGATATTTTTTTTTGCTCTCAAACAATCCTGTATGATTCCTCTGTAACCCATGCATTTGAAAATCTTTTGCTGGCAAGAAGTTAAAGCAGAAAGTAATACTTGCTTCTCAGAATAGATTTTTCAACAAAGCAAAGCAGTTTTGCCATTAATGAGACAGTTAAATGAAACAAATGACACGGCAAGCAAGAAAAAGACCACAGCATCACACTCAGGGAATGCACAGGCACTCAATAGCTTATGCAATATTTCCCATCTAAGTCAGTAAATACAGAGATTTCCTTGGAATTAGTCACTACAATAGGCCATGGTGACTATAGCTCAGTAAATGCAAATAACAAGGTTGTAGCATTCTTAGTAATTTTCATCCATAGGCAACTCAGTGGATTTCATCCCAGCTACAAGACCCAACCCAGCACCAGGCTTGTAAACCCCAGACTCTGACTGACTTGGATACCACTCATTCCTGAAAATGGTACTTTGGGAACTGAATCTATCACATCTCTAGAATAATTTACACCCTTAAAATTTTATATGTGCATATGCATTTACATGCATGTATACATGCATATATATACACACACAATCCAACAAATGCATAAAATTACCTTCTGTGGTAAACTGTTTTACTGTCATAATCACATAGGGTTTAAGTTTGGTGTATGTATTTTTTTTTTCTAAAACAACATTTCAACCATTTTCTTCTGTGTTATTTTTTTGAAATTAAAGTCTTTGTTTCATGACAATGTTTGTGTCTGTACTCACTTGCATTTGAGAAACACTCACTTTGTTGAGGAATATGGCTCCTTCCAGAGGTCTGCTTAGATGCTGAAAAGAGAAATAAATGCATTTTTGGGGAGTCCTTTTTGTTCTAGAAAGCATATGCAGGAAAAAAATTAACTTTTGCTGTGTTTTTGTCCCAAATGAGAAAGTAATTAACAGCATGTGTTGGGCTATTCACTAAAGACTACAATAAATTATTTACTATTTTCAAGCTAATGAAGTGAATGCTTGATCTAAAAAAGGAGAGTATGTATGATTATGTTAATTTTCCAGTTATGACTTTCCAGTTCAAAGATCGTCTTAACTCCTGGCTGCCTGACCCTGTAATTTGCTGAATGTATTGAAACTCGTTTTCTTAATTCATGTCTCCAGAGATGCTGAGCACCTGGCAATAGTAGGCCTTCAGAAAGCTGTCCAAAGGATAAAACCAGTGAATTCTCTTTTTTTTTTTTTTTTTTTTTCTGAGTGAAACACCAGAAAACCACAGATTTGTCACTGGAGTTCCACATGAAAGTATATTTAAAAAATAACAAACCAAAACAAAATCAAAACACAGAAATACATAGGTTTAGTTGGGCTTGCCAAGGCAATGTAGTTCCAATCAAGGATTGTACTCTGAGACAACAGTTAAACATTGGAAACAAACTGCCCAGAGAGCTTTTGGTATCCTTATTGTCATCAGAGGAGCTCTAAAAACAGATAAGGTATGCACATCTGCCAGGAATGACTGAGCCCATGCTGGGGCAGGGGAGTGAGTAGATGAACCCTTGAGGGACTCATGTTCTCTGAACCCATATTCAGGTTGTTCTGGAGGCAAAAGCTTAGCCTCTGCTAAGGAATCTTACGAGAGTCAAGGGCCGTGACACTTCATTTGCTCTGCACCCGAAACTCCCACTGAAGCCAATTATTCAATCTAATTTAACAAAGACCACAGCTTCTCTGGCTGTGCAATTGTTGGTAACCATCAACAAACTGATTCATCTACAATTGGGCCAAATGTTACAAAATCTGTTTCTGAGTTCTTGTTTGTACCTCCATCATAAGATTACACCAAAATTAAAGCATGCAGTACTTGAACTAACTTCAAAGGCTGAGCTTGCACTTCTAGCTAGTTCAGCCTTTTTATTGGTTCATGTTTTCCATTTGGCTTCAACATCCTGTTCCTTACTGATGCCCTTCTAGAGTTTCATTTACAAATATTATGTCCCTGGTTAGTGAGCCACGCTAATTAATACTGTGGTGGGGGCTATGGATTATAGTAATCTCATGCCTCCTGCTTGGAAAAACACTGCAATTTTTCCAGACGTTTACATGTAATGCCGTATTGAACATGGCCAAATTTGTTTCAGGAAAATGTATCCTGAACTCATTTAACCAAAATATATTTAAGGTTGCTTATACTGTTATCTATTGCCAGTTTTGTTAATCACGAAGCTCAAAAGTTTCAATGCAGTAGAAAACTGAGACCCATAATTTCCTAATTAGATTATTTCAAACAAAACAGTAAAGTTAAAACAGGCTGATTTCAGTATAGATATTTTTTTAAAGTTTATGCCAATAACAAGTTAAAAAAACATGAACAGATGATTTGACTACTTTCTAGAAGCCTCACAGGTCTGACTGTGCCTCACCTTTCAAACCTGGGACCATAATCTGAGATGGATTTTAGCTTGTCTGGGGATTAAATAGTCAGAAACTCCCTGACTCTGGGGACTTAAAATGTTCCCAAAGTTATGATTATAAAGAAAATCTATTATATTTGCAATGCCATCAAATATCAAATAGAAATTATGAAGCCTTTGCAAAACATAGCAATCCTGGTAGATTCTTCCAATAATAAAATAAAAAGCAATGGCTTTTCTTTAGGTAGTATATTTAACTAGACCAGGCAATGTAATTGGAAATAATGAATAAGTTTTCGGGTTCACAGTTAATTCACCAGATCATAAAGAGGTCAAGAAATACAAAATATCTGGGGTACTTTTTATTTTACTTTTGGTTTTTAATTGTGTTCATGAACTCTCTTTCACAAATGGACATAATTTGATTGATACAAGCCACAACAAATCTGAGACACCCTTCACTCCTTCTAGACTCTAATTTCAGGCACAGAAATGAAAACTTGCCAACATCTCGTAACACTTACCATGTCATCACCTCATTGTGAATTAAAACAGACTAAAATGAGATGTTCAGATATCTATGAGTAAAAAGTCTAAAAATTGCCACACGAAACAATTGCAAAGTGATCTTTATATATAACCTGGACCAATCTTTTTCTGTCAGAATGACCTCTGTATTGTACTAGGGTAAATTGAATAAATAACAAAGATGTCCCTAGGTTAAATCCTACTGCTGCAAATTTTTAGATGTCACCCTTGGAGGGTGCTGGCCCCACCCTGAGCAAGGCCCCTTCTCTCTGTGCTCGCTCCTCCAAGAGAAGCACGCTGAGCCAAGTGCTGCCCAAGCAAGGACCTTGACCATAACCAAAGAAGGTGCAAATGTAATGCCTTGTGGAGAGTGAGTCTGATCTTCTGTTTGAAGGAGGCTTTCCCTCTTCACAGCCACTGTTTTACACCCACAGGGCAGTTGGTCTGTCATTTTCTGTTAGAATTAATTCAAATTGAGCAAAATGATAGCTGTGTCAACAGCAGCAGTTAGTCACCTCCAGCTTTCCTGGAGATTTGATGTTCACTGGTCACATCTGGGAAAAACAGAAGCTAGCAAAGGGTCTGGCCTAAACTCTGTTAATGTACGAAGAACACTCTTTGTTTCAATGGCTTTGGACTACAGAAGGGTACCCATGTGAATCTTCTGCTCGGAGTAACACATCCATAATCAAGGAGGGGAGCACTGGCAAATGTACCAGGTGCACATAGGGACTCACCAGGATTGTTGGGCATGTCATTCAAGCGTTGTCTGCCATGTAATAGTTTCTGTATGGTAGATGATGTTTGCAGCTAGAGAATTTTGCCTTGTGTGAAACTAAACCATGTCAGAGAACATGAACCAAAGCGTGCTTTGAACAGGAGTGTGAAAACTTGGTCTTTTGTCCTCATGTTGTGGTCCCTGCTTTCATTTTTTAAAGGCGTAACTCTGCTCCTGTGCTGTTCTTACCATGGACACTTTCTGGAGCTGAATGCAGACTAGGAATGCTTGTGGCCTAGATTGGGTGGGCTGTCACTTGCTGAGATGGGCCTGTAGAGACTAAATTACATGTAACAATTTTATGTGTTGACTGGTTAAATTTTAGATTGGAGTTCTTGTCTGTAAAGGTGGTTCAACATGTTCCTGGAAAAACGAAGATGAGGAATAAGAAAACTTTCTCAGAATAAGGCACCTCTACTCAAATACAGAGGAGTAAAGGAACAGTATAAAAATGTTTCTTTGATGACTTTATTTCCATTGCAGACAAGCTACATAACATTTAAAACCACAAAAGACAGAAGAATCTTGGCATCGTTTAAAGGGCTTTGAGCAAGGAACAGGGACTGGAAGGAGGTGTTTCTTGTGGGTGTGGTTTTGTTTTTTCCTAAGAAATCAGACGGTAATGTAGAACATAATGGCAATGAATAATGAAGTTACACTTGCCTAAGTTAAACTTCTAGGTAAGAATGACACATATAGAGTTCTCCTTGTTTAAAAGCCCAATTTTTCTAACCAAGGGTCTCCTGTGGCTAAAATAAACAGTGTATTTGTTTCAGGTAGATCCCCCAAGTCTGGAGGACTTCGGAGTGGCAACAATTAATGCAGAACCAAAAATCCAGAAAACAAAGTGTCACATGAATGTTAATGTCACAGCTCTGAAACCTGGTGTGTTTTCTGAAAACAGGGCCTGAATACACACATTAGCCATGTCTTGACTGCAAGTTGGTAACTTGGGAAATGGCTTTTTTAACAGTATAACTCATGATGGTACCAAACACAGGATCATTTGCATAATTCTTTCGCTATTTCATGTGCATTCAATATACCAAAATCTGTCTCCTTACAAGTGGAATAAAACTTAAGAAATCTTTTTTTTTTAGATTCTTCTATTTCAGAAACTTGCATAAAATCAACAAAGGCTTGTGAAATCCCTGTCTGCTCCATTTATTGTGATTTGAAATTTTCTCTTTTTCTCCTTTGTTTATACTGCTCTTTTGGAAGGACAAAGATATTTTTCTTTCCCCTACTAATTTACTTTTTCCATTTAGGAATCACTGATTCACCCTAATTTTTTTGTACAGCTGCCATTACAATTCTGTTAAAAAAAGGTGTTGTGCCACCATATCTTTGTTCCACAGCACCACTGGTTTATGTAGACATAGCTGTGACAAGAGAGTATTTGATCAGTTAATTTCTGACACAGAAAGGGGAGGATGAGCCCAAATGTATGCATTTTCATATGTGGCACTAGCATTGTTTACCTTCTGTTTCTTTTGTGATAGGTAGATTTTATATTAAACTATTTGAGACTGCATCTGGCTCAGGGGATTGCTGATGCCCCATGTGATCTTTTTCCAGTAGATTTTTGTTTCTAATTTGGTCCAAATTATGATTATCTGAAGACTTTTCGTGGCATATGCAAAATCACTTGATTGTCACAGTCCTGTTCCTAGTTGGCATCAGTCCACATCACAGAAAGTACAGTCCTGACTATCACAGCTGGTACTCTTTGTGGAAAAGACAAGGATTCACTGACTAAATTTTCTCTCACTGAAGTCAGAAGTAAATTTTACTTTCAATTCCGGTGGAGCACAAGCAATAAATGATTTAGCATTAATGCCTTCTTTCACGCTTCAAAAGATGATCCCTTTCAAGGACACAATGGAGAAGTGTAAACTGTTGCTGGCTCTACAGTATTTTGGAGAGGAAAAAAAAGACTGAAGATGACTTTTATAGCTGTGACACCTTCTGAGTGAACAATCCTAATATTTGTGTCCCAAAGACACCTGGAGTAGGTGTCAGAACCCCCAGGGAGGAGTTGGACTGGAAACAGCTGCTGTTTTCTCTGTATCTCTGTATATGCCTTCTTGTTTTCAGAAGGTTTTTTACTTTCCTGCATTTGGATTCACAGGGTCCACTCAGGTCCAAAGCACACTTAGCCCTATAATCCATTCAGAAACTGGTGTGACAGGAAGCCACTCTGTGCTCTGACCTGTTTGTCTCTGCTCTCCTTCCATGGCTCTTGCTCTAATGTATTCTCCATCCTTTTTTTAATCTCTTATTTGCACAGTCCTGAACTGCCCTTTACACAGAACAATAAGGAGTTGGCTGTATATCCCACAGTAATGACATCAAAGGATGATAACAATTAGCACTTCATTTAGCATCTTAACTATAACACAAAGATGCCTAGCCAGCAGTATCTCAGGCACATGGGGAAACTGGCCACACAGAAAAGAATTTAATGACCTGGCCAGCCATGAAGGAAGCTATTGAAAACAGAAATCAAGATTTTTTTTACTTACAGACCTAGTTCCATCCACCAAAATACTCTGTCTCTACAAGACTGATGTTTACAGGAAAATTACTCATATCTTATCTATGATGACAGTAGCCCTGAAACCTGCCATGCTTTTATTCCAATTACTTTTCTATTGTCTTATACATGAGGGCAAGTTCAGTAAAGAATTTCTTTCTTATATCTAATCTTAACCTGCCATATTTCAGTTTAAAGCCATTACCCCATCTTGTCACTCTACGTCCCATGTAAAAAGTCCCTCTCCAGATTTCTTGTAAGCCCCCTTTAAGCACTGTAAGGTTGCTCTAAGGTCCTCTCAGAGTCTTCTCTTCTCTAGGCTGAACAACCCCAACTTCTCTCCAAAGGAGACAAAGAGGTATTCCAGCCCTCTAATCATCTTTGTGAGTAACACAAAGGGCTCACTCCAACAGGTCCATGTCTTTCTTGTGCTGAGGCTCCAGGGCTGGATGCAGTGCTCCAGAGATGGACACAGCACTCCAGGAGGGGCTTCACCAGAGCACAGTAGAAGGGCAAAATCATCTCCCTTGACCCGCTGGCCATTCTGCTTTTGATGCAGCCTGGGATGTGGTTGGTTTTCTGGGCTGTGAGCACACATTGCTGCCTCATGAGGAACTTCTTGTCCATCAACACCTACAAGTGTCCCTCCTATTCCCTGCCCAGCCTCTATTTGTGTTTGGGATTGCTCCAGCCCAGGTGCAGAATCTGGCACTTGGCCTTGCTGAACTTCATGAGGTTTACACCTCTCAAGCCTGTGGTCCCTCTGGATGGCATCCCTTCCCTCCAGCATGCTGACCACACCACACCACACACCATACCACACCACAGCACACACCACACACCACAGCACACACCACACACCACACACCACACACCACACACCACACACCACACCACACCATACCACACCATACCACACCACACACCACACACCACACACCACACACCACACACCACACACCACACACCACAGTGCTCAGAGTGGACAGTGCTGAGAGTGCACTTGATCCCACTGTACATGCCACCAACAAAGACATTAAACAATGCTGGTCCCAAGACTGACCCCTGAGGAACACCACTTATCTCTGGTCTACACTGGAACATTGAGCTCTTGACCACAACTCTTGAGTGCAATCATCCAGCCAATTCCTTAGTTCCTGATTCACCAAGTGGTTCATCCATCAAATCCATACCTCTCTAGTTTAGAGACATGGAGATCATGCAGGACCCTGTCAAATACTTTGCACAAGACCAAGTAGATGACATCAGTTGCTCATCCCTCATCCACCAATGCTGTGACCCTGTTATAGGAGGCCAACAAATCCAACAAATTCGTCAGGCACGATTTACCCTTGGTGATATATCTTGCCATTCTTTCTGCATGACATCGTTAACATTTGAGGTTTTTGTGTTAATCCACATGGGAAAAACTCTTAGACAGACATTCTTCATTTTGGTCTCAACTATTGTAACAAACTTTTCTTCAGTTTGAGAGAATGTTTTTCAAATTGAATCTATTCAAACTGCTGTTGCAAATAACATTCTTCCAGCTTGTAGCCACAGCTGTATGATTTCCCTCCGAAATTTTCTCCTGACACTTATTTCTTCTTAATTCTATCATAGGAAAAGAAACTCCTTTTCAGTTTTAGAGGTCCATCTCTCTCATTTGATGTCAGGATCTGCTGGCTTTGGCAAGGGACCAAAAGGCTTGAATGAATACTTCACTGCACAGGAGAGACTTGTTTTTTTAAGCCAGGAATTTATAGCATTCAGTGTAAATCCCACAGAGACTCCCCAGGAATACAAATGACAATTCCATGTGCAGGTGGCAATTAAGTGGAAATCGTGGGCAAAGCACATGTTCCTAATTTCCAAGAAGGTACAAAAACTGTCTAAGAGACATCTAGAAAGGATTACAAATGGCTTCATTTCTTCCTAGGCTTGGCCAATAATTCCTGGCAAACTCTCTTTATAAACGCCTGAGTCGCTTCACCCAGCAATGACACCCTGGACATTCTTCAAGTGGGTGACTTGGTGTTCTCCCAATCTTAATAGAATCACAAAATGGTTTTGGTAGGAAGGGACCTTTAAGACAGAAGAAAGGACGTGAACATGAGCCAGTGTGTGTCGAGGTGGCCAAGAGGACAAGTGGCATCCTGGCCTGCATCAGAAATGGCACGGCCAGCAGGACCAGGGCAGGGATTGTCCCCCCATATTCGGCTCTGGTGACTCCATCCCTGGAGCTGTGGGCTCAGTTCTGGGCCCTCAGTTCAGGAAGGACAGCGAGGAGCTGGAGCGTGTCCAGAGCAGGAGAGCGGGGCTGGGAAGGTGCGGAGCACAAGCGCCGTGCGGGGCAGCGGAGGGAGCTGGGGGCGCTCAGCCTGGAGCAAAGGAGGCTCGGGGGTGACCTGAGCGCTCCGGACAGCGCTGAAAGGAGGCTGAACCCGGGGGGGTCGGGCTCTTCTCACAGCCAACAGGTGACAGCACAAGAAGACATCGCCCCAAGCTGTGCCAGGGGTAGTTTGGGTTGGACATTAGGAGGAATTTCTTGACAGCAAAGACGATAAAACCAACATTAGAATGTGCTGCCTAGGGAGGTGGTGTTGTCGTGGTCCCTGGGGCTGTTTAAGAAAAGACTGCACTTGGCACTGAGTGCCAGGGTCTGTTTTACACGGTGCTGTTCGGTCCTAGGCTCGACTCGATGATATCAGACGCTTTTTCCAATTCTGCAGTTTACTCCCGCACGCGCCCGCCGCTGCGCCCGGCGGGGTTTGACCCACGCCGCCCGCCGTACGCCGCCTGCCCGCCGCGCATGCGGAGTAGCGGGGCTGCAGCGGGAGCGCGGCCGGCGGCGCGGAAGGACCTTGGTGGGCGCTGAGGTGAGGCTGCTGCCCGCTCCTGCCGCGGTTCCCGCTCTTCCCTCTTCCTGCCCTCATTCCATCTAACTTCCCTTATCATCCCCACCCCTAGGGCCGCTAGCTGCCGCTCCTGGCTCGGCCGCGGCCCCGCAACAGCCCCATGACCTCTGCGCGTCCCTGAGGGTGGCGGAGCCGGGCCCGGCGGCGGCGGCGGCGGCTGCAGCGCGGGGCTTGGGCGCCCTGGGTACGGGGAACGGCGCGGGGCTGGTCCCGGCCTGTCCCCGGTGCTACTTAGAATGTCTTCTGACATAAACACTAGGACAGCAGGCCTGGGAGGGAAGACCTTGCGGGGAGCGCAGGATTTAGTGGGAACAACGAAGGCTAGCCTTGATTTCACAAGTACTGGGTGTAAGGAGTGTAAGAACTTAAACTAGAATTGTGTCATAAATAGGTTGTTCTTGAATTTTGTTCCTTAAATATTCTTACTGGAAGGTCAAACACACAGGACCACTGTTGCTTATATCGTGAAGAAGATTATTGCACAATACAAAAAGAGTGATCTTTCTGTTGTACAGAAAATAGTTCTAAGTAGAGCTTCTCCCACCATTCTCTTATTTTCTTTTTCTTTCAGGAAATCCAGTCACCATGCCGGCTGCACTGTTGCCAAAGCCACAAATGCGGGGCCTTTTGGCGAGGCGGATGAAGTTTCACCTCCTTGGGGCATTTTTGGTGTCTGTGGGATGTGCAACTTTGTACAAGGTGGGCACTGTAGTCATTCAGTTGGAAACTGGGTTCACTGTAATGTTTAAAGAATTCATAATATTTTTCTGTTGAGATTGGGTTGAGCTGTTCATAAGAAAGGTTTAGTAATGTATTTTTGTAAGCATGTTTCCAAAGCACAAATAATCTTCCTAATCTTCATTTGAAGAAATGATATGAATAATCTGATGTTTCATGCTGTGTGTTCAAGATCACGCAATTCGTGACAGCTTAACCTTGAGTCTCCTAGTCCCAAAATGCACTTGACCATTCACAGTTGGTGCACATTAACTCTAGATAGCTTGTGTTTTGGTCTGCCACAGTTTCTCAGGCTTGGGAGACTTGTCCAATTCTTACTTTATCTCTTGACTGATTTCAGAGAACTTGTTCTTAAGCAATTCGGAAAACTCATCCTTGACACTGAAGATAGACCACATCAGGTTTTCCCACACTGCTTTCTGTCCTTGCTTATGAGGTATTGTGCGGAAACGGAGCATTATGTTTCCAGAAAAAACCCTTATGGGTTTGACTTCTCATATAGATAAGAGAAGTTCTTGAGTGCTCTTATTAAATAATTCTTGGATCTCATACACAAAGTAAATAACACAACAAGTGTGAGTTCTTGTGGAAGAACTAGGTCTTGGTTTTCCCATTGAACTCATGCATATACTATTAGCAGCATTCAAGTGCTCAGGAAGCTGTTGATAAAAGTGACAAGAAATGAAGTTAATTTCAGGCTTTCCACAACTTCTCAGAGCCGCAAATGTCTGTCAGAAACAATAAGCTCACACATGTGCTTAACACATCTGTTGAGAAGTAGACAAGCTTGTTTGTGGTCAGACTTAGAATATAATTTTTTAATAGTCATTTGGCATCCCCACATTAATACACTGGTAAAGTGGAAGACGAAATTTAGAACAGGTAACATGGATCTCAGCAGTGTTTTACTTTGTTCCGTGTTAGATGCTGTTGTACAAACACATCTTGGAATTTTTTTAAAATTTCTGGGAGCTTTTAGAGTATATCTCTGTGCTTCAGGTGAATGGATGTCCAAGAAATGAAGACTGTGAAGATTTTATGTTGGTGACTTGGAAGAGTGGCTTGGCAATCTTGTAAAATTTTACCAGATGTAGTTGACTTACAGTGTAGCTCAAATGTAGTCCTTCAGTGTAGGGTGCCATTTTATCCAGAGTTAGAGTTTTGCAGCTGCCCACAGGCACCAAACTTGCCATAATGACATGTTTTGTGTATAAAACTATTAGCATTGAGAGTGTTGGATGCTTGGGTATCAGTACAGATGGAGTGGTTTTGGATCTTGAAATTGTGATGTGCTACCTTGTAACAGACTTTCTTTTTAAGGTTTTACTGCAGACATTTATTCTGACCAATGATCAGGCAGCCTGACCTGTGAGTTTTAACAGGAACAAAGGAATGTTTATAATTTGAGCTAAAGGTCTTTTAGATGAATATCAGCTGATAGAAGTTATGGAACTAACAGGAAAAAAACATGTTCATAAAGCTTTGTAAACTTTAATTTTCTATGTGTTACTTTCCAGTTTGCAGTTGCTGAACCCAGAAAACGAGCTTATGCAGAGTTCTATAGACACTATGATCCCGTGAAGGACTTTGAAGCCATGAAGGCAGCTGGTGTGCTTGAGAGTGCACCAGCCAAGTGATGGTAAGCTGCATCTGCAGGTAGTGAACTGCACTGCATTAGAACAGCAGTAAGATGATGTCACCAAGATGTTGTGCTTCTGCTTGGGGGAGGGGTCTTCCTTTTTTTTTCAGATCAAAAGGGGTTTCCAAAGAGAAGGGATACCAATTGCACTCAAGAGACCTCTGGGTAATAAAAAGGTGAAGAAACGGGGGACTGGGGAGTAAAGGCAGGATAGAAGCTCCTGAATACCTTTTGGGTAATTTGTTTAACTTTTGTGGTAGAGGAGACAGTGATGATGCCAGGCCTTTGCCCTCCTCACATAACCATGGAGAGGAGACAAAGCTCTAATGTTAAACTCCAAGACTTGCCTGATTCCACACTTACGTTGATACTGTCACATCTTGAACTGATTAGCTTGGGGCTGTCTGTATCTTCTGCTTACATACTTGTGGTGGTACAGTGAGTGAGAAAATGGAGAGGCTGATTCTCTCTCATAGCATGCATCTTAATGTAAGAAACAGAGACAGCTTCTGCATATCATTTTGTATTTTGAAGTTGGTGAGAGGGGGAAAATAACTGGTCATGAGGGGAAATACATCTATATAAACACATATATATGTTAAAAAATCACAGTGGCATATAGCTCTGTGTACTAATAATCGCATTTTTGCCATATTGTATGAAGCTTGAATAGAACTTTTTTTAGCACTTGACACTGTCTTTCCTAGGAAAACTACCCAACTTTGTTCTCCCTTGCTAGTAACACCAGGAAAAAAGTCTTTATTTCAACTGTGTTGTAGTTATTAATAACTACACTCACTAAGCTGCACAATCTGATGTGACAACTCAATATTAAGAGTTCCTCCCCCTTTCTTGGTGCAAATTTTTTACATTGAGTTCTCTGCTTCTCCTGAAATGACTTCATACTAATCTAGAAAGATAGTTTTTCATTCTTTTGGAATGTTTTCATATTGGGATCATTACGTGATAATCTGTGGCTTTAATTATCCTGGCCAGCTGGATTTTCTCAGCTTGTTTGCATGAAGCAACAAGATTGAATGAAAGATTTGTACTTAACACTGTGAATACTGAATTCTCTTCTATGACAACCTGCAACTATCTGGTTTCTGCTTAACACAATCACACAAAAAAACTCAGAGCTCCATCTTTTCTAAAATATTAGAAAAAGTAAAAAACCCTTGTATCAGCCCCAGCTTTTGGTAGTGTTTTGGGGTTTTTTTTTTTGTTTTGTGAGAGTGGGATACTGCAGTTCTTCAGCTATGGCTGCAACAAAGATAAATTTACCTGGTTTAAATCTTGATAATTCTGCCTCTAGTTCAGTCCTCTGGCTAATATATAGTCACTTTTAAACTTCTTTAGACACTGAAATTGCATTCTTTAGTCAGGTGGCCTTCATCAGTGTATTCTGAAGGGCCATCTGGTGGTAAAATCATTTGAAACAAACACTGTCAACAAGGATGCATGCTGAATATTTAATTCAAATCATGAGCAGGATTTATTTCACTACAAATAGAGCTCCATTCTCAGCCTGAGTTCACATTGGCAGCTTCAAAAAAATTGCACATTGTGTGCACCTGTTAAAATTAAATGTTTCCTGAACAATTTTTCAATTTCTTAATTGTACCAGCTCAAAAGAAAAAGTGGAAGACAAATTGTCTTTTGTGATTTTGTTTGAATTGCTGATGATTCTTATTGCTTAGCCTGCTTGTGTGAGAACCGGTATTTTTTCCCTCCTTCACAGTAGAGGTTGTTTTTGTTGCGCCTGAACATGAATACAAAAGTAGAAGGAGAAAACAATGCCAGTGTTTCAAATGTTTTGTAAAGGCTGTAAAAAAAAGGACAAGTACCCAGAACAGATGGAAGACATTTTCATTTGCCTCAGAAATTGAAATCTTGGCTGTTATGAATTTTTAAGCCTGTTTTTGGTGTAGTTACCTAAAGGATACAGTGATCATGCACACTCTACATCTCCCAGTTTACTGGAGCATGTGCTGTATGTGGCAGTACATACAGTGGCTTAACCTCACTAAATACTGTCTGTGGAAACAGTCTCAGAATTGAGGAAGGGGTCGGGTGGGCAGGAAAGGGTTCATTAGTTAATAGTGGTAGCATGGCACTCTACACCAGGTTTGTTCCTGCTGGGCATGGAGGCACTTTGGCACCTCCCTGTGAATTCACACAGTTTCATTTGCTTGGTGTGGACTCTGGTGGTGATACTTGACAGTGGAAATTAAGTGCAGGTATAAATGTGAGGAGTATCTGGCATCTGCTGTGTGCTCAGCCATGGAATAAAGGGGGAAGCTCAGAATTTGGTGCTGACCACTTTCATGACTCTTGTCATGGAGCACAGCTGGTCTTGGACTGTGTTCAGTATAATGGGGAGAAGCAATCTGAGTTTGGTTTTCTTCCTTCCTTGGTAGGATGCCTGCACCACTTGTTTCCTCTCTGGCTCCTATCTGAAAGCTGCATTCCTTTCTCCTGCAGGCCCTCAGCAAGACTGATTCAGTTACCAGTGCAGCATATATAGTGAATCTGATGTGCTGTGCAGTGTTCCAGCTCTTGATTTGTTCCATGTTTCACTTCTGTTAGCCACATGAAGGGTGTGTGAAGCTTCAAGCATCAGGAAATAACGGGGAATTCCTCTAGACTAAACTACTGCATAAACATTTCTCTCTGCTGCTTTGCATTCATACATACTAATATGTTTACTTTGTCCATCATAACTTAATGGGCTTTTTTTATCTTGCAGATTCCCTTCAGTTCAAGGAGACTTGATGACTGAACCTTATTTGTTCACTGAAGTGTAAAGTGAAATGCAGCTCAATAAATAAAATACATATGTCAGTGACATTTAATTGTCTTCTTTAATGTAGAAATACTTAAAGGGTCAGGTGCTGGGTGGAGAAAGAGTGGTGGAGAGTCTTCAGAACTTGCCCAGGATGACTAAGTCAGTCTTTCCTCCAGGAGTTATTTGCATCTCTGTTTGGCCAAATTTCACATTTGATAGCACAGTATATCCCTAAGCAGTGAGAGCTGGTTTGTCCCAGCTGATTATGGGAATGTGCAAGAGGAGAGATGTTGCAGGAAGGGAGAGGATGGATTTCTGGAGGGGTGTCTGTTACCTCTGGCTTCACAAGGTGAGCTGACTTTGAGAGGAAAGAATTTGGCTAGAAATTCTAGAAATACACCAGCCAACCATTTTTTCTGCTGTCATCACTGTATTGTCTTCCTTAAATCAGCAAACTGTTACAGCAAGACTTACAGACTCTGCAACTGCTCATTCTTACACATGGTGTATTAGTTACTCTAATTGGAAAATTACTCCAAACTGCAGGCATGTTCCCATTAATTGATGTAGAAGAGGAAAGGGGGTACAGGCAGACCAAGTAAATACTGTATTATGGTAATAAAATCTTGGCATGCTGCTTTAGTCATATATCATCTTTTTAATATCTGAAGTAGCTAAGCATAGTTTGGATCTCTGCTACGTTCTGTGCAGTCTGAGACATGATGCTCTGTCTTGGGCCATGATAACCTGTCAGTGAGAACGGGCTTTGTCACTGCCTGTTGCTCAGGATGAAGAAGGTACTAGGGCTGCAGCTTTTGCTTGCTGAATGTGGATGCTTAGGAGAGCAGGCAAAAGCTGACTGCATGAAAGGAAGGAAATCTTTGTATGAAGCAGCATGACAAATTAGGCCATCTGTGTTGTATTTGAAGGTCTTCGGTTCAAATCCTGTTTGGAGTAACTTACTATTTTACATGGATCATTAACTACTTAACACTTAATAGGTATCCTTGAACAACATTTGGACTAATGAAAGCACATAAGTAATGTATGTGATCCAGAACATTTTATAGAGCAACATGGGATTTTCTTTAAACTTCCCATGCAGACACTGCTTCCTTTAACCAAAGAAAGAATTTGACATTAGTGATGCACGGGAAACCATCTAGTAATCAAAATACCCCAGCTCCTATAAATGTAAACCAGAGCTTAACAATAGCAAATGATACCCATTCATCTTCCCAATGTGCGGTATAAACAGTGTAGGCCATTAAGTACTGACTAACATTTTCTCAGGCCTGTCTGCAGGTTTAAATAGCCAGAGGTCTTCAGTCTTACTGACAGCTTCAGAGGCAAAGAAACTTGCTACTGCCAGGTGTGCAGGCTAAGACATTACTTCCCTTGTCAGTCTAGGCCCTGTATTCTTGCTATGAATTAATTTACTGTTAAATTCTTAGTTTCTTCTAAACTGTTGTAGCCAGCAACAGTTTAGTCTGTGTTCCTTCAGCTACCAGCTCGTGATTTAAAGATAGGAGAGTTTTGTGACTGAAGGCAATTTTTGACAGATACAGGGAGCTCAGGGATGTCTCTGGCTAAATGTATTTAACAAAGAAAGGTGAGTTCTAACTTCTGTGGCTGTGCTTTGAGAGTCTGCACGCTGCTTTCTGGATGCAGTCTGGTTTCACACTGGATGCAAGGCAGGGACTTCCCTTAAGCAGGCAATGCCAGCCAATCCACAGCTTGCTTTCCTCTGGAGTAGGAAGGGAGTGCGAAGCTGGATACCTTACCTGCTTTTCTGAAAACAGCACCAACCCACCAGTTTTCCTTACTTCCTTTTTTTTTTTTTTTTTTAAATTTTCCTATGTCAGCAAGAGTTGAGCTAATTCTATCATACAATTGGAGTGGGACATAACAGTACAAGACCTGTGAGTTAGACCCTAATCAGTTGCTTGTCACAGGGTCTGGCATTCTGTTTCTAGGAGATACAGAGCTGAAAAACATGCTTGGCTGTTCTTGGAGACTATCCCAAGTGTCTGAAGGTTTTTGCTATATTTATGTATTAAATGAAATATAAAAAGGAATTATTTGACCCAAACTGCTTTGGGAAAGGTTTTGCCTGACTATGCCTTCAAATTTTTTGGCTAGCTTACTTTATTCTCGAGGAGTGTTTGAGGAGTGATTGATTGTTCTGGAAACAAACTAAAAAGATAGATTTGAAGTTGTGAGCTCTCCAGGTCTAAAGAGTGTTATGAGAGTAGGCATGTTTTAAGAGTACACATTGCACTGCTTTAGCAGCTAAGTACAGGCAGCTGCTCTTTGGACAACTTTGTTTTCATAGTTCACACAGCTCATATGTAGGAGAGGTTGATTTATGTGCCTTCCCCACTCGTTTCCATACATGTGGTCAGAAGGGGGAGAAAGAACCTGCATAATGCAGTAAAGATGCAGCTCAATTCACTGAAGAAAAGTGTAATTTAAGCAAGTGTTTATTCCAGGAGAATGTAATTCAGGAAAAACACAAATGTATTTTAAAACAATGGCTGAAATCTACAAACTTTTAGAAATGAAACTGCTGTTCCTCATTTTTTACAGGTGTGTTTGCATCCCCTTGGCTTGTCTGTGTACTCCATAAATAAGGAACAGATTAGCCTAATTGAAACGATGACTACAGTACTGTTTTGATTCAGTTAGTCACAAAAGCATAAAACTTTTCAGCACACGTTTTTGGCAGGCTAGTCACCAGTTTTTACTTCCAAAGTATTGTCATGATCTATTGCATTTTCTGGTACACTACAAAGTCCAGTGACCAACTGGGATCTAATGGGGTCCTTGTGAAGATTGTACATCAGTCATTGTTCTACACCTTGTAACTGAATGAATACACAGCTCACAAGAACAAGTATTACAGGAATAGCTTTATTATCTTCAAACAATTTAATTATATTACAATTTATCCATCAATATGCAAAATTAGAAGTATTAAACAACTTCCATAAAATATTCAAGAATGAAGCGCATGTGTGTGTGTATATATACATATACTTTTTTAAACAGTGTTATTTAAACAATGACTAAGTTATTAAATAATTGTATGAAATGTTGATAATGGATGGGCTTATTTCACAGTCAGAAAAGGACAATGCAGAACCCAGCCTCCTTTATTCTCAGTAGAAGAGTGACACAGCTTTTAGAAATACCTTTTAACAAAACAGAACTCAAGAGAAAAACATTGTGGTTACTACATTCTTATTTACTGTGCATTTGGTCATATCAACTATGCGTAGAAGTTATTAACTATAAAGCATATGCTCCAAATGGTGATCAGAATTTATTCCAGTTTTTAACTCCAATTCCAGCCACGTTCAGGAATCTCCAGACAAAATTCATTTTGGTAAGCGTATAGAAAAGTAAACATGCATAGTTGGAAACCAAGTAAGTTTTTGGTTTTAAAATGAAATCGCCATAGCCAGATTTGGTTTATAAAGTCATTTAACTGTGCCCAGAGCCTGATTTCTTGTCTACTACAATAAATACAGGTGTTTAGCATATATCTGTAAGTGTATTGTGATGGCATCATTAACTGTTAATGTAATTGGTGCCTGTAGGTCCATAGTTTTCAATCAGCTTTAAAGAAATCTCACTATGCTTTGTACATACTTGAAAGGTCACATTTCTCAATATTCCAGTTTTTATCAGTTCGAAGATGATAAGCATAAAATGAATTAGGGCTGAAGGGAGCACATACAATGTAGTGGTGGCAGATAGAAATATGCAAGACCCCACAAGGTGTACTTAGCACCTGCACATCTGGGTTATACTGAGTTTGGAAATTTTAAGGAGACAGCTCTGTTTCTTAAATTTTTGAACTGCATGTTACTGGCTTCCATCTAATGAACAGACAATGCACAGTCATACATACATTGAAAGTACTTCTGAAAATTTGATGGTGGATAAAATAAAGTTTCTGTATACAGACAGTTTTAAAAATAAAGTCATGTTGTAGTTCATGTTTTGTTCTCCAAACCACACAAAGGCACTAGTTTACATTATGGACTAATGTCCTGCAAAACTTCAGTCAAATAAAGGAAGCTATTTTAAGGTTAAAGTGGTGCTAAAACCCAGCTGTCACTAGTAACTTAAACCAGCCACACTGGGTTTTTCAGATTTAGTGGGGGAAAATGTTTTGCCTCAGGACGCACATGTTGCGAGAGTGTGGGTGTGGGGGGAAAGGCTCAGCCTTGAGCAAGTTTTTACAGCTGAGTTATAAACCTGGTTTATAACAGAAACTGGCAGACCCTAAAATATGATCTAGAGGTATTGATACACACTTCTGTGTGTGGTAAAAATGTCCGTATGCACATATTTTTTCCCTATTCTCTAATTTTTGGTTATCAGAAAGAAAAAGGATTTTGATTAAGCTGTAGTCCTAGGCTGTTCCTTCTCACTTTATTCGTTTGCCAGAACACTTTCCTTCCAACACTAGTATTTTGGCTAGGTAACAGGAATGTTGTCAAGATTAGAAAAGCTATTGGGCTTTGTTATCAGTTTCTACCTCCTCAAAAATTATATGCATCCCTACTTGATGTTGGTTACTGCAGAGAAAGCACTGCTTTCAAACTGATACAGTATTACTACACGAACCAGAAATAACTATTAATTAAATCCTTTCCTCAAGGCTTTATTTTTCACCATGGTGAATTTGCTAATGAATACTTGGGCAAAATTTGGGTCAACTACATAGTGATAGGTTTTTGTTATAGTCAGGGGCTGTTCAGTAGCCACGGTGTGCGGGGCTGGCGCTGTGGCGGTGCTGGGAGCGAGGTGACACGATGTCTTTGTGATGTACTCCACGAGGCGGTTGTACTGCTGCTCTGACAGCCTCTCTCTGGCTCCCTCGGCCTGAAATCAGATAAGAAACAATACTTACTGAGGATTTGACAGTAACTGAACTAAGTAGCAAGGACAATAACTTCCACATTTCTCTGATAAAAATCTTCCTGCCTGAAATCTTACAATCGTTTAAGGGATTTTTTTAATCATGAATGTTCTCCCATATCTGAGTCCCTAGTGAATTAGTCCTCTCCTCTGCTCTTTTGGACTTCTGAGAAGCTCTAACTCTGCCACAGAAAATTTAAGCAGTATCTTTTGAGAATTGGTCAAGAGTAGAACTTTACAACAGATCAATTCCTTTTATACAGCAAAGGCATTGAAATCCCTTTTAGAAAAATGTCAGTAGCTCTTGGCAAGGCTTATCATACAGAAATTCTATTTAACTAAAATATTTTAGTCTTTAACTTACTTCATTTAAAATAAAGTCTAGAAGCTACCTTCCAGGTGAATTTTCTATGGCAGGATATAGCCGTCTGCTTCTGGCAACAAAACCTCCATTCACACAAGGACATTTTTCTAAACAAAAGAGTTTTACTAAAGATGATTTAGGCATTTTGTTTCTGAAGAAGGCATTAAGGGATCTGTGTCTTGCATGCTGTAATAGGTAGAAGTTGTTTAAGGTCTTAGGAAGAGGAATGCAAGCGACCTACCCTAGTGGGAAAAAATACAGTAAATCAAATACTGTCATCATATGGTTCCAACCAGATAAACTATTATCCAGAAAAGCTATGAGCAAACCTGGCTTTGGAAGATCAATCTGCTGTTCCCTTATTTTTGAAGAAGTTGAAGATGACTATGACTAGCTTGAGAAGGGAAGGCAAACAAGCAGGCATAAGCTGGTTGCATGGTTTAAAAAAACCTGTATTTTGGAATTCCCACCATGGATACTACAGTAGTATGAAAAGATAATTCATTCAAAATAGAAGTTATTTCCAAAATATGACAATGAAGAAAAAGGCAGCAGCTATAATACAGCTAGGGTTTGATGCTACCTTATTTTACACTCGGAGAATTGCTGACCAGTTCCATTTTTGTAGGATTTAAAATTTACTTGCTGGACATCGTGCTAAGGATTTAAAGACTGTTATCTTCTGCCTGTCTTTCAGGGAGTTTTACAGGTCTTGTTAGACAGAATGATATTTTCAAACTGTCATTCAATTTAACATCCACAATCAGTATCTTATCATGTCTCTGGACTGCAAGAAGACTAATTTAAATACTCTGTTGCTTTTTTGAAGAAAGAATAAATATGACTGATAGATAGTGACAGGTGTCACATTCACATGAAAAAAGTCCCCTCTGTTTTTTTTTACTATGCCTTTGGAGATGGATTTGCTGCTCAGCAAGTAGAAACACTCCTGTTTTCAATCATCATCACAAAATTGCTAAAGGAAGCAGGCTCATGAACAAGCGCAGAAGTTTAAGGTTGAAGCCTGTGCCTAGAAACAGCGGAAATGATGAAATGGGCAGAGGAAAAGGCCGTTTCCATGAACGACCTTAAGGGAAGGAAAAATCAGAAGGCAGACTGCTGCAGCAGACTCACAGCTAACAGTGGAGAATGGTGTTTGAACCACGTCTTTGGTCTGGTGGCTCAGTAAAAGTATCCCAGCAATCAGTCTGTTTCAGCAGTTGAAAGGAGAGAAATATGCTGAAGTACCACCTATGTAAACTGGATTTTAAGTTACAGGGTAAATCTTGCATGTAGGTGGCTTCACACTTTTCCCTGATTTCTCCTAGGGAGGTAAGCCCAGGGACAGCTGGGTTCTGCCTCCACATTGACCAGAAGATCTTGCTCACCAAAGGGGACAGAAGTGATGCTGGCATCCTACTCACCTACTTCTGTGAACCCATTCTTCATTCAGCCCCAGGCTATTTTCCACAGATACAGCATAATTATTCTGGAGGAAATATTAACTATGGTTGAATGGTCTTCCAAAGTAACTGAGACCCTACTTGCTTTTAGATGACTTCATCTGTAACTGTCTGCTTCTGCAGCCAGTTTCAGTTTGGCTTATATTTTCAAGACAAGAAAGATTTGGAATTGATGTTATTCTATATTTTTTCTCCTAAATGGGACCTAAGATTGTCACTAAGTGCCCTCACTTGCTGCTTTGAACATTTATCCTATTAATATCCAGATCACTTAAGGATTTAAAACTTGATCAAGGCTTGCTTAAAGCACCTCCTAGAGGAGTATTACAGATATCATGTCCCTTCATATTACAAGGCTATATTTTTGGGTTAAGAACTCCAGTATTTTTCAAAAATTCCTCCCATTATGATTTATAATGAATAAGCCTTCAGCAATTCTAAGTCCACAACAGCTACAGCACCTGTGCTGTGCAGTCCAGATGGGTGTAGCAATGATTTACTCCTCTGTAAGGAGATCCAGCTCTTTAGGATTTTTTTTCCATTGCTTTGAGAAATCCAAAGATTGGTTTTCAGCTCCAAAGATGATAACATGTAGGACTCACAAAAAAAAATCTGGAATATCTGAAATTCCAGGGCCCTTCAATTTTTTGTTGACTTCTTGATGTTATGAGCTATACCAAGAGCAGCTGGAAGAGCAGGACTTTTGAGTTTGACATCTGTCTGGAAACAAGCAGTGTCTCAGTTACTTTGGAAGATAATCCAAATACAATTAATGCTTCCCTTTCAATAACAAACTTGTCAGTGCCAGAGTTTTTAAGAATCCATCCAGGCTATTCCTATCCAGATGGATTAAGTTATATATTGTGGAGGCGAACAAGGCATCAGGCAAACCTATTGCTGAAGGAGTCAAAATATGCTCTATAACATCTCTGGTGATTACAGCTGTAGAATAACTCATGTTTTGTTTCTTAACTGTTCCAAGAAGTTGAGGAGAGGGAATGAGAGAAACTGTTTTGGGCAGAGCTGAAACAAAACTCTTGGCAATTATTTTTGTGAGCAGTAATGCAAAAAAAGTGGATTTTATAGCCTTGAAATGAAATGTTTCAATTTGTTGTATTATTTCTAGCATCTTTGACTAAATTAATCAGAAAAATAGAGATAACTTACATTTGGTAACATTAGCTCTGCTTTGCTAAACTCAAAATAACATTTTGGTTGACCTGACTGGGCATTTTCCAGCTAAAAGTGAGGCCATCTTTGCAAATGTCATCGTGCACAGATATGTCTGCACTTCTGCTGAGGACACCTTCAGTGCCACACAATGGCCTACTATGAATACTGAGGAGTTGTGCCTATCGAGGCATCACTGCAGCATCGAGGCTGCTTATCTGCAAGTCACAACTTGTTCCTCCTAAGGTTCCTTTTCCTAATCACATCTGCAGACTTTGTAGGAGCTCTTGTCAGGAAGCTGAAGGGAAGCTCTGGCTCCCGTCAGCACCAGTGCTGCACGTGACACCCAGACGACAGATTCAGCTGCAGGGAGGAAATCACCACGTATGAGATCTCCCAATCAACTGAAAAAACATAGTAAATATTAATTACAAAACACTCTAAGTAATTACTAAAACTGCATATGACGCTTTTTGGAAATTTTTACTGCATAGCTGCCTTAGTTGCCTTAACATTAAAAAATTCAAATTTTTTTATTCTGTTTCTTTCAACTGCTCCTCCTCACAGCATATTTCTTTCATTTTTTACAGGAATTTCAGTATCAGTGTCTGCATTCTGAAGGATTATTTTGCCAGGTCTGTTTTGTACAGCATCACTCAACTTTTGCTGTCTTGCCATCACTGACTTGGCTCCACCTGGGACACTGGCACTTTTCCCATGCCATACATTTTCACTGCATTCTCAAGAGCCTGTATCAGCAAAAGAGATGCTGTACTCAGGCTGGGGGGCCCAAGGCTTACAGCTCCTAGAGCTCCCTTGCTGCACCACTTGAGTAGGACTCATATTTCCATCCAGAACTTCAGAAAAAATGATGTATTTGTTCCAGTACCTCCAAAGGAGGGTATGAGCTTGTGAGTGGGGTAACATTGGACTCTGCTCATGCCATACAGGGTTGCTCTATGCATTCAGGAGCCCCGCTTGCCCATAAATCCTACACATTCCCAGTTGTAGCACTTGTGGGGACTAGAATTAGGCTCCCTGTCCCTTGCCTTCCCTTCTCCCAAACAGGCAGACCCTCAGCACCCTTCATCACCCACCTACAGCAACCTTTGGGCAAGCTGCCCTTCCCCCACAGCAGCAGCCTACTCCTCACCCCTTGGAAAACCAGACAACAAAGACAACACTCCAATCCAATAAAAAAAAAATCTGGGCTGGTGCTAAAGTTTGGGTTAGGATAGGTTGAGTGCATCCAGTGCCTTAGTGAGAACGACTTATCTTCTTCTTCCCTCCAGGACAGTAGCTCTGGACTGAGCAGGACAGTTTGGACTCTGATAATCTGATGTGTGCCTCCACCAAGCACTCAGCACTCAGGGACAAAAAGAGCTGAGCTTTGCCCACTTGCTTCACAATTTAAGTAATCCCTCATGTAGCTTTGTGGTGAGAGAAGGCAACTTCAGTCAACAGTTCTCTGTGAGACTGAGGTTAGTGGAAAGACAATAAATATAAATAGAGAATTCAGCACTAAAGAAAGCTTTCACAAAAGTATTCAAGTGCTGTCACGATACAGATGAAGTCCTTGCTGAAATCGACAGCAAAACTCTTCAGTGACTTCAGCAAAGTTAAGGTTTGACAGAAGGTGCTCCTACTTTTTGTCACACCTCATACTTCACGGCTTTTATATGTTATTTTCTTATATTTGAAACAGAAATTTCTGGTATAGCAGTCTATAAACTACCTGGCACACTTTTATAAAAACTGGGACATGCATGTTTGTTTTTGAAATGGTCTCTCATATGATTCTACTTGAGAATTTAATACAATAAACATTGTTTCCCGAAAGTGCAAAAATATAACATTCTTCTGCCATTAGAAGAAGATAATTAATCCAAAAAACCTCAGTATTCAAATGGCTTAGACATCTTTCAACATGAAGATGAAGGGTTTGTGCTCTTACTGGCAAACACTTGGTGCATGCAATCTCAGAGGACTAATCCAGCTTAAAGCTAGCATTTGCAGAAGAAGGAAGATCTAAGGAAGTAAACAGAGCCAAACAAGACCACTGTGCTACAGGAGACAAGATAAAAGCACACTGAAAGGACCATCAGCATCACTGAACTGTTCATGGAATTCTCAGAAGAACAAAAGCAACTGCTTTTGCTGGGACTTTGTAGGCACAGGGAGCAAGGCTGGCTTGCCAAACAATGGACAGCTCGTGCATATATAGCCATGAGAACCTTTTCAGAAAAGACGTGGTGCTTACCAAGAACTCAGATTTCCTCTACTTTTTCCCTCAGAAAATTCCTGTCATAGATATGGTATATCATGATCAGTAAGAGGATAGAAGGGAGGAGACGCATTCCTTTCATCCAAAGGGCAACACAGCCAACTATGAGGTGTAGATCTCCTGGTTTGGCACTTCAACCTCTGGCCTCCCAGCCCAAAGATGAGTATTCCCACTGCCAAAAGCATCAGCATCACTGTAACTTCATCTTTGAATGGAAAAGGTACTCAAGTCTTTACCTCCAGGTCAGAAGGCACTCTCTGTTGTTTTAGCTGCACCTTCAGCAGATCTTTTTGCTGATCATCCTCCAGACAATCGATTTCAGTCACGGGGAATGCCTGTTGCTGTGTGTCTTCACTGATGCTCACGACAAAGAGCACCTCTGAGGTGAGCAGCAAGCAGCCTTCATGCTGCTGGCCTGATCCACTCACAATCATGACATCTAAGGCCATGTGAACCTCTGGCCTTCCCAGAGACTGCAGCATTTTCCTGCATTATCAAGTTAAAAAAAGACAAAAAATACAAAAAAAGAACTAGTCAGTGAAGTGCTTTGGATCCTTCAGGGCTTATTTTGATCGCTATGTTTTCACTTAAGCCTGTAGCTATCACCTACAGATGTAAAATAAACCAGGGAATGCACTCCAAAACTCCATTACTGAAAGATGTAAGACTTCAGATTTAAAGAATGAATGTGAAATTGTTACTTATCAAAACCCCTCAATCACTCACTGCAAAACTGGCCTAATATCTGTGCTAGGTTATCCTATTTCCTATCCTATTTCCTTGATAATAGAAAAATTACCCTGAGAAGTGGCTTAGAAATTCAGTGCAGAAAATAAAGCTATCTTCACTAACAGCTGTTTCTGGAGATGTACAGTATTTTTCTTGGGCTCAGTGCAATGATAAATAAGTAAGAACTCACTGAATACCATTAAATAAAGATCAGCTCTGTAGTTTCAAAGCTGGATGCAGATCAGTAGCCCATCATTTGCAGCTTGAGTTTCTATGTACTACCTTTGTGTTTAAAAAACAAACTGCCATAACTCGGCCTTTCCTAGGGAAGCCTTTCCTGTTAACTTGACCAGAGGCCAGAACCTATTAATAAACAATGTGCATGTAAAAATGAGCAATTGTCTAAAAAATGTTACCAGACATATTTGACGTGGCTGTTTGGAGCCTGCTCAACATGTTGATCGTTTGGATGAGAGCGCTGCTTGGGAAGCTGTGAAAGTCCAGCTCCGTGCAAAATACCTGTGGTAAGAGAATTCAGGTTTTTTAGTAGCTGTTCTCTACAACGCAGTTATGTGTTGCAATGATGTCATTTGTTTAAAGCAGTTCATAAAATAGTGCAGATCTAAAATGATGTCACATCTCTGGAAGCTGTAGGCAAGATAATTCATTAAACATTACAATGCAAGAGTTGTGCACTTAACCCTCGTGATATTGCTTTAGCGAGAAACAAAAAAAAAAATCCACTGTGTGTTCTATGAATCAGCTGCACGCTTGCAATCAAGAGAAACATAACACTCCTGAGAGCCATCACTTCAGAGCAGGATCAGACACATCACTTAGGATTTATGTAGAAAAAAATCAAGACCATTGTTAACTTTCTTGCTTAATATTAAAATACTTTCATATACGTGTCACAATTGGTACAAATTAGAAGGCAACTTTGCCTAGATACTGCATTTAAATGTTCAGTTACTTAATCCAGCTGTTAAACACAGATCCATGTACATTTATGAGATCTCCTGGGGCATCTGGTTTATTGTGAATTCTTCTTAGTGCCAGCACAGAATGGAGACTACAAGCAGCAGTTAAGCAGGTTTCTAAAGAGACTCTCCAAAGCTGAAGATGATACAGTAAGTATGATTTCAGATGGCCTGTAAACATTCAGTGATGAGCTATGGTCACCAGAAAGAGTGGGTTGCAAAGAAATTCACAAATTAAGTAGTTTTAAAAATTTTGACACGACAGACATGGAGAAGATTATGCAGCAAGCACTAGTGTTATATGGTTTGGTGCAAAGTTACTCTTTTACAAATATACTTCTTTACAAATAAATGAAGATACTTTCTTTTGTCTAAGCATTCCAAAGGAATTTTTGCATAAGGGTGTCAATAACTTAGATTCCCTCTTACACAATGGATAATAATTTAAACAAAACATCAGCAATGAAAAAAACCCTTTAATTTTTAGCACACATGTTGATGGTAATACTTAAAAGCAGCATCCCAGTTGTAACAGTTGGCTTACCGAGGTTCTCAGCATTATGTGAGTGAAAATGTTATTTACAGATGGAGACAGAGAGAACATGTGTTTATTTCTGTGTGGTCCTCCACCCCTTGGTCCCCCCCAAGAGGCACAGTCCCACTTCCAATCCAGTTGTGGGTAAGAGTTACTTGAACTCTTGTGTATTTTCCTCTCACGCACTGTCAGCTATTATTGATATAGTTTTATGTTTTTTCCTGGCTAACTCTTTTTGTCACATGGTCATGGAAAACATGATGTCTTATATACCATATCTGCAATGAAAATATCCCTCTATTACCATGAGTTTCTTGGTAAAGACAGCAGCAGAATTAAATCTAGAAATAATAATGTCCTGGGCAGCAAAGCCAACACAGAGACAGCCGACAAAAAAAAACCTTCTGATTTTGCTGATATGGATTTTATACCTATGAGGTGTATCATTCAGGAGAGCAGTTCTTATTTATGCTCATATAAACAAGATAAAGCTGATCTGAAAAAATTCTAATAATAGTTTCATTATTTATTTTACTAGATGGAATGAGCTGTGAATGTTGTGGGAAGCATCCTAAACTTAAGCTCTACAACAACTGGTCATATTCTAGTCAACACAGTGCAAACATAAATATTGCTAGTGATTAAAGGCTTAAATATTCAAGGTTTGTCTGGTATAATTAGTGAGGTGGAATTATTGACACATTGTCCGTCTATCAATTTCCTGCTTCTCTTCCCTGACTCTCTCCAGCCAGCATTTCTTCTTAAATATTCAAACTGAAAGTGATTTATTGATACTGGAAACAAATAAATTAGTGTATTTTGATATTTTATTTTAATTTTTATGCTTTTTCTCTGTCCAGAATTGTTCCCATCAATTTGAAAGGATTTAGCCCCAGTGCCAGTAAGTGCTAAGTCTAGCTGGAAACCCCACCTGTGGTTGCTCTAAGGTTAGCCATGTATGTGAAAACAGGACTGTCTTCTCGTGAAGTTCTACTTTAAAGGAGATGCTCCTACTACATAAGTCACTTCTTTCTCCCAGGAACGTACCTCACTCTTTGTGTAGAGACAGCCCAACTCTTTCCCTGCCATAACAAAGCAATCTCAAAATAACACTCTAATTGGACATAGTGTTGTTCTAATCCTTTTATGTCAAAAACTATTTTGCAAGCACATATGTTTCTGTAACTAATTCTACTGTATTCCAAGAATTACTTCATGCTTTCTGCATTCCGTGTTTCTGTGGCTGTACATCGCTGATCAGTAACACAAGAGAGAAGCACAACACGATGGCGTTTCAGAAAAGCTGCAGAGCATTTGTAAGTATTTAGCAGTGGCATTTCTAAACCTTTCTCTAAGTCACACAATACTGAGCTGCATAAGTAAGACATAGCAAGTTGTATCTGAACAGCATTTTAAAATTTAAATGGAGGTGTTGGAAATATGACACTCACCATAACCTGTCTGGGAGACAAGCTCAGCTGCCCCTCCAATGGGCTTTGTGAAGACGCCCATGATTCCCTTCCCCACACCTGAGATGACCCCTCTGGCTTTATGCCCAGCAGAAGCTTGGGCCTCAGATACTCGCTGAAAATTCTGCATCGGCTGATCCACAATCCCAGCAATTGCACCTGAAAAAACAAGAGTCTCCAGTAAGTCGTGAAGATAAATATTCCGGAATAAGAGGAAATCTTACTACTGGACCTGAGTATTGTTTGGATTAGAGACTGTACCCCATTCTTATGCAGCATTTGACCAATTAGCTAAACACTTTCTTAGTTTTAGTTAAGTTAGATATTAACGTTTTTCTTTTAAACATTTAGGTCACCTAACCTTACATTATGTTTTCCTCTTTCAATTATTTATGCTAAATGCTTTTGCTGAGTTAATTTAATTTGGCTCATTCTGTGTCACAATTCTGAAAATGCTGGGTTAGGAATAAAATCCTCCAGTTTTAGATGACTTGAGCTGCTATGGAAATGAGATTTTCACGTAAGTGAGAGATTGACTTCATGAGAATAAAACCTTCTTGTATTCAATAGATCATTTTTATATCCTCTTCCACTGCCAGAAATGTTCATAAGCTAATGCAACTTTTGATATATTAGTAAGATTAGCAGAATTAGACTTTGAGACTTTTTGTTACTTTTTTTTGTGAAAACCATCATATTTTACTTTAATGCGCATGGGTCAAACTTTTACAAGTGACACAGTGACCTTCGCAGCTTTTAGTATCAACAGAGAACTTCAACTTAAATCTTCCTAAATGTAAACAGGTATGTGAGGTGGTACATTTCTTTGATCTTGAGTTTATGCTAGCCACTTAACCACAGACATGTCTCTAGTTGTTGTAATTTTGATAGATAAGCTCTTTGGATATTGCTAAGGGTATAAGGACTGGACAAAGGGACACCAGTCTGCACAACCTGAGGTGCTTTGCTCAGTGAAAAGCAAGTCTGCAGACTTCTTGCTCAGCCCTCACTTTGCACCTGCAGCTGCAAATACCAAGATAAAACAATTATTTAAGGAGTAGAACTGAGTGTCACCCTGGTTTCTAGGCATTTACATTGCAACCTAGACATCTTTGAAAGTTCTGCTTTGTATGTGGAAGGAAATCCAGGCATAATTCCACAGATTCAGACAATCACAACTGAGGTATTCGGCCCCATGTGTTTACCAGCCTGACGTGCACTAGGCAGTGAGCTGCTAACTGGTTTTCAGATGGTTTTAGTTACTGTCACTGGATAAATGAAGAAATTGCTGACTTTGAACAACAAGAACTAATATTGTAATTGTGCACAGTCACTGTCCAAAGAAAAGACAAGGATGAGAAGCAGCCCACATTTCTCCAGATCCTTGTCCCTGGGATACTATCTATCAGGAATTCAAGAAACTTGCATCCCCCATGAACGCCTTCCTCTCCTCTTAGAGAGAATTCTAAATTCTGCAGGACTAGCCTTTTGACAAAGGTGTAGTATTTCCACAGAAAATGCTGGTCTATCTTTGAAGTGATGCCTGGTTTTAATTGAGGTCACTCACTGAAGCTGAGTGTGCAGCTGAACATTCACCTTTTGTACCATAAAGGCCATGAAGCTTTTTTCTTAATGCCATGCCATTGAAACGAGACATTTTTCAATTCATTAGTACTTACCAGCTGCTCCTGCTGCTTGACTAAAATAATATCCCAACACCATATTACACAACTGGGATTGTTTGTCCAATCTTTTGTGCAATTGGGATGCATTTGAAGGCATAAAAAATACTTGGGAGTTCTGCTAAGTTACAATATTATACTATCCTGTCACCTCCTTCACCCTGTCTATTGAGGTCATCCACAACAACTGCACTTTCAGAACAGAAGTTATTGCCTTATAAAATGTAATCCACCTAAGTCCTAGCACTAGTAAATTATTTACTGCAATACACTTGAACAAAGTTATAAGGTAATAATAAATAAGAGCCCACTCCAAAGGACCTGTGGTATGCTCCAGGCACTGCTCAGCTGGAATTAGGCTCCGAGGACAAGGAAACAGAATGGAAACTGCTGTGACTGTGTTACATAAGAATATTTATATAGTGCCCCAAATAATCTATAGCTTAATTAGCCAGTTTTTAGTAATTCCACGCTTTCTGTTACTCTAGCATTTTATGCATGCTCTGAACTTGTCTGTGAAGACATTGCCCTTTTGTACCTCAAATCCTTTTGCAAGTCTTGTTGTTCTACCTGCAAAAAATATAACCAATGATCTTCTCTTCCTCTGTAATTCCTTATCTTGAATTGCAACTCACTGCCCTAACTCATTTATGTGCCGTAGCCATGCCCACAAATCACAAAATAAACCATAACCTTACTCCTTTCATTGGGGAGTGGCTGGTCCTACCAGCCTTGTGTGGGGAATCCAGATCTGTGCAGCTCCTTTCCTGTGTGCAACATTTGTGAGCAAAGGGAAAAAACCATAGGCCAAAGCCCGAGCAACCTCAAAATCCAGCAACAGCAAGAGAGGGTGACACACATGTGAGGTTCAGGGCACTCCTCACACCAGAAACTTTCCAAAGCACATCTGCCCTGTGCCCCTGTGGCTTCTTGCATTCTAACAGAGTTCTTGGCAGGAGCACCATGAGGGATGGACTCAGCACAGAAAGTTTACCCCCAACAGATTTCAATGGGGCATCAGGAAAGCAGAGCATGGAACCACATGTAGTGGTTCCTCCCTTCCCACTCTCATTCTCTCTCACACGGTGCCCTACTGCTGTCCCTGTCCTTTCCCTGTAATGTCCCTTGACCAGTATTTTTTAAATTAAATAAAACCATTCTACATTTTTCTTTTTTTTTCTTACCCATGGCATTTGATTTTATATGCATGTCCACATATGTACACACAGATTATGCATGTATAAAGAAAACCTCAATAAAATTAAACACCAAAGCAACAAAACAAAAACATATTCTTCCATTACTGGACCAAAGAAGTTCCAGCAACAACATAACATCTGCTAAACATCAGATGGGGTGCACTCTGGTTAATACATGTTGCTCAGTAACAATAAAAAAGTTACTTTGATAACTACAAAATTCAGATAGTTCAGAGTATATCACTGGATTACTTCAAGAAGAATTTGATTACGGGCAGCAACTGGTTTGTGTGCAGACTAACAAAGTTTGGTGAATGTAGCACAGCTTACAGACTTTGCAAAGCTCCGACTGCTTGTGACAAACTCTTTCAGAGCAAGACATAATTGGAAAAAATCCCCCACTAAGAGAAACTGGCCATGCTTTGCCATGAGGCTGGAAGCTGGCCAAGCTGAAGCCATTTTGCTTCCTTTTCTCTGTTGTCTTTCAGGACTGTTGCAAGTGTTTTACACCACAAACAGGGCTGAGGCATAATCTCATCACAGTAAACATCACATAAAGATACAGCTCAAAGAAAAGAGAACCTGTTGCCATGCATTAATGTAATTGCACATTTAATGTGTCGAATAGCACACAATTTCAGGATTAGCACTAGCTTGTGGTATCTTGTGTTGTAGATAGGCAAACATAGAGTGACCCTGACTCAGTGATGGTGTACAGCAAGAACAGCCACCACCACCTGTAATAACAAAAATCTGAACTTCTGAAACCCAGGCTTTGCCTTCTCCACCAGGACAGTTACACTGCCAGGCAATATGGCTCAATTCACTTCCCCAAAAGCAAGAAGGAGTAACTGAAATGTTGAGCACTTCTGTAAGTGTAAGCCACTGTAAAAAATAGCTTTTTAAATAGCTGTCAGCTTTTTGGTTATTCGGATATGCTCAATTTCCTGAAGGCAGCCACTTCAATATAATATTTTTCACTAGGACCAGCAGTTGAAAATACAGCCTATAGTTTCAATAGTCTCTTTTACATGCTTATAAGTTATTATTTTAAGTTTGACTCTGTCACGTAAAATGCAAAAGATAGTTCCTCAGTGGGGAGTCAATCATCTAAATATTTTACAAACAATTTCATTGCATTTTTGCCCAAATATATAAAAGAAAAAAATACCTATCATAAGCTGTTGCTTCTTTTCACGCACAAGTGTTACTAAAATGACCCAGAAATCTCCCCCAAACTAGAAAAGAAGACAACAGCTGGCCAAAGATAACAATCAAATCAAACAACACCCTGACAGTGCTTGAGTCATTTAAAATGAGACAGGACAAAGCACTTAAGAATGTACCACAGGGAACAACTTGCACTGAGGAGGAGACGAGAGTACATGATTTTGGCCCAGATTCAGCAAAGCTCTTAAGCACATGCTTAAGTGCTCTGCTGAATCAGGGCCACCATGAGCCAGATCTTCAGAAAAATCAGAAAGGCAATTCTACTTTCTGGGTAGATACCACAATGTATCAGTGAACTGAGGGCTCTTACATGACTTCACCTAGGCACAAAATCTACATTTGCCATTGTCTTAGCCGCCTGTACAAGTCAGATGGTTTTTACAAACATGAGTACTGTGACCATTGTAGAAATCTCCTTCACACTTTTCAATTTTACAATTAGAAAGTCATAGAAATTACAGCTTCAAATAGTTGTGCTCTCTGCATTTCTGTGCTCATCAAACTTTTCATCCTTGTGAAGTAAAATAACTGCAGCTTCACTTCACTTTGTTATGTATGAAGAACCTTAAGTGTTTTCAGAGTAAGCACTTTCATATTTATTCTGAACATGCTGGGGAAAAAAAGCAGCAAAGTCATACCATCCGTTCATCTATGACTGTTTTTATTTTTTTTTTTGGGAAGCCACAATATTCTTTAAACTACATGGTCAGGAGAGTAGCAGCTTTCTGACGTGCTTGTAGAAATTGAAACATAGGTCTCTTCATAATTTAGGTCTTGACATAATTTATATGAATGCTGCTGCCTCTACAGAGGAAACATGCTTTTTAAAAATCAGGTTTAATTAAAAAATTTATACAAAGTAAGTGGAATATTTCTGATTTCTCCCTTAGTGAGAGTTCCATACTTGTCACATCCAGTCATACAGTTACTGTAGCGATTTATTTGGGTACTTCACTGACTCCACTGCTAAGAAAAGAGGAATTTAACAGGGAGTGATCTCTAAATAATAACAGCGGGAATAAAAACAAGACCGAAGCTTGTGGAAGAGCAATGTTTAAATACTAATTTGAAGCTCTAAGCTTCTAATATGAAGTCTGATTTCTTAGGAAATCAGAGACACTGGAATTCTAGCTCTATTTTTTTGTTTTGCTTTTAGCTCGGGTGTACTGCCGCGATCCACAGAATCCTTGTGTGCAGGGAGGGGCAGGAATGGTGCATTTGTGCATGGATGTGAGGAGTCCCCCGCTTTCCTGAACAGCAGAAACTTTGCCTTGTTACACCCAAAGCTATAAAGTTTTACTCTTTACTTCAGGCTGTACAGCTGACGTTTTTAGCTCTGAAGGGCTCTGGCGTGTCAGTGAAGGGGACAGAAACACCGTGTTACCTCCATATTTTATTAATAACTGAGCCAAGATCACCAAACCGTTTCACCAGCCCACACACCAGAAATTTTTTTTTTTTTTAGAAAAAAGCATAATCTTCCATCCAGCAACTCAATCTGACTGCCCTTAGCACAATAAAACAAGAGGGAAAAATAAAACCTCCTCCAAAATGCCTTTGATTTGCAACACCAGTAACAGCTTGCTATTGGGACAGTGGCTACTAATACATGGAATTTCTCCTTTATGCACATTTCTCCCAGGACACTCACTTGCCCGTTTACAGGCATTATCAAATGACAGTGCTTCACATCATCTAATGTTATTGCTTAAAATAATTCCCAGCAACTTAACCCAAACTTGTAACATTTTTACCACTTCCTCTTTGGGGCTTTCAGGGTTGCGGTCGCAAATTTAGGAGTTGTGTACACTACTGAAGATTAGGAAACAGGACAAATCCTTTCAAGCTTCAGCTCTTCTAACCTTTTGCACTGGACTGCTTTTGGTCACTTTGATCTCTAAGAGATTCATACTGTTTAATACACACTGAGGAACTCTGCCAAACAATACAGTTCTGCATTCCTTTGCCTGTGTGACAAGTCGAAGTAACCTAGAAAATCCAGCCCCTTACTGCAAAACTTCTTGCAGAGACTTTTTCCACTGTGGGTTAGTTTTCAAATTTTTAGGTACTATTTTGAAACGGATAGAGTAATCTTTACTTCTAACCAAACCACTTGGCTGCTTGATGAATAAAATTACACTGAATCAGGACGATCTGAGTCTCTTTGTAAAAGCAGAATTCCTCATCAAAGCTAACTTAACATCTGCACTAAGTTGAAGTGGTTTTCAAACAAACCCAAGAATCTCTGATATCTACAGTGCTGCAAAAACAAGCAGGTTCAGAAGGCATTCCTATAATTAATCGGAAAGTAAACATCAGCATGATGACGTCTTCGTGTTGAATTTGTTACAAGTCACGCTGCCCAATGCAGAATTATTCTCTTTTTCCCACTCAGATCTACATCATGTACAAGTAAAAATATTATTTCATAAAGAAAGTGTAAACCCGTCCTATATCTGCAATTATTTTATCAGCAAAAATCATACACAAGTCACTAAATCCTGATAAACAGTATCTAATATACATACTGTGAGGCTTTTACACAAGAAGACACCAACCCCTCCAGAATTTGAAATTATAAGTCACAGTTAGAAAAGGCTAGCGAGCAGATCAGAAAACAGTATTATCACTTGATATTTAATAGTACATTACCTAGAAGGCTAATGCCTAAACGAGAGAGCCCCTGTCTCAGTCCTTCTCCCAGGCTCTCTGGAAGATGCCTTCTCCATTCTTCTTGTCTGTTGTAATGCTCCTCATCCAGTGACAGCCTATCCATATTCCGAGCAAGACTTGTTGCCAGATTGGTAATTGACGTCAGTGTACCTAAATGCATGGAGATACACATTTGGGTCTGGATCAAAATGCTTTAATTTAAACCACGGAGACGTTGTATGCCTCACTGCAATACTGAGCATAGGAGCAGAACAGCAAGTCAAGTGAACAGTGGCCCACGTGTAACAAGCTTTACTATTTGTTAAGCATCACCACGCTGCTGCTATGGTCCGTGTCACGCCTTTTACATTAGCCTGCTCCAGGTTTGCTCGGTTGGTGGGAATAGAAACCCATCTGAACATCCTTCTCCAGTTCCCTAACTTGTGTAAGGCTAATCTAAATGGAGAGGGGGGTGATGGAAAGGTAAACAAATATTTACAGAAGGAGCCGTGAGGCCGTGTCCTGCGGGAGGCTGGAGCAGAGGGAGGCTCGGAGCAGCAGCCAGCGGTGGGGCAGCCACGGCGGCGGGAGCCACGCGATGGCACTGTTTGTACAGGCTTTGCAAGGAAAGACGAGCTCCTCCTGCTCCCATGGCAGGCCAGCCCCACCGGCAAATCCCATCCATGTACTCACACAGTTATGACAACTGTATCTACCGCTTCTTTTTTTTTTTTTTTTTTAAATCATAAATATGAGGAGGCGATCGAGTGTAGAATTTCTGATGGCTAGCAGAAGTGCAGAACACCTTTAATACTTCTGCAGTTATCACATGAAATACTTGCTGAGTGAATATCTATTTCCCACAGGGAGGTTTAAAATTCTGAAGTTTCTGAAACATTCTCATGCACTGCAGTTAAGTGGTGATCTGTTTAATACATGAGACATTGCATGTGAGCTTGTTACCCTCTTAGCTTTGTTGAATGGGAACTGTTTGGTTTTTGAGCCCTGGCACCAGGAATTTCAACTGCCACTGTCAGAGCAGCACAAGACATGGCAGGGCCAGGAGACTGAAGGATGGAGAGATTTTAATGCTTAAAACTTTAACAATGCATGACAACAAAGCAGTAGTTGAAGTAACAAAGCGAAAGCTCTACCTTTGGAAATGTGTTTTACAAACGATGTTGTTCCTCTGGAAACTCCGCTGACAAATGCTCCTGGGCCTCTGGTCAGCCCTTCATAAGGGAGTCTAAAGAAATCAGCTATGCCATTCCCTATGCTTCTCACCAGACTAGCTGGGCTTCCAAGAATTTCCAATGATCCAACAACCCAGCCTGTGTGGAGAAACAAGACATATGTTACAGCTGCAAAAACTGCAGAAGCAGCAGTTGTGAAAAGGTTATTCCTTAATTATCTTTTTCACACTAGAATTCATTGCATTATGAACTTCCTTTGAGCAAAACACAGGAAATAACTCATCCACTATGAATTCAGAAATGGCAATCTTTCATACTTTGTAAATCAAAGAAATCCTTTTGGCAAACTCACAAATAGCTTTAGAATTACTTCCTTCCAGGAGCTTCCCGTATTTCTGCTAAAAGTGTGTGAGGGAGGCGGATGCGAGAGCCTCACAGCTACAGAGGAACGGGACTGCAAGCTCAGATGGTTGGGTTGGGTTTAGACACTATAAGGCAGCGCTGTGATTACACATCCTTACGTGATAGAATTGTGACAAGGAGTTTACACTGATACAATGTACTGCTTTACAGGAGTGTGCAGGTCAATTGCTTGATGGAGTGTTAGGAAAAAGGATGCAGATTTTTGACAAGTGCTTAAGAAGTTATTTTAAATCCACCCCAACCCTTCTAAGCTGATAATTTTCTTTCAGAGTGCAGTGAAAGCCAGACAAATGTCTTCTGCTCAGTACAGTTGTGTAAACAGCAATGACATCTACATGCTGATTAGGTTACTCATAGGGGAGTATTCCTTATGCATATCCCAGGAGAAGAATCTGCAGATCTGGTTTCCTATATAAACGCAGTGTTGCCAGCAGCTTGCTGGACGGCTGAGCACGCAGCAATCTGTTGCTGGAAAGCTATTTGCAGGTCTTGTCTTTCTCAGGCTGGTAGGCAGCAGATTTATTAGGGAAACAGTGCTGCATAACTCTTTTTTTGGCAGCCCAGAGAGAGCAATTCAGAAATGGCAATAAATGTGAAACAGGAACTGTTTGGTCTTTGAGCCCTGGCACCACGAATTTCAGCTGGCACTGTCAGAGCAGCACAAGGTGTGACAGGGCCAGGAGACTGAAGGATGGACAGACTGCCTCCTCTCTCCCATGAGGGCCCTTGATCTGCGCTCTGCCCTCCTCATTCCCATCTCATCATTAAAAACTCCTGTTATCCAGATGCTTCTCTTGTTTTCTTTTAACCCCTCCCAGTCATTCCTGTGGAAGGCTGAATCATGAAACTGAACAGAAGAGAAAATGTTACTCATATGAATTGAATTAATCTCATACTATCATTTTAAGCTCCCGGAAAATCTATTATTCTTGTTGAATCTGTCCCACATTTCAGTTCTGGCAGGTTGAGAACTCCAGTACTTGTAACATAAAAAGCGGGAACCAGAGTGGACATAAGAGAGAAGGTGGGATGGACTACAAAAACAGAACTCAAGTGCTACTGGCAATGCAATGAACAGAGCAGCAACACACATCGTGGCCCTGCTGTCCTGGAAAAGAGCATCCCCTGGCAGTCCTTTCCTGCCAGGACCAGGGGAAGCCAGAGCTCCAGGCTGGGCCTGCAATTCCCTTGCTGTAGGATTTTTAATAAATTATCTTTGCCACTGTGTGAAGCGCTGAAAAGCTGGAGGGGTGTGGGAGGTGTGCACAGATGGGAAAGATGTTCTTTCTGCTTTTTCTGATCAATATTATTGCAGTAATTCCTCAGAGCCTTTTTCTTCCCTAAACATTCTTGACATTCCTTGTCCTACGTGGTGCTGTGATGCAAAGTGGCTACAGGCCACTGCAGCTTAGTGCCTTGGTGCCCTCAACACCCCAGCAGGCACCACCAGCCTGGGACCTGGGGGACTCCAATTCACTGGCCTGCTGGGCCAGACAGCATTTCGGGAATGTAAAACAGATGAAAACCAGGAATGAAAACAGTTAAAACACAAACCTGAGGGGTTGCCTGGTATGCCAGGGATGGTTTCTTGTAATCTATCCCTGCCTGACAGGTTTGGGAATCTCTGGATGGATCGTACTTGCCCTTGGAGAGTGTATGGGAAAAGTGTGCAACCTGCAGCATGGGTGACCCTCCTTGGCCAATGCTCAGAGCAAACCCAGTGGCTCCTCACTGCCAGCTTGGACCACCCAATCCAAGGAGGAAGGTGTGGGAGTAAGTCAGGAATAGGAGAATGAGGAACCAGGAATAACCCCTCAATTCACAAGCTCTGTGTGGCATTTTACTTTGCAGAAATATAGTACCATGTCAGGTTACTATTTCCCACTTATGTGTAGGAATTCTACTCACTGACATGAAATAAATATGACTGTATTAGCAGAGAGCCACTGAATTTTCTTTATAGGCAACTATTGGGTCAGATGTGGTACCAGTGATATTTTTGAATAGAATTTTATTAACTTTTATATAGGGGACAACTTAATTAGAAAAGAATATGAGATTTCCGTTGCAAATTTGGCTGATTTGAGATAAGCAATGCTAATCAGCATATTTGAACAGAGGTCTCCTGCCCCATTCATGACTTTTGGGGCAAATCCTGCCCCCTCCCACAGGTCAGCAGTGGTCCTGCACACAGCTAAGGGCAAAAGAGTGTATATTTCTGAGTATAAGGTATGGCTGTACGGGAAGGCTGGCTGTGCAGATGCTACCAATGATTTATGCATCAGGCAGTGGTGAGCAGAAGGGGGTCAAACAACCCATATTGCACATTAATGTAGTTAAAATGCAGGAGTGCGAGGTCCTCTTCCATAAGAGACCAATTGTGCTAATGGTGAGAAGAAACCTCAGGGTTTGCAGCTCATATTAAGCTTTTTGCTTCATTTTTTCCTTCCTTTTTTACTTTGCTGGCACAGTCAGCTTTTTGACAAGCGTCACAAAGTCTTCAACATAAATTATTTTCTTTGCTAAAGCAAGCATTAATCAGTAAAATTCACCATTTTAATCATGGTGACACATTTCAAATAATACATTTTTAGTTTTTTGATTTTCATGTCAGTTAAGTATATATGCACATGTATTTTCCTGAAGAGAACTTCCACCAAAGCAAACTTCAATTCTCAATACTTAAATCTGCTTGATTTCAGATACATCACTGATCCCAGAGCAAGTGATGGGGGAGAAGCATTTTCACTGTGGACCATATTTGGCTACAGTTTCACTCTTAATTAACAAGAAACTAGATCTGCCCTTCTGTACTACGAGATTTAACTACAAAAAAAATCCAAACAAGTAGCAAAAAGAAAAACCTGCAAACTCTGTAAGCATGATATTGCAAGAAAATAATGAACTGGTACATTGCTCTGGAGCACAACTGTCTGGAGCACCGTTGTCACAATCAGCAGTGCAAGTCAGGTATGCACACAGTGAAAGACAAGGTCAGCATCTATAAATAGATGAAATACACGTGTACGGTTCTGGAAAGTGTGCACAGAAGTCAGCTTGCAGTATTGCAGGAAAATAAATCCCACATTTCAGTGTGGAGTATGTTACTTGTGTGTGATCATGGAGGAGCTTCCTTCTGTCTCAGGCACAAATTCTGTGCTGCACCAAGACACATCAGAGACCAGATTTCATTATTTTTACATTAGAATTTATGGAAAACAAAATATACCTGGTAACTTAAAAAGACTAATTGCTTGCTATAGATTCTATATGGGAAAAATTTACTAACAGCATACTTCATAGTTCTTGGATCAAAGGACAACAAACATCTGTGTGCCAGTTAAGACTGAAGGCTGTATGCAGAAAGACAGATTCCTAATCATAAACCGCAGCCAAAAGGAGTTTTAACAACAAAACAACATTCAGGTCTATAATTTACTTCTGAATGCAGAGCAACATGCTGAATAATTTGATTAAACACTGTTTTGGGGAGTTTATGTAAGGAATGTGGGTTGATTCTGACTAGTGCTATAATATAAAATGACAAAACCTAAGCCAGCTAGAACACATTTTTATGTATTCAGGGTTTCAGGTGGCTAAAGCCTTCAGGTGGTTGGCCAATGTTTAGCACAACATTGCAAATCCTCACTGCTGTCTGCTCAGCTATTTTATTTCCCTTCTGTTGTATGACAGGACCTGAAAGGTGTCTGAAAGTATCGTTATCAAGCAGTGTCTAAGGAGAACAAAAATTGTACTGCTAACATCTAGGGTACTCATCTCGAGCAACAGTCACAGAATCCTGGTACCCAATGAAAATGCAATTTGTTAAGGAAAAGTACTGACCTGCTCTGAAAAGTGCTCCAGCAGCGTAGTGCATGGCCAAGGCATGGACAAGTTGCCTGGCTGTGGTGAAGATGGGTCCTCGCTCAAACACAGAGAAGGAGAGAGGGGTGTGATCTGAGGCTATATACAATTTCAATGAAGCGTGAATACTGACAAGGAGATTAACAGGTTGTATTTTTAATTTTCTTAGCTTCACTGGCTTGACTAATGCTCTTGCATGCTCTCTCACTTGTTCAGGCACTATCAGGGTAGTATCTGAAGCATTCACAGATTTACAAGTAGTTTTGTTTTCTGGAAGATATGTATCAAACAAAGTCTTAATGTAGTAAACAAAGGTGTCTTCCACATACAGTCTAGCTGGTTTGAGCTCAAAGCTGAGGTCATTCACATGAAACATGAAATTCTCTTCCTCGGAAAAAGCAATACAGAGTTTTATAAAGCAGTTTTCCTTATAGGTTTCCAAATCTTTGTTACAAACAATGAAATTGTTCATTCTTGACCACTGCGCGGTTTCATTTTTCTCTTCTTGGCACAGCAGGACTGCAAAATGGAAATTAGATTTGCTGTACAACTGATTGTCCAGTTGCAAGTCTTCACAATACACCTGGAGACTATGAAACTGTGGGAGGTCTTCCACAGAGTCCTGCTGGAACTCCTGTGACAGGGAGCTGGTGGCTGGGGCCATGTGGAGGAAAACATTGTCTGCTGTGAGACGCAGGAGCTCAGATGACACTTTGTGGTTTGTAATATCATCAAATGCAGCAAGACTTAACTGACTGATGAACATCTTCAGTGACACGGTCTGCTCTTGACTTCTAGACAGGAAGGAAAAGAAGTTTTATTACTTCCTATCTTTTTAGTTCACCTGGCTTCTCGCTTGCTCGAAGAGCTATCAAAGGAGACATTCTCTGTAATACGTGGGAAACTCATTGTGTAAGTCCTGCTAATGTTACTGGGGTTTGGCAACCCTAATCACCACAGTGAGTATCACCCAGGAGGTCTTCTAAGAAATGGGACAGTATACATCTATACCAGGGTTCTCTGTCTTTTTTTATCCATCAGCAGGATAGTTTGGACAGGAACATCTCTATCTACACAGCAATTCCTTATTACACTTGCTACAGAGACAGATATGAAAACACACCACAAATACAATTTTCTGACAATTCATGTACAGCCTCAGATGTTTCACTGAAGGTTGCTATTATAGGAAATCATTTTGCATCACATGCAGTGAGTGCCCTCCAATGAAGCCACTGCAATATTTTTAAAATTGATGGCATTGAGGCCCTCCCCTCTGCAACACAAACTGCCCAAGTTTAACTAGCAAATGGACTATTAGGTACTGCTGATGACCAGTTGCTTGGGGATTAATACTTAATTACAATGCAAATAAAAACAGTACAACAAATTCCACTCTAATTGTAACAGGATTGCTGGAGGCCAAGCATTCTGCAGCTCAGTAATAAGTAGTATTATAATTGCACTTGAATGAAGCTGAGGACCAGATTGTGGTGTATTATGGAAGTGGGGAAATCTTCTAAAGAAGGGTATTATAATCAAGCGTGATTAATTACTAACTGTAAGGCTATTTCTACAACTCTTGCATATTAAATCTTTGGGAGCTTGTAAGATTCCAGATGGCAGGACCTGGCTAAGTACATTTTAAACTGATGAACACACTCAAAATTAATTATTATGGAAAATGTCTTTTTTAAAAATGAACAACTCAGGTCCTCTTTTTGTACCAGTCAACAAATGTTTACCCTAAACTGACATGACTTTTGATGTTAGACTGTCCTTTTTAACTGTGATATACAAAGCCATATGGTCTAAACATATGCTACAGAGTATGCAGCAGCATTAAACAAAACAAACAGTTAAGCCAAAGTTTCTAAGTCAGTTAACACTTAGAAAGCTGACTGAGCTCTCTGCAATGCTTTTAATCATCTTTTATGTGCTTTATGTACCTTTTGAGGTTGATACCAACAGATCCTGCTTTTCCTTCTGGGGCCAAGGTTATGACTATTGTTCCACAGTGATGGGTGATGTCCACATAAACACAGCCAAAGCCAGTTAAGAACACAATCTAGAGGAGAGGGTTAAAAACACACGGAATGTAACTGAAATCACTATTTTTAATGTCATAAATTAAATTAATGCTATCAATGCCTTCTGGTTAAGATGTTTTACTCAAATCAGGATACTATTCAGGAAGAAAATCAGATTTCAGTAATTCAGAAAATAACTGCTCTGATACTTTAAGTATTTCAGTTATACAGGGAGATGAAATTTGCATCTCATTGTTCAATTTCATAACTGAATGCATTTTAACAAGAAACTTCTCCAGGAAAAATAAAAATGTGCCGGGGAGGGTGGAGATAATATGAAAAGAATAAATAGGAAATTTTAATTTGTGATTTTGGATTAAGAAGAAAGGCATTTTCCTGGAGCTCTAAAAAAATCCTACTTTCTCCTCCAGAAAACAAACCCTAAACTAACATTATGTTGCCATGCCCTACCTCAGAGGGCTGATGAATAGCTGATAGCATGATGTAAACCACATGAAGACTGAAAAGTAGGTAACATTTTGGATCCATGAAAATTTGCATTAGCAGCTCAAGACTGAACACATTATTAAGCCATTTAAACAGGTTTGTGAGAACACCTACACAGGCAAGGTGCCACCACGAGGAAATGGCAAAAATCTACTGGAAAGCATAAAACATCTAAAAAGGCAGGAAAAATGGGAACTCAACAACAGGTTTGTGTCTTGCTTGCAGGTGTACAAACTTTCATGTCTTTAGGAATATCCTACTTAAAGAAGTGATGTACTGCTTTTGGAGCTTAATTCTGTAGTATTTCCATGCAAGTTTTATGTTTCTCCAGAATACAAAAGATTAAGATCTTTTAAAGTTTTGGAAAATTCACAGCACTCCTTTTTAGAGGAAGCTGGTTTCTCTTTTCCTGTAAGGTTACTATCAACACAATTGTTTACTAGATTGCAACGACAGAAGCTATAATATAAAGGAATGCAAACTTGAGAAATAACAAAGATATTGGGCTAGCACAGGTAAAATAAACAGCTGTCTTTAGACAAAGTAAAGAATCTTCACTGCTGTTAAGAAGTCACCAGAAGCAAAAACAATTGGAAGTTTAGTAGGATCAGCACTTAAACGGATTCTTGTTAGGCTATTCATAATACAAAGAATTGTACAGATAATTAAATTTCATTAACCAATTTTCTTATTCTTCTGAAAATTACATCTAAGAGAATTTCTAATTTTGACATGTCAGTTTGAATCCTTTGCTTGTCTGGAAGAGATTCACAACCCTACATGGAATTGGAGAAAAAAGAATATTTACAGAATTTTCAAAACTCTAATTATTCTAAATAAACCTCCAGTGATCTTGAATATTGGTCATTTTTAATTCCAATTTCAGATGATTCTGCTAATAAATACTTCAATATTCATCACGGTGTTCGTTTTAAGTAGTTTTAAATTTACTTTCTAATAGAAAAAGAAGTACCTATCTGTGACTACACAGAAGAAATACAAATTACCCAAGATCCTTCATATATCAGTTATTTCACAACCTGAACTGAATTGTATGTCACACTGCTAGTATATTCCTTATTCACTTATATTCATAGTTTTCTAAGAGAAAGACAGAAATCCTGGGAAAATTTTCAACATGTACATCCCAAAACTTCAATAACAGAAGGCTATACATTTTTTTGCAGAGCTGTTCAAGTAGACAATGATCCCCAAATGTTGTCTTAGCATCTAATTCCTTCTAGGAGCCAGATACTTATAAAGAACCCTGGTCTGGCATAACATTAATGACTGAAATTTGAAACCCTGCATTGCTTGACTGGCTTGCTGAATGGAACTGAACTACTTGCTATATAATATAACACTCAATAATCAAGAGCATTTTGTGATTTGTGCCCAGGGAAAACATCTGAAACTAGTATTTCTTTCAAAGAGCCAAGCAGTTTATGTTGATTCCATGTAAACTAATGACTTCAAAGATGGAAAAAATTCCCATCAAAAAGAATTACTCCAGTCAAGGAAACTTTCATTTACCTCAAGACCCAGAGAAAAATAACAGAGGGAAAGAAAAGGGAGGGGTTGTTTTGTTTTAGAAAGACACGAGCAGCTTCTGTAAAGACACAGAGGGAGAGTGACCGTGATGATTCCTACAAGATATAAAGATAAAAATCCCGTGATAATTAAGTGACCAAATTTTCCTGGATCCTGTGGCATTCTTTGCTTACAGGGCCCAGAAATTTTCATGACTAATTTTTCCAGGTAACACCAGGTTGATTAAAAAATGAAAAAAGATCAGTGTTATAAAGCCTCTACTTTCAATCTAGCTATTTCTAAAAGGAGACAGTAAAGAAGATAGTTTGTGTTCTAAAACTTCCACAGGAATGAGCTTAATTAGGCAGAAGAGTTTCCAGGAGTTAAATAAAACCCCTTAAACCAACAGAGAGGATACCCTTATTGCAGAGGAACAATGCACTGTGCAGGTCAGTGAACTGGGAAGTAGTTTATAATGACTTACTTGTGTTCCTTGGTTGTTGATGTCCACAAAATCACTCCATTCATTTACTATTTCATCAGATGACACCACTTTCAGGAGAATACTGGGCAATAAATCTCTTGTTTTGCAATCTGGATAGCTGGAGATTTGATGGTAAAGTTCATGATGAACTGAACATTCAGCTGGAATCTTTCTACAGTAAACTTCAAACTTTGGTGTATCTGAAATTTTATAAAATATACAAGATCAGAACTTTCTAAAACCGCTATGAAATCAAAACTCATCTATGCTTGCACAAATAAAGTTTTGGTCTGAAATATTCCTAATAAATAAAAACATTGCTTTTCTATTAGTTAGAACATTGTATGTTTGGGTTTTTTCCTTTTCTCTTTCTATTTTATAAAGTTTGACAGAAATAATGTTCTACTGATCATTACAGTAACTTATTGTCTCCAGACTTTTGACAATACATTTTGTGTTACATTTACAATTCTGAGGAAATATAAATGTTCCATGGGATTGAATTGATGTCAACAAACTCCCACTGCCTATGTATTTCCTACAGCTGAGTCACCTTGACAGCTGGAACCAGGGAGAGCCAAAAGCCCAGAGAAAAATATTTAAGTTCATACTCCTGACCTCACAATTAGCTCCAATAGCTTCCAGAGTCTCTCACTTTAAGAGAGATCGTCACGAGAGCATCAAGTTCTTGCTATAACCAAAGCACACATTGAACTCAATTTTGGACTGGAGATACAGTAAAAGAAGTTATACTACTACAGTGCACTGTTTCTAATTATTGCATCGTACCTACCTTTGAAATTCTCTTTTACAAGCAATGGAATGGAGCATCTATTGTGGATAATGATACGAGGACTAGGATCTTCTGTAAGTGTGAGGTATGTCACGCCAAGATGCTCTTGGTAAGTCAGTGCTATGGCTCTAAAACAGAAGCAGAGATATTGGATTATGCCTGTTTTGGATGGAATCTTTACATATTCTTATCCTGAACAATTAAAAACATTCAAAACTAGCATCTGTAAGATTCTTTATGATCAAGTTCCAAGTCCATAGATATTTATCTACATTTAGGCAAGTATACACATCTCTGCTTCAACAGAAGAACACATGGAAATAGCCTAAAAATCATGAGAGAAGAAATTGCTTCATGGAGAGCACTCATGAGTTAAATTGAATGTGTGCCTACAAGATGAGAATCCTAGCCAACAGAGATTTATGTTAAATTAAAAGCATGAGATTGTAGGCCCAAATTTTCAATATAAATCTTTAAAATTTTCCAGAAGAATTTGAATGCATACTTCTCTGGTACACATTAAAGATATTTGAACAAATATGTAAATCTAACTGACTGCTCCCCTGGCATGATCCACAATGCTATTGCTCTTTTATATGTTAATGTTATGGATCATCACGATATCAGTTTTCAAAATGAGATTAAATGAATTTAGTTCTACTCATTAGCTGCATAAAATATCTTAATGCATAAACATAAATTCTTCTTTTTTCTCTCGTGCAAATTTATTGGCTATTGCTAAAACCCTTAACCTCATGGTGATTTTAAAAAGTCCAAAGTCTGAAAATCTGATTAAGAACATGAGATTCTCTGTGCCTGTGGCAGAATGATAAGGAATCCTTCCCTTATTTTTTCCACTGAAATTTTTAAAATCTGAAGTCTGTGTGAGAATCTTTAGTATCCAAAATGACACCTCTTGGACTCTGCAGAGGAACTGTATGAGGGCTGGAATAATATCAAGCACTTCAGGCAAGAGAAAGATCACATCCCTGGTAATATATACTGATGTAGCTTCTCTAATTTCAGCAGATTGTTTCTTGTTCATACCAGTAGAAGCACGAAAAGATTCAGATATCAGGTTCAAGAAATGAAGCTGCTCATCTGACAAGTCACTGGACTGCTGTTTTTAACTAGCTGGCTCCATAAGTTTGTAAGTAGAATGCACAACTGCACAGTTCAAGCTTTGAAACTTGAAATCTTTCTTTGCTGTAATCTCAAAATAGTTTCATCCCTTTTGTCTTTTCTTCTTAATCCTCTTATTATGCTTACAAAAATATGTCTACCTTTCATAAACAAACCACAAATGTTTGTATTGCATTACTACACGCTGTCCTTGAACTCTTAAATTGCTGTTCACAAATTAAAAGACATCTTAATTCCCCAATATAAGCTTTTCATGCTCTTATTTGCCTGCACAGAAAAAAAGAGCAGGCCATACATTCTAAAAAGTGTACAACTTGTACACGGTCACACCATTAAACCATTTACAATAAAAGCATTGAAACCATCAGAAGATAATTTTTAAATTAAAGTAAGACTTGCCTTTACATACGGAGGGCATGTGCTACTTCGACTTTTACATTAATCTCTTATGGTTTCTGACTAGCTGAGGCCTTACAGCCGAGCTGGCTGCTGGTGAGTGCCCATGACAGTACCTGGTAGAGAATCCGCTCTCGGCACAGGTGCCCGTGGGCACGGCCACGCTCTGCCGCGCCAGCTCCGCGCTGACCGTGGCCGGGAGGCTCCAGAGCTCGCGGCTCCCGGCGCTGAAGCTCAGCACCAGGCGCCTGTCCCCGAGGGATGTCCCTGCGGCCGAGGGAGCCGGCTCTGACAGCAGGTCCCAGCAGGGCACGGCGCCCAGCGCCTCGCCAGAGCCTGTCCCGGCCGGGCCGACGCTGAACACGGCGCTGTCAGCTGAGTGGAAGTCCTGGGAACAGAAAAGGGGGTGGTAGCACGGCACGCTGGCTCCTCAAAGAGGTTTATTCACGTGGATTTTGCACAGAACGCTCTCATGTAGCCAATGACCGCAACTAACTAAAGGTTGCACTAGAGTGCATTGCATTAAAGGCTACTTGGCCAAATTCTGTCTTCGGGTATAGATTTGCAAGATTTGCAGCACAGCTATCTGGAGGTGTTGAGCAACTGGGTCTAGTGGGAGATGTCTCTGCCCATGCTGAAGGGTTTGGAACGAGATGATTTTTAATGTCCCTTTCAACCCAAGCCTTTCTGTGATAGCCTCTGATTCTGTGATCTACAGTCGGCTCTCAGTAGCACAACACAGCTCTACCAAAATCAAATTACATTCCTGTAACACGACTGTGTGAACAAAATCCATTTAGAGTTACAAAACTAAGAATGGATTTTAGCCTCGACATTCTCCCAATTCCCCATCCCATGAGACTGCCACAAAATGTGTGATGTACAACTGTAGATACTGATGTGAAGAAAACTAAAGAAGGAAAACAATACAGAAACAGGAACTTTAAAAATGTGCTGGCTCTTCTAGTAAGTCTGATCCTCAGAATTCTTTCCATATATTTTACTATAAATGTAATCTTCAATAAATATGTATAAATGGTTGATTAAAATATATCGACCATGCATACATTTTGGTTCCTGCAAGCTAGTCCTTAACTATTCTGTGAGATTATTAGAAAACTGATATTCACAATTTGATGCCGTTTATGAAATACATAAACTTTGGTCACATCTCTAGTTCTGCAGCTTTGTTTAGATAACTGGAATCTTCCCAAAAGGATAACAAAAAGTTTTCAGCCTGCCAGGCCAATATACTCCTTCTACAAGCAAACTCAGTAAAAATTCTGAGAACGTTTTCAACAGCTACTACGGATTACACTGCCTGTTTTACAGAAATGGCCATTAGTGCCCGAACAGATGGACAACAGGCAGAACTAATTCTGCAATGTGCAAGAATTTGCTGCTTGCACAGATTTCTGAACACAGTTAATTAGTGGAGTTGAATTTATCCAGGATTCAGTATTCTAAATGACATAAATTACTTTATGATTATTAAGTCTAAAGATTTCTGTTCCAAGCTCTGCTATATGCAGCTCACCTAAATACAGATATAGAAGTAAACAACCATTTTCCACAGATGACAAACAAAAACAGTATCTACAGTGCTTTACCTCTTCTCCTGAATGGGGGTTGGAAATAAAAAGCTGTGGCCTGTAATAGATTTGATACGCTGTATCGTTGATTATTGTTGTCTTATCTTCTATCTGTAGAATTTGTATACCTTGTCGAACCATGGAAGAAATGCAGAATTCACACAACTGTAAGATAATGAAAATTGTGATGAAGTCACACAAAACCACAAAAGGTAGTGAAATGTAGCAATAGAAGTGCTGTTTTCTTTCTAATCAAAGAAATCCTCCCTATATTCATGCACTTCGTAACTGGAGCAACATCACGTACTTTTGAAGTTGCATCTGTCAGTGTTATCAAAACATAATTGAGAATTCATTAATTCTTTTTCCAGGAGATACTGTATTATCTTTATGGGTTGCACAGTATGTTTTTGGCAATCTAATTCTTTAAATTATATTTCACACATTGTTTATACTCTCTTTATGTTGGACATATATTAACATAATTAGGGAGAAGCTTTCACACTGCATACATTTGATTGTTTTATCTGCTATATGACTTTGTTTTTACATGATAAAGTTACAAATCATTATAATTTTCTTCTAACCTTTTGATGACCTGGAAAAGCACCAAGTTTAATTTCAGCTTCAACAAAACCTTCTTCATCCAACGTTACTACTTCCCCATTATCGGCATCCTTCCATTTTGGGGAGGTCACATTATGAACCAGTTTAATTGCCACTGATTTGTGCACAGTATTAGTGTTTGCCCAGTATATTCCAACCTGAAAAGCTTCCTGCAAGTGAAAAAATGACTGATAATCAGTTGTTCACAATTTGATACATTTCTACTACACTTCTAAATGCACTTTCCAATAGGCAGTGAATATAATTTCCTGCCTTTCTCCCTCTGATTCTTTCTAAGTGGTACAAGGATAGATGAAACCACAAGGTGGATTAGGAACTGACCCTCACAGGGGATCAAGGCTGTAGTCTACACTGAGATGTTTTACTAGGCAGACCTTTTGTTTAGTAACAGATATACATGGGAAGAAAAAAGATGGCAGAATAAACAGGAAGTATCAGATTGCTCAACTGGAATTAACAAGCTGCTGTGTCAAATCATCTTAATTATTTTAAAACTAAAGAATATCGGAGTTATAATAAAAAAGAATGTACATGGCCAAGAGATGTTGGAAGATCTGTTACACTGAATTTAGGAAGCTGGCATTCTAAAAAAAAAATCTTCCTCTATTGTAATTAATTCTGTGGCATTATCAGCTTTTCTTGGTAACATTAAAAGCAATGAAATAAAATAAAGAGCTCTCAAACCAAACATTCCTTTCAGGCTGTCAATTTTGCTACTGTGGTCAACAATTTCCCAAGTGACATGTTGGCACAGCAGGGGGCAAAGTCTTTACTTGGCCTTTATAGCAATTTTTGTGGGTTGCTGCCTCATACCCATTTCACAGATTCTTTGGCTGAACTGAGAGGAAGGGGAGAAGGCTGCTGATGGAATGAAGGCCTTCTTCCTACAGTGTCTTGCAGACGATTTTTAACCATGCACCTTTAGGATGTTGTTTTTCAAACACTGCTACCAATGTTGTGCTATCCACTCGGTGACTCAGTCAGTGTGGTGAATTCCTATTGTTATTGCTAGTCCTCATCCTTAGTATGACTAACAGACAAACAGACAGAGTGACTGGAAAGTGGGAGGTCATCTGAGCAATAACCATTCTTGTGGATCAGTGTGTTGAGCAGAACTGTGCCTGCTGAGGTGGAGGGCAAAGTTACCTCGAAGTTGGGAGGTATAATTACTTTCCCACTAGGTACTTGAAGAAGAATCGTCTCTCCTTCAAACAGCCAGAGGTCCCACTTGGACTGATTGATAAGCAGTGCCCAGGGCAGGAGTTCAATCAGCAGAGTTTTAACACATGGTTTCCACACTGACAGCTTTACCCGCATTGGACTATCCCATTGGGAGAGCTGTTCATTGCTGTCAAAAATAAATAAGCAAAAACATAAAGTCAAAGGAATAATGAATTCAAGATTGCAAATGAAAGGTGCCACTTTCAGAAATTTGCTAGGCTTTTCTGGTTGTGAAATAGAAATACAACTCTTCTTTACCTTATCATTCTGGAACACATTGAGGTGCTGTCAGAAAGATCTAGATAAGTGTAGAGTATAAAGGCAAATTTTTAACTCCACAAGCTCAACTTAAATTTAGTCAATTTATAAATGCCTTAACAGAGTTACCACTGTCCTTCAGAGCCAAATGTGTGACTTTTGCAGTCGTCAAATCACATTTCCTTTTTGTTTCCCCAACAATTACTTCTACAGCAATTCCCTGTTTCTCTACTGAAACAAAGAGCAGCTGAATAAACAACAGCCTCTAGAGCTGCAGTAAAGAAAGTGCATTCACAAAAAATGTTTCCATTTTTAAAAAATCCATACTGATGCAATCTTCTCAGTGTAAACAAGGGCAGCCCTGAGGCTGACCTATTTTTTTTCCCCACCTGCCACAGATTCTGCAGTTTACATGCAGGAATTATGCAATTGCTGAAAATATATTCAATGTTCATCACATATAGTCTTCCAGCATGTGATTTCAGTTTATTTGGAAAGGCAATGCAACAGTCATGAAGAAGGTTTATCAAGGAATTACCTGTCTGAATCCTTCCTATTATAAGGCCATGCAGGCTGGGGAGGACCAGCAGTGCCATAGAACTCGGAGAGCACTTGGCTGACATTGCCACCTGGATGGGATTTAGTTGCAATCTGTTTAATCAGAGTGGTTGAGATAGGGACTGCACACTCTGATGGATCATCTTCTTCCCTGCCATTGAAAAGAGACTCAGTCACTTACACAACAAGATCAAGCATTAACATTTTATCTAATGAGGCTTCCCAAGTGTATTCTGCAGAAAGAACACTCTCATGGTAATCGTGGATGAATCAAATTATGATGTCCAAGTTCCTGTGAATTTACTGCTGTGCATGGATTTGTAATGACACTGTTATGACCTAAAAACTCTTCACTATTCTCAAAAAACATTTCAACACAATTCAGGAATTCATTTCTTAGAACACAAGAATATGGACTGCTTAATTAAACAAATGCCACTGTCCTAAGACAGTTATACCAAATTTAATATATCCTCTGATATAATTTCAGCTACATATGCTTGTTCTGTCATATCCCCTCCTGACATGGCACACTTTTGGAAAAAATGCAGAAGAAGCTGAAGTGCAAATCATTCTTTCTTTTCCATCCAAATGAACTATTTTAAAGGAAAATGAGTATTTTACCTGGCTTGAAAAGTCAGGTGGTGCGTAAGATCAGGTTCAATATTTTGCAGTGCTTTCTCTTGTCCTTTCCCTGGAATCACTTGCATTTCATTCAGTCCCAGGCTTCTTTTCTCTATATGTATGATAATAGGGTCTGGAAGATGGCTCCTTACAATGAAAAGAGGGCTGAAAACAATCTACAAAAAGAAAAAAGTACACCAATTTGAAGCCATTTCTTTTCAGTATTACAACTGTTTAAACAAACTATTGATACATCTTTACAGTGGGTCATTCTGACCTTAATTCATTATATGACATATAAGGCATAAACATTTAGATTTCAGAGACATTAAATGTACTTACTAATCGCTGTTGCACATGCGAATTGGGCTCTAAAGTCAAAATTGTGCACCACACATATGTAATTGAACTCTTTGAAGATGGTACCTGTTTGTAGAAAGATCAGCGTTACACTATTTCAGGATGATAACATTCACTATTTCATTATATCAAACAGAAGTCTAAACGCTAAGTATTCAGTTCTCTCAGACATTTTTAATGCATTATTCCATATACCCATTTCTAGTCATACCTGAATGACAGTGCTGTGTTCTGTGTGTTTAGAACTCAGACATACATCTTGGGACCAGTCCTCATCTCCTGTAGATTTCACGCTCAGTTCAGTGAGCTCATTGTTTTCAAGGATGTATGAAGGCAATTTCTGCTTGGCTGCAAGGCAGTTGATGTGTTCTTTAACAACAGCCTGTCCATCTTGACTAATGTAATGCTGAACCACTTTCAGTTCAATACTTTCAGAAAGGTAACTACAGACTGTCTGTCTTCCACAGATTAGGATCTAAAACACATAAAAAATACAGCTCTTATGTAAACAATTGTGGAAAGAAATGTCAAAATTGAATTAGAGAGTGAAGACCTGTAGAAGAATAATCTCTCTGCTTTAGGCTTTCCCAAACACTGCTGAAGGCAGTGACTGGTAAAACGTTATTTTTATTGGCTGAATGTATGTGCAATTTCATAGAAACCTAGGCATTACAATGCTTGGAATATCGCTAAGGCAGTATCCACGCTTGAAAGAAATACATAATGTATCCACTTTCCTTCCCACTGAACTCAGCAGTACTGCCCACAGCTGACACTCCTGGCTTGGATTTTAAGAGTTCTGTGATGGTCTCTGATCGTTGAGACAGTTCTGAGCAGTCACAGGGATGTACTTCAGAAAGCTTTCTACTGATACCTCACATTCCCATCACAAGCCAGTGATCCAGACCCTTCACCATACGTCTGCTGTTCTAAAGCTTATAATTTCATTAAATGACTGTAACATGTTTCTGTATTTAAGTGCACCCACCTAGAAAATGACCAGATTAGACTCGGCACTGTTGCTGTCCATCATGCATGAATTGCTTATCGTAGAGATGTATCTGACTTTCTCCAAGCTATATCAGGGAACACTATTCCACGTGCATCCCTGTACAACCATCATCATTTCTTTTTTCATGAATGAGAGCACACACCACAGCCCACCACGTGAAATCTCAGCAGGGCTTTCAGTGACAATAGGTACTGCTCCTGTCTGGTCAGCTGTACTGTTGTTGTGCAGAACAGCTCTGCCACATCCACGAGCTGAGCATGTTCTGTCCACCACATGCTCTGGCTTCTGCCAATGCAGGCAGAACGGCTGCAAGTGTTATTACACATCTCTTTACAAAGATATTAAAGGGAAAATTACTGCACAGCAGCTCATTTTCAAATGTTAATTTGGTAATTCTTTCACTTTAAAAAATATGTAGGCCTGAATTACAACCCAGAGTATATTATGAAAAGTTTCTTAAAAAAAAATTAAGAGAAAAATCTGTTTTTCAAGAGCTTAAAACATGGGAGAGATTGTGTAACTTAGCACTGTCAGAATTTAGGAACCATGCAAAGGGATGTTTACTGGAGCAAATAAAATACATGTTGGTAACTGAGCTTTTAAATGCTAAGATCAACACCAAAGTGAAGAAAAAAGTTGTAAAAATTCTCCAAAATAGCCCCAAAAGACTGCTATACTTGTTTTTTGCAGATCCCAGTAGGAGAAAATAAATAACAAAGTGACTAATTCATGAATAGGCAACGGTTTAAATTACTCGGTTTTTTTTCCTAACTGGATCAAATCCTTACTTGCTTCTGCACTCCACTGAGCTGCTGAACCTTGATAATAAGGGATGCTGTGCGGCCCTTGTACTGAATGGTGCGAATAAAGGTGCCTGCATTGTCCACACTGAATGGCTCCGACCACCGCCAGTTTCCCCAGCCTTCGATACAGATGTGTAACAGCTGGAAAGAAAGAAATTACTACTTCAATACATAACCAGGGAAAAAAAAATGCCTTGCAGTAGGATATAAATTCCCATGACAGAGAAATGTTCTTGGTTTGAAATCTCAGCAATGCTAAGCACACCAGTTGTCTGAATGATGCATTCAGTCTGTACTTCTGTGATTTCAGACACAATCAGAAGAAGCAACAATACCATAAAATGGCTCTGAATTATGCATTTCTATAAATTACCTGCTTAAACAGTATATTTAACATCCAGGCACACAACTGTTCACAAAAAAAAAAGGGCAAGTAGACTACAGAGCATAAAACAGGAAATAAGAGATTTTCTTCACTGCCTTTGAAATTGTTCTAGAACCCCATTCTGTTACCAGCAAGGTGATACAGAACACAGGTCCATGCCAGATTTTTTGCCTTCAGAATGAGGTAGAAAATTACAAATACCCTTCCCTTCAAAAATAAAGAAGGACTTGTATAGCTTGCATGTAAGTCTGTTAAATGCAGAATGTGGTATATTGCTGAGAGATGGGAAACATTTCATTTCTTATACAAATGTGGTGGTAAGTTCAAGCTTGACTGCATGAGAAGAAATTTAACTGCGTAATTATACTCCCTATGTGATTTATTCCGGAAAAGGAGTGGCTTTTTTCCAGTTTAACTTAAATCACTTCCAGAGCAATACAGTCTTTCATCATTTGAAGAGCCTTTCATCCATTTACCCACCATACGCACTTACCTCTGTCCCATGGAGATTCTTTAAGCCAGAGTAGTGAAAATTGGTACTGTTCCATGTAGGTCAATGAAGTTACATAAATTTACACCAGCTGAAGATCTGGCTATTTAGCTCTGTATAGATCCTTTGTGGCTGTGCAAACTTAAGGATGTGAGTTATATATAAGGGATCAAAGCAATAAGCATTCTGGGTAAAATTTATTCTTTGCAGAGGGCCAGCACAGAGCCTAAGCATCACTTAAGTTCTTTAAAACAGTCATATGAAGGCCTTGTGGGAGTCCTCTCTTGAGGGTTGAATTTCACTCTGATTTTGGACATCTGTCATTAATTAATTTAAGTAATTGAGAACAGGATCAGGCCCAAAGATTGATTATTTACACTAGCAAAAAGTGAAACTTGTAAATACTGTGCTCTTCCATGCTTTGTTGCTAGAAAGAGATAATGTTCACCATGGGTCTGGTCAGTTGGCCTTAGTGAAGGACTGGATGTTGGGGTTTCCTTCATTGTTTTAAGAAACAACCACAGCAATAACTTTCAAAGATATTACAACTCAGTAGCCTGTTTGCAATTTGTGGTATCCTCAGCACAAGTTACACACAGAACAATAACATCCATTCAGTGGGTGGCTTTTGAATCTGCAAGAGTGATGACTGTTGCATTCAGATACAAACGAGTTTTATGCTGGAAGCACAAAGGCTGATACGTGCCCGTGTGTGCAAGGACAGGCATCTGGATGTGCACACGTGTGGGCACAGCTTTATAGTCAAGGTTATGTTGAGGGAGGCTGCACACTAGGATAGTCAAACTCATAAACAAACATGTCACTTTGATTCTGAAGTATTAGTTATTGAGAAGGAGAAAGAAAACATCAAAAAAATCCAATTGCAGTGGTTGGAATCTGTTCAGTTTCTTACAGAGGCAGCTGGGAATAAATCTCATCACATATGAAAATTAGGAGAAATAAGAAAACTGTTTACTTTGGAGAGAATGGTAGCTGGAAGTGACAGCCAAATAATGAGAAAAGGTACTTAAGTGGTCAGTCTCAGCTAGCAGCCCCACAAAATACTATGTGCTCCAAAGATAGATGTCATGTAAATGCCTTAATTGATGATTAGTAATTACATGTAGCTACAACATTAGGATGTCTCCCACCCTGTATAAACAGCTTTGCTCACAAGTTGAATGTTCCCAAGGAACATGCTGTCAGCTTTCCCTGAGCAGTCATTAGCTCCCAAATGCTGCCTTACTAATGTTCTTTGTAGTGATTAGTCTGCATTTAACTTCAAGGTTCGGAAAGAAAAACAAAGAAGAGCTATTATCATATATTGGCATTTTCTTATTTTACAAACTACAATTTGCATACTGGTAAATGTGAAGGATACGGCCTTCGTAATTTACTTTAAAGATATCTAATATATTTGTATTAATGACCTAACAGTGTAAGAATTGGGTGCCGTACAAGTTTACTTTTGAGCCAAGAAACTGCATTCCATGAAAACAAAAAGGGATCTCTGGATGAGTAAGTTATTTCAATGTGAGATTTCTGGAAAAGAAGGCTAGAAATAATGAGCAAATGACACTAAGTGATGTAGAGATATATGGCAGGAAATAAAAATGACTGTGATTTTAGAGAACTAAGTAATCAGACATTAGCATTATTTTAGCAGAAAACAGATTTACAGAATTTTCTAAATTGGAAGGGACTCAGAAGGATCATCAAGTCCAGCTCCTATGTGAATGGCCTATTCAGGGATTGAACCAGAACCTTGGTGTTATCTGCACTTCGCTCTGACTAAACAGGTATCAAAGTGTCCTGATACTAAAGATTTAAAATAATTGCTGTTAACTCTTATTTATCAAGCTTTATGCTAATTCAAAGAATTTATTAGACACTCTGTTCAAAAAAGTTCAACAAATACAGCTAGGTATGGGACATATATTAGGAGAAAAGAGAAGTCATTTCATTAAGGTACAAAAAAATGGACTTCAAAGCATTCTAAGGAATACAATCCAGTGATAAGCAAAAATTTGTAGCTTAGAGAGAAATTAAACAGACTATCTATTGTATACGTGAAGATAGGCACTCATTCGTGTAAATATTTGATTTTTGCATTTTCTGTCAGGGAAATATACTGGCAGATAACCCAGAGAGTTTTGTTTTGACTAGTCTTGGCTGGGGTTTGGATTTGTAATTCTTAGCCATTATGGATTTATGTTTTGAGAGGAACAGAAATTACTTCAAGGGAGGTAGATTAAGATGAAGCTGCTCTTACTGGAGCAAATGGCTAGAAAAGCTTTAAAATAAAGAATATTTTTATCATGCCTCTTCACAGAATGTTTCTATGTGCTCCTCAAAATTTACTTAGGTTTTTCATCTAGATGTGTGAGTGAAGGACATGATCTGAGCAAATAAAGCTGTGTGTCATATGACAAAGCATGAGGACTAAAACGGGAGATTAAAAGTGAGACTAAGAATTTAGCCTGTCCAGAAAAGGCAGAGATTTCCAGCTGTATAAGTAATTTAAAGCCTGAGCCCTCAAAATACTTAGTGATGCAAATTTGATTTCTACTTTGCTTGTAGATTCACCAGATTTGACTTGGTTTCACCAAGGTTCTTTAGATTGTACTTGTCTTCTAAGTGAAACTAGAAAATGTTTTCTCGGGGAACAAGGGTAATTGCTATGAACTCTGAGAGTTTGGGAAGAATCAGTGAAGACCTAGTTAATGGTGTGGGAGCAGCAGTTATTTTAAAAGATAGAAGATAGTAAAATAAAAGCTCTGATAATGCAGCAGCATGGAGGAAATGTAGCTCTGGAGATGGGAGCTGAATTATAAGACTTGAAGCTAAAGAAATTTTTTATTGAAAAATTAAAGGAGAACCTTGATTTATATATTTTTTACTGTGTTTTCACAATACAAGGTGGCTCTTGACTAGGATTAGGATTTTCAACAATAAAACCAACTAGTATTTGGAAAAAAGTGAATGAAATATTTATTCTGTACATAATCAGCTGCAGTTGCCACCAAAACAGCTTGAACTTCACTTTGGCTTCATTATCTGATGTGACCAGGGAGATCTGGCCAGTTCTATGCCCTTGGCCCTTGTAGGCAGCAAGCCAGTACAGAGCATGGAAAAAAGCAATTTCCATCACCCCCACACTGGCTAGTTGAAAAAAGGTCACACTTGGCAGATAAACTCTGACCCTGGGAGCTCCTGGAGATGTTGTTAACCTCAACATTACCTGCAATGCAGACCTGAACCTCACAGGTACCAACTCACCCTACACACTGCAGAAGAGTCTTTTGGTTGAGGAACAGTAACCAAATTATGAGCATTCGTGGAAAATATTAATCCTCATCTGCCCCAGATATTATCTAGAAATTAAATTTCATGTAATATATATAAACATTTATTTAGAATGCAGGATCCTCCAAAAAAGCAATAGTACTCTTCTCACTATTTGAACAGTAAAAAATAACATACAACCTTTTTTTTTTGCCTGATGTTGTTCTCTAACGACCTGGGGAGGATTAGGTGAAGTACAAGAGATTGTTCAGAGAACCTGTAACATTCCTAAACAGTAAATTAGGAAAATATCCCAATAACAACTGATTACAGAAGGTACAGTTTCTAAGTTTGAACCCACAGAGTATTGCATATAATTTTACACATTATATAAATCAATATCTGAAAGAACTGCAACTTGGAAGTAAATAACAACAAATCGTGATCCTGCAGCAACATGAATCAAAATTGGGCTTCAGTCTTTTTTTTTGGTAGGAGAATGAGGAGGATGTTCTTAAATAGCAAATTCACTCTTTGTAAATCTACAGTAGCCTTTAAAAAGTAAGTTTCCAAAATTTAGAATTTGTTTTCACAGACACTATTTGAAATAAGAAAGATTTAAAATGTGTTCCAGTGAAAATATTAGTAATGTACTAACAAGTAGTAATATCTACTCAAGACCATGTGAGTGTATGATCAAAAAAGTGATAGACATATTCTCCCTCAAATTCTATATAAGTAGGAATAAAATGACAGAGTTTCAGGCATATTTACTTAATTTGATAAGAAATAAATGTATTTTATTTATAACCACGTTCTCATTGAAGTCACTACCCAGTTAAACATAGGAACTGATTTTTATCCATTATATCTGCTGTTTCAAGTTAAAGATGATGAAAAGTGAAAATGGATAACTGCAAAACGGTTTGAGAGCTGCTACTTCTAAAAACTTCTACTATGCAACATTATATTTTGCATAGAAAGCAATAAACACAAATACACTTAAATCCATCACTCTGTGCTTCCTCAGAGGAGTCTGCTGAAGTTTGAGTGTGGGGCAGAACAACTAGTAATACCTAGCATGCTACAGACAATTTCTGCTGTCTGTTCCTAAGCAAACAATCTCTCCAGAATACATTCAGGGGACTCTCACATGGATATCTGGTTTTTACATTTGCTGTGATCCCTAGTGGGTCCCTTCAATTGCCTACTGTCTTGCAAGACAGAATTCCTTAACTCTGAGTAAATTACAAGGAAGATCTGATCTCTTCTAACTTCAGAGTTTCACCCTATGTATCATATGCTCCAGTTCATCTCAAAAACACAGCTGCCTTGGAGACAAACATGACTTTTGATGTAACTGGGGCCCATCCCACAAAACAATGTGAAGATCAAGATAAGGAGTGCAGACTGGATCCAATAATAACGTAGGAGCCAGTGTTGTCTGTAGAGCACAGGAATGATGTATCTTCTCTTCCCTTTTCATGATATCTAACAGACCTCTAGCTTTCATTAAAAACTGCAAAAGGAACTCTCAAAATCTGGCAGCTTCAGATAGAAGTGCTTAAAGCCTCTAATACCATCAGTTTTGGACCTACCCCAACTCGGAAAGGGACTATATAGTTGGGGGTGTCTTATCCCTAAGGGGGGGCCAAAACCTCATGAAATGTGAGGAAAATGTGGGGGATGGAGTGGAGTAGAAGAGTGAGCATCAGACCTCAGACTTACTGCTGAAATATTAGCCAAACTAGCGAGACTTGCAGGAATCAGAGTGAAAGTTAAAAGGAAAAGGTTAGGTTCCCTGAAATGTAAAGGATCCGGGCAGGGAAAAAACGAAGGAAGCAAGGAGCTTTAAGTTAAGCCAAACAGTTGGAGGGACACCATCAAGAGCTGATAAATCCAAATCCTTGGTGTGCTATAGTTGTTTCCTTAGCATAAAAAAGTTTAATTTATTTAAATTTTAGCCTATAGTTTCATTAATAATGAAATTAATTCTAAATGTAAATAAAGCATTATAAAACTGTCTAGTAAAATAAATATTTTAGGTGTATATATATTTAATTGTGTTAAATAATTTAAATGGCCAATTACTGCATCTCTATGCTTAATTAGCAAAAGTAAAATGGAGAATTTTATTGATGTGAATGTAAAAGAAATACAATCCTTTTAAAACTATTTATTTTCATTTAACTGAACTGCCTTGCCATACTAAAAAAACATTTTGCAGAGGTTAAATAAAGTATTTCATGGCAACCGCTGCTTCTTAGTGCCTGTGTAACAAGAAACATGAGCCAGCCAAAGTTGTGCAAGTTGGTTTTCTTTCCCAGTAAGAGAATGTGGTATCTAAGACCTTGTCCTAACTCATTTTATCCCCAAGAGTAAGTCAAGTAAGTCAAGTATGAACTAATGCCTGGAGGGAAGTCCCTGACTCCAGAAGTATGGATTATTTCACATTTATCTTACAATCTGCTCTCAGAGTTCTTAAAATTCACTAACTTGGCAAGTCAGGAATTATCATGAGAAATGAAATAATTTCATAACTATGAAGTCATCTAGCATTCCATGAATATGACACTCAGAGGGTTTGTCCTTGCTTGGGCATTATTCTGACCTTTGGATAACAAGCTGCTAGATAGTTTTGCATGGAAACAATTAGAAAAGTGCCATAATATAACAGGGACAACCTGATGTCTTGATTGAGATGTTGTTTTCATTTCAAGGATTTGTATTAATCATTTAAAGAAGGTACATGACAACATTTGTAATAACATTTAAACAAACTTGTTTTGTATGATTTAAAATGACAAAGGATTTTACCGGCTAATGAACTGCCATTCTGAATGCTATATTTACAATGACTTGTACTGGCAAGAACCAAATGAACAGGCTTATAGGGGAATGCCAAAGTTCTCTATTTACAAGACCTTTGTAAAGAAAATTTCTTTCTATCTCACCTGTGTGTAGAAAGCCTGTGCTTCCATATAGTTCAGTGAAATTACTTCAGGGCTGTTTTTTACTCTCTAAATTTCCCAGCAAGACATGGCTGTTTAAAAATGTTAAGAGAGCAGAAATCGTCTTGAAATTATTCCAAAGGTTGGGACAAGGGAAATATAACCACCCTACCAGAAGAGCCTGCTGGCCAGCAGAGTGGCTGAGTCAGGAGTCAGCTGTTTTGCTACCTCCTGGGACATGGGAATCCATCCTGACTCTCCTGACTTTTTATCAGCCCAATTCTTCAGTGAATCTAAATCTGATCAGAGCAAAACAGAACGGGGAAACCCTTTGACATCACCAACTGTCAGCTGAAGAATGAATGTCTGAAAAATGAGTCTGAAGCTCCTACTGTCCCCTCACCCACTCCCTTATGTGTGATTTGGTTTTCTGATGGACATTTCCATCTTTCATCCTGCACTTTTGTTCTTCATTTAATAAGAAATTTACATAGCAGTCATGAAAATGGAATGTTTTGCATGCTCGAGTCTGTGACTGAAAGCACAGTTTAAATTTTCCAGGTGTTAGATGTATAATGCCATATATTCTGATGGTGGCTTTTAGCAGTTCAGTTGCAACTAAGTGAAAGTATCGGTAATGAGCTGTCATTTTAACTTTTCAACTTTTCACTTGCTTGAGATAATCTTAATTTTTAAAACTTTCCAGTTGACATCATTACTGAATATACTCAGAACTACACCTTTAGTAGGTCCATCTAAAATGAAGATTCTCACAACTGAGTAATTTTATGTAAGTAACTAGAAAATGGATGTAACAAATTTTTAAGAGGAAAGCCTTAGTTCTGACTTTATTTGCATTGCTTTAAATATTTCCTTCTTCTTCCTTGTATTTATGAAAAGGCTTAAATGTAATTTTGGGTGGTTGCTACAAATGCAAGTGATAATTGGTTATGAAATATAGGTTACACTTAGTTAGCTTTCTTTCCTCCTTACACGACCAAAGGGAATTACAACAATTGTAATCCTATGTCACCTGATGGGTGGGGATCCTGTCTCACACTCTGACAGTGCCCAGTTGCCCAGGGCACAGCCACCACTTGTTTTGCTTGCCTATGGGATGGGGCATCACAGGCATTTTGTGTGCATGAGAAAACATGTCTTTTTTAAAACATGGGAAGGGACATACAGTACTCCAGAGTCTCAAAGTCTCCAGAGGCCTCTCTCTGTCACTTTTACACCAGCACACATTTTTTTATAACAGCTCCTCTGTTGCTGGGCTAAGATGGTCCTTTATTAGCTTGGCTTCCTCTTAACTTACACCCTGACTTCAGTGTCAACTGCAATTGTTTACTCTGGCAGATTTTGCTCTGCACTGATTACCACATTCATGTAAAATTCAGTAGTTCTGCATATCCATCAGCTGACATGTGAATGAAAACCACAGTAAATTTGCCATCTCTGCCTCCCAGTGTAACTTGAAACTTGTCAGCAGTGAAAGTGGGCACAACTCCTGTTTAGAATTACCATTCCAAATTCGTCTTCTTTCTCACATGCTAAGACTGATACTTCCTAGGGCTCTAGAGGAGTTAGGAACTCCTATTCAGTACATTCCTCCTAGGATCTGTCAAAATTTTAGTAATTTTTCAGGACAGGACTACTGCTCAGCAAATGGGGTGGCACAGTTCTGTAGTTTCCTACTCAGCAGGAGCTGGGTATATACTGAGAAAAGAGAAGAAATGGGTTTGCTGTTTCATAAACACTTAAAATTAGATGTAAGTTCTTGTCCTGTCTTCAATTAAGATGAGAACTCTATTTATCACCATCACCCAAGCGTTGGTCTCCTCTCCCAAGTAACAAGTAACAGCATAAGAGGAAATGGCCTCAAGTTGTGCCAGGAAGGTTTAGATTGGATATTAGGAAAAGTTGCTTCACGGTAAGGGCTGTCAAGCATTGGAACAGGCTGCCCAGGGAATGGCTGAGTCACCATCCCTGAAAGTCTTTAAAAGATGTGTAGATGTGACACTTAGGGACATGGTTTAGTGGTAGACTTGGCAGTACTGGGTTGGACTCAATGATTTTAAAGGTCTTTCCAACTTAAATGATTCCTGTTGATAGTTTAAAAATATCTGATTTCAGTTTCAGTGTTTATCCTTAAAAGAAAAAATCCAATAACACAAAAACTATTATTTAAACTATATAAGTGGGGTATTTCTGATAATTTCAAATATTTTCTAAGGCAAGCACTAAGTTGAGAGCTTTGTCCAGTTTGACCCTGTTCTGCAAACAATTTCACTGAGCAGATGCTTCTGGTAAAAACAATTGGTTAAAAAAAATTCTCCAAACCTCTAATGTACATCTCAGAAAACACGGATCGCTTAGTTATAGAAATCTGGCAAGCTGTCTTTCCTTTTTTCAGAAGCATCACACAACTGCTTTGTTTTACAAAAAGTGCACATCCAGTTCCACCCTTGAGTAGTTTTAAAGACTTCTGGTTTTCCTCACACTTTGTTCAACTTTTCTCTGTGTTGCAGCCCCAGTGTGTGACTCCTGAAGGAACTGGAGCTTTAGAGAGTTGAGACCACAAAGAAAACCAAAGACTCAGTGCACAAAGCCACCATCAGCTTTAGCAAGTGCTGCCCAGCAAGGGCTGACATACCTGTGGGGACTTGTGTGAGCGCCAGCTGTACTGGTGACTGTGCAGAGTAGCCAGCAAAATATTCTCATCAGTATCCACCTGGCCAAACCTCAGCGTCTCCTGGGTGTCATTACAGATCACGAAATGGCTGAAGACAAACTCCTCTGCCTCAGGGCACTGGTTCTGAAAGGAAAGGGATATGAAAGCCAGCAAGAATCAATGTCAGTTGCAGGACATTTGGCAGCTGCCTGCCCAGTGGCGACTGTTACAACACAGAAATGCAAGATCTCTTCCCTTAGCTTTGGCCTCACAGTAATCTCTGCAAAATCTAGTTTCTGGGTTGACAAAATATATCCTAAAACTTAAAAATATTTTGCTTTATGTTTCTGTAATGCAAATTTTAAAGATTTAAAACTATAATGAAACTACATTTTCTAATTTGGGTAAAAAACTTCAACACCATTAAATTCTGTGGGAAATGATGTTACATAGGGCACACAGGGTACAACAGGCTGAGCACAGAGGCATGTAGAGGTTTCTCAGTGTTTGACAATTGAGCTCTGAGGCCAACAGGTTTACAGTTCCTCTTCCCCAGCTTCTACTTCTACTTTGAAATATTGCTGTGGATCAGCTGAAGATTCCCTCTTTCCTGATACCACATCACTTGGAAAGACAACTAAAGAAAAAAAAAAGGAGACAAGAGTAGAGTATTTTCTCAGCTCCATGAGGCTGGTTTGAAAATGTATCATGCCATTTAATAGGAAAAAAACAGAAAAATCACAGGTTTTAAAAATATTTTAGATTTTACAATAATTTTTCTCCAGCGTCTTTCCATCCCTCTCTTTCTGCTTTTTGTTTGCCTGCTTGTCACTCTGTTGACACAATAAGACTATATGATAGTCATAAAAATTGCCACAGCTACAGGTGTTCCATCCCTGAAGGCAAGAACTATAATCCCCTGTATGGGAGAGGTCAAAGTGTGACTGACAATTTGATTTGGAGATCATCTCTCATACATTTCTGGCCTAGTCACTAGTGGGCTGGCACCTTCCACTTACAAGCAACTATCTAGCAACTGCAACAATTACTCAAAGAAACCAACACTTGGATAGTCTTTATGCAATTTAATGGTTCTAACACAAAATATTCATCTTCTTGTGTTTTTTGTTACCTCTTACTGACCCATCTTTCCTAGCACACTGTTATGACAATATTTTCCTGTTGGTTGGTTTCCCTCTTCACAGCATAGCTCAGCTACTCATTTCTCATCCTTTCTTCCCATGATGTTTTCTCTAACTTATGGAACCTCCATTTTTTTTGAGAGCTGATTCTGCTTCCCCTCCTTACTCTCTCAGTGGACCTTTCAAACAGACATTACAAAGCTAGCACCTTCCCTGCTTCTAATCATATGGATCCCTTAGCTCTTGGATAACAATGTGCCTAGAAGCCTGCAGAAATTCAGAGAACAAACAAGAGGGAGAGAAGTATTTCCTCATAGATCTCTATGCAGCCCCAGTTATCCTTGAAAACCAGCCTGGTACATTGCTTGCAGCACATTACTGGGTGATGCACATGGAAATTTTTCTGAGAAGTGAAGTGTGCAAGGTATGTCCAGTTTAGCATCCTTGAATGCATGTTCACCACTGGTTACTCCAGAAGAACCAAAGGTGAATCTACAGACAGAATCACAGGATGTCTGGGGCTAGAAGGGACCTCTGGAGGTCACCTAGTCCAATGTCCCTGCTAAAGCTGGTTCACCTGGAGCAAGCTGCACAGGATCCCATACAGGCAGCTTTTAAGTATCTCCAAAGAAGGAGACTCCACAACCTCTCTGGGCAATCTGTTCCAGTGACTGGTCACCCTCACAGTAAGTACGTTTTTCATGATGCTCAGATGGAACTTCAGTTTCAGTTTGTCTCTGTTGCCTCCTTGTCCTTAATCAAGGCAGGTTGTAATTCCTTTTGTAGCTGAATGTCAGAATGATTGCCTGAGAGTATTTGTGCAAATACTATTCACCCTAGGAATATTTTAGCATGAGAATTAGATTAAAACTTCTTCCCAAATCTCATTACTTCTTCTGATTAAGATCAGGTATCTTTTGTGAAACACGTGTCAGATGAGCACAACCAAAACTCCACTTCTTCCAAGCAGCAAAACTTATTACAGAGCAGTATGTCTGTATGACATTCAGTAGCAGATCTGAGAGTGCTAAAGGCTGACATTTACAGTGCCCCTTCAGAGTGCAGAGTTTATTTTGGCATTTTCTAGTGGAGGATCTATGACTTTTTACTGTCAAGCTGCCATACCCACATACCCATAAGTCTACCACAAATATATATATTTTCCTGTTACAGCTTTGCAAAATGTTCTTTTTAAAAGGGAGGATTTACTATCCACAGAGCTCAGCATGTTGTTAGAGTCAAACCTATACACAACCCCAGGAGAATTTAAGAAAAGCTTTTTCTTTTCACTCCAATACATTTTCTTGCTGATTATACTGAGATTGAAAGAACAATAAGATGATGAACTTCCTTCTTTTTACCTTACTAGCTAACTTAGTTTCAATTAAGTAAACACAAGCTGTATGTTTTTGCATTTGCCAGTGGGAAAAGAGAACCCAGAGAGGTTTTGGCATGCATAGAACTTCTAAATTCTGCTTGGGGAATGTTGTCCTATCAGGAATTATTAATACACTTGCACACATTTTGGCGCTGATGAATGACTGCCATTAATCATTAGTCTGGAAAGTTAGATTTGCTACTAGAATCCAATGTTTTTAACAACAACAGTTCTCAAATCTAAGTGAAAGAAGTATTTTAGGCTCCATTTTATAATGGACATTTGAAGAACAGGGCATTGCTCTGTGCTGCCAGGCTTAAGAGAAAGCTACTGATGCCTCCAGTCTTGACAACAAGAGATGACTGAAGGAATATCAAGGAAGCTTGAGGATGCTTCAGCTCAGTGTGGCAACTGTGCAGTGGACACCCATGCTTCTTTGTCCTTGGGGATCTGCAGCAGCACCCTGTACCCAACACAGGGAACTGGACCCCACATTGCTGCTGAAGTCTGACAGTAGAAGCTTCTAGAGTAAGAAGAAAAGGTGGAAAAAAAAGTCAGCAAAAGGATGGAGTGAAGAAATCTTGATTGAGAAAAGAATGTCTAGAGAAACCAGGCAAAATGAAGCCAAGCAGAACCAGGCTGTTTGTGTGGAAATGATGCTGAAGGGCTGAATGACTCCAGGAGCTGAAAACACCTAAGTGTGGATTAGAAAAAAATCCCTTTCTGAATTAAAACAGCAAATCAAAAGAATCAGCAAAAGATTAACAGCCTGAATCAAACACAGATTAGGGTCAGTTCCTGGGGGACAATTTCCTGCCCCTCTTTAGATCATTTTTCAGCTGTTCTTTTCTCTCAGAGAGGCCTGGAAAGTGTCTCTCCTTTATTGGTCTTTCAAATATTTTTTGAATTCTATTCAGAGAGGGGGAAAACCATCCCACATCATACTAGTTACCAGGCTTTCCCTGTCTCAGGACTTTTTGCTTGTGTCTTAGCTCACAGCTATTTCAAAGCATTTCTGGATCTGGAAAAAACCCACACCATAAAAACCTAGGCCTCTTTATGTGCACAAAGTTATTTTCTTTGTGCTTCACAAGCTACCGAAGACTCATGCAAGCTTTTTTTCTCCCTCTCATGTACACACACATACACACACACACACACACACACACACACTCTATCACCTAGTAATGTCTTTTTTCACAGAAAGTCTTTAGCAATTTATCTCCCTTGAAGCCCCTCTAACAGAAAATTTCCTTAGGATTCTTTAAACTTCACTCTCATAGCAATGTCCTGGCATTATCAACTAGAAACTTTCTGTATCTTTTTCCCTTTGTTCTTTGTGCTTACTGTAGAAAGATGGGGAAACCACTGTGATCACAGATGTCATTTTGACTGATCCCAGCTCATTGAGAAAACTTACACAACTGCCAACAGAAAGGTTAAGCACCATGCAGACCTTGAGGAAAAGAAGTTCTAGTGGTCTAAAACAGGTTTAAAACAGGAGCTTTTCTAACTTCTGAGGAGTTTGGGAAAACTGTTGCAATGCGAGACCACAAAGGAAAAGCTTTTTCCCAGAAATAACACTTTGTACCATACCTGGGGAGCTGTTTTCTCAGCTGGCCCTCTGTCTCTACATATCTCAAAGCACTAAGGCTGTAAAACAATTCATGAAGGCTTAAATGCCCAAATAAAGGGAAAAAACCACCACACACTTCACCACTCCACCAATGTATATTCACAGGAGACAGGCATTTTCTATCTCACTTGACAGTCTCTGTGTTATTATTGTTAAATAAAAAAACTAAATTAATAACAATATTGAAGTTTCTTACCCAGGTCTTTAATTATTAAGCCCATTACTCTAGCTTTGTATTTAGATGTCCATTAGCCAGTTACTGCTTGTAGTTAGGCAGGGATTTCAGATTAGACAGTGAAATGTGTCAAAAGGGGAAACTATTTTTAAAAAGTGCTAATCCTCTCAGATTTTCAGCATGTGACTTAGAAGTATAAAGCCTGGTATTTTTTAGGCTTAATGTACCTTCAAAATATAGACCACTACTTAATTAAAAAGAAAACAACCAAACAAAAGCAGCCAAAAAATAACCACAACAACAAAAATCAGTCCATATCTAGGAAACAAAGACACTGACAGAGGCTTCTGCTAATTCTGAACTCCTGACCTAAAGGTGCATGGCCAAATTGTTTCATGCTTCATCTGTCTGTCTATTGACTCCAACATCACTTGTTGCAGATTTTAATCCAGCAAAAAATATGTGGAGAATTCAAATAACCCCTCCCGGTTATTAAATTCATGCTTCTAGTTGTAGCATTTATATTGCATTTAGTGTGAACAGCAAACATCAAACAGTGCTTATTATTGGGAAATGTATCCCCCCCCCAATCAGGGCATGCCAACTCCCTCAAACTGGAGGTAAAGTCACATAAGAAACATCTCGGCAACAATTAATTTAATAAGCCATTTTGAACCCACTTGCGTGTTAACTGTTCCCTAATTTCAAAGCGATGCAAGTTTTTAATCTCAAATACTCTGGACTAGATACCCACCACATCAGAACATGGTGGCAAGTACCCTTGACATGAGAGGAAACGAGAAAATTACAGCAACAATTACAGAATTATATCCTCCTGTGGCTCATGTTAACATTGCCAAATCCATGTATAAATCAGTACCAACTATTCATAGAACGTACCTGTCAGCAATATACCATGCGACATATGGCTCTACTTAATCAAATATACAATTCCATTTTTTTCAACTGAGAATATTCCTTCAAGGCACAGAGTAGTCAGTCAGTCATTCACACTGTGATGTGGTTTAAAACATTTAAATATTTATGCACCATATTTTATTTATATGTATAGCTGTGTCTGAGGGATCTTTTTTCCCCCATCCTAAGAGGAAACTGACCTTTCTGAAGGCCATTTTGCAGTAGTTGCCACACATGTCTTAGATGAGGGACTAGTACTAAGTCAGAAATATTTTGGGTTTAAACAGCCTACCAAGCCTACCAAGGACTCTTATACTTTCTATGTTTGTTTTTTATTAAAAGCATTGTTCAAAATATGACAAAAAACAGAAATTGGAGCTACAAAGATTTTTGTTCACATTGATATTTGAGCCAGCTGTGAAGATTTAAATCACACTAGATCTTGTTTTATGAATGTCCTTTTGCAACAAGAAAACCATGGAATGCCCTTAAAAAAGAATTTTTTGATATAAAACAGATGTTTTATCCTTTTCTGGGGGCTTTGTTATTGTAGTGCCATGATAGGTAATTAATTCCCAGGCTCCACATAGGTCTTCAAGCAGATGAAGAGAATGATTTGATTTCAAGGCTATAGTGGAGTAAGGGAATTACAGGCCTTTGAGGGGTCATTGCAGAAGCAAGTTTCTTATAGTGGGACTGGCTTCAGCCATTAATGCTGCTTGCACAGAATGTAACCTGAAACTGGTGTTGAACTTCAATAAGGATGGAAGCAGTAGCTGGAAACAATATGTGCTGCTGCTCAGACTGAGCCGAGCTGATGTATCACACAGCACTCACCTTTTCATAAATTAATGGAATATTTTGCATTTCAAGACCAGGGTTTTGATTATTCTGATATAAATCCATGTAGTTTCACTGAAACTCGGGCCATTCTGGCTACATTTACCTTTACATACTTCTTTCCTAATTTTCATTGCTATCACAGAATTAATGTTTATTAGGAAAAACCAATTTCAGTATAAGTTAGGGCTTTTATATCTTGAAATATTTTTAATGAAAGCAGTTGATATTCTAATTTGCTATTAAATTAATCACAGTAGCTAAAATTTTTTCTCGTTGTTGTGTTTGCATACCTGTTGCCAAGCTTGAATTGCTGTATTTAGAGAATGAAGTGCATATTGGCCAAAGCTGATGAAAATAGGGTCAACCATTATCGTGCAGTCGAACAGCCTTCCTGCTGTGCTGCTGGAAACAGCAATCTGCCCCCAGATTTTGAAAGGTTTCACAACACTCTGCATGGTCACATTTCGACACTCCAGAAGTTTACAGTCAGCTTGAGTCGAAAACTGGATCTCCTGGAACACTGACTCATCGTTCCACTGACGAAGATATACATGAGGCTCATCAAAGGAAATTATCATGTATTCTAGTTCAGATGGCATGTTCTTATCAGATAAAAATGGCTGAAGAAACTTTGGTGGTGCTGAAAAGTAAAAGAACAAACAAGACTACAACATCACCATTGCTGCATTCTTTATGTTTCTGTAAATTGTGTTTTTACTGCTTGTATATAAGACGAAAACAAGTAAATTTATCAAAGAGTTGACATTTCTGAAATCTGAAATGAATGGTGTTCACACTGTTTGTTAGATGTAAAACAGTATCATAATTAATAGCAGCTGCAAACAAAAAGTATCTGCAAACCAAATTCTTTTCGTGGTAAATAAACCAGCCAGCAAAACAGCTTTATCTACACACAGCTCAATTCTTCAGATTGCCATCTATTTGGAAGAGGGACCATATTTCTGTGAGAATTTTTGCTACAGGAGGTGTATACGATACTCCACACGCAGCACATTACAAACACAATAAAAATTAGCAATCCAGTATTTGCTGGCATGTGACTGTGCAGGCCAGCAGGCTCCACATTGGAAGTTGTGTTTGCTGCAATTATGAATAGTTGAAGACCACAAACCCACTGAAATGCAACATAGTACCCTATAATACTAGAAATGAAACAAAGCAGTATCCTGAGACTAAAGCATGAGAAATGTATCACAAAAAAGATTTTATCACATTCACTGAAGTCTCAATTGTGCAAAGTGCTGAGCACTGAGGCAGCAGACACTGCAAGGCACGTACACCCCTTGTGTAACATTAAGCATGTGAATATTTCCATTGATGTTATAATTTATGTTGCTGGAACTACTCACATGCTTAAAATTAGCATATGCTCTAGTGCTCTACAGATTTGGAACCAAAATACTCATCCCTATCCAGGATCAAGCCCTGTTACTCTACAAACTGTAATGGATACAACAAATTTTGTGCTCCCTTTGTGTATAACATAGCACAAAGGAGCCCCAAAACTTAAGGCCTTTAGATGCTATAACAACAGTAACAACAGCATAAACTCAGTCATTGTTGAGAAATAAAACAGCTGTGTTTGATTTTAATCTGATTTTTGCCTTTTCCAGTATATGTAATTTTAAAGACTGAGCATCTGGAATTGGACTGTAATAGTGAGGAAGATTATGTACTGATAGAGGTAGCTGATAGAGAAGAAATTATTTGCTAGTCATTGAATGTCAGTCTTGGTATGATTTGATAATGAATATATTGTAATACTTGCAGAAATACAAAAACTACGCACAAAGAAAGCTGTCCCTGTCAAAATTATCCAAGAAGTTTGCCCATCTTCCATAGAAAGCATTCCTGGCATTTGAAAATCAGACAATAATCTAAAGATCTCTTGGAATGTATTTGCCATTAATGCAATGACAGAGAGCACTGAACAAAACCAGATGTAGCTCCAAAAGCGATCATAACTGAAATAACTTAAATCTGCAGTTCTCAGAGCTCTTCCAAGGAATTTTTACTAAGTGGGTTGCAAAATCTTCAAGTATTTTAACAGTACTGTTAATACACTGGAAAATGTAAAAGATCAAATTCATTCACTAAGATAGCTCAAAAGCAAAGTGGCACCTGCTGTCCCTAATCAGACCACGGCAAACAGACGGCTTCTACAGTTTCCCTGCTGGGGGCAGGAAGGGGCTGCTCCTCCAGCCTCACTGCCAGCCCCATGGACAGGCTCAGCGCCTCAGTTTCACCCTGCAGCCTGTGCACTGGTGGCTCTTTATGATGGCTTGTTTCAAGAATGCCTGTTTGAATGAGGAAATGGGGACTACACAGAGCAGGAGAGTGGTTCAGCAGCATCTGTGAGCTGTATGTTTTTATTATTCTACATAAAGCTATACATACCTGTGCCGAGTTGATCGAGATGATGGCATAGGTGGATTTCCAAACAGGTAAATTGGATCAACACACTCAGTGATGGCACAAACCAAGGAGTAAAACAGGAGTCAACCCTGGTACAAGCTGCTAATGCCGTGGGGGTCACAAGCTGATCGCACGCGCTTTGGGAGCCAGATTCACTTTCTGAGCTGCCAAAGGAAGACAACAAAGTAATACTTCAGCATGTCCAGGATTCTGCAGCTTTACAGCAGGAACTGAGGATGTTCCATGCACATTTTCTGACATAGACAACATCATGTTTTAACTGCTAATGCCAGCATCTGTATTTTCCAAAGGAGACCGTAACAGACAGGATTGCAATCCACCCATGCTTTTATCAAACTACACTTTCAATTTACAAATATTTGAACCACAAACCTAAAGCCTATTTGCAGAAAATAAAACCAAAATTTGCCAGGTATCTTTAATTGTTGAAATAACTGAACAGAGTGCATTATTGTTATTAAAGCTGTAAGAATGAGATGAAACCCTGGTCAAGAGAATGATTTGTTTTTTCCTACTTGATTTTAAGGAAACCACTTGCAACCATCAAACTACTTCTGTGTATGAACTCCTAGTCTTTGTAAGCTTTATTTCCTTTGCCCTTCTCACTCAAAAATCATAATTAAAAAATAATCTCCAAGTATTATAAGCTCAGTCTGGAGCCCTTTACAATCATCTATTACAACATATTAACTATACATTTAAATGCCAAGCCCCTGATTTTTTCATAGCTGTGCTCCTAACACCATGAATTTCCAAGCATTATCTTTCAGTCTCTTGAGAGAAACTAACACTACATCACAATTCTATAAGCTGCTAAGACACCACAGAAGTACAAATAAACTTTCTAATTTAGCCAAAACTGTCCTTAATGTTCCTTATTCTCACACCCTTTGAAGCCTGGCTCTCAAGAGTTTTAGTTTAAAAGTTTAGACTTGCTTCAAGGGAATTACAACCACATCCTCAGCCAAATACTGTCTTTATTTTTAAAATAAAATTTAATGAAAGATGGACTAAGGTCAACTTAATATTTTTGTCAGAAAGTAATTAGTTTTTATAAAGCATTATAAATCCACTTCCATTAACATTTAAAAGATATTTTAAATTCAATCATGAGCTTAGACTTGAACAATGGCTTTCCAAGCAAATACCTTAAGCTTTTAGGACCGGACTTTTCATCACACAATGTGTTTTAATTCAAAATTATGCACAAATATAGTAGGGACTCAAAATGTTTAACTGCAAATGCATAGGATTCCATGAATAGGTAAATTTATCAGCTTTATTTAGTGTTGCAGTAACTATCTAGTATAGTATTTATTTATAGAATTTAAATCCAACTCAGTATTTGTGGACATAAAATACTTATGCAGCAGTAAAACCCAACTAAGATTAGCTAATTATCAAAGAATCATGACAGGATATTAAGAATGGATTGGGTCAGGAAAGTATCAAAGATAAATGACATAATCCAAATTCTACCTGCTTTCCTGTGCTTCTTTACCTGCTTAAATTGTTCGTTTACATTCCAAAAACAGTGTTGTAGGCCTTTTGAGAAGTGGCACCATTGGAAATAAAATTATTCATTATGTTCACATGATAAAATATCTATGGGACTGGATAACAGAGTAATAGGATGCTTTACTTTTCTCTGCCATGGATATTTCTTAGATTGCTGGAACAAAAGAAAGAAGCAAATCCAAAAGGACAAAAATTCCTATGCTGATTTAGACAACTAAATACTTTTGAATCTACAAAATTGGCTAGTTCTCTCAAAGTAACTATTAATATTTTAGGATTTTTTGCATGTTGCATTTTGATTAGAAACAGAAATTTAGGAACATACAAAATGATAACAGTTTTCTGTTGGGGTAGATGAGTGCAAACAAATGTTAACTAAACCATGAAGAACTTTAAAAAAAACTAATTGCACCTTGATATTTTGAATTAAGACTTAATTTCATGAACAGCTGTAACACTGATTGCAGTAAAAAGGAAGGACATTTATTTCTGATACTTATTTCTGATATTTGAAGTTTATTCTGAAAATATACATTTCTTCTCCCCAGAAACCTATTTCTTGACTCACCTATCAGTGACTAAGCATTTTTATTTCTTTCGTATATTTTAGAAATGCATATTTTCATAGAATAAAAACCAAACAAAACCTTCCAATTTTATATTTGGTCAAATTTTATATATCTGCTTTTTATTCGTTGAGCATTTTTGTAATTTCTCACTCATAAACATCATGATGACAGAGAAACAGGACATGCTTGATGCAGAAGGAAATGTGGCAGGAGCTTCACACCAGGGAGATAATGGAAGGTCATATTTTTCTCCATCTTTTCTGCCCCACAAGCAACAGACCACACAGAAGTAATAATCAGCAATTTAAAATGTTGGGAACAAAAAGATTCAAAGCTGCTTTTTGTTTCCTGATGGAGTCGCCTTAGAAACCAAAAAGGCCCAACACTGAAACCTTGCAAAATGCAGAGCCCAACCAGATGCTTAAAAACTTAACCAGGGAGAAACGGTAAATGAAGGTGGGACAATGCTGCCCCATGGGACAGAACTGGCTGTGCATCCTCTCTCCTGCTAGGGAGGGACAAGTGCTGGCAGTGGAGGACTGAGAGGAGCAGAACAGTACATCCTAAACCATGGCTTAGAAGGTAAAGTCTCTACAGAGAGAAAATCGCCTTCTAGGAACTGTCTGAAAAGAAATGCAATAAGGATCTTTTATCACTGTTTTCCCATCTGCCCAGACTTTTTCTGAAATGTAATTGTTTTATCTGTGAGGGGGTCCATTTGATTTTTATTCAACCAGAAATAATATTCAGAATTACAGCCCCCATGTCATTATGAAAACAAGAATACAGTAACAGTATAAACCTGCTACAGTACAAAATATACTAAAAGCAGCAATCAAATTATTGTAGTATTTTCTTTAAAAAACCCAACTGTAATAAGAAGTCATAATACAAATGAACAGTTTTTAAAGAGGAACTGTAGTCACTGCCATGTCCCTGTGATTTTGAATTGAATCCCATTTAAACTTTTTGCCTAAGTAGACTTCCATCAGACCTGTAGCACTGCCACCTTCTCCTCTGACATTGCAGAGAGCACAAAAATAAAAAAATAGCCCTCTAACACATCCCTACACAAACAGCAAATAAAGCAGTGTTAACTGAAAATACAGGAACATTTCAATTAAGTCTTGGTGAATGACAGTAGGAGCATTAATATCAGAAGAAGATGTGATTGTGAAATCAAAATTTGTTCATCAAGTGAATACAATATAAAAACACCCCCACATTTCTTGGCTGCCTTGGAGCTACAAAATGAAGTGTGTCCCAAATTTTTCAGCTGTGAAATAAGAGGAAGAACCAGCTTCTACCGCTTTGTGTTTGGCACATCATGCTAAAGTAGAAATGTGGCAACAACGGAGGAAATGAAAAATAAAAGTGGCCTGACTTTATTACCAGATTTTTTTTTAAGTGCTGGGAAATATCAGAATATTTAAAATGGAAAATATCTACATTTGAAGTCATATAAATTATGATATTTCACATCATGCAAAGCAACTCAAGTTAAACATATGGCAACTGAGAACAATGACTTAGCAATGACCTGCATTATTCTTGTTATTTTAAGAGAGGAATATTTAAACCAAAACTGCCATTTGTGATGAAACTACAACATGGGAAAACATCCACTGGGAAGAAGAAAGAGACCACTTAACTCATTTAATTTATGACTCAACTGCTGGTCTGAACCCAAATTGTTAGAGGTCAAAATCCAGTACATCATTTACTTTGAATAAAAGCTGAAACAATTAGCAAGAAACATGATCGTGATTCCTCACTTGAATTTTTAAAAAGTAGCAATTTAAGGCTTATTTAAAAGTGTTTGTACTTGTTTCATGGTTTGTATCTTAAGGCACTTTCAATTACTATTTTTCATTAGTATGTCAGTAATTATAAAAATACTCTTTAAATTACACAGAAGATGCATAAATACACAAAACATATTGTAATGTAACCCATTTAAACAAAAAAATTATAAATCATTGCCAACCAAACCGGGAAGGGGTTTTAGTGTCTCACCAACCAAACAGAGCTTAAAAAGCCATTTCAATTATGATTTGTTAGTCCTGCAACAGGCAAATGCAACCCATAAAAATAATTTATTCTGTGATAATTTCCTTGTAATCCCCCTTTTTAAGGTCTTCCATAAACAGTCATTTATGCCATATATGATTTCTTTCATAAACACTGCACTACATCCCCAAAGGAGATGCTAAATTATTTCACTTAGTACTTCAAATATGTTCATTCATTGAATAAACTGTCATAAATGGTCATTAAAACCTTATGCATACATAGAAATAATGAATGGGATACAAAATTCTCAAAATTAAACAACATACATGTATATATTATGCCCTTCACCAAATGGCTCCTTGATTTTTATACTTCCAGTTAGTTCCTGGTCAATCTCAGAAGAGCTTGCATACCACAGGATTTGAATCAGGACATCTTTGCATATTCCCATTTTCATTACTGGTTGCTCTATTTCACCCTGCCAGCTACTGCTTATCACATCAGCTGAATACACATCTTCTCACAAACCTTGTTGTTTTCCTGTCACATGAGACACCCAAATTTCATACCTTATAACCAATGTCAGGAATCAGTAATAAAGTACTAAGCCACAACGGATCAGCTCTCTGCTATTAATAATTAGCATATCATAGAGGTTACAAAAAAAAAAAAAGAACCCTGTAGAATTTCAAGAAAAAAAAATATTATCATTGAGCAGCAGCTGCATGCATATGGCAGTGGTTAAAGCCTGTCCCAAAATGCAACATCAAACTTAGAAGATAAACTTTAACAAGACTAAGCATTTTTATACTTCATAATTAATAGTGTATTATAATTGCTAATCAATCATACAGCTGCAGCATGTAATTAATGTCAAGTCATCATGAGTGTAAAGAAAAACAGGTTCAACTTTTACACAGCCTTTGCTTCTTACTCTCACAGACCCCCAGCGTTAGAATTCCCAAGTTTAACACTCAGCACTGGCATTAAGCCTTGAGGCTCTTCCCACAAGTCTGCAAAATCCCATGTTACATGCTTGCTTTAGGAGCAAGACTTTGACATTTACCACAACATGGGCACTGACTCTTTCTCAAAACCAAGAAATTGGCATTTTTTGGTTAAGTAGAATCTAGAACACATTTCAGAGTGCTCGGTGAGAAGAAATTATCCATAGCAGCAGCAGAAGCCACAGTTTCAGCCAAGTTATCACCAACATGGACTTCCTATAAGCCACTAGACATCCAGAAAGATTCATCTTCTCTGCAGGTCCACAGTTTCTGTCACCTCCTCTGACACAAGGCTTCCCTTTAACAGAACACGATCCCTTAGGGCTTAACCATTACCTTCCATTTGTTCTGTAGCTGTAACCATACACATGGACGGGTCTTGGGCACTGTCTTAAAACCTCCAGGTCAGTGATATGTAGCTGGCATGTTTGCTCTGTCTCCAAGAAAAAGCCACTGTGCCTCACACACCGTAGGTGAAAGCCTCATATCTGAGGAACAGCTGTTCTTGTTTTAACCCATTAAGTTTTTCTGAGAAGGATCACTACAGACTGGTCAGGACTGCTTGCTCTACACCTGTCCTTCCTGCAGCCATCCTTAAGAAAGCTTGCAGTGCAGCTTTGTTTGAAGTTAGAGAGATCAGTTGGAATTTTTATCATAGAACCACAGATTGGGTTGGGTTGGAAGGAACTTTAAAGATCAGAGTTCCAACATCCCTGCCAAGGGCAATGACAACTTACTCTAAACCAGGATGGTCAAAGTCCCATCCAGTCTGGCCTTGAACACTTCCAGGGATGGGGCATCCACAGCTTCTCTGGACAACCTATTCCAGTGCCTCAGCACCTCACAGTGAAGAATTTCTTCCTAATAACTGATCTAAACCTGCCCTCTTTCAGCTTAAATCCATCCCCCCTTATCACTACATGTCCTTGTAAAAAGTCTCTCTCCAGCTTTCTTTAGGTTCTGAAATGCTGCTCTAAGGGTCTCCTTGGAGCCTCCTTTTCCTTGGACTAAAAAATTCCAAGTCTCTCAGTCTGTTTTCACAGGAGAGATGCTCCAGCCCATCATCTTTGTGATTCTCTGGAATCACTCCAGCAGGTCCACATGCCTAAGTCTGGGGCCCCAAGAACTGAACACAGTACTCCAGGTGGGGTCTCATGAGAGCAAATCCATGCCTTCAAATTAGAAACACTGCTAAGGCAGGGAATATAACTTTTTCTCTCTGATTGAAATCAGAGGGTTTCCTTGTATATCCCACAGGTTTCTGGCTTCTGGAGCTCACCCTGACCTATACAAATCTTTAAACTTCCAGTCTACTGTTAGTGCATGTAGGTATAAACTACACTTCTTAAAGCTATTATGAATTCCCCAGGCCAACAAGAGTATCAGGACTAGTGACTGAAGCCTCTGGACACGTAGGTGTCAGTTCAAGGACCTTTCCTTTGACTTCTCTCTTTCTCTTCTGTTTATTTACCTTCAAATGCTTCAGTAGTGAGGTAAACGGTTTTTGCTCCCTTCATTCCTCTCCTGCTATCCTTGTGCAGTGAACTGAAAATGCTTCAGTTTAATTCCTGTTGTTTCTGAACAATTACAGCTCATTAGCTTATCAGAGCTCCCTGAATGAAACATTGCATACAGTGATAAACCCTATTAGAGTAGAATACAATAAACATGACTACAGTGCTAAATGCTTTGAAGAAAAAAATCTACTAAATTTCACTACATCATTTCCAGTTCCCACCAAGTTCACATTTCTGTGGTGTTAAACTGACCAGGAAGGCAATTCTGCCAGGGTCCCACATTCAGAGGAATTAACCTTGTCTAAAACACTTAACTTCTCAATGATGAAAATGCATTCTTTCACAATTAACATCAAGAAATCATTTCCAACCTGATACTATTAATGGAAACCAGATGTTTAATTTTTTTCATTGATTTTGTTAGCCATGCTCATATTCCCTGATTTCTCTGAATTCTGTAGCTTTGTTCAACACATACGTGGATACTACACACTCTCTGAAGCTTGGGTTCATAAACAAATAGCAAGAATCAGCAAATACCAATGATCCAAGGGAGTAATTTTGGGTTTTCTGCTCTAAATATAAAATGTTAAGTAGGTCTTTGAAAGCAATTCCACTGCTGTTTCTGGACAGAGCTTGTACTAATTTCTTTTATGTATTAAACAAAATTGAATGAATGCAAACAGAGTGAATATCTGTCATTGCACAGTGCATCTAGCTGTAAACATAATGAAAAATGGACTACCAGCGTTTAAAAACACTGATTAATTTTTTTCCTGTTAGCATAGTAAGCAATCTGTGTGAATAATAATGCAATACTATTGAAATAATAACTTTTTTCAATATCTTCAAAATAGTCATTGACTTACACTGAGGAGAGAATCAAGGTGATGTGTAAGTATTGCATGGAAGAAGAATGTTTATGACTACATTATAGAATGGATTGCCCTTAAGCCTTCTTTTGTTAATTAGCTGATTTTACTGCCTCATGCAGCCAGGAGGTCTCAGAACCTGTTTGTCTGCACTTTTCAGTAAGCCTTATATTCAAAAAATGATGGTTATGAGGCTGCCTATAAATCTGAAGCAAAGCTCTTTTTGTGCACACTCCATGCCCTTGTGTGAAGTTGAGTTACAGTCTGAAGCTTGCAGGACTAACTACTCTTATCACATATAAAACAAGCGTCTTCATTTCTAGGTCTCTTGAAACAGATTTCTCAGGAGTGCAGCATTAGATGTCTTGTTCTCTCCTCCTTTAAGATTACCTTTGGTCATCAGCCACGTTCTGGCTGCTGTTGAGGACAATCCTCCACAGATCAGAGGCTATGAGCTCCTTCTGGTCACTCACAAGGCTGATGCTGGGCAGCTGCAGTTCACACACTTTGCTTTCTGACAGACTGAATTCCCGGAATGCAACAAATGATTTCTGAAGCTCATCCCAATACTCCAAGCTGCAAGGAACCTGTGATAAAAAGGCAAAATTATTTTATGCTTGATTGCAAATACAATGCATTTAAATCTATATGCTAAAAGTGTAAAACTAATTAAACCAAATAAAAGTGAATGGTCATATAGGAAATCTTAACTGTAACCATTACTCAGATCTTGTGCTGTCCTGACCTAAATGAAAATGTTTTCAGAACATCATTGCAGACAAACGCTTCCAACTTTCTCTTCCTGTGTACAAAAATAGCTGCTGGTTCCACAGGAAACCATGACTAACTAACAAAGACAATTAATCTAAATGTTATTTGTATTATGCAGCCAAAAAAATCCATCAGATGTCTACACATCATGGTATCAAAGACATTCTAGTCATCATTAATTTTTAAAAAATTCATTGTTTTAGTTTTATTACTTAACAAAAGATAAGTTTATTAAAATAATCAATGATCCAGAGAAAAAATTATAATAGACAACACAATGTTTTGTGGTGGGCCAACACATTGCTAAAAATCCTGGGTGGAATAATGAAGCACTTGTAAGCATATGATCTTTTCTTTCAAGCACTATTTAGACAAATAAATGCAAATGAAACCAAATAAATACATAGTGGCTTCTGTTTAATTTCAGTCTGTAAATAATCCACTTGGATTATTTCAGGATCTATCACTGAACTGGAGAGAAAGTTATTATAGACATTTCTATAGGCAATAGAAAACCAATTATAATAAAAGAATGGATCTTAAAGGGTTATATCCTTTCTTTTTTATGTTTTTCTGTTTGTTTTTATTTTGTTTTTTTTTGTGGTAATAGCAAGAAAGTGAATGAGAATATGAATTCAAAACAAATGCAAACTCAGTCGGCTATGAAGATTTTAGAATTAAGATGCAGAAATCCACAGGTATGGCAGTTGTGCATGCTCAACTATTACTAAAAGTTAAGCTGACATAAAGCAAATAGTAAGAAAAGAATTGCATATGTATGTGTTATTACCTGTTTTATCCCTGTTTTTAGGCATGCATACATAAATAATGAGGTAAAAAGTAAGAATGTGGAAGAGATGCAAGAAAATTCAGAAAAAGTTTTGTAAGCATTCTTCCTTGTTATTCGGTAAAGATTATAACGCAGATGGAGATGACAGTAAGCTGATTAATTAACAGGAATGAAGGTTAAGAAGGAAAATTCAGGGAGCTCAACGGTTCAAGCTGGGGAGGGCAAAGGAACATAAATAATCACCAAAGAATTCTGGAGGAATTAACATGTGGAACCACAGAGCCTGAAAGGTGGATTTTAACTACATCTGTCAGGGTACAATGATATGTGAAGACCAAAAAAATGCAATTCAAGATGTAGGACAAAAAAAAATTATCTGATAATTGTCTATAAACCTCTGATGCCAGTAATGTATGTAACACAGAGTACCACAGCAGTATCAATCAGGAGAGCTGATTTAATTTTGAAGACTAGAGTTGAGAAAAAGGGATTGATTTAACATCAAAACTCACATGTCATACATGTAAAGGTAACAACACATTTGTTTATAAGCTGCATATTAAATTAGAAAGGGTGAAGATCTGTAAATGTCAGCTGGCAAAGTGTGAGGCAGTATGATGAAGCCTGGAAAAAGCAAATACCATCTTGAGAGATATCAGGTGAGCTATTTCCAAAAGCGTGGGATAGAAGTAATCGATTTGTATAAGGGGGGGACTCATCTGGAGTATGTCACGTTTCCAATTCTGCATCTTAAAACTGCTTTAACTCTTGCTTTGGAGAGCTGAAGACTAAATGAAATTAAACAACAGGAACATAATTGTTCCATCCAGACACCTCAGGAGAGAAACATTTAATAGAAGAAAAATTTACAGAAATTTTGTGTCAAAATTGAGTTGCCCTATGAATAAAGTGTAAGGCTAGAAACTCTACAGAAAAAGATGGGGATGTGCAATGACAGCCTTGGTGCTCATGAGAGCTGCTTTAAAAAGCTTGATTTGTTAATTAGATGGAGAAAATAACAAACATTGCCCCAATGGAGAAGGCTGGGCTTGATGACCCAGTAAACATCTTTCTTAGTTTTCTCTTGCTAACTGTACAATAGTGCTGTGTACAACAGCAGCAATAAGAAATACCACGTTAAATTTGTGGTCATATTTCAAAGTCACACTAAAGTAATTCTTTTTGCTCCCAGTGCCACGAGACTTTTAGATTTTTTCCAGAACTTCCCAGTGTTAAATTGAATGTTTAACACCTGCAGACAAACACTCAAGACTGCTACACTACCATAGCAATGTTCCTACCCTCCAATTATGGATATATTGGATACATCCAAAGAACTCCCCTATGTTAACTAGGAACGCATAAAGAGCATCTCCCATCATCTGCTGTCTTTTATACTACATTGTGTAGCCATTCACACTCACATACTTCTTTTTTTAAACCTTCACAATCTTCTCTGGTGATAAAACATTTGAGTTTAGTTAAATATTGTAATACTTGGCATATTTCCTATAGCATGAAGTCCTGGAATTACATAATTATAAAAGGATCTGATAATTTCTGACAAAAGGCTGCAGCATTTCATGGTTGCATGGATACTTCACATACAGCAATATTTATTTCTGCATACTTTTAAATCCCAGTCCCTAAAACCTTGACATTATTTTAGAAACCTGATTAAATATATTTGAATACTTGGTTTGGTCTTGTGCTTCCTAATGTCTATGAAAATCCAAATTACCTTTTGTTATGAATGTTATTGAGTAACGTGTGCAACAGAAGTCTCACAAAGCTATCATATATAGCACAGTTATTTCTCTTAGATTGTATCTCAAAACAAAACCCTTTCCTTAATGAGAATCTCACAAAATAGGATTAGAATAGAAAGTAATGGGTGTTTTAAGAGGTTAAGCAAGATGATGAATTCTATTCCCTCCAAGATTAATGAGCCAGAAGAACGAGTTCAAGAGTACAGTAAGATATTTTTTAAGTGCCACTACAATACAAAAACCATAACACTATCCATAAGGATAGAGGAAAATAATATAGAAATATTCAAAATAAAGCCAGAGCAAAACTTGAAAAAAAACGAAACTGGATTTCACACATCTTGTTTAAAAAAAATAAAAGGTACTTCAGTATTTCCACCCACTCAGTAAGTGGTAGATCTATTGAAACTCTTCTTGAGGAAAAGATGGCAAAGTAAAATGATGAAAACAATTATGCCAAAAGAAGTAATAACTTCATAACTCGTCTTCAGATTGTGGTTTGTGGTATAAACTAACACAGTGGGAGTTTCATCTGAGTATGAGGAAGAACTTCTTTACTGTGTGGGTGACTCAGAGAGATTGTAGAGTCCCCCTGGAGATATTCAAGAACCACCTGGATGCAATCCTGTGCCACGTGCTCTGGGATGACCCTTCTTCAATAGGGAGGTTGGAGCAGAGGCTCCACTGTGGACCCTTCCAGCCTTACCCACTCTGTGATTCTGTACACTGCATGACGACCTCTAAAGTAAATGATGAAAAATTTGGAAAGGCACAGGAATGATCGCTGAACTCAGCAGTATGAGTGGCCAGGAAAAACATCACTGAATGGTTAATGCACACTGGTCAGCAAGTAGAAAAGATTATTCCTCTTTGTTTACAATTTTTTCTAACTATGTTGTAATATGTCAAGAAATCTACCAGAGCAAGAGATAGTATGTTTCAAAGTGTCATCTGCACATCAGAGATAAGAAATCAAGGACACACATTATGTGATTGCCTATACAAAATACAGCTCATGCTTTGGAACTACACAAACTATAAGCTTTCTAGTTTGAAGTTTGCAAAAGACTTAGTCGACTTAGAATCTTTGATTTCTACATATCTAGCTTTATTTTTTCTAGGGGGTTTATTACTAATGCCTGATCTGGATAAGTTTAAGGAAAGATGGTAGCTCTGGGCAATATCAGCTGCCAAAAATAATAGTTGTGAAAGCCGGGAAAGGGGTTATAATGCCAGAACTGAGTCATTAGCAGTGGGAATAAGTGAACTAGCTGCTGCAACAAAAAATTACCCATATGTCGAATTAAGTATGGTGCTTTTACCTTAAAATATTTGAATAAAACTTAGGCTATAATTCATATAATTGTTACCTCTTAGAAAATGTGATCACTAGGGCTGCCTCTATAAAAGTAAAAACAAACAAAGCATATTTAATTTTTTTGCTAAACAACAAAGTTGGCTTTCCAGCAGACACTTCCCTACAGTCTTTTTGTCTTCTTCCATAGCTCTCAAAGACAGTTTCAAATGCAATTATTGTATTCACCTGTCACGTGTTTAAGTGTGCATAGAAGTATTATTTAACCATGAACTCAGATTTAACCAATAATCTCCAAGCTTTGTTTTGGTAGAAAATCACATCCTGTGGCAAACACACTTATTTAGAAGGATGATTATGGCAATAGGGAAGAAAACCACAGTCAAATGCTTTATTTTTCAGCAGCATTTCTGTTTAACAACAGAGATTAGAAGCAGAAATGAAAAGCTGTATGAAACAGCCTAAAGTCTAAGCAGAGAAATTGAAGGCTGCTCCTTTTCCTTTTTACTGCTGTGCACTATAGACACTGGAGATCTGAAAATGGCATGGCAGTGTTTGGAAGAAGGAAAATGGTGTATTGGCTAAGTATGTGACACAAACAAACAGCTGTTCAGACATAGTTGCCTTGGAGCTAAAATCTTTTTAATTAGAAGAAAATAGATTCCTGTTTTCTCAGAATCTCATTTCACTCTATTTTAGGAGGAAAATTTCATGTCTATTACTGTAACACATATGAAAAATATCTCTGATTTGAGCAGAGCTGAAACCTCCAACACACAGATCTCTCTCAAGGAAAAAAAAAGGCAACAATGAGAAACCTGAAAATCCTTTAAAACCCTGCATCCTTCAAGTAATTTCCTTCACACTTGCTAACCTATCAGCAAGATAGTACAATGTTAGTAACCAACATGAAGTACTCCCACTAAAGCACTACAATGTGATTGTGTTTTTTCTTATTCATCATATATTGTGTCACACATTATCAGTACCAGAATAATTTAATTTCTACTTGGAAACTAGGGGGTCCAGAAATGCTGTACAGTCTGTTAATGCTCTGTTATTAATTGCATCCTTGTGTTTTACAGATACTCCTTATTCCCACTTGTGGTTATGTGTAATATTAAGACTTGATAGAGAGATGAGTGTTGACCCATAAGTGCTTTTTAAAGAATTTCAAGATCACATCATGCTCCTATATTTTCCTGTGAGCTGATGTTATCCTCCCATCTTCAGACTACTTGGATAATCTGGATTTGAAAAGTGCTGGGAGCACACCACTTATCTGTCTACAGGTACATCTACAGCTGAGCAGAGAGCCAACATCAGTGGACTTCCACAACCTGCCATGTTACCATAAATGATCATACCCATTATTCAATATACTTTTTGTCAGAATGCTAACAGGTTTCAGACATGGACATAATTTTCAACGAGGAGAGAAATAATTAAAATATCTCAGTTTCTTAACTAATCCCATCTTTTTCATAAACACCTTTTATGTCTGTAGGAAAAAGCTACAGGCATCAACCTACTTTGAGGTTGTTGAATGAAGGCTATACAAAAGTTTTATTACTTAAATACTGAAGCATATGATTTGAAAACTCAGTATGAAAAAATTAAGTTTAAAACTATATACATGCAGATTTCTTAGGCTGCAAAATACATTTTGTCCAGTTGAGAAAGAAAGATAGATATTAACAGCTGGGTTACAGGACGTGCCTAATGTTCCCTTCAGTGATGCTTCCTTTTGATTGATGTATTTGCTAGAAAAGAAGCTTTTACAGAAGATATATTCATTTCTTGAATCTCAGTCCCTCAGATCGTGGGCGCTTCCTCTTGGAAATTAAGCTATTCTTGGTCCAGAAACAACTACTGTACAAAAAATGCACACAGAAGACAGGAAGTGTGTGTGTGTGTTTTATCTTCTCCAAGCAGGGCCACCTCAGTGAATGAGGCAGAACACAACATAAACTTGCACTCTGAGTCAGACACCAACCCATACTGTGATTTTGACTTCAGCTTCCTGAGCATGAATAAACTGATTGCTCTGTAATAAAGCTATTCTTTTATTAAGATATTTTACGGGTTTAGGGCCAACTGTCTTAAAAATACAATTCTCTCATTAGCTGAACAGAAGTTGCAGTAGCAGGAAATAAAAAATTTTATCCAGATTTTTATAAGGAAAAAAGTCTTGGCAATAACTACCAGCAACATTACTTTTAAATTTGATTTTGAACCAGCAGCATAACTTTTAAATTTGAAGTATTACTTATATAAAACTTGCAAAAGAACTCTGCAGAAAAATATAATATGTAGAAAATATGCCCAAAAGAAAAACAATATTAAATAGAATAGAACTTTGTAATATGCCTGTTCACACAACATACACAATTCAATCTGACCAGTGGAACACCTACATTTAGGCAAATGTAGAATAGATTCGACATCCACATTCTTGTGTATTCTGTGTGATTGAGAGTGTGAAATCATGCTACAAACCACTTGCCTGTTAGACAGTATTTTTTAACCTTCCTCAGAGTTAAGATAGTATCGTATCTGTGTAGAAAACAGACTCCTGGCACAGCTACAGACCACCAATATCCCCATTTCATGAAGGAAATAACCAAACAACCAAACCACAAAAAAAAAAGTGATGGTTTACAGTGAGGTAAAAAATATGGCCTCATATAAGTAGTTTTAGGATTAGCAGTAGTACTAGGATTAAAACCATTTAGCTGTACAAAATATTTGCTGCCCCACTCACCTCAGACTCTTTTGTATTTTCATTATAGTTTTCTGTACTTAGACAGCAGTTTCAAGTGTTACATACCAGTATATTTCAGGCAGTAAAATTTATCCCACTATGGTACACTCTCAGTTTTCAACACTCCAGAATAATCGGACACCTCAGCTGGAGATGTTTTTCAAAATTATGTCATACAATTTCTTCACAGAATTGTTTTATTTCTCTTCGATTTTTTTTTTTAAATAAATTTAATCCTAAAGCTAGGACATTTAAATTACAAATACTCACTCTAAAATTTAATATGCAATATCTGCTTAATGCAATTTTTTTCCTTTATCTATAGTGAGGTCTTTGGCTGACTAATGAAAATAACTACTATTTGGCTATCTGAGTAATAACATATAACATGGCTCTTTCAATTCCATTTAACATATATACTAATAGTCCTATTTATTTCATTTATTTAAATTTACATATGTCCTGCAGTGTATAAAATAAATATCTAGTAGAGTTGCAATAAACAGATGTGAAAGAAAACTCTTGTCTTCTGAGAAAAGTTGTTCTTTAAAAATACATAACTTCCTTTTAGCTGACTTTGGAAAAAAGCTTCTATACATCTTCAACTAATAGAAGCTATAAAAAACCTTTTGTAATACTGGAACCAGTTGAGAAACCACAAGTATTCAAATGCAGGAAATCATGATTTTATAACATTTTAATGTGATCTACTCTTGGGAAACAAAGTTAACCAAGCCCTATTTCTGTACAGGAAATATTCCACTGTACAGTTGTAATACATTGTGGTGAGGGGTACAGCTGCAATTTTTTCACCTGTAATGCCCCTCTGGTATTGTGGCTTACTGAATTGCATCAAGATTGCCTTCCTGTCCGGAAAGCCCTCTAAGTACAAACACGACTCTAAGCCCAGGTTTTATTTTCCCCTGGTATCAGAATATGGTAATTTAAGAGCCCTGAGAAATGCTTTTTAACCTTTTAGAAGAAATATGTAGCATTCTTTTATTAGGAACTATGTTCTTTGCCTTTTTAAAACAACATATGACCAACTTATCAATTTATCAAGCTAGCAGGTTCAGAGCAAATGCAGGTGTGTGGAGTAATGCAATCTGTCACAGATACTGTTTTTTTTCATTATGGAAAAATTACTCTAAACACACTAACAGCTTTTTTTAAGAAAGCACAGAATAGCGCTGGGCTATAACTGAGATTTCTGCACAACTTTAAACAGGAAAATTATGTACTGCTAAGTGTCAAACTTTGCTACTAATTGTCATTCACCTTGGGACGGAGTTTATGTGATGATCATTTGCATTTTGAACAGCAAAAGTAATAATATTTCTTTAATTTATTCCATCTTAATGTATTGTTTTGAGTATTGAGAAACAAAAGTATACAGATTGTAGATCTTACACTCTGAACTCACCCACTTCTTCCAACACCCTTTATTTTCTCATTCTGATACAGGAACTATCTTCCACATTTCATTTAAAGTTTTTCATTTTCTAGGCTTCAGTATTTATTAATAATATAAGCACTATGATTTTGAAATGTAGTCACCTCTGACCATTGAGGTTAGCAGTCCATTAATACATAAAGTACCTTATAATTTTCAGTATATGAGCTATTTTGACCACATATTCTCATCACAGTAAAGCCTGACTCCTATAAGAAGTACGATAAAGTCAAGGTACAGCCGAAAGGACTCGGATTTGCAAAGTTTCATAAATCAGAGTCACAAAATCTGAAGAGTACAGAACACGAGGAGAGTGTAAATCTGTCATTAAGATAATCTGATGGTTTCGTCAGTCCTCTGGCACCCGGTAGAATTTTCACTGGCTCAGTAACCCCTAAGGGTAAATTTCACTGTGATGCACAGGCAAATTATGCACAACTTCCATTAACATTCCCAACGAGTTACGCTTAACTCCCTGCAGACTGCACAGAAACTCTAGGACAAACGATACAGTCTCATCCTGATGCAGGGAACACTAAGATCACACAGCAAAATAATTAAGATTATACACACACAAACAGCAACAAAATAGTAAAGTCTCAGATAATCCTACTCTCAGGCAAGGAAGTTCACTAACAATATTTAAAGCTGGAATTCCCTGAGAGAACAGGCTCTGTTTCAACATCTGCTTAAGACTCTCAACTTCTTTAGTCCCTATTTCCTTCCTTGCAAGAAAACGAAGACAATATCATAATTAATAACCAGAGTCTTAACTCAGAAAAACATGTGCAAAACTCAGATCAGAAAATGTGCTCGCCTGCAGATCATCTGAAATGTAAGTGGCTCAAGCTACAAGCAAACCTACAGGCTCTTACACAGACCAGCTGTTTATATGATGACCTGCACCCATTTCTGTACACGTGCACAAACACAAACACTGTGTCTACTGCTGAGAAAGAGGTTCCCTACATTAGAATAAATGGCATTTGTTACACTTCTAGTTTATGATCAGGTATGTTCAGTAATAATTGCTTCTTTTCAAGCTTGCTGCAACTCTTCACAAAGTAGAGAAATAATAAAAACACTGTATAGAATCTTTATATAGTAGTAGTGTGACTCTCTCAGTAATTTTGAACAACATCCAAAGGTAGAATGTAAGCTTGAAAAAGCAGAAAAAGCACCGAATTTGCCTTCTGAGCAATTCACAACAGCCAAATTATTTATCCATCCATCTAAAAAGTCTCATTATTTGAACTCAGTACTGAACTGCACGGCAGTAGATTCAATAACTTGCAAACCAACAGGTTTATCAAGAAGCATGGTTGAACTTTACAGCTTATTATCTAGTAACACCATGAAGTTAAATCACTAACCTGTCACACACAAATCATCTGGATTTCCAAAATAGTTGTTGCTTTGGGAATATAAGAAATAAATCAAAAATTTGTGGTTTCCCAGAAAGCACTTTTCCCAGACTCTCAAATGCCCAGCTGAATATTGTAGCCCCAAGAGGGAATGAAAAGTAAAAAGGAAGCAGAGTCAGCCAAAACTGAGGTATTCTCTGTTAAAAGGAAAAATGAATGTCTTTGACACTGATCATAATTCTTTTCCTGTTGACTGTCATGTCAAATCCTTCCTGGAATAATGACTTACAGTAGGTCTAATGTCAGTCATTCTTAAGCTCATGCTTCCTTAAGCCACTGTTTAAACAGCCACAAGGTGTTAGAAAATGACTATTTATTGGCTGACAGTGTTGAAAAAATCAGATTCCAGACTAGCAAGTTTGAAAATGCTTTATTTAAACACCACATGCATGTAAGGCAATGCAACAGACAATTTTTTGAATCCCTGCCTTTTGAAGTTGGAAATATTTATGTTCTCCTAAAAGAGATTTCACCACCTTTGGAAATGCTCTGTGTGAATTTTACCACAGCATTTTTATTTATGCACTCTTTCCTTATTAAATCCCAGTTAAGCCCTTGCAACCTCAGAATTGTACTCACTGCCCCAAAATATTCTTCAGTAGACCTTGAGATTTGGTTAATTTAATCACCACTTTTCTAAACTGTGCTCTGTATGTTAGGACACTATATAAAGAAGAAAGGCCAAAAAAGGAGACCTCAGCACACATTCATCTTTTCATCAGCTGTTATAATGCTGACTACACTTGCTTGCAATAGGAATCCTGGCAGGTACACAAGGGAAACATCCCCAAATACAAAAACCTGACAGGGTTATAGTTCAGCAGATATTTTATTTTAACTTCATATGGAGAAATGAGCAAATGCTGTAGTTTAGCTTGCATCTCCCACTGGATGATGATCCAGGAGAAAGGATTTTAAGTGTTAGTGATGCATCTTAAATAAATCAGATAACTCAGAATTTGGAGCTTTACACATTGTATGATTACTTTGATTAGATAAATCTGTTTATCTCCTGCTTTTAAATCTATGCCACTTGGGTAAATGCTCTTGTGACAATACATAGCTTTTGTTTGAGATATGAGGCAGTGCCAACAACATCCCTCATTGAAAAGATAACTCTACAATGGAATGACAATAAATGAGAATCTCTGTAAAAGGTTAACATGATAAAACAGGTCTCCAGCTGTACAGGAGATAATTTGTCTGTCCTGTTCACCTGCCTGCATAGAAAAGCAGAATATTTCCCTGATGGCATATGAACTGTTTTCCTACCTTGGTGAGCCCCTCCCAATCTTTGCTCTCTCCCCTGCCAACCTAAACCTGTCAACCTTGCTCTTGGTAAAGATAAATGATATAAAAATATAACCCAGATTACATCAGAAAAGTATAACAACATCACAGGCAAAGATAAACATAAATCTGAGATTCTTAAGACTGCAGGAAGACACAGGAAGACTCTGAGCAAACTAGATACACAGTGCAATTACAGTTCTAAGCCCCAAGCCACAAATATTCAACAGAACTTTCTTTGAGGTTAAATATCTAAATGGAGCTAGCTTCATATTGTATCTGCACAATATGAATGTCACTACTGAATCAGTAACATATTTTTTTCCCCACTTTTTATTTTCCTGCTTTACCACTTTTGAATTTTAAAAATATCACAGAAACAGAAATGACTTGCCCTTTTCTCAGATATGGACCTGCCAGATCCAAGGAACTGTACAAGCACAGTTGAATTTTGCATCACACCACAGTTCTGAAATAAAGCCCTTTGTTATGATGTAGAATATATTCTTCAACTATTCTTTATGTTCTGGGACAGTGGAATTATCTGCATAATAATAAACTATTGTCTGAAATCAGAAATTGTTCTTACTCCTTTCATCCTAATGCCAGACTTTCAAGGCAACCAGAAGAATCAGCATGGAGGAAATTGCCACAAACTCTCTTTCAACTATCCTAGTAGCCAGATCAAGCCAATGTCCTCATCATTTACGAGATGAAGGGAGTCACTATGAAGCCCTTACTCTGAAATTTAGACTGTCCACCCCATTCTTGTTCCTAAAGATGCTCATGTATCTTCTACAATTCTGATATCTCTGCAGGAGACATTTCAACAATTCTAAACCAAATTTAATTTTAATTCTAAACCAAAATCTGCTTGAAGGCTATTACCATGCTTCAAAGTTCTTGGTGAAAGACATTTCATTGTCAGATTTCACAGGAATGAGAATCATCACTGTCCACAGATTCCAGCTTTAACTGCCACACCACAAGACCACCACAGAGCAAACAGAAGACCTTTGCCCCATAATGATGAGCTGGTTGCCTTATAGAATACAGTTTCATGTTAAACTGGGATGTTTATGTTTCCCCGTTTAACTTAAGGGATGTCTTAAGTCTTCACATGTGAATACTTGCTGAGACAAATTTATTAACACCTGCACAGTTTTTATTACAGAAATTATCTGCACATGAGTGACCTAAATGTAGCCGTAACTAAATTTCTGGAGCAAGATCAGTAGGTTTTTTCTCTGCCTTCGTGTACAAAAACAAAAGACATAAATGTCTTTCTTTAAGCACATAATAATATAGACTTTTGAAGCGCTCATCCACATATCTTTAACTGAAAGACTTCTTATCAGCAATCTGCTTGAATGACTTAAGTTTCATTTGTTAAAATGGAAAAAGTCTCAGAGAACATCTCTTTTTTTTTGACTTATCAATATATCAATCTTCAATATTTTAAAAATAACGGAATTGCTACTTCGTCTTGCTTTGTACCTTTTGAATAGATTCTGTGAAAATTCTCCAAGTTTGGACTTCCCTCTAGTCCTGAGGTGGGCATATGATTCTCACATCAATACCATTCTACACCTTTGAAAGGTGTTTCCTGAAATACTAGTTATCTGAAAGAATGGTAAATCACTTAGAGCCAAAGGACATTTGCAACATGTGAAAATGGGACAATAAGGGCTTAAAGATTAAACAGAAAGCATTTGCCATGTCGTTAAACAGGAAGAACAAATTCAGATACAAAGAAATACAATCCTCATGCAATTTCTTGATTTCATTCGGATCTAGGATTTTCACTTCCTTCAAACAATTAGATACAAGTTCTATTTCAAATTGCTAAAGAAATTCCATGTGGTATGCCATGGCAGAGACATCAGTTCTTCCTGCTCCCTCTGTAAATACATGCAACAACGTTTGGACAGTAAAAACAAAGTATTAGGAATTTGACAAATGAAACTGTTTACCTTTGCAACAATATAAGGTAAAACACAAGAAAACAGCACTTGGGGCAATTTAGAAATAGCAGTAAGATATGGTTCAACACAGGTTCAACATAGTTCACATCAACTCTTTTAATCTGGAGCTGTTCTCTACCCTTTGGCTGTACCAGACAACATGCACCTTCGATATTTAGAAAAATTCTCTTTATGGTGAAGCTTTCGCAAGTTCCAGGAATTCAATAATAGCTATAAAACCAGAGAGTTCTAAAACCTACCCATGATTAAAACGTTATGCTAGAAGTTTAACAAAGACAGAAAGCTAGATGAAATGTCACAGCAATTTACTCAGAAAGAAAGAACATGCAACTGGAAAACTTCAAGAAAAAAAAGGAAAAATTCAAGACAAACTACAGAAGGGCACCTTTGACTGTATCTTTGTGAAGCAGAGGATTAAGGGAGACTGGTAATGCAGCTGGGTACATTATGGGTCCTCCTTGCATTTGAATACACACACAATATACACACATATATATACACAATCCTGGGAAAGTTTCTAAAGTATATTTTAATAGAGCTTGATATCATTATTGTCTTTAAATTTAGATTTTTTTTTTTCAAAAGAGTTGAAGTCTTTGGCTTGCAGATGTTTCTCTAATGTTTCATTTCAAGAACTGAATAAAATAAATATTGTTTTATCTTTTTTCTCTTTGTATTTAATGAATTTTCCATACGCACTAAATCCACAGTATATTAATTAACATGTATCCATACAGGGAAAAAGTAGAGCTGATGAAAGGCCTCATGATTAACTTAAATTAGAATCTGAAGTTTGATATGAGTACTTAGTAAATGCAATTTACCTAAAGAAATTAAAAATTGACTCTGTATTACTTATTACACCCACATACCTCTGTTATATTAATAAAAAAATGCACACTGTGCATGTTTAACATGGCTGTTCATCAGGTGCATGACCATTCCTGGAAAATGTAATAAATCACCACCTTGAGCCAGGCAACAATTACTGCCATAATTAATGGCAGACAACCAAAGCGTGGATCTTCTTGTAGGCATTTCTGCACATCACATGCCCAAAGCAGAATTTTTGACTAGATGTTCTCTAATTTGGCTGATATCTTTATATTTTCTCTTGTGGTAGAAATCTGAAGAATTACATGAACACCAGTAGAAGCTGACAGAACCTGGTAGCTCTCACCCTGAGGCAATCATAGTGAATTGGACCTTCTCTTCTCTAGACCGTCGTACGGAATCACAAAGCAGAACTTGTGTGCTACTGAAAGTCCAGCTGTGTATGCCCACTTGAAGAAGAACTGATAGTCCCCTTAGACAGGGTCATATTATTCCACAAGCACATACATAATGGTTGATAATGTCTGTTATCTATAATGGGAGTGTAATGTAATTAAACCAAAACCCTGGTGTGCCGTGCTCCAGAAATACCAGCCTGAAAGAAGGCAAAATGCTGGCTTTCATAGCAACCTAATAGGGTCATCAAGACAGCCTACAATAACACAATTTTGATCTTTGATTCAAACCTCATGCCAAATGGAGCTGATTTTTTTCTATTTAATTTTAATATAACTGAAAGGAGCTGACATTTGGCTGTCTAGAGGGCAAAGAAATTGGCAGGACACTTCCATGATCTCACCAACAGTATGTGCATGGTAATAACATTATACCATTTATCTGAGGAAGATTATCCTACTTATTCCTAACTCGAAGCATATTGGTGAATAATTCAATTTTAAAAGCAATTTTTAACAACACAGCAATAATGAAATAAAATTCAACAGTTTTGAACAAATAGGAAGAACTGGGAAATATTTATTTTCCTTGACTCACAACACTATTCTGATTAACAACCAGACTGAAATTTAAGAAAATAATGACAGGTTCAATTTGTAATACAAAAAGGAAATGGAGATTACCAGAATTAAAACTGAGCTAAAATCAAAATATGTATGCAAGGAATATGTGAATTTAGAAAGAATTACACTAGACAGGAAAAAATGTAATGACCCGACTGCATACATTAGAAAGCAGAAATTCCAGCACATTAAGGATCAGTGTAATTTTGAGGTATGGTCTGTTTTTAGGGCACGGAGACTGCAGCACTCAGCCTTCCTTCAAAGAGAAGTTCCATGATCTCACACAGTCAAACTGCACCGTCCACTTCAACCCTCTCAAGGTAAAAGGAGAGAAAAGAGAGAAAACAGACCCTTTCCCTCTACTCTGTGGATCTTACTGGAAGCACTGCAGCCATCTGCCATCACAGAAACAGGAGAGTACAGCCAGATTGGAGATTTTACTTCAATGACTCCACTAGATCTTGGAAATTTTAGACCAGGTCTTTCCTTGCATGTTTCAGTTTGAAACCAAATGAAGTCTTTAAGCAAAGACTGATGGATGAAACCATAAAAAGAAAGAATAAAAACTGTATGCTCACAAACACAAACTGATAAACTTGGCTATAGCTATAAGCTAAGGTTATAGCTTATTATGCAACATAAAAACTTTAGAGGTAAGTGGGTAAAAGGTTTATACAAGTAGTATTGAAACTAATGATATGCTCAAGCTGTGCAATGTACCTCATAGTGGTTTTATAGAGCTCCCGACATTTGTTTTGTGCTTGTTTTTAATAAATCTGAGTTTGAAAACTTTCACTTTACAGCAGTAACATTTTCATTTGTTACTGAAAGTAGAAAACTCATTACCCACCTGAAGAACATCTCCAAGGTCAGCAGTGCTAATATCTGGATCTTCAGTGGTATTAAAAGGAACAGGGTTAATTCTTACAAGAGTGAGCACTCTGGGTTCTGGGTATCTCCATAGCATCATTCCTGGACTGTCCTCAGTTTCATTGTAAAACACAACTTCATAGGCACTGGGCAGCTTTTGTGCTTCTGTCAAATGAAAGAAAGCTATAATCTGATATACAATTTCTAGAAAGAAACATGCTGATTTATGAAACCAAAGTGATTAAAAAGAAATCCCTTGGGATCAAAAGGAGAGAAAATAAAAAAGAAATTTCCCTGACTTTTAAAATATTACAGCTTAATGGAAAGAAATAAAAGTCTTTTAAAGTTTTTTTTTTAATTCTAGCAGATGTCTTTTCAACTGCTTTTACAAAAAATACAAAGTTATTCACTCTAAAAGGCAAGTAATGTCTAATAGGTTACTACTGTTTTTACTTTATAATCCAGAAAAAAGAAAGAAAGAGAGCTAAGATTATATCCTTCTTACCTGCATCTTGTATATACTGGAACAGGCCTGTTCTCAGATCATCTGAGGTATGTTCAGTTTTTGAGGCCTGATTCCTTTCTGTAGAAAAGCAAGTGGGGTATGTACGTTCAGGTATCAATGTCTCTACACTGCCCTTTTTAGTAAGGTACTGCCACAGAAGCTCCTGGAGAAGAACTAAACAGTTCAAATGCTCTTGACCCCAGAAAACCTTTAAAAGGAAAAAAAAAAAGAGAGAGAAAATATTAAAAAATTACATACAAATATTCAGCCATTTTTGAAGGGAAAAACACCTCCCCAAAACAACAGGAACTTCATACAGCTTTGAGTCTGCTCTACTTACACCTTAATTGCTTGCAAGGATTCTTAATGTTAAAATAAAGAACAGAAGCAACAAAATATCTTTACAAAACCATTTGTCAAATTTGTTCTTTTCATTATCTGAAGGAAAACATTAATTCCTACCATGTAACAATTCAAAGTGATGCTGCCTGGAAGACCACATATCTTAAAAGTTATATTCAAGAACTGTATGCAATGCTAGGACTGGTCACAGGTTTCTCAGTTCATGACATGACAAAAAACCCTTAAAGATACAAAGTTTAAACTCCCCAAAGAGCTTGTTGCTCAAAACTGGAAGTCTGGAATACATTTAGAACTAAGTGACAAAGCAAAGAATGTGGCACAGAAGACTTATGAAAGATCATCTTAAGTACAAAAAGCATATGAATTGGGTGTTCTCTAAGTCTTCCAAGTGAGGTTAAAAAGGTCAAAGTTTTCTGAAGTTTAAAAAAGAAATGCAGAAAAATATCTAATAAAATTGGGCATGCAAAGTGCAGAAGATTCACACACTTTGTAGCAAAATAAAAGGCAAGAAGGCATTCCTTTCTCCCAGCCTTGACAAGCATTACTATTTTTTTCAAATTAAGCTCCTGTTTGAGAGAATTGTATTAATAGGGACAAGTCCTTTAGACATCATGTGCAGAAGCAGCCCTTGAAGCAACATGGAAGACAAGGAGGCAACTAGTAATGGATATAGAAATTAGACTTGGAACCAGTGTAGGATGGAATCAGAATCTCCAGACAGTAACTGAAAAATCCATGGAAAGGGTGTGAATAAAGTAAACAAGTCAGGTATGCGCATAACGAGTAGTGCAATTTTTCAATGGGGAAATACCAATTTTCAAATGTGAAAAAAATAATCAAAAGATGCCTAAAGGGAGTGTAGTATAGCTGCCAAGAAGGCAGATTTTTTTCTTGCCCTGCATCTACAAGTAAGCCCACTGAATAAACCAAGACACTCTTGAAACACAATCACAGCCAGTCCTGAGCTAAATACTCCCAGGCTAGGCAGGTCATATCCCAAATTTAGTGCATCTCCATGATGCTTTCTAGAGTACTTCTGGTCTCAAGGTCCCACACTATCGCTTTTTATCTTCTTTTTCTCTTCAGTCAGGGTCAGGATTAAAAGCACAAGAGATGGAATTTTGCATTCAGACTCAGTTGTTTATTAGTTCTTACCTGTTACAGTGAGTGCTACAGCACTTCTAGATAACAAGCTAAAAATGAAGAAATGACGATGTAGCTCTCTCGTTACAAGGTCTTTTAAGGCTTAATTGTCCAACTAAGAACTAACACCTAAATTATTTTTACTTTTGACCCAACAACCAAATACTCGTGATCTGCAGTGCGGCATTTTCTATCCAATTAAAAAATACCACCTAAATCCATGAAGGTGATGAAGAAAGAAAGAAAATTCCGCCCTAAAACCTCCATCTTGCCTTACACCTATTACTATGCTCTAAAACCCCAAATTCCAAACCCTTCACCATGTGAAATCACACACTTCTATTCAAACTACACACCAGTGATTCTAGTTCTATCATTTAATTTTGGAAGCCCTCTCCAAAGCCTCAGGTGAAAAGAGTGCTCTTTTGGGGGTCAGTGCCTGACAGCACAGAAAGTTCAAAACTCCTATTCCAAAAACTATTTCCAGGGTTCCAACACCACATCTGCTCTAGCACCACCTCCAAGGAGCTCTCTGCCACCCTAAGCCAATCTCAGAGGCCCCAGTTCCCCACTGACAGAGGAGGGATGAACATTTTTCTCCTTCACACTTTTATTAATTTCATTTGTATGCAGCTGGGGACTCCAGGGCATGGAACTCCTACTACAATATTCAGAGACGAGGCACTGATTTCACATAAGCTCTCAGGGTTCTGCTACAATACAAATTAACAGTGATAGATGAGGTCATGTTTAGAGCTGGTAAAATCATTAGCCATAAATAAATTAATTTGAAACAGAACTGCTAATGATTTTGTCAGCATTCTCAAATCTATTCTGCCAGACCAAACACTTAATTATCTTCTGCAAAAGCTAATTTTCCCTAATTATATACTAATAATAAATGGCTGTCTGAGATTTATAGATTTTTTTTTTTAAATAAGCATTTATATAGAGGTAGTCAGCCAAGTACCTGTGAAAAACAAATAAAAAAAGCAGCAAAGAAACAAACTGACTTTATTTATTCATCAAGATATATTTTTTTCTAAATTTGTATTATCTGATTAACCCTATTTCCAGTGCTGTTTTCCTAAGACCTTCTAATGCCAATTCTGGGAAAAAACGTAATGACACAATTAAATGTCAAAATTTCCTTTCCATGTTTTATATACTCGATTTATGTATTTATTTGAAAACATTTGGTGTGTATAGTTACTATAATAAAAATAATTAAAACAAGATATATCTTAAAGCCCACTTGTTTAAGCTCCACAGAATCTATTTTTCATTTCAAGAACTCCCATGTTTCCTGGACTGATTTCAAGTTGTGGGCACTTCCAAATCGGAGAGGATAGCACAGAAAACTGATTATTAATTGCTACAAACAACAGTTTGCAATTACTCCCATGAGAAATTCGTGTAAGTTTAAAAAGAAAGGATATGTACTTCTTAAGGCTACCCCTAGGCATTACAGACACATAGATCATGGACAGACAAACACACACCCATCAGAACAGGACCCTAGATAGTAAGTGTTAGTAATTTGATCCAGTAGTTTTAAGGAACACACACATACAGCTAAAATACAGGGCTCATGCAGTATTTAAAAAAAATAAATCAAACCCAAAACACTATACACAATTTTTCAATCAACAGTTTACATGAAAGATTAGATACTTATTTTATAAGGTAAAATAAAAACCACCCAAATCAAACATGCAAAAAGCCCCGACCTAGTGGCCTGCTGTAGGATGCAAAGGCTTTCATGCCATTTATTTATGAAAACTCAATCATCCAAAGCCAGTTCAGCTCAACAGCACAACCATAAGCATCTTATACAGACCTGCAGCAGTCCTCCTCTCAAATCAATGTAGATTTTTGGAACAGATTGTTCCGGGCCAGGATCACCACTGTGCTTACACCACTTGGCTTCCACGTTAACAGAGCAGCAAAAAGGGCCTATCAAAGATTTGGCTCTTTCTTTGAGACTTGTTTTAAGTAAGAAATCTTTTATGTCAAGGACTAAAGATGATCCATGGATTCCTAAAAGGAGAGAGAGAAATTTAATCCCACTGGCAGTTATTCTCCCAACATTTTTGTGCTTATTTCCTGAATTCACTTTACCATGAGCCTGGGGATCCCTGCCTGCAAGCCATTACTCAAACAAGTAGCCCCACTGACTTTCATGGAAATACTGCTGTGGATAATCACTCTCCTCTCCAAGCAAGGGCATCACAGCTGGGCAAAAAGATCTGTAATTCGTAAAAAAATTCCTATTTTTTTACTTAGCTTGCTCTTCCCACACTATCTTATACCATGTTGCAATTACAGAGCAGGTATGTCTCATCCACATTCCTTACAAAGAACCATTTGCCAAAACATGACTTCTTGCATTATGACTGTTTTAAGGTTTATGACAAGAGACATTTTTCATTAAACTATGAAATTTTTTTCCAAAAAGTCTATTAAGAACAAGAACAGCTGCTTCACTCGATTATATTTCAAACTGATAGGAAATAGTGATTTTGAACAGCTCTCTCTGCTTTCGCCCCGTTAATTACTATAACATAGAACCTTCCTAGACTTAGGGAGAACGTAGCAGAAGAAGGGTAATGTTTGAATTCAAGTAATTCAAAACAAATGCTTATCTCAAAATATATAATGTGCATTTCCTCAGAAAAGAGTTTAAAGTTTTCATATCATAACCTTTTGAACTCTACATAGCATCACGAAACCTAAAAATGATAATGGCAGATTAGATTTATGACAGAACTTACATACTCTCATTAAAGACACAAACATTTTGAGGATAGAAACATCATCTAGAAATATCCCAGCTCTTGTGAACTTAACTTACTGCAAATTACTATTTAATAAAATAAACCATGTCTAATATCTCTATTTCTTTTGTATATTTACATGGAAAATACTACATCTGAGGTTGGCTTAACTTTTATCTCCTTTGGTGCTAATACTTGGACTCAACACCCTGAATGTTAAATGTCACCCTACTTTATAATGCACACTGCTTATTTTTCTAAGGAAACAAGACATTTACAAAAGGCAAAAGATTAAAAAAAACCCCTAAGATTTACACACAGGTGTTTCAAGATACAGTTTCATTTTATATTTTTATAACCTTGCTAGTAGAAAAAGCCCCCCCAAAACACAACTCACTATTTTGAATCCAGGCAGTAAAACTTCTCCTATGAACCTCTCCTAGTATCCAAGGAAGAAGTCTGTCTGCATCCTCGGCCTCACAGTTTCATAACACTAAGCACTATTTTTTGTAATGGAAGGAAATACACTGCATTTTTTTTTTTTGAACCAGCAAACACTAGGAAGGTGGTAAAACAATGCCCATAGTAATAATAGCATTGAATTGTGTCCAACCTGAGTAGGATCCACAAACCTAAACCATCTCTCCCTTGAGCAGCTGGAGTTTAGTAAAAATGACCAAGGGCTCAGACAAACCACCATCCCATGCCAATCAACAGCACTGCTGTTACCGACTGGGAAAGGAGTTCTAGCTTCGGGTTTTTTATTTAGGCTGGCTTCTGAAATACTGCATCTGCTCTCATGAGCAATAGGCTTATGGGACAGATCTGTTCACGGTGGTTTTTGACACTGAATTTCAGTGATAATCAAGAAAACTAGCATCAACGCACACCAACACCCTGCTATGGTTAGTTATTTTAAGTGGCACGACAATATTTGGAAGTTCATTTTTTCATATTCTATATGGAATTTTGATTTTAAAGAGAAGAAATTCTTGGTAACTATTGCACAATTCTTCAATACAGAGAAAGGCTCTTCCTATAATTTTATTGGAATATGTGCCAAGTTGCAGAAATAACAAAAGGGGGAAAGGAATGCCAGAATACAAGTGGTTTTATTTATGTTTTCTTTCACTGGGATTACACTTGGAAGGATTATGCTTTGCAGTTTCTTTGTGTTGTCATCTCAGCTCCACAAAGTACAAAGAAAACACAATATCCAACAGCTTAGAAGCAGAACTGAGCATTCAGCACATAATACTGCTGGTTCAAAATCAGCAGTGCCTTTCTCAAATGCTAAGAAAACAATAAGAAATGAAGAAACAATTAAGAATAAGGAAGTGTTGGTTAGTTTTCAATACATGAAATATTATGAGACACATCCATGGATTGTGTCCTACAAATACCAGGAAAAGCTCAGGAACTCAGAGATTTTCATTTTTCTTGGTGTGACCCAGAGGGCTCTTGTGCAGACAAGAATCACACCCTTGTCCCTTCTAGGAGTTGTATCTACATGTCCTTTCAGGGATGAAGTGATTCAGTATAAAAAAAACCACTGTTCATTGTTAAAAAAAAATGCAACGCAGAGAGCATTTAGACAAACTTGCATGAAGTGATGTTTTGAGGAAGCTCAAAGAAAACAAATGAAGAACAAGTATGTACAAACCTTAAAGAGCAATAGTAAGTAAAGAGATCTCTGTGTCTGCTTTCCCATGACTAAAGCAATCACCTCAGAAAAGTATAGACGTGAGATAATTTTCCCTTGTTTTTGCCTTCCCACACGCTATTTTCCGTCAGTCCTTCAACGCATGTCTCATAAACCTCCATTGTAGAAGTCTACCTTCAGTTTAAATAGATTAAATCAAGGTCTCCATTTGAAGTGAACTTGAGATGGCAGCACAAAGAAGCAATATATCTTCATAAATGATTGCTGTGACATGTAGAAGTTAACTTGTGCTGTTTGGATTATGGCTCATGAACACCAATGCACTTTTCAGTACGTGCAATAATTTACTTTTAGGAACAAATAGTTTCATGACTTTTAAAATACTCCTCCAAGGGACTAATAAATATGAAGCACTTGCTTTGGACAGTGTTTAAAAAATGCTGCCAGCCCTCCCCTGTCAGACTCCAGCCAGAAACACAATAGAACCACAAAATGCATCTATACACTAACAGAGCAAAAGAGACCTCAGACCAGGCTTCTGTGTGCTATTGGAAGGATTACCTTTATGATGACATATGCTCAAAAGGAATATCCAGGTATTTTTATATGGTTGGAAATAACGTTGGAGGGTTTAAAAATAGCTAGTTTGTCATGTTCAAGAAATTACCTTGCTCCAAAATTAAAGGTGGAGATCATTACAACAGAGCAGTTAAAAAATTTACCAAAAGACATTTAATTTGATATTCTAACTTTTTTTTAGTCAGTGCATACTTGATTTATGCTAAGATTTACAAAGATATCTCATAGAATTTGAGTACCCTAATACAGTTTTACACATAGTTAGATTAGGGTTCATATATAATTATAGTAGAGTTGCATTAGCATTTGTCAATAATAGGCGGCTTCACCCTTGTTAAACTACTGTGTGTGCATAAATCCATTTGTGTGAATAGAAAAAGAAAAAGCTGGCCTATTTTAATAGATGCAGCAAATATATAAAAACAATCTTTGTCTTGGAGTAATGGTAATTTAGGGTTTGAGCAACATGGGTATTAAGAAAGAGGTCTGTTTGTTTTTCCTGGTTAACAAAGGGAAAGACAAAGTTTTGACATAAACTATGGACTTTCTGTTTTCAAAAACATTTCAGTGCTGATACTTGAATCAACTCCAAATGAACTGAGTAGAAATACAGAAGGAGCTTTTTTCCTTCTATTATTCCCTGTTAAGAGCATTTGCTCTTCCTTAGCTGCAAATGTTTGGTTCACTGCACTGCTACCTAATGCAACACAGAACATGATTTTAATTGGCAAACTTCAAATAGGGGACAACAGAATTAAGAAAAATGAAAACACATGTATTTTAACAAAGGTAGCAAATGGCACTGAACTGGCACTTAGTTCTCTTTTGAAAAGCCAGTAGCTTTGCTACAAACAATAGCACTATGAAGAAAACTGCTTTTCTGAGTTTGGGGTAGTTCAGAAGCAAGAGTGTGTCCCAGAGCACAGATCTAGCCATGCTGGGTCAGAGGCATTTGAGTGATGTGGTCTCACTGCCAGCAGCAGCCTGTCAAATGTATTCCCACCCAAGGGATCATGGTACCTCCTGAAGGAAGAAATCCAGGCTCTCCCATGGGTCCTCCATGCCTGGGTGGCAGAGATACAATCTTGCTGCTGAAGATCAATTGGCAAGCGGTTTTCCTTACTACTTTCTAATAAAGTAATAATCTGTGGTATTTGGTTCTGAACATTCACTCTTCACATTTGTAACTTCAGTAGCTATTTTCAGATTGTCAGTGACATTAAAACAGCTATTAAAGTGTAAATATGTGTTATATTTAATATATTGGTACAACTATCTAGACAATTCTTTCCTCTCAAGAAAACTGTAGCTACATCACATACTGAGTAGTTATACTACAGTTTACAATGCTCTGTTGACAAGTATCCTTGACAAACCATCTTCTGAGAAGAAAGGGTAACAAAGCTGTAAAAATAATTACAGGGGAAATACTGCAGTTAATTTAAGAGCCAGCCAATTTACTCAAGTCTGGAAACAGCAGTAGCAAACAAATGGTGAGGCATAGTAAAGAACCATTTTAAGAACAATTTTCCAGGAGAGATTTAGTTAACAATCCACTGACCGCACTGGATTTCTCATTAGTATGGAGCTGAATCTTATGATGGTTCATTCTCCCCACGAGAACAATGCTTACATGTTACCAATTAGCTATTCTTCAGTGAGAGTTTTTCAGCATTACATTGGGACACATATGGGCTCTGTAAAAACATGAGATGTGTAACACACGGTAAACAGAAAGTAATGATCTTAAACAGGCAAAACCCTTGAATTCATCACTAATAAATGTCCCCATGCATTCAGCAGTACTGGCTGCTGGGAGCCTGTTTTCTTCAAGTACTTCAAACACTAAAATCCAGGAACATTTATTATTTTAATCCATTACAGGCAGTGGTTGATTTAACTTTATTGGTTGTGGTGGTGGTAGTAGTTATGGTAGGGGTAAAGCTATGTTCTTTTACACATCATTTCAAAAGGGCTTAATTATATTTTATAGCTCAGGCCAGGAATCCTGCTTGTTTTGTGTCTAACAAGGTTCAAATGGAGTTCAGGTCAGTGATGAATCAGAAGAGAAGTCAAAGATGGTTATCTATTTGAAATGAGCTCATCTCCCTTAAAGAATAACTGGGCAGGTACATCATGTTCATTACACTATTGCATACTAAATAACTGAAAATCTCAATTCACTTGGTGATTTGCTACTTCTGGATTTTGTGATGCCTGATCACAGAGGGCATATTAATATTGGTCAAGGCTGTCTTTGGAGCACAAAAATTTAGAATATATTTGTAAAGCTCTGTATTGCCTTATGTTGTTCCAATTAGGGGAGAAAAATGCATAATACAAACCAACAAAAATAGTGTTCCTTTTGCATCTGTGAGTCCAGCTTTCAAAAGTGCGTGCTATATTGATATGAGTAGTACTTGGTTCTTTTATCATAAACATTTTATTTTTAGATACCATCAGGTTTCAGAAAAGCAGCTCAACATTCTTACTCCAGCTCTAGAGATGGACATGGGGATGCTCTTTAGAAAAAGATCTATGCATTTTCACATCTTAATTTTAGGTGGCTGGTTGAAAACTTTGGCTTATTTTCAGGAGATAGCTGGTACCTACAAATGCCACCGATCTTTAAAGTTGTAGATACTTAGCACAACTGAAAAATCAGACACTGAATGGTTGCCCAGCAAATGAAGCATTACAAAAGAGTGGATGCCACTCAAAATGTATCCCAATATAATCACCACAAAGTTGATTTAGAGTTACAGCTTTGATGTCTTGCTCCTCTGGCTCTACACTTGATTTAGTGAATTTTAACTGCTTTAGTAAACAAAATTGTCCATGAACTAGAGGGTAACTTATCTCTACAAATAAACCATCCTGAAGATAGTGAATGGCAGCAGCTGAGCTCTATATGGGCCTCTATAACCCAGTCAATTATGCTTGTGGAAGTCCAAGGCTCGACAGATCCACTCAGGCCACACAAACCAGACAGGTTTCCCTGCACTCTTGGGATGTGCTCCTGAGGATCAAGGACAGTCCAGGTTCTAGGCTTATTCCAGTCTTCTCCCTTCAATCCCTCCTCCTTTGTATACTTCTCTGTATTATCATTTTTGCCAGCATGGTCATTAAAGTGTACTTGTCCAGTGAGTCAGCTGAAGGAGTCAATCTTGCTGCAAACTCTTCTTTTATATTGGGTTAGTTTTCAGAGAAATGAGTGCCCTGACTCAACCCAAAGATCAGCTGCCTGAGTAACGGAGCTAGCACAAGGCAGTGTGTGGAAATACGTGGCTACGATAACCTGAATCTCCTATGAAACTGCACCTTTTGTCTGGGCAGCAAGCTGGTGATTCCATTCCATAAAAATATTCTTGACATGGAAAAAGAAGAAACATGTCAGAATATCAATAATTTAAACAGCTTAAGGAACTGGTCCCTAAGATTGGAAATACTCTCTGTATCCTATATCTCACACTGAAAAGTGAAGACTGAACTGGAAGAACATCACAGAAAACATAAAATGTAAGAAGAAAACATCCAGCTTTCACTGTTACATCTATTTTCTCATTAATTTATACAGTCTATCAAATTGACTTCCATGTAAATACTGTATCACCTACTACTGCCACATACAGCACTGGGATCCCACTGCCAAAAGAAATTCCAGTCTCAAAAAACATGTAATTAATTTCACAATAAAAACTAAAGAGATTAAAAACGCAACCATATTTGTTCTGAATCAAATTTCATCTGAAATACTTTTCAAGCTGAGTTACTCAGACAGCAAATGCAATTCTACAAAATTAGTGCACACTGTCTTGAATAAACAACCTACCAGGAACTTTTTATTCTTTTTTTTCCACTCTCTGAAGTTAAGGCGCTAGTTCATCAGTAGCAATTCTGAAGCCTATTACAAAGTATCAGTAGGGAATCTGACCAGGATTAATAGTGGCACTCAGTCCTGGGATTAGATGGTGTCTTGTTTCATGGATTTTAGGCCATCTGTTCTTCCCTCCTACATTATACTCCTGCAGAACTATAAACGCACCTCCACCTCAGGGACTATAGAAAGGAATTAGAATTCTTCTGCTTTTCATTATCACAAGATTCAGTAACTCATTTCATTGTCAGGATAATCCCCTTTTACTCTTTCTTTTGCGCTTGCAGGATATGCCAAAATGACAAATAAAATCCCAGATGTTGGAGACCTGATGAGGTCTCCACCTTTCCTTGAGTGTTGGGTTTAAGCTACTTGGGACACAGTGTCAAATCTGACAGGACCCTGATGCCCACACCCAATATTCATTAAGGTTTGTTAGTGATTTGTATAGCTGTCTACAAGCTGCACTTCCACCTCAGTTCCTCAGTGGCCATTTAAATATTTAGTTTGTCCTCTGGCTTTTACTGACAGAGAATTAATTTCCTATTGTTCAAGTGTTGGAAAGAGTTTATATTTCTTTCTAAAAGTAACAAACGCCTTCTGGGTGTTGTAAATGGCTTGTTACTGCTGCATATTATTTTAGGTAGTCATATCTAATTTAAAGTTTTATTTCCCCATGGGCTAACTTGTATATCTGCAGCATCCAAAGGCTATGACAACGCCTTAGCAGAGTCTTCTCGAGGGAGTTAGTTAACTCCAAAATGAAGTTTGGTCTTTGTGCTATACCAATTCATATCTGTACTTCATTTCTAAAAGTTCTGTAAAGTATCTCAAGTATGTAATTATTCTCAGGTTCAGTAAAAATACTTGCAACGATCATAAGCTCAACTAGTGTTTATTTTTTCCCCCCTTATTTATATGCTAAAGTAATCATCTCTACATATGGGACAAAGGGCTGGGGAATTGTGTGTATGATCTTTGGAATATTTTATGTCCGTAACTCTCTCAGTTCAGGCACTGAGCAGCACGACTTCCCTCCCGTGTCCAGCCAGAGTAAAATAAAGCTCCACTGAGAGGCTACAGGCTTCTCACTGTCTTTCACTTTGGGGAAAGAATGGTCCTCAACTTCTCTTAATTTATCTGCTCCTTCGGCAGGTAGGTAGTGCTAATTTCAACTACAAACCTAAACTAACTGAAAGCCATATGTTTAGAATTTGCATTCTATTTTCTAGTGTTTATTGCTAAAACTTATTTCAATTCTAATGCCCTGTGACTGTTAAGGTGTGAGTCACACACCTCAAGCACTGTACCAACCATCTCAGATCCGACTGGGTACACGGGACTTGAGCTCTAAGCGTTCATGGAAGATGCCATGTGCTTCAGAGGACAAAAATCACTGAACCAGGTTTAACAACGCTTCTTGGAGTTGGAGTTTTCATCAACAGTACAAATAAGCTGCTAAGTTAAGTGTTTGGTATTTTAAAAATTTTTAACTTGTAACTCCAAGCCACAAAATATAAAATGACTAGAGATAATAATTTTATTGACAAAGCCCTACTCTTAAGGGCATCAGGAAAACTGGTAACCTATTTTAAAGTAAAATTAATTTGTTTTTTTAAAAGGAATTTTGTTTTGTTTTATTATTTTTTCTTTTTGTGCCAATACACTGCAACACAGCCTACAAGAGTATTACTTTACTAAAACCAAAATACTGAGTATTTAACCATGACTACAGAGGGGAACATAAGTATTCTAACAGAAATAGTAACCATGTTGTTATAAGTAACTGTTGCACTAAAACCTGAAAAATGTCCAAAAAATGAAGTCCCTTGACACACTAAAGGTTTGGAGTTGTACAACAGCGCAGCAGGATATATAGAAATAGAGGTGTTTTAGTTTGATCCAACTGCAATATGAGTGTTCAACACTTAAAATTTATTTTGTTAGAAGTGAAATCATTCAACTAATTAGCCCCTCTGTTTTTCAGAAGCTAAAACTTTTTAGTTTTGTAAGAAATTCAGAAGAAAAACGAAACCAGAATGCCTTTAGTTTCCATGATTAAACCAGTAAACTCTAGAGGAAAAACTGATAATGAAAAAAAAATTTGGATACCAAACTTTCTTCTTAATTTCAGCTGAAAAGAAATGAAAGCAATACACAAGGTCATGCACTCTTATTTTCACCCTATAAGGGAGGAAAAATGCAGACAATATATATTCTTGCGAGGTTTTTTTTGCTCAATAATTCCTAGCAAATATGATTCCGTACAAAACAACTTCATCTCCTGCATTAAAACTCATCTGGAAAAGGGGTCGTTTACACTGTTTATAAAACACTGCCACATAAAATGTGTAAAAAACCATATTTCACTAAAAATAGCTTGTGTAAGTAAGGGATTAGAGTAGTTTCTACTGCTATAATTGTTCCTTTGTAGTTTTTTCCATGATGTTTTTGAACAGTGTTTTTAACTATGTTTATTAAAGTCAGCACATCAAAAAGGATCAAAGAGTAAGCTAGTGAGAACCAAAGAAACCCCAAGCGTATTGTGTTGTCTCACTGGGGAGTTATGCAGATTCAAGTAAACAAGTGCAAATTGTTGAGGTTTTAATGAAAATTTTCTACAATTATTGTATCTGAAGTCATTCTATATAATAACATCTGTACAGCAGATGGCCATACTGTACAAAAGGCAAGCAATGCTCCTTTTTCTTTCTCTGTTTTAACAGTACATCTGAGATGACTACTTTTGTCATTGCGCTTAGCTTGGTTCAGCAAATAATTCGTAAAATGCAGCTGCTGCAGATGGTCACAATAGTTATTCGACTGTAAAATCAAAGACACAGTGAAGTATTCACATATTAGTTTCATTCTATGAAAAAACCTCTGACATTAACCCTGTTCAGCTCAAAAGGTGTATCTATAAAACTTTTTATAAAAAGAACAGTAGTGAAGAACTGAGATATTTAAATGCTCCTTCCTCTCAAGACGCAGCTACAAACTTTTAAAAATCGAGTTAGCTTGCATAATTTCTTTGTAATAATAAAACAAATCTAGTTAGCAACCATGGTATGCTAAAGGATTTTTAACATAAGATTATAATACCATTTCCCCCACACTGAGTATTATATCTTCTCTCCTGAAGTTGTAATTTCCACTTTGGTTTCTACCAGCACTTTAAATTCAGATTAACAATTGTAAAAAAAAATAAAAATCCAAGCATTTTCTTAAAAGATTTTTTGATAATTTCAATCAGTTTTGCGGAAGTGTGTCTTTTGCTCTAATTAAAACTTAATTTATTGCACCATCACAACAGTATGCAAAACCTTCTTTTTACAAAGCAGAGATAAAGCATTTTTAAACAGAAAAAAACATGAAAAGCATCAATTGATGTCTATTAATTATCTGGTTATGGAAGTTCTTTATACAGAATAACTAATGTCCATTTTCATTAGATTGGACATCAGTATTGCTCCACTTCACAATGTCTGCCAGACTATGACCATACTGAAGATTCATGTATGGCTTATAATGAGTAAAATAAAGATTGATTTCCTCAGACTGCCAGAAGAATTAAGAAACAGAACTTCATAGCTGAAAATGTTTCTGAGGCTTAACATGCAAGGCAAGGTACGTCCTCCTTCTGGGAGGATGAAAACCTCCAGGGTAAGTGAAATACAGTGTGACTTTGCCAAATTGCTTTAGAGAACAGACAGAGCAGCCCAGCTTTGATGTATCGAGCATGATGTGGACACCATTATGTACCATGGGACAGATAATGTATAAATGATAGAGGGGAACTGATGGAAGGGAAGAGGATTATTACACAGAAACAAAACTAAAACTATTGAAAGTACATTCTAAAGGCTTTTACTCAGATGCAGTGCCTTCTATGCTAGACTTGTGATCCGAATGGAAAAGCGTGGGAACACAGGCACTCTTCCTGCCTGCACTGCTGTTTATTAATGGATAAATCAAAAGTTTCAGGCCCTGGCACGTTCACGGGTTTTCAAATCCCATGAACCTTAAATTTTTCATTTTTAGCTTTTAAAACAATAAAGAAGAAGTGAAACTTTCTGGCCTGAGAAAAAATATTTCTGATTAAAAAGAAATAAATCATGACCTCAACTGGCCAACAACTTGTTCCTCCCAGCTAGAGACTGTTTTACCTCACAAGCTACTCTTCCAACTACCTACATCTGGCTCATCTCCACACCATGGAAATATACCATCTTATTAATTTTATTGAAATACTAATAAAACAATTTACAATGACACTCAAAATATCTCCATTTTAAATGAGTCTCCGGTATCTGGTTAATCGTACCCGAGGTGTAAAGTTTCCTTGCAGTGCTTCAGTAATGAGGCCAGAGTGCCTGTTTTCCCAGTGTGACTCTCAGGTGTGCAGAAGAAACATGTAAAAATTGAAAAGTTCATAAATCTGGAGGAGAATAACAGCATGACCCAATATTTACATACTAGCACCTGTCAGGGCTCCGAACAATTATTTTTATATTTTTTTAAGACAGAAACAAAGGTCCTAACAAGAAAATCTAGTTACAGAGTGAAAACTGTCAAAATTTTGCCCTTTGAATTATGTGTTAAATTATCAGAATACCAGAGGAGAGGTTCTCATAACAACAATTTCAGCCAGAATTTCACCAATAAATTAGTAATTACAAGCTAGGGGATAATAACTACAGAATAAATCGTTCTCGGGTGCTCCCATGCAGAAAGGAAAACTCAGGTAATAGAGTCTATCACGGATTTGCTATTTTCTGCTGTGGATTTATGATGTTGGCTGGAGCAGCTCCCTACAATGCCCCACACTTCGAAATGGTCACTAGAACACCCCTTACACAAACCAGCAGCTCTTCCAACTGTAAAAACCCCTCTTACCTGCACTTTTATGCCCACTTTTAATATTCAGGCTCCCACTGAGGTTTGAGAAAGAGACTAACAAACAAGGTTTACTGGGGTGTGGGATGGTTTCCATCAAAACAACCAGCTGAACGGTGTGAATGGAAATTTTCTGGAAGCAGGAAAGGGCTTGCCACAGGTTTTCTTGCATTGAAGCCTTTTGCACAGTGTTAGTGTGCACTGCAGGTACAAAGTCCTTTGTACTGGGGTTTCTGGATATCGAAGTGACATCCTCATCTGGAATAATGCCAGCTGATGAAGCAGCCTCCTTCCTGGGCATATCTTCATTTGTGGTTATGATTTTCTTCAAGAACTGGTTTATTTGGTCAAGTCTGGCAAAACTGAGGTTTGCCTTTAAAGGTTTTGATATGTCCACATTTACATCAGCTGTAGGGGAGAATAGGAGAAAGAAATGTGATAAGCTACAGTGCAATTATTCAAGCTGTGTGCAAATATCAGGCATTGAATGGAAATAGCTTTCCATCATATTTCTACCATGTTTCATTACAAGGACTGAATCAATGTTAAAACATAACGAAACAATATTTTTAGCAATAAATCTGAATTAAAATATAATGAAAAATACTATAAGCAGCTGTCACTATATACAGTTTTAAAGAAAGAAACATGGCACAATGTGGATTTTCTCTTTTCTTCCCAGGGATCACCACAGCTATCTGAAAGACACACACTTTATTTGAGCGTGTAGGAGGGTAGATATATTAGTTCCTTTGTGTCAGAATAAAAATATACTTCACATTCTCTTGAGTTTTATATCCAGAAGAACTATTTGACTAAACTCCAAAGCCAACAGCGAACATTTTCAACACATTTTAATGAGTGAATAACATGTGTATTGTGTTGTTTCCTACATAGCTCATATGCAGCAGTCTTCAAGGCATTTTCAGGATGAAATGTGAAATAAAAAGCTAATACAAAAACCGAGGCAGGTTTAGATTTCTTCATTTTCCAGGGAGATTGGAATAATGTATTGCTTTTAAATGGTTTTTAACACTATTTTTAGTTTTAAAATGTTTTTAATCTCCTCACCAAAAAGGATTTTGGTGTTTCTCAGTCTACTAAAAGACTCACAGAAGTTTTAGGAATCACAGTATGAACAACATTGTTAATAGTGACACCTTGGTAGCTGAGATGTAGGAATTAGTTCACAGACAGGAAGCAGGATTTTACGAAGGCTGAAACTTATTTCTGTTCTGCAGTATCAGTATGTAACAATTCCTTACAGAAATCCAGCTTTTAACTTTGTTTTTAGGATTTTTCATTTCAAATTCAGTTTTTAGCTAGTAATGAGACAGCTATTCTGGTTAGGGGGAAAAGCGTTTTTCCCTTTGCTGTTTGACTGCCACTGCCCCAACCTCATGAACCAAAAGTGATTAAAATTCTGTGTATATATCTAAACTAGATTAAATGTTCAAACAGCACCACTTAGTTTCGAGTTTCATTATAAATATATACAGGAAATACTATCTATTGAAGGTTTTACACAGATAAATGAATATTTCATCAAAACTAGTTTCAAACTTTCCAAGATCACATCTTACTCAACATAGATGCAAACTAATGAGCTCAATTCTACCATTCTTTGGGTAATTTTTTACACCAATGGTAAAGGGATGTAGGGGCAGAGTTTCAGAGCTGCTTTTAAGCACAGATTTATACTGACTTCAGAGACTCAAAGGCACATGATAAAGTACTTTTCTGATCCTCTCCTCCCAAAAATATCTGGCACATTTTCCACAAAGATAAGAGAAATTTAATAATGGCTGTGTAAAGTCTGTCATAGCTGAATTAAAAAACCAAAACAACGTTAGAAAAATGTCTGTATACTCCACAAGCTACAGCTAACTGAAATTTAAGACTGAAAAGCGATTTTTAACTTAGAGCTTTAATTACTGGTTTTCTGAAAATGCTTTCTCTTGCACTGAAAGTCTTCCACACTAAACTAGGAACTGGCAAAACACTAGTTAATATGTGAGCCTAGCAGGAAGGCAAGTTCCAAAGCTAGGAAGCTGGGCATTAGAAGAAAACAGGATTGGAAAGGGTTGTTAAACACTGGAATTGGCTGCCCAGGAGGGTGATGGAGTCACCATCCCTAGAAGTGTCCAAGATGCAACTGGACATGGCACTTAGTGCCAGGGGCTAGTTGACACAGTGCTGATCAAAGGCTGGACTCAATGATCTCAGAGGTCTTTTCCAACCTCAGTGATTCTGTGAAGACTTTCAGGCATCCAAAACCACACAAGATCAACTCAGAAGATTTTTCAAAATCCTTATGTACTGACATTTTAATCAAAACCATGGGAAGAAAAATATCTTAACATTTTGGCAAAACTCCCCATACTCTTGGCACTTGGAATACCCCAAGATTTGCCTGCCTTTTATGCAGACATCACTGGACCTCTCCTTCCTTTGAATAGAGAAAGGAGTTAGGAAGAAAGTAGAGACCCATGTGACATTATGACATTAATTAATTTACAATGCTCAAATGGAGTGTTTTTAAATTGAAATGTTAAAATACCAAAGAAACAGCTGCCTTATCAGTAATAAAGGAGTAAAATAGAATAGATGTTATTTATTGCTTTCTGCTAAATAATTAAGTTTCCAAGTTGGTAAAGGAAGACCCTTACTCCTCGGTACAGCAACTTTCACACCTAATTGCTTTATCTAATACACATCTAACTGCCAGCACTTTTCTATGGTAATAGGAAATGAAGAGAAGCCCAGAAGAGGGGAAAAATGCAAGAAACCTCTCTGACACCTAAAAATTTCTTAGAAGTTGACTTAACAGGTGCCAAGGGCTTAACCCAAAGCTTAACACACCCAAACTGAGTGTGAAAGATGGAAAAGGAGATGAACACAAAGGCAGAAGTTTTTTGGGGGGCTTCCTTTGGCCAGGGCAGCTCAGTGGCGGGCCTGTGCTGTATCACTGCTCTTGGCCACTCATCCAAGAAAGAAATAAAAAAAGGGCCAGCAGGACACCAGAGAAATGCAAATGACTTCCCTCTTTTCTGTTTGGAAACTGTGCACATCACACAGAAAGATCTTGTCATGACTGATAACTTAAAGTTTTGTATGAAGTTATTATTAGCCAGTAAATCAGTCCTGAGATAATGTGGTGGCAGCCAGAAGCACAATTGGAGAAAAAGCAACTTTGGAACCTCCACTGCAAATATTTTAACTATCTCGTAATGATATAGGCTATTTTTACAATGGGTTAAAGATCATGTAAAGAGATTCTCTGGTATTTTAAGTAGAACATTCAAAAAGAAAGAAAAACCACACAATTGAGCAATCTTTAGTCTTTAACCTATTTTATACCTTATCCTTAGCAATGTAAAAGAAACTTTAACATTCCTTCTAAGGAAAATATATTTAGGTGATGGACAGAACAATGAAAACTGATGAAATATGAAAAGCTATTTATAGGATTTGATTAAGACAGATATTCAGCAGCTTCAGTCAAAATGGGCTAAAAAGACCTTTAAAATCTATGAGTCACACAGATTCAACTGGAATAAAATTTTTGGGGTGCAAAATCCAACTCTAACGGTTTTTTAGATTATTTTAAACACCTTGGAAGAAATGCACATAACACTGTGCAGATTCTATACTTGTAGGAAAACACAATCTTCCTGTAACTCAGCTAACTCTTTGAATTGCCCAAAATTACATCAGAATCAAGACAGAGCAAAAGGAAGCTCAAAGTCACCTTTAACTCCTCAATTGCATCAGCTTCTCCTTTGCCTATTAGTGACTGGCTACCAAAATTATAACCCAATGCATTCTTTAGATTTATGACACATTAGCAATAACTTATTTTGCCAGGTATTATCTATTTCCAGCAAAAAAAAAGGAAAAAATTACTGTGCTTGCAAATAGACTGCATCAAGTGAGTTATTCTGTTATGCTTAAAGCAAACTGAACTAGATGATATCAAAGCAATTTCTGATGACAGTATAGCATTTGAGTGTTGAATTTGAATTGCTCTTTCTCTTCCTCAATTTCTTCACCACTTCTCTTTAGATTACCCACTAAATCCATGTATTTCAATTATTAGTTTCTAATTAGCCTTCACAACTTTCTGAACAGCAACTAGGAAACAGAATGATAAATAACTAGTGAGTTAAAAGGAGATTAAATAAATATAAATAAATTACTCTTATTATATGCTCCCACCACACCAGCAGATGACTTAACAGTGGAGGAAAAAGAAACACTTTGCAATAATGAAATCAGAGAGGGAATTCAAGTCCCAGAGGCGTTTCTACGGAGTTTTATGTTAATGTACACCTTGTGGGGGACCAAAATCAACTGGAATAGTTTCCTGAAAACCGTTTCCAGCTATTTTCTCATTTTAAAAGTTCCAACTTCACTTGACCCATTAGTCATCATATTACTTACATTTATTATGTATTTTGAAATCTATTACAAAAAACCCAATGGATTCAATATGGCCTGTTTGAACTAAATCATAACAACTATAAAAGAAAACCTATGAGCAGCATTCTGAAATTTCTGTCTGAAACAATTTCTTTCTTTGTCATTTTATTACTTAGAGCTTCAGATAAAACATTGCAGGGTTATAAGTATTTTATCCTTGTTCTCTTAACATTCAAATTTGTATTGGGAAGATATAATTTTCATCTGTGAACTTGGGATAATGATATTACTCAAAAGGACTTTTTATTCAGATGGCTGAGGACGAATAAGCAACACAAAAATAACAAAAGCTCCTAGCATGTCGCTCCAGATAAATTCCAGCTCTTACTGGAGCTGGAAGCTTCAGTGGGCTTATTCTAATATATGCCATAAGTTAATGTACACAATGTTACTACTTCTATGACTTAAAAAGTACCATAGTATTTTCTTAATCTTAAATACCAGAAAGTAAGTGCCATGAAAATAAGCCATAAGCTGAATATGGACAGGCTGGACCAATGGGCCAAGTCTATGAGGTTCAAGAAGGCGAAATGTGAGTCCTGCACTTGTGTCACAACAATCCATACAGCACGACAGGCTGGGGCGAGGCTGTCTGGAAACTGCTTCTTGGAAAAGGACCCAAGGGTGCTGGCTGACAGGAGCTAAACATGAACCAGTGTGTGCCCAGGCAGCCAAGAAGGCCAGTGGCATCCTGGCCTCTATCAGCAATAGTGTGGCCAGCAGGACCAGGGCAAGAATTGTCCCCAGTTCTGGGCACTGGTGAGGCCACACCTCAAGTGCTGTGTCCCTTTCTGGGCCCCTCACCAGACAAAGGACATGGAAGTGCTGGAGAGTGTCCAGAGAAGGGCAATGGAGCTGGTGAAGTGTCTGGAGAGTAAATCTTATGAACAGCAGCTGAGGGAGCTGAGGTTGTTTAGCCTGGAGAAAAGGAGGCTCAGGGGGAACCTTACTGGTCTCTCCAAAAGGAGACTGGAGCCAGGTGGGGAGCGGCCTCTTCCACCAGGCAACCAGCAACAGGACAAGAGGAAAAGGCCTCAAACTGTACCAGGTGAATAATTTTTTCACTGAAAGGGTGGCCAGACATTGGAACGGGCTGCCCAGAGAGGAGGTAGAGTCACCATCCCTTGAAGTATTCAAGAACTGACTGGACATGGCACTTAGTGCTATGGTTCAGTTGCCATGGTAGTGCTACGTCAAAGGCTAGACTTGATGTTCTTGGAGGTCTTTGCCAACCTTAATGATTCTATCATTTATAAGACTGGGATCTTTCCAAAGACTGAGAAATGTTGAAATGTGAGAGAGAAGAATATGCCATTTTCTAAGAATCAGTTCATTTTTTATAAACTTCATTCAGCAGTGGACCTTTTACATCTCACAGCTAATACAAAAAAGGCCAGGTCTTTCACCTTGAGGTTGGACATGGATCTCATTCTCCCCTTCCCAAAGAAGGCTATAAAATATTAAACTTCTTAATATACAGTACTCCTATAGAAAAAACTACTACTTATGCTAAACTCTTGAGATGATTTAATTTCCTAGTCCTAGACAGCAGAGGAGCAGATGATGGCATGAAACACTTTACCAACACTGATATTCTTTCTCCCTCAGCCACCCATTCTGATGTAGGGACTTTAAACAGAGGAAATATGAGGAAGGTAAAGGTAATCTTGAGCCCTGATTCTGATTTGGAGTCAGGGTGGCCCTTCAGCAAAAGGGTAATGGCTGAATTGCAAAAATTAAATTTATAAAAATAGGAAAGAGACATGTAAAGAAAAGACCAGTTGTACTGTTCTCAATTGTCTGGTCAAGCATCAAAAGAGACACAAATTAAGGGAAATTGAAAAGCAAGAAGGATCCAAACGAATTGTTTTTATCCTCTAATTTATCATTCTCAATTTGGATCAAGGCAAAACGAGGAAGAAACTTGAGACAAGGCTTCAGAGGCCATCTGCAGTCCATCTTGAATTCTGCTTCTGTGAGACAGATGCCAGTTAAGTCTAGGAGAGACTGGTAGTCACTGGTGTCTGTGTGCTGCAGCCCCACAGATGCAGCTCTCAAGGCCAGTATGGCAAACTTGAGCCTTCAGGGAGCTCACTCACCCTGAGCTGTGCCAGTTGCTCCCCAGGGAACAACACCTACTGCCATGACCAAGTGTGTCCCTGACCTTACAGGAAGGTGACACACAGACATTAACAGCTCCAGCTAGCCACTGACCTGCTCTGAGATCTCAGACAAGGCTCAGAGTGATGCAATTCTATCAATTTTTTTAAAAACTGTCACAAGTAAACCAAGATAAATTGTTGTAGGTCAAGAAGCCCAGAGATACCATTAATAAACAATGGAGGGTTACTGCTATTCAGTAGATGCTGACTGAAATTAAGCAACTGTGCAGCTACCAAATACAGCTCAGAAGTGTCAAGGGCTGGGTGGTGAGGCCAAAAATTATAATGGGGGCATCGAGAGGCACTATCATGAAAGAAAAACCTTGGCTAAGGGAAGCATTAACTCTCTCAACAGAGAGTCAGGGAAGATGAAGCACAATACAGTGAGACGAAATAAATTGTTCCAGGTCATGGAGCACGTTTGTGGAAAAGAAAAGAACCCATAAATACTAACTCTCTATTTTCTGCTTAGCTGCTGAATAATACATCTATATTAAGACACACATGGGAAAAAAAAAAAAGATGTTTCAGAAAATGGAGCAAATGCTTGAAATAAGTGTTAAAAGAATGCGAGTACACTAAAAAAGATTGTAAGAAAATATTTTTCAAGTTATCCATGTGGCTCCACTGTGCAGTTTTCATTTTCTGTACTTAGGCATATAAGAAACTAAATTTAAAATAAGTGTTGCAGACTGTTTTTAGAAATGTACTTTGATAATTTTACTCATTATTACACTGATATTACAGACAATAGATGTGTCAAGTCCAAAGCAATACCTACAGGCTGGTACACCTGTTTGGAATATTTCTCTTTGCCCTCTTAATCAAATAAATATAATTTCATGGCTACAGTGTCAGTGCTTTAAAAACTTGTTTGTAAAAGAGCAAAGGGAAAAAAAAACCTACTAGAAAGCTCAAAAGTTTTGCAAATGACCCAGAGTTAATTAGAAAAGTCTGCACCCTGGCTAGTTCCCCTTCTCACGTGTCAGCTCTCATTAAATCAAAAAATTCTCTTTTCAAAGTTAACAAACACCATGGTTAACAAAACTGTTAAACTGGGATCAAGTGGGCACATTCCTAGGTTTATATATGATGTCATGCTAAGCAGCCCACAGCTGAACTTGCAAGTAGTATGAATGATTTTTCAATATATTAAGTATCTGATCTAATGCTAATTTTCTCTCTATAGGCTAACTGTGCTGGGAACAGGTGGCCCTGCTTTCAATTACGGAGGGCTAACATGCCAGTGTGAGGCCTGGATTAGTTCACCTTCTCACAGGGAATTTGCCTCGGTTGGGAATGGATTTATTATGGCTTCACACATGGAACGGAGCTCATGTCAGCTGAGGGCAGTGATACATCATATGATTCAAATTAACCTGCTGTGGACTGTTCCGCAGGGCTGATATTGTGTATTAAAATGACGACATTTTTAAAACAGCTTGAAAGAAACCAGGATTGCTGAAGTGCAATGGTTCCAATTTGTTCCAACTAATCTATCACCTGCTGGAGATATTATTCTAGTGGGTTTCTGGTAGCTGCTATTTTCCAGGTTTCTCCAAACCACTGACCTTGGTAATGGATACAATTGTTGCCTCTGCAAACAATGGGGAAAAAAGGCCGGAGAGAGTGCCATGGTGCAGTTCTGATTATTGTTTTTTATACCTAAGCCTAGATCCCCTGCTGTGCCCCTCGTGGTCCCCAAATCATGTGTGGAGGGACAGGCATGAAAGAGAAACCCACCAGTTTCTCACTTTATCTTTCAGTGGGACACAACATTTCTTAGTTTATTTGGATATTGTCCTCTGCAGAACTTATTTATAAAGGTGAATGATCAAGGACCTCCACTATTTCACATCTAACCCAATGCCTTCCCAAGAAACTACTGTGGAAAGAGGACTTCAGTATAAAGCATCCATGATTTGTGTGTGTAAGTATTTAAAGGCAATTTGTACGAAGTTTTACTTAATAAATATGTCCTTGTATCGTTTGCATCCAGAAAGACTACATCAAAGACAGCTTTTATAGGTAAGAAAGGTGATTAAAAATTCCAGAAGGAGGACTAGAAGGTAAAGACAGTTATTTTACAAAACCTATTAAAACAAGATGGTCATATTTGTTCCTCACATAATGAATTATATCCAATGCCAAAGCAATAAATAGCTCACTTCTATGCATTAGACAAAAATTAGATGTACAATCCAGTAACAGACTGAATATTAAAGATAAAGGGTCACGGAAAGTGATGTAAATGGAATTTGAAAAATTTTAAATAATTAGTTTCTGTAAAAAGGGAAAGAATAGTCCTTTAATACGTTGTGGGGTTAAAGTTGAGGTCTGTTCCCACAGGCCTGATGATGAATGCTTATTTCTCCTAGGATCCTATTACCTTAAATCTGGAAGAAATATAGTTTTTCTTTAGTTGCCAAAAATGTACAAAATAATCAACTCATGTGGCGAGAAGTGCATTAATGTATCCTGTTATTCTCATTTAATTAGTGGTTTCCAAGTTTAGCTACTTGCTGTAGTTTTTTGATCTCCGACCTAATACACACTGACAACCTGGTTTCCTGTGTGGTGAAACCATAAGATTTTTCTGTGGAGCACCATCTACTTATCTACTTCAGCTGACAAAGTATTTGCAAGAAGTACTGGTTTTATCTAACACAGCAAACACTGGGAACCACTTGCAGATTTTTTTCTGTTAACTGCCTGATAGTACTTTGAATTATAAAATATAGGCATGTTTGATTCTTATATTTGAAATTTAACCTCAGCACACCAATGTATTTTGAAAGAAAAATGGCATTACAATTAAACCACTGAACTCTGAACACTTAAAATCAACAGAAAACTGTATAGTTATCCCAACTGCTATATATTTTTGTCTGCATAGGTACATCTTTTAAAAATGTGCTGACTTTTCAGAACAGATGATCATCTGTAACCAACAGGCAGCACCTACCAGTACATTCAATGCATTTCATCAGTTTACTTTCTAGAGTTATAAACCACATATACATAAATGACTATTAAACACACACTATGTCATTAGAAAATAGGTCACTTAGTAGCAGCATTCTTTGCCAGATATTCACCAAAAAAGAACAGCCTTCAAGGCCTGCAACATAACTCTACTCCAGCAGTGCCTTTATTTATCCAATTTATTAGCTAAGCTGTCTCCCATCACACATACTGTTTGCTGACCTTGCAAGAGCTCTTGGGAGTTGTGCTGAGGTTCTTCTCCTCAAAGAACAACTGCCAGCTGAGCTAAGATCTGGTGGTGTAACACTTTCTCCAGGGCTGCTGACAGCCAAGCTACCTCACCCTGGAAGAAGCTGTGGTTAGGGGACTTCTTGTCCCGCAGGGGAGTTAGTAACTCATTTTCCAGTAGCCTGCTGAGGAGCTGTCAGGCTCTTGTAACTCTTTGCATGTGCTGTTCTGACGCAATCACATGCAGAATGAGCCTTCCATTACTCATCCAATGAAACTTCCATCCCCCAAGGAAGGCTTCTTGGTAAAGGTTAGTTTATTTGAAGAGGATCTCACAGTGGTAACAGCTGAGGTTAGAAAAATCTGCAAGGGATGAGGGAGCTGTTTTTTTATACTACACTGGCAAACACTTCATTAAAATTCAGAGAAATTACTGTTGAGTCATGTATAATGATAGTTCCAATTAGCAGCAAAAAGATGATGAAAAAAGCCTTTTGGCTAAGAATAGATCCTGGAAGAAATCTCTGAAGTTTTAAATGCTTTGCAAGAATAAATAGATTGAAGATTACGATGCATTAATTTATGGTTTTCCAGTTCCCTAGTCAGCAAAACATTATGGAGGGGAGAGATTCAACACTAATGCAAGATACAACTGAACTGGTGAGATTGGGGTGGACACACTATTGGTGAATATATACTTTGCAAGCTGGTGCCAACTTCCATGTTTGCTAGTTTAGCTAAGAATCTGTCCTACTGACAGGACAGCATCAAGGGAACACCCTCAGGTGTGCAATAAATGAAATAATTAATTTTAATAATTAAAATTAAAGAAATTAAATATTAGGCTATGCCAGGAAACTACAGTGAGAACCTTGAGAGAAATGGAATGCATAAATGAAGGGTCTGGGAATATGGAAATCTGACAAACGTAGGGTCAGAGGACATATAAGAACTGGGGGCAGAAGGATAAAAGAAAACTATTCTGGCAGCAGTGATCAAAAGGTCCCTGATAGCAGGTATCTTAACCCCTCTTGTGCTGTTCCTGGTTAGAATGAAAAGCCATCATTACTATCAATTAGCCATTTTTTTTCTCAAATGACAGCAGAACACCCAGTAGGCCTGAAGATTCAAAGGCCTATTAATAATAATCCAAATATGGATCAATATAACAAAAGCTCTGCATTGTCAAGTGGTTCAAGTGGTTTTAAAAGTCTTCCCTAAAATGATGTCTTTAGATAGCCTGGAAAACAACAAACAAACAAACAAACAAACCAAAAAGGGCAATGATGAGGTTGTTCATGTACTTTATTGTTTCCTTTAAACTTAAGGAAGTTAAGTTTTGCCTGTGTGCAAAAAACGTTTTTTGATGCTACTTAACCACGGTATTCATACTCGAGGTCAAACATGTGTGTCTCACTCACTGGTTACTCAGTTTGATGTCTTGGGCTCTGATATTCAGAAGTGATTACTACTTCACCCACAGACAGTATGAGCTGTGTTTCCAACACAAAGTTCTATATTTCAAGCACTTTGGAAAACTAAATTGTGTGTTTTAAACTGATAACCTTAATAAAACGAGAAAACCTTTAATGTCCCTGTGCCTCAGTTGTCTTCTGTGAAATGGCAAGGGCACAGTATTCCACCATCCATGTGAGGGTTGTGCAGGTAAATCAGTATTTCTGTACTGCTCAGATGCTATAGCTGCAAGGCATGCAAAGGTAATTCTGCTGCAGATCCAGGATTAGAGAGTGTGCTGTAAGACTGTATGAACAGGTAACTGAATGAACAGGAAAATCCAGTACTGAAGAGCTTCTCACTTAATAACTGGTAACAGCTCACTCTGTGATGTGTGAAGTAAGGATATTAAGGATTAAAAAAAGTTAAATAATTCAACAAACTATAAAAACTATGCATACGAGAAAAAAGTTATTATGTATTTTCTAACTTTCACTATAACCTCAATTATTCTACATTGTAATGTAGCTATAAATACATACTTCAAAAAATAGGGAATGCAATTTGCAGGAATTTCTGATGCTCTAGCAGTGGAACTTCAAGTCACACTATGTTACATAAATACTAACAAACCTCTACACTACACCACTTACACTACTTAAAGAAACAAAAAATCACTGATTTTTAAATTTTACAGTATCAGCACTTTGGGTGATTGAAATTTCCAGTGCCAGGTATCCAGATTTCAAAGAACCCAAGAAGAGATAGCTTAGAAAAATCTTCTGAAACATTATAAAAGATATTTTCTAAACACAATTCCAATCAAGTTTCAGTTTTCTAGAACTAGAGGCAGGTAGGCTTCATTCTGCTGGAAATTTGACAAATTCAGCCTTTCTAAACTTACTGTGGGAAGAAAATTATTAATAATTAGACCTTAAATCAATGACTGGTCCAGGACTGTCCATTCCCCAGTTTTCACTTTCAGGGTAATTGCTGGAGGAAAATTTCATATTCGTGAGCAAGGAATACAATACATTTCTGATTATCTGATATCACTGAGTCATAGAATAATCAGGGTTGAAAGGGACCTTAATGCTGATGACCTTCGAACTCCCCTGCCATGGGAAGGGACACCTTCCACTAGATCAGGCTGCTCAGGGCTCATCCTGTGTCTATTTGTGCACATCTACAAACAGATTACATTAGAAAAGAAAGATTAAAGTGCAGCACTTACCTGGTCCATTAAGGAAGTCTTTAATTTGCACAGTGATAAGAGGAGGTGGAATACCACTTTTAGCATCGACCTCTCCTGCTACTGTCTGCAACCAAATCTTGCAATAATCCAGAGCTTCTGGTAGAGTCTTCCCAGGATCTACAGATGATAATCATCATAGTAATGAATTATATTCCAGGAATATGATAAATTACAAAATGCTACATACAAAATTGACTAGACAAAGAGTTTGAAATGTAATATGGTAAATATTATACCTAATATAATGGGTTTACTTAGTATGTGCACCTACAGACAGATGCATGTGTAGAATAATGCATACACTCATGGGCAAGAGGACAAAGTTCTAATTACAAAAAATTTAGAAAACTCGCAAAAACATCAAGTAAAATAGGAGTAAAATACACCAATAAAACAAGATGACTGTAAGTAGCACACAATTAATTAATTAATTAATTATTACATAATGGCACTTAAGGACTCCTTATGAGAGCATCTGTGCTCAAAACCTGCTGCTAGATTATACTGTCATTGTTCGGTAGAGAAAATAATAATGGAAAGGTAAATTATAAAGGCAGAAATCTCAGAATGCTATGAGAGCTCAGGAACAGAGCATGTCAACAGTGCAGTTACATCATTCCCTTCACAGCTTCACTCAATAGTTAATCAGTAGCTATTCTTGGGTATCACCTTGAATGGTATTCCTTTGATCAGTCTGTAATACTAAAAAAGAACATTAAAATTAAACCCATCCAAGGGCTATTCTTGTCTTCATTTTCATGTATCACACATAGCAAAAACAGTTGGGTAAAAAGGCTTTTTAATCTTTAGGGACTCCTGACCTTCATTAGGAGCATTCTCAATTCTAGCATTATGGTCTTAAATTATAAACAATCAGTCATTGTTTCTTATCAAGTCTGCTATGTTAATTATTGAATGTCTGTCTTGTCCTCAACTTAAGGAGATTTTCTTGAAGCTATTCTCTCCTTTTCAGTCAATTAAAAACTGCTATAATTGCTCTGAGTTTTACTGAATTAATTCTTTTCAGGAACAGGATTTACATACTCACTGTTACAATCAACATATGGTATTGTGGTATCACAGTCATATGTGGACTGGGTATATAAAGTCAGCTTTGGAATTTGTGTTTCTTGACCTTATCATGTGATTCATATAAAACTTGGCACATATGAGCCCTTATGTGATTTCAAAGAACCTACTGAAACCAATTGATCATGACTTTAGATCTATATGGAAAAGATCAAAAGTTAGCACATTCTTTTGTTTTTATTTGATCAATTTTCAGGCAATGACTTTACAGCAGTATTTGTACTGTATGGCATATACATTACAGCCTTTTCTTCCCTCTCTTCCTGCTACACATTTATAAAGTCAGCTCTCAACAGTTTTTTAAGAGCTGTCACTGCATACAACAGATTTGTATATTTTCCATGAGAATTTCTCTATTTTTTACCATTCTCAACCCTTTTATTCTAATTACAATAACCAGAGTGGTGTGGCACACTCCCTTTTCTATAGTAACTGTTTTAGGGAATATCTTGTTGTGTCTGGCATTTTCCTAGTATACTGAAACTACAACTACTACTACTTCTGCTGCTGCTGCTGTCATTTATCATCATCATCATCTCTTTGGCCAGCAAGGTACGCATTTTTTCCAAAACACAGATTTGTAGTTGTTCTGAACAAAGATGTTATCTCTGACTTGGATCTATAAAATAATACCTTATTTTGTGCTGTTGGATCATCATAAACAGCTAACATCCTAATGTTTTTCAGAATATATAGTGTAAAGCATCATAAAAATGACTGAATATTGCTCAGTGAACATCACTGAATTGATTAAATTAATCTCTAAGTTACTGTTCCTCCGTAAGTATTAATATAAACATTTAAGTGTACCAATATGGCACAAAACATTGCAATATGCCATTATTTTGTCTCATTTCTGGAAGATATCATCACATACTGTACATAGCAACCTGTATCATCCACCAACGTTTCAGAAAACCCACTACATTTAGCTGAGCATGCCTTTTGTAAAATACACTTACAGGTAGTCATTATCCTAATATGTGTTTATGTTATTTATTACTTAATAATTATTTCAAAGTTGTAGCTCTTCCAAGCTGAAAGTATCTCTGATGAAAAGAATTTACATAGCAGATAATCCCTGCATGACATATTTCATTAACTATACAAACTGCCTCAGGCCACTGGGAACTGCAGCACTTAAGCACAGAACCAAAAAATAAAGCAACCACGGGATTCTCAGGAGATGGTTTTGCTCTGTCACGTCTCCAAGGAGTGCAGCACTGTCATCTCTTCATAAACTGGAGCACTGCAGGACTGGGATATGTGAATAATAAGGACTCCAAAATTTACGTATTAGGAACACTAAATGAAAAAACCTCAGTGTACAAAATTAGTGCAAGTCTAACAAAATAAATTACTTTTAACCCAGCATTGGTCTTACTGATTTCAAGTATTTTTAAGTTCAAGTGAAACTGAGCTAATTTTGGAAGCAGGAGTATTGCATTCACAATTTTGCATCAGAGGTCATAATATCAAAGGGCCATGCAAAGACCCAGCTTGAGTGCTTCCAAGCCTATGGCATAGAGTTAATTTGGAACCTGGGTAAGAGACTTGGCTGTCTAGCCAAATATGGAGTTTTAAGTTTTTATGTAATGATAAGAAAGCTAAAATCCAGAGGTTTCAAAATTGACTATGCCTGTGTATATATAAAAGTTGAAGGGAGTTCAAAATAAAATGTATGCGGGTAAAACAAATATATATCTCAAGGGTCAAACAACTAAGATGTGTATCCTATTAAAATATCTTCTAAGGTAGAAAACAGCACAAGCATTTTCATAGGATCAAGAATCAGTAAAGGAATAAAGCAATATCAGTCAATCAATCCTTATGCCAAAAGCACAGGAAATAGAGAAGCAATTGAATGAAAAAAAGGAATTTTAGAATGAAAAGTGAGGAATTTATGATGAGAAGATCTGTTAGAAAAAGGATTCTTGTCTCTCAAGAAAATGATGGAAGCATTCAGAATGTTTAAAAATACACTTGACAGAACACTATAAAATATACAATTGGGAACAATTACGCATCAGCAGGGAACTGGTTCTGAATAATGTATTATAATAGGTCATTTCCATTTCCATTTTCTATGATTCTCCCAAAAATCAACACTTAAATTTGCAGTTATTTGTATAAAGAAAATGCTGGAGAAAACCCAGGGGATGCATATATAAGTAAAAGGAGAGGCTAGAATTACTCCATAGCAAGCCAAGAGAGAGAAAAGAAAGGATTGAGAAGCGAGGAGCAGTGAAGACAGCCAGAAATTTTATCCTCTACACCATGTGAAAAATTTGTCTGTGGCAGCAAAAGAAAAATGGTGAGACAACTATCACAGATTGACAAGACTTTAAATTACAAGACTGTAATTTAAAATCTGTTAGACTGAGAAGGTGAAGCCTTCAATAGATTCACATTTACTTTCCTCCCTCCCGTCTAAAATAAATAAAAAAAAATAAATAAATTTCTGGCTATTTTTGAATTCACCCAAGCATCCAAAGCTACTTTTAGCCTTGCTGAGATTCAGACCTCAGCTCCAAACTTCACTTTATGAAATATCTTCCTTCACTTGATTTGAGTGTGCAAGCTTTTGATTTCACTGCTATCCCCTTGGTATTCTGTTAACAGCAGACAGCAAACCCAAAATTCTGAAGAGAACAGAGAATAAGGGGAAAGGAAACAAGGAAGGGAGGAGAAAATTCACATCTTGATTTTCATTCTCTAAAATTTGTCTTTGTCTGTTGTGCCTTATCTTCTTTTTGCCAGGGGCAAATTAAAGAGAGTCTTTCTTGTCTGGACTCAGATGTTTGTTAGTTCTTATCTATATTGCATTCTCACAAACTGTGAGTTCTACAGCACTTCAAGCTAACAAACTTAAAAATGGAGCTCTCTATCTCTACAAGACCTTTTGAGTGTAAACTGTCCAATTAGGAAATGCCACCTAGATTAATTTTACTTTTAATCCAATAACCAACCACCCATGGCTCACAATGCGGATTTTTCTATCCAATTACACCATAGCACCTAGAGTCATGAAGAAGGTAAAGAAGGACTAGCTTCTGCCCTAAAACTTCCATCTTGCTTTATATATATTACTATATTCTAAAACCTTAAACTCTTAAGTTTTCCACCATGTGACATTATGCACTTCTACTCAAACTACACACCCATAACCCCAGTTCTGTCATTCAGTTTTGGAAGCCTTCTCCACAGCCTCAGGTCAAATGCAGTGTTCTCCTGGAGGTCAGTGCCTGTCAGCACAAAAAGTCCCAAATTCTCAGTGACCAGGGCTCCAACGTTTGTCCCTCTTTGTAGCTGACAGCCAGGCCAGCTAAGGGGCCAGAGTGTGTGGGAGGTGTAATGGGGGGAGCTCAGGGACCCAGAGCCCCCCTCAGCCCCAGGCAGGGGACAGGGGACAGGGACAGGGGACAGTGCTACCGAGTGCAAGTGTGGGACAGCAGCTTGGCCTGCTCTGCTGGAATGCTACCCAGCCCAAACGAGCACTGCAATGTGCTTTTATTTCAATGGATGAATCACATTTTGGTCTGCAGTCAATTTTAAAAGCCAGTATGATGCTGCAATCATCTCTGCATTTGAAACTCTGAAGTGGAACGTTTGGTCTTGTTTTCCAAACGGTTTCCACTGGAATTTAAAGAACACAAGTGAAAAAACATTTCTGCTAGCGTACTCACAAGTGCTGTGTCAGGAAGCTCAAAAATGAACACTTACAGTAACCTGAGGAATGCACATTCCCTGGCCAATTTGGCTTTATGGGTGGGTGCTGCACTGCTCCCCCCTCATCCATGACTGCAGATGTACTGGACAATAAATACACCCAGAGGGGAACAGGTGACACTCCAGCAGAACTCCCTCAATGCTACGCTGGAAACAGCCTTAAATCCTCTCTCTGCCATGTAGGAAGCACAGGCTGACGGAGAGGCAGTGAATCAGGCTCCATGCCAGAGCCAGCCTGGACTGCTTTTCATGCAAAAGCCTGGAAAAGGCTTTCCATTAGATCAGAGGTTACATGTGGTCTTAGCTACTGCATCTGCTCTTCATGGACCCCCTGCCATCAAAGGCGTGGGTGTCAAATAAAGTAAAATAAAATAAAAATCAAGAATAATTCTGGATGGCCACACAATGACTGTTTTTTGCAAATAAGTTGTTGGCGGAAGTTGAAGAAATTCCATGCATAACAGATATTTACTGAGAATTTTCTCTTCCTTGAAACAACCAAGCACCACCACCTCCTCTTTGAAAGTAAACAAACAAACAAATAGAAAAAAGATTTTTCAAGAATGCCCAGAGCACAGTGGTCAGGAAATGAGGCAATTTTGTATCTGGATTACATTACCTGAAACAAAGCAAATAAAGATTTAAAAAAAATATTTATAAAAGCAGCTTATGAGATTACATTAAAAACAATTGCACCCACTTTTATTTAAGTAAAAATGGCCAAAACTCTGTTAGCAAAAACTAACAGTTAGCAGATGCCTTTTTGTTAAATATAGGATGAGTATTTAACAAAAAAGGGTCACTTACCAGTACCTTTTAGTCTATTTTTACAGAATCTCACAAGTAAACTCAAGGACCAACTAGTCTTTTTAGTGTCACTTATTAAGGAGTTAAACTTTATTCCATTAATTTATTTAGTTTGATTTCAAGCTCCTGTACCTTGCAGTAGCATCATTGCAATCAAGCCGCGCAATTACAAAACACAAATAAAGCAGTTTTAGCACAAGCATAATAAAACTGAGTTAACATTTCAACAACCTAATAAGTCTCCTGCTTCTACAAATTGACCTGCCAGTGGACTTGGTTGTTGAAAAGACTGAGGAAACACAACCATTGGGTCTTCAGCTCCCAGGGGGAAGGCAAATGCTCCCACATACAGAGACTGGTCTGATGCAAATGTGCTGCTACCGACTGATAGTTAATAAACCAAAAATACTGAACTTTTAAATGTTTCCTATTTCCTCCTATTTAATTCTTAAGTTCTTATTTCTTTCATGTTTTAGAAATTAAGCTAAAAATAAACAACACAGCTAGTGTCAGAGGAGCCAAGTTTTTTGGATGAAATTTGGTGCTTCAGCCACTGTACTCTGTCTCACAAAGACAGCAATAGTTTAATGTGCAAGATTGTGAATTTTATGCTCTATTCAAAACTAATAACAAAACTCTTGTCCCAAATAAAATACATATGGCTTCATAACAGTATAAAATCTTCATTTCTACACAATGTTCGAAGCAGTAAACCATCATGAAGCAGTAACCCTTAATTCTGTCACCAGCCCAGGACTATTATTCTCTTTAAAATTTATGTTGGTACAATTTAAAAGATAATTTCCCCGTTTTATACAAAGGTTCATAAAATAGACTGTCATCAAATTACCTATTAGAAGCATTTCTAAAGTCTAGAAAATCTTTGTTGACTTACAGCTAAACAACATATTTCTCAGAAGTGCACTGTTGGGAGGTGAGGGACGAAAAGCACAACTAGATCCAGACTATCACAGGTTTTATTTACCCTGAAGTTTTTTTGTGGAACTAATGTCAACCAAAAAGTAAGACCTTCCTAATTTCTCAACAGAATTTTATATTTGTTTCTGCTTGGCAAAAATTTGAGGGTTGTTCCAGAACTGTGAGGTTTTTTTTTTATAAAAGCTGTAAGAAATGGCACAGTATTTCACAAGACCCAAATCTATGGCTGTTGAAGGAACAGTATTCAAGTCTTCAGAATTTCACACCGACAGAAACAATTTTTCCAAATGTTTTAAAACATTCCTAAAATACTCTTATGCAGTGTATATGCTGCAGAATGCATAGAATACATAGAATGATTTTAAACGGGAGATATTTTATTAGCATGTTTTGAATGTAAATATTTCATATATAGCTTAACTACATAAGTTTAACCGTATTAGTTTAAGTAATGAGAAAACACCCCCACAGGATTACCAATAAAACTTTATAACAGTGTAATTTTACTCACACAAATCTCAAATTTTAGGCTGTGATCAAAATTTGCTATGTTATAGGCCTGAATTTTTGAGCTGCTGCTATGCTGTTGCCTATCTCCGTCACAGGATGGATATTTTCACTAGGTCTATGATTTGGTTGGTTGTCTTTTTGTTTTGTTTTCAAGGGGGAATATGCTCCCTCAGTTCTTACAGTCCAGTTAAAATATATCTTTGAAATTAAGCTTAAGTTCTCTTCCCTATTCTGTGTTAGATAATGGAGTTAGTTGCATGCATATGTATACACACAAGAGCAGTCTTCTAGAGAGGCTAACTGGAAATCTAGTTGAGCAACATTCACTGCAATTTAAACATCATTTATGCCTTTTTTCCACTCTCCAGTCCTTGATACACACAAAAATATAGGAATACAGTGCATATGTATTGTACAGAAGGGGAGAAACTAACTTGGTTCTTTCAAATAAACTTTATATTGTTCTTCATATGGACAATACATCTCTTTCAAACAAAACTGTCAGCAAATAGTCACCATATCAAGAAGAGTTGGTGTAATTGATGAAATCAACCACAGCAGCACAAAAAAATGCTACAAAGAGCTCCTTATTCTGTATTATATGATATGCAATATATAGAGTGTGTAATAGGTACACACATACACACCCAAACACATATATATATATATAACAGATATAGTTCATGGCTATTTTCCCTCAAATAATGTTAGAAAGGAAAAACAGAAATTTCCAATACTGACATGTTACTATAGTGATATGACAACATTAATCCTAAATTATACAATTACCAACATAGCAGGTCTTCCTGAAGAAGAGGCAATAAAAACTTTATACTACCTCTTTTGCTGAATGAATTAGTGTGTAACATGAAGTCTGCCCTAATTTTATCAACTTATGAATATATTTAGGATGGTGCTTTTAGGTACTAGCACTCTCAAACTCTTTTGAAAAGAGCACTACTGCTCTGGCAGCAAGCACAGCATTCTGTGTGATGCACAAGCAAGGTAATTATTTACTGCTCACAAAGGCAGCAGGATGAGACCAGGACTTCCACCTTCACATACTGTCTGAGTCCTACCTCCACACTTTTTTACATTTGCCTGACATGGAGACACAAGTCCAAAGAAAAGAGTAAGAACCATTTATGGCCAATCTTTGGTCTTCCAATTGAGCTGGAATATGGTGACTGAGGAGCTCTCAGGCTGTACGTTCCTACTATCCATATTATTTAGACTTCTTGCCATGCTTCTGTGCTCTCTGATGCACTTTCAATTTGTAAGAACACTTTATTATAGCTTGTGTTTTGTAGAATTGCTACCACAGACATGAAGATAGTGAAAGATTTCAGGAGTTAATTGTAGAAGCAGAATGGACAGAACTTTGCCCAGTTCATTGCTGGTGGCAGCTTGTACCAATGACCGACAATGAGAAATGAATGAGGAATGAAGAAGCCCTATTGCATCTTTCCAAAGCACTGACTTAATGAAGATGTGATCTTAGACCTACTCCAAGCTTCCTTCAAGCTTTGCTTTGTGAATTCTCTTCACACTAATTGCTGAAATGACCACATTTTACATAGTTTTTAAGAAATACCCATGAGAATCTGGAGTAAAGCAAATTTATGACACAGATGTGTTTCGTTCAAGGCAGAGCAGAAGAGGAACAGCAGAGAAAGATGAAAACATAAGGATTAATAAAATGTATCAGAGAACAAATCTTCCTGTTTTAAGTATCTTCTCTTCCACTGCCTAATCTTTCTCACTGTTTAATCCCTCTTAAAAGTTCCACTACAATTCAGATTTCTGAGAACAGTTAAGATTGCATTTTTAGTCTTTTGCATAAGCACATTGTTTTAATGCTAGTTTTCAAAAGATACCATCTCATTCAGTAAAGATTTGGTAAAGCTGCACACAAAAGTATACTACTTTTCACAAGTGCTGTGCTGAGAATACTGTCAAGGAAAAACTAGCAATACCTGTAGTTCTCAGAAACAATTCAGAAAACAATTTAAAACCCTGTATCATTCTGGCTGTATGCTCACCTGTAACTCTGCATACTCATTTACACTTTTTGGGGTAACACTCCACAATGATATTTCTCATGAAATCATTATACCCTGTACTGACTGCTAGACAAATGAATTGCAGTCACTTGATTTCTCTCTTCAGCACTACAGTTAAGGCAGAAAAAGAATCTTTCAGAATACTTTCTACTGAACAGTTTTTTTGACATCTCTCATTATAAACTTTGCATATGGAATTAAAAAAAAAAAGCACTTTTTAAGAGATGGAATTTGCTGCAAAACCCTATTGCTCAATTGAATAAAAACTTAAAATACATGACATCACTTGATGCTGTTTGAAAGACCACTTCATTTTTTTTACAGCTTATGTTCAAAACACCAGGTGCTTCTACAGCGTTTATATTTACATTTTATTGGTAGGCTAGCATAGGAAAATATTGTGACATTCAGTCATAAAAAACGCTCTTTTATGAAATTACCTTAGCTTACAACTTGAGAAGTTACAGCAATGCAACAATCCCTGTCACAATCTGGTAATGAGAAAGCAATACTAAGAAACAGGAAGAACTGGTTGCTAAAAGGTTAGATCTTAATTAATTTCAAACATTTTACACACTTAACTTGATTCAGCTGTGAGATATAATCCTAAAAATATGTATATTCAGCGATTGATATTAAAGATGTCCTGAAGTTCTCTCAGCTGTTTTCCACCACCTCTGTAACTTTGAGACGTGCAATTGTTTTCACAGCTCTAACCAGGACGGGATGTTTAATGCTCTTACCTGTACACTTGTAGTCTGAAGCGACTCCTTTAAGGCCAGCATCAAACACTGATATTTCTACTTTTTGCTTTCTGTGGTGGCAGCTGAGGAGCACAGAGGGCTGTGACACAACCAGGTAGAGAAAAGGCTGCAGCTCGATGTCCCCCGTTCCCCGGCGCCCAGGCTGCCGTACAATAGTGATGCCCAGGGCTTGTCGAGCAGACGATCTCGTGGAAGCGTGCAGACTTTCCAGTGACAAAAGACCTGCTTTTCTCCCAGCAGACAGGGGAGGGTTACTGTTCAAAAGATCATCTGCTGTGACAGAAGAGATGCACGGCTGACTGGGCTTCTTGGTATCCTGGTTGCTGCCTGAGACTGTTTCTGGAAGGTTCAAGGAGCTTTTACCTATCTTCTCACCATCCTTCTGATCCTGCACTGCCTTTGATTTAGGTGAGGAGGTGCACGAGTACGTCATCAGTGAGATTCGACTAGCTGTAACAAAAACGTCAAAGGGAATGAAGTTGAGATTCTTCACGATGGAAGACTGGCGGGAAGGACGGGCAATGCGGTGCTGGCTGGTGCCACTGTGCTGCTCGATCTGAATGATTCTGATCTTAACACTGTCACTGCCAATCCCACTGTCCTGTGCCCCACTACAACGGGAAGAAGTCTCAACTGTTCCTCCATCGGCCACATCCATCTTCTTCTGTTCTTGCTTGGAAACCTGCAAAGGAAAATGTTATATTAACTTCTGATATCCATATCCCAACTATTTCCACTTCAGTCATAGCAAAAAATCACTACATAAACACGATGTCAAAAAAGAGAAATATAAAAAAAAAATCTGCCAAGTTAACTTTAATGCAGTAATCACTCATAAAAACACAGCAGGTGTCTGTTTCAGTGAAATGATGACTCACAATAGCTGAAGAGCCAAAAAAACACATGAAAGAGGAAAAAAAAGCAAGCAGTAAGGATCTCTAGGCTTTGAAAACATTTTTTTAAAAATTAAACTTTTCATTTACTTTCATACTCTAAAGAATTTATAAGAAACTTATGGATTAATATAAACCCCTATATCTGTGAAATAATGTAATGTAAGTAAAAGCCTAGTTAGAATTGTTTTCCAATTTTGAGCACTGATGCTCAAAAAGTCACCTTTGTCACTAAAATTTGTACTGTGATTAGATTAAGTAGAACATAATATTAATCCACTACACAATCATAGAAAGACTAAATGGAAATTATAAACTGAAATGTATAAAAAATGTAGAAAAAAATAATTTTTCTTAAGAGTCATGGAAGGCAGCTGCCTTATCTAAAACACCAAAGTTAAAGGAAACATCAGAACTATGCAAAGAATATCTCAGTGATGGGTATGAGCTCTTAGCTGACCGAGGCCACATATTGGGTATTGGCTGTGAAATTCATAGGGTTTCACATGAGAAATCACTGCATATAGAAATATTTCAAAAAGAAGACGTACACCACTGACAAACAAAAAGAGTGCAAGAGTGAAATAAAAAGTTGCAAGGCTGTGTCCAGAGACCTTACAGTATCAGCTCAAGAGACAGATATATCCCAAGACAAAGGTGAAAAGTAGGTTTTCAGGAAAATCCACTTTCAACGCTGCTCATTAAATAAGTAGAAATTCTACCAAAAGCTTGAGGATAAGGTGGGGAGCATATACTAAAATATGTGGCAAAAAAACATTCTGTAAAAATTCAATAATTGATGTATCCCTAATTCCTCAGATTCATATGAAGGTTAGAGTCATACATTCACCCTGTATAGCTTCCACAGCATAACTACAACTTCCACCTGTGCTGCTGCAGTAGTTTCTGCTCTGCTCTCCACAGGAGCTAACATAAGAAATGCCAAACTCAGTCTGATTCGTAACCCATCCAGCCCAGTACTCTGTTTTCAATAGCACCAGGAGGAAACTCTCTTAAGAAATACAAGAAACTCTGTCCACTTCCTGCAATTGCTCCTCTCCTCCACCCCAGGCATCCACAGCTGCTGCATGTAGGATGCCAGGGGTACATGTTTGTGTGGTTGTTTTAGTAACCATTTCTGCACTTCTTGTCCATGAATTCATGCACTTTGTTACTGAACACACTGACAGTGCCTGCTCTCTACAACCTTCAACAAGTTCCAATTAAAAAAATTTTGCTTTAAATAATTTCCTCCTAAGTGACACTGCTTTCCCCCAAATCTTTTACAGCATATGAATCGTTCAGGCCCACATTCAGCTTTATTAGTGTTGTTACTGACTTTGTAAGCTATGATCACAGCCCCCCTCAGCCTTCTCCTCTTCAGACATGGAAATCACAGCCTTTTTAGTCTCTCCTCACAAAGAAGGTGCTCCAGCACCTTCAATCTTTTTAGCCTCCCTTCTCTACTTCTGTAATTCCACTATGGCCTTCTTGAGTACTCTACAAAGCACCCAAGAAGTGGAACCACTAAAATTCTCTATAAAAATGAAATGTTGCCTTCTATCTTGTTCTCCATCTTCATCCAGATCTCCAGTATTTTGTTGGGGTTTTTTTGGCTGACACTGAACATTGACTCAATGATTTAATTTCTTCTTTGCAGGACCTATTTCAATAATTTCTTCTTATCTTCTCCACCCAAATTAATCTTCAAAAAGTGAAATATGAACTAGGGCAAACAGTACCTTACTTCCTCTTCAAAAGAGAATAATGAATTAAAAATAATTTATCAGCAACTTAACTGTAGGAATGAAGGGCAGTGAATTTCTCAATTTCTTCAAATTCCTGTGGTCTTTATACAGCAGTGTAATGTATTAGATTCTACATATACTGCAGAAGTTGAGTTATGAGGGAGGTAAAGAAAAGCAGGCTTTATAAACCTTCCTTTTTATTGTGCTTTATGGAACAAAGGGAGCAATCCCCTCTCCTTTTCTTTAAAAGAATGAACACACTAGAAAAAGTATTACAGAGGAAATCCTAAAACAGAACCATTAACTAGCTGAGATTTTCTTTGAAAAGGTTTTTGCCAGCTCTGGTTACAATCTTTTCAGATTCACTCATGTACATATTTTTCAAATAACCAATAAAATTCTTTGCGGCTGTTTTCTATGGCAGACTCATATCACTGACTTGTAAATGTGATATCACTTTTAATGCTGCCTCTGTAAAAATAACTAGAGACCATTTTAATGAATCACTACATTGTGAGCCAAAAAATCCTCATTCCTCCTGATATCCCAGCAAAGTTAGGCTATTTACACCTCAGACTCTCTGCCTGGTAAACTATAAAGTGTTTCACCCATATCCTGCACTGATGGCACTTTCAAAATTGGTACAGATGGTTTCACTGCTCATGTATCGAGGGCAAGCAGAAAGAAAGGATGGAGCTGTGAAAAGATCCTGCTGTATAATTTCATGGAATTGCTGCCTGTAATTAAGTCGAGGGCATATGCTGCTAAACCCAGCAATTTTTAACTGCTACACAGACATCAGTTGAGTCTGATGAAAAATGTTTTCAGAAAGCATGATTCAGTGGTGAATGACAGTCTTATGGTTACTACATGATATTCTCTTGTTTCTCCTCTATGCAGCAGAAATTTCTGCATCTACCTGACATTTAGGTTATGCATGACTTGGGCAGAGGAAATGAAAACATGGCGTCATCCACTAAGAGACAACTTTGCAGAGAGAAAAGCATCACATGTATATGACAGAATGGAGGAAGAAATCACAGTGCTTCAGGTTTCTGAATAAATCCTCTTTTCTCACACCTAAACAGATCTGAGTTGAAGCCCAGTTCTTTTCTTCTGCCTCTTTTTATCATTAAGTATTTATTAAATGTTCTGGTCTATGCAAAGCACCTCTGGGAAAGTGAGAAAGTAGCTGTGCCTTCATGCCCAGTCAGACTACAGGTTTTCTGTGCAGGCTGCTGCAAGGGTGCTAATCGCTCCCAACTGCTGAGTTTCCTGTTATGCGGACATTCAACTACAGAAACTTTACTGAGACCCCAAATCAATTCATGCAGGTCACTGAACAGCAGGTCACTGAACAGCACTCAGAAGGCAATTTCTGCTCAGCATTAAGTAGTATGGAATATGAACCAGTGCCCAAAAGGTGAAAGACACCATATCCTATTACGGTTTTCCATGCCACCCGGTTCCACAATGAAACTTTGACTCATATATGGTCTTACCACATATATTATAAAGGCTGAAACACGTGAATAATGATTTGCAAGACAGCTGTACATAACACAGCTGGGAACAAAATAAAGGTGTAGAAGTATCACTGAAACTTCTTGCATCAATGTCAGCTCAGTAGAGCATCAAGTCTCCCAACCATGTTTCCAAGTTAACCTGAAGATGTGCTTAGTAATATACTTGGGAAGCATTTTGGTATTCCTCTAATGGGATAAGAAGATGAGAGAGAACGAGTCTCAGTATAACAACTCCAAAAAGATTCTTTGCTGTACTATGGAATAAATGGGCCAATGCTTTAAAGATGTCAACAACAGCAATATCATCTTGCTGTTAGCAAATGTAATAGTAACATTTATCATTGGGCTGTATAATATCAATTCTCTTACTCTTTACATAACCCATTTAAAATGAACAATAAAAGTTTTCTTTAATTAGCTACTGGTGTGCATTAACATGATCATGATTAAACCATAAAAACCGACCGTACATTACTCTGGTCCCCTATCCCATGTGTTTTAAATTATTTTAGTTGAAAATGTACTTTGAGTCCCTTTTAAAAGTTCGACCTTCTGCTTTCAGAGAATTAAATGCATATTACTATAGTGGAGAAGATAATGTTTCAGACCTCCAGGCATATATTAAACACACTGGCAGCACATTAGACAAAATGCTTTACTTATTAGATACTTCCTATTCTAAACAGTGTCATCAAAGGCTAAAAACAAAATCCATATAAAAGCTGCACAATGCTTCCACACAGAACCTGTGCCAAAATCCCTGTACTTTCCAGCTAATGAGGAAAGGATGTGTACTCTTAACATATGAATGTAAGATTTTCCAAGCATTCACTTTAGGAAACAGGACTATTGATTCCACATGGCTTATGTTAAATGAAACTGTATTGGTAAAATAACCTTTAAGATATTTGGCATGATAACTATAATTAAACAGTATTCAAAGGAATAAAACAAAAGGGAATTTGGTTCCACAATAGCTAATTAAAATAAAATGAAAAAACACAGCATGTCATCTATCAAGATAAATTGTTATTGTTTAAGAACTGTTTAAATACTGTTAAAATATACTTTTAGATAAAATCTGAAAGGACTGGAAAAATATTTGTGGTTTAAAAACGGATAGTTTGGTGAAGAAAAAAGTATAGGACGTTGAAATTTTAAGCTGAGATAATAGCTTTAAAGCTTTGAGCATAACCAGATGGCACTTAAATCAGAGGTATTCTACAGTTTCACTGTCAGAATAAGTTGCAATATGGAAAGGTTTTCAATAGCTAGAAAAAACACATCAAGATGATAGTTTACCTCTTAGATCACTTCAGTGCATTTTCTTTCACAGTTATATAGCCTATCAATACTACACACCATAGAAAAGCTGTTGAAAGCTACACTGGTAGCTGGGGAACTGTGGTTAATTCTTCCTTTTCATGTGTTGAGATAGGTAACTTGACTAGCTTAACCTCTTGAGTTCACTAGGGCATATGGCACATATATCTATCAAGAAAAAGGGCATGGAAATGGCATGTCCTGTAGAACACACACAGATAAGTACATCATAAAATTAAGGATCAATAAATAGATTTTATTTTCAACATTTGCAAGTAGTCCCTAGTCTAATGTCACTGCAATTTTAACCAAGTAAGTCTTATTTATTTTCCATTTCTGATCACACTCCTTAGATGGTAGTGATGCCTTTGAAGTTTTCACTCCATAAAGAGCAGGAAAAAATCATCAAGGTCAACACACAACCTAATTCTTTAGACCAATAATTAACATGTTTTCCAAATCAAAGAGAAGCATTTTACAACAATTGGCAGAATTGCCATGCTATAGTTCTTAATCTTTCAAGAATTTTCAACAATAACAATGTAAGCATGTGAAAATTTCACTATAAACATTTTTATGTTCTTTTTTTGGTACTTCACAGAATAAGTCTTTAATTAATAGAATAACTGTAAGCAATATAATCTTTGGAAGTGCAGCTGCTCTAGAGGAAAAGCATCTACATCTGCATATTTTTTCCAGCTTCTCATATTAATTATGGTCATATAATGACACTACTGAAGTAAAATTTCCAGTCATTTCTTAACTCTGATCAAAACCCTTCAGCCAATCATGAGCTCATGCTTCACATTACATAAGTTATGGAAAGACTCACAAGTGTGAAACCACAAAATCAAAGTGCCAATCACATCTGCTCCATCACTGTTGTATGTGACCTAGTTTTATTCCTTTTTCTAAAAAGTATTAATATTTACATGGAAATAAAAATCTTGCCCACTAGACAGAGTAAGTTACAGAAAAGAAATATGCTCCATTTTTGTTTTCCGTTATGTTTAAACTGGAATTACAAAGATAACACTGGATAATTTCTTCCTTTGTACTAAGTACTTAATCTACTGCATTAAAGTTTCAAAATTTAGTTTAGAAATTTAGTTAATCATTATTATCTAATGGACCTTCGTTTGCCACATTGCTCTACTGAACACTCCAAAATAAAACAATTTTATTACGTTTTGCATAGGAGTTATATGATTGAGTTTAATTCTGACCATTGTCAAAATTATTTTTCAAATTGACAGATTAATTTCACATGGAAAATATAATGAAAGACACACATACAAACATATTTGACTATTCAGCTTTGTCCTCCAGTCTAATAAAGTTCCAAATTAAAACTTCAGTACTCCTATTAAATCTAGACAGATTGTTTCTACTTGTATCAGTCCAATTGCAGAAAGAGTCCTTTATAACATGAACCTAAAGCTGTCCTCCAAAAGGGAACTATTAAATCAAGCCAAAACGAGGCAACAAAAATAGCAGAGATGTCTGAAGTACTTTATTTCATAAAAGTCAAATGGTTTTTTTCCTCTAAGGAGTTTTCTTTCTAAGTAGAATTTGTTGCAAAACAAATGATGCCAATTTGAAGTATAATTGTGTATATGAGCTTCTGGATCTACAGAATTACTTCAGATGGGAATTGTAGTTTTCACAATACTGCAGGAATTAGAGGCAAATTGTGATGGCAAGGAGAAACAGAAACCCAGCTTCTTTGTGCAATGTTTTCCCAGCTCTTCAAAAGTAAAGTAAGAGGCTACATTCTGTTAAACACTGATGCAAATATTCATAAATCAAAGCTGTGTTAAATGTTCCAATTGTAATATGGATATCCAAGTGCTAAATCCTTTCTAATGCAAACAAAATTATTTTTTTCATCTTAACACAAACAGCATGTTTATTTTGCTACCCTATGAAGGCCAGTAAGAAACTTGTGTTCAATTTTTTTTCTTTCCAAATAAAGGCTTTCAATTTAAAAAGACCAGGCTGAAATTTGGCAGAGTTCTTTTTTTTCCACAGCATTTTTTCATTAATATTTTTACTAAAAGCATTAGGTTTTTTTGGTGTTATTTTTCAAATTTAAATTCAAATCTTAAGTACATATCTTTGCTTTAATACAAAAAATATTGGCTTAAAACACACATTTATTTTAGACACGGTGAGGGTTTGCTCAATTTCACACATTTTTTTTCTGATTTTTTTAATGTTTGGTTTATTTTTGTTTTTGTTTTGTGTGTGGGGTTTTGGAGGGGGCCATTATTTTGGGTTTTTTCTGTTTAAAGCCAAGAAATAGCATTTTTTCCATGAGAGTGTTCTTGCATATTTCATTTGAGCATTTTCAAAAGCACTAGTTGAAACTTCACCTTGATTTTTGACAGGTACATATGGCACATACAGGACCATGACAGGATCAGGCCCAGCCAGCAGAGGTTTAGGAAAGGTCTAAACCAAGCTGATCTCCTTTTATGACCAGGTGACCTGCCCAGGGATGACTGCTGGTGTAGTCCAAGCAGACTTCTGCAAGAACACATTGAGGTGCTGGAGCGTGTCCAGAGAAGGGCAACAGAGCTGGGGAAGGGTCTAGAGAGTAAATCCTACAGGAGTGACTGAGAGAGGTGGGTTTGTTTAGTCTGGAGAACAGAGGGCTCAGGGGAGACCTTACTGCTCTCTGAAAATGCCTAAAGGGATTGTACCAAGGTCAGGGTCGGCCTCTTCTCCCAAGCAAATACTGAAAGTGCAAGAAAACACAGTCTCAGGCTGTGCCAGAGGAGGTTCAGTTTGGACATCAGGAGGAATTTCTCCACTGAAACTGTGCTTAAGCATTGGAATGTGCTGCCTAGGGAAATGGTGGAGTCACCATCCCTGAAGGTGTTCAAGAACAACTGCACATGGCACTTAGCACTACAGGTTAATTGCCATGGTGGTGCTTGGTCAAAGCTTGGATTCAATGACCTTGACCTCAGAGGTCTTTTCCTACCTTATTGACTCTACAATTCTATGACATTCTCTAAGATTTCAGCATCAGACTAATTTTACCAGTCTCAGTTTTGGGTCACATATCCATGCAGTTTAAATAATTAAATTATATTAAATATGGAAATATTAGAAATATCATTCACTGTTATGACTTCCGAACATGAGAAATTTAACAGTTATTTACTCCCACTGGAGTAAACTTGAATATTCTCCCATTGACTAATATTTAGCATTCTGTAAAATAAATTAAAAGATGCAGCAGGAAAATGCCAAATACCTGGCAATAATAATTCAAAGTGGCATTCAACAAAGCCTCAAAAGACAAATTTAGGCATCATTTTCAATGAGGGGACGAATGAATGTATGAACAATAAAAAGTCATTATTGTAATGTGGTAAAGTAACTTAGTACTTGATTTCCATAATGCAGACTCTATCTTCAGCCTCTTAAACTATACTGAGTAACTGTACAGTTAAATTAACTATTCCCAGAGTCAAATGGTACAATCTTTTTCTTAATATATATTAGATACTTTAACCATATTGAACATTTTAAAGGCAATTAAAATAAGTAAATCCACAGCTGATTAAAAGATTTCATGTACAGATGCTGCCTAACTAAACAAACTTCATTCTACATTATTTCCAGTAATATAAGTCAGAGTGAATCAGACTACATGCCATGAACAAAAAAATCCACAGTGCAGGAGTCTCCAGTGAGAAATATCCAACTGCTGGCACACTGCTGCTCACTGCTGCTTGAAACATGTGCTAGGATCTTGAGTGCCTCAGGTTTTAAAGCTGCTAGATGTCTGTAAAATTATCTATCTGTACCTTACTGCCCTTTTTTTCATAGGTTACTACATCTCACCTGTATCAACTTGTACCTAAGCTGATCTTTGACTAAACCATGTTTTAATTTGTTGAAAATATTCTAAAGACTATCTGAGGAAGTAAAGCACATGAAACAAGACGTGAACTAAAACCTACAAAATTAGGAATTCCAGAATGTGTTTTTTTGGTAACAAGGCCATGACAAAATACCCCCATTTTCAGCGAGTTGTTTGTCTCAGCCTTGGTGTACAATTCCATGTCAGAATGAATTTGTGTCTCCTCATTTGTGCCTTATATGACAGTAAAACAGCCAGTTCAGGGTCTTGAAGCATCCAAAAAAAATAATGCCAGAAAGAAAAACCAACAAGCCAAACAACCAAAAAACCTGAGAAAAAACGTACTCGTTATTTTGGCCTATTCTGTTTCCTTCACTGGTTCATTGTACAATACAAAGCAGTGAAGGAAAAGGACACACCATGGGAGCTCATCTTGGATTAACTTCACCCTCAAAATTTCATCTTAGATTGTGCTTGCTGGATTTGTTTAAAACAATTAAAGAAAAGAATCATGGAATTGGAGCAGGAATGAAAGGTCCAAAAGAGGATCTCTGGAAGCCACCTTCAGGGTGGGTGACACATGGAGCTGCATCTTCAGGCTTCTCCAACCCATCAGACCTGGCAGTTCTGCAGCTGCCTCAGTCTCTCGGTGCTCAGACACTGCTCCAAAGAACCCAGCACTCAAATCATGCTGAGATTTGATTTTGTACCTCCCTGGAAAATCAGTGGACAATTATTGTGAAACACATCCTGCAGCAGTCTGACATTTTCAAAGTTTTTATCTGCTCTGCTATGATTCCATTGGAGCCATTCAAATTGTGGGATGGTAACAACAATGAATGCCATTAGCAGACCCAGATAGAAACAGATTACAAAGTTTACTTCTTAGAGAAAAACACTTCTGACCTTTACATCTTCTATATGATATTACTACAATGTACTATAATAAAGATGCAAAAAGACTGCACATATTACTGAATATTGCTTACATGTACTCTTTTCCATAAAAATATTTTTCCAGTTTTGGGTCATTAAGTTCCTTTTGACTCACTAACAACTGCTGCCTTTTGGTTGTTTTTTCTGTTTTTGTTGTTGTTGTTGTTCAGAGTTATTAAAATACTTTCCTAAGCATTATTTTCTAAGCATAATTTTTTAACTGGCCATAAATTCATTTGCTGGGCTGAACTTGCTCACAGACATACCTGGGAAATGACCCAATGAACCTCTCAAACAAGACCAGTCTACTCAAAAATTACATTGTAAAACAATGATTTAATAGAAATACAGTGGGTAAAACTTCCAGATGTTCAATGTGCAATGAAAACTTGTGTTCATCTTGCGTATTTCTTGTGCGGAGAAGGCACACTGCCTTTATAATCAACTTTATCAAGAGAATGTAGAGCAGTTATGTGCCCATCTCCCACTGAAAAAATAATAGTTTGGCAGATAATTTTTCTGTGATTCTGAATCTCTCCTCTTCTGTTCCTGTTTTGGAAGGCAAAGAATCAGCCAAAAAGGATGATCTGTAGAGAGCAGATAGCCTATCCCAGCAGAAAAGCAAAAAAGACATACAAACTACTGCAAGAAAACAGGTGAACTAATGCAAACACACATACGTAATTATCCCTGTAGCCCTGGGAAGAAAAAAAATGTCCAACTTTCTAAAATAATGTCTTAAATCACTGGTCTTCAGACATATATCAGTTTTATGAAACATGTAGACAGGATCCCTACTCAGAAAGGTAACAGATTTTCAGTTTTAGGGATTCTCTAATTCAAACAACTCTCCAATTGTCTGAAATAATGGTCACTCCTAATTTCTGAGAATACTTTACTTAAGTCATTATTCCTCCAGTGTTTTGATGGAGAAAGTTAAAATTAGTGGAAACCTTTACTTAGGATGAGTCACGAATGAAGCTTCCAGTCTTGATTCATACAATGAGTCACAGGTGATCTGGGGGGGAAGGTACAGTCCCAGTGAAATGAAGAGCTGGAAATATTGCCTAGGAGCACGCACGCAGGAAAAAGAGTGCTAATATGCAAGATTATGAAGCAAACCCATTAAGCACAGCAGAAACACCAAAGCTGCATACTATGTATAAACAACTGACACCTTTAAAATGTCTTCTCTCTAAAAAGGTGCAGACAATTATCTGCAGACATAAATTCGGAGAAATTAGAAGTAGCTACAAATCTGAATTTGATTCAGTACATGTTACTAGCATCATATGCATGACTCATACTAATCTTTTATCACAATCATAATCTTTGATTTCACTATTTGATATATATATCATTCTGATATATATATTTGATATATATATATAATTTGATATATATACCATTTGATACATCAATCAGAAGGAAGCTAGCTGTAAAAATGGAAGCATTGTCCTGCTCTTTAATCTCCTCCATACTCACGAGGAACACTCTGCAATATAAGTCAGTGTGACAACCATCTCTTTTATCTAAATGGGAATACCAACAGTATCAGATTGTATCATACTTATCAAAGCCACAGACCCTATGCATGTATGCTGTAGCCCTGCCACCAAAGCATGACACTACACTAAAAATTAGTTCACTGTAATTTTACTAGATCAGCTTTTGTGATAGTTGGCACTAATATAATGAACATATTAGAAAGAAATTCAATACAGTTAGGCTCTTTATTATCCTTCTACTCTGAACAGTGTGTCCATGAAGAAACACTACTACTTTCTCTGCCCTATGCAACCAAAATTCAGTAAAATATTCAAATGTTCAAAACAACTGGAAAATTATTATTACTGACACAAAAATTATTATTACTGAAGTGAACTTCCCTGCAAGCAAGACACAGAATAAAATGAATTCTTGGGATTCAGAGAAGCTCAGAAGCCCACACAATGCTAGAAATTAATGTTGATGACCAGGAGAAGGATATTAACATTCAGAAACTATTGTATACCTATGAAATCCTCAACTGAAGTGTAAAGTTCAAATTATACTCTTCCATTCAAAATATGTAGTTTTAATCCAGGATATATCAAAATTCTCATAGCAAGACTATGGATGCAACTTGTGCAGCATTGCAAGGGGATGAATGCAACTGCAAAGCAATTCACCACTTGCTTAGATTTGAAATGTAAAAACTAAATTGTGCATTTCTAAAAATTCCAGGCTAACACAGAACTCAGATCTTCTGTCATGAGAGGTTTTTGCTGTGTGAAACCTCTGTGCATGTGTGTGCATCCACATACATGCTTATGTCCTTTTGAGTAATCCTCACATTTTGCTTCATGTCTGCAAAATGGATCCTTCCTCATAAGGTTTCCTACTTTAATGTGAGTTTACTTCATCTCTGAATCTCTTTTTTGTTTTAATTGAAAAGTAAGATTTCTGCTTTGAAGATTGTTAGAAAAACCACATCCATTTTCCCAATATAAGAACAGCATCTAGGTTTCCACTGGAATGCCAATGTTTGCTCATATGAAGTATCAAGAAGTACTGCACAGTCCTTCAGAAAGATACCTCCCCACTGGTTTTGGCAACAAAATCAAATGATGAGACAAAGCTTCCAAAGAACGGAAACAGGGTATGGCAATGACTCAAGATACTGGCAAGGACTTTATTTTGATAGTGTCCCTGAACTAACCAAAATATCTGTTATTTTCAGGAAAACATCCGACAAGTGGCTATGTGGGAACCCAAGTGAAGTACTGGTAAACCTACCGGAAAATGATGCAAGTATTATTCAGTTATTCCAGCTAAGGGTTTTTATTGGCATTCTCAGAAAGTTATATTTTTTTGGCACTCTCTCTAACACTACTGAGCTACAAGATTATGTTTAAAACATATGAACCAGCTCAGTGGTAAATATCATCAGAAGATTTTAATGTCATATACATTTCAAAAGATTTAGCCATTCTACAAATTTTAACAACTCCATAAAGCATTTAAATCTAGTGAGCCTACTTACTATCTAAGTGGATTAGATTAATCTGTGGAACAATCTTTACTAAGAAAATGAAGTTATGCATGGTGCAAATTTTCTCCATCAACTCTATGCACATGTATGTCTTAAATGTGCTAACTTTTTTTACATGTCTTCATGTTACTATGTATTTGAAAAAACCACACAAATTAATTTGTACAGCTTCCTTTGATATGGCAAGGTTTCAGGCCTTTAACATTAGCAGAAATAGAAAATGTATGCCACCTTACAATTACATCTCCATCCTACAAAACTGCTGCTCCAGAAGACAGATTTATAGATTTATATGAAACTGATTCAGATGCCATATTTTCACTACAGTATAATGAATAAAAACTTCTGATTATAGCTTTACTTTTTTTTTTTAGTTTTAAAATTATAGTTATAAAATTTAGTTATAAAATTACTAAACTATAAAACATAACTAATTCTGCTCAGCATACAAGTGCTTGTAATTGGTATGAGGATACTGTAGCAGCTCCAACTCATGCAAATTAATTTCACAGGAAACAGGAACCACATAACTCTGTCAATAACACAACCTGGATCCCCTGGACAACTTTGATCCATTTGATGTTATATACATAAAAGGCTGTGCTCTTTTATGTTTAAACTCACTACTAATTAAAAGAAAACTTATTCAAGCAGGTATTTTTGTCACTTTTCAAACAGCATGAAAAGCTCATGAATTTCTGACAGAAGAAAGAATTTGTGAAAAAATAGACATATTTGTTTCCTGACAAAATCTCAGGCACGAGTAACAGAATGTATCATTCTGCTAGACAGTCTCATACGATACAACTTTACCTGAATCTGAAAACAGACTATAGATGACCAGAAAAATTGAAAAATTCAGCCAATATAATCACCAGAAGTACACTCAGAAAATTATGCCTCCTTGCTTAACAGCATAGTACTAAAGTGGAATTCTGTCCTAAAGGAAGTCAATATGAAACTAAGCAGCATATTTATCCCTGGGTGATCAGCCAGTCCATCACAAGCCACACAAGTGACTGAACAGTGAATACTGCCTATTACCAAATAATGGCTTTCCCTCAGTGGCAATACCTATTTTGGTTTGCCACCACACATTTCCTGTATTTTTACAAAACAGATTTAAAAATTAATTAATGTTGAGACTTCTATTCTGCTTTCTAATTTGGCTGAGAACACAAAATATTACATTCTGTTTGAGGAAGACTGACATACAGGGTGACTATAATAGACTTATTCACTTCTAAAAATAGGTTAAAATGCATGAAAAAAATAGTTTCTTGTGAGAGAATGCCAGGGAAGAAAAGTGAGGCATTCACTTTTTTTGAATTTTTTGATTCTTCTCATAAAGAAAACAGGGAATTTCAAATCTAAATTGCTCAGCACCCTCTGACTATACCTTCAATTAATCGTTTACTTGCTTCTAGTCTTTCCCTTTATATTTCTCGTCTTTCTCTTTAAGAGAAAAAAAAAATCTTATTTTGTTTTAAAATGAAGGAAATTACAGAAGTCATGTGTTTATAATTCCTGTCAAGGATCAAGTTTTCCACACTACCTAGCAGGTGACGTCCCACGCAGGGAAGGAACCGTAACTGGTGCTGTCTAAAGGTAATGTTGCCACAGCATCAAACTCTTCTGCATACAAGCATTAGATGGCTCAAAGGAGAAGATTAGTGGAGATCAAAGGATGCAGAACCCTCAGTCTCACACCGTGTGACCCAACACTGCAACTTTCCTCTCCTCGTCAGAGGCTTTAGCAAATCATCACTGTGACACATCCAATGTCCACACTGTGAGAAAGTCCAAGCACGTGTTCTCTCACACTTCTCCTCAGGGTGAGCTTGAGCCACTGTCTTGCCTTCAGTGATTTTGTCCTGCATATATGCCAACAACCAACTGTACTTGCCATTCATGGCAAGCCTATAGCAATTCTTACACAGTTCATGGCTTTCAAATATTGTTTTCCTCTGAAAATGAACCAATATGATTTCTTGCATATGTTCTAATCTAAAGAAAAATTTGAATTTTGGATCTTTTTAATAGCAATATTTTTATTATCTCTGTAATGACTACTTCAGATTATTTTGGTAAATACAATAGATGATCAGAAATGGTGAAGTTTTAAATTAACTTTACATACCATTTAGTTATTATTTTACTTGGATAAGAAAGCACAATGATATTGAAGATAATTATAATACAAATAATTCACAAGTTATCTTCAAAATATTGCTAAGCAGGGTATGAAACTGAGATTGGAAAGAACGTTTATGTCTTTTAGACTATTTAACTAGGAATAGTATGAGACAATAAATGCAATTCATTGAGCAGACATGAGAATGTCTGGTTCAGATAATCAAGAACTGTAGGCTAAAAAGAAAAAAAGTGGACTGAACCCCCACTTGCACTTCAAATTTACGTAAAAATTATTCTATCCTATTATGCTCTATGTTAAAACATTTGGAAAAACAGCAAAAGAGAAAAATCCCTAAACCTTGAGTCTTTAACTAATATTGATGAGAACATAGAGGAAAACCAACACTTCAAGGTTTTGTTTGCTTTTTTCCTGTCTCACTGTAACTTTTTTATTTTGCTGTTATAATTTATTTTTTCCAGAAAATAACAACAACCCCTATGAGATGTTTTCCCTATTAGATTTGTTCCAGCATGGGAGTCTTTAAACACTATTGATATGAGGCTTCACAGTACTCTAGTGAAATACTTGTGTTTTTCCTTTCATTAACAATACAAAATATCCTTTTGTGTTGAAGCAAGGAATATTTGGAATAATGCTATTTATGAATTTCTTTATAGATTATTGTATTGGGTAAATTCCTCCCCAGCTATATTTTATGTGAAATCTTGATATGCAAGAACATCTTATCACCTTAATTTAAGTGGTCACAGACAACATTAAGGAAAATGTCATAGAAGCTGGTCTTGAATCACGAAGTGCTTAAACAGCTATTGTAATACAACTTTCCATTCTTTTCCCCCACATAGTTTGTGTGCTTGTGGACATCAAAAATCAGCAGGAAAAACCAGTTTCTTCCTAGGAAAAAGTAAATTCACTTTGAATCTGTAATTTCAAGTCTGGTTTTACTACACTAAGAATTCTTTACCTTGTCAGTTTATTATCTACCTTATCTAACATGTTTGTTCATCTTTCTCAACTATATAAGTCCAAATGCTTATTGAAGAGATACTTCACTGTAAGATAAAAATCTTCCTATGTATATCAAAGAGTGACTATGAACACTTTTTTTGCCCTTTAAATTTGCAGAATCTAAGCATGAAAATCTCTTCAAAGAGCCATTTTCATTGCAACAATCAGTTCGAAACACTCTTTTTTTCCCTTGTAATTCTAGGAGAGAAACTAAAGGTCACATCTTTATAGCAAAACAGATTTTCCTTTGTCTCTTACTTCTTAATTTTCCTTTTTCACATTCTAAGGACATTACACAGAATGAAATGTAATTCTTCCTTATCAAAACTTTGTGAGCTTTTAGGTAATGGAAGTTGTTGTCTTTTACAAATCCATCTGGGATGTACACGGCATAACCTCAATTTGAAGCACACAGAAGTGGCCTCACAGTGCAGGAATGAAAGGATAAGACATTTCCTAACTTCAATGACACAAATTAGAGCTACTTTGAGGATCTAGTTGTGGTATGTACTTAGAAACTACAGCTTTCTGCAATCCTTCTCAACCGTGAAAACGCTTCTCTGGATATATTCCATTGTTTCCAAATCCATAAAACCAACAGTGAGAATAACCAAGCCTAATTTTAAGCTAACCCTTGCCAAGTTGCTTGAGAATCTAAATATTTCAAATCTAAATAATCTAATTTTTAAAATTTTCTCTTTACTTTTTTACTTCACTTCTGGTATCTGAAACTTTACATTTTGTAACTCAGTCAGAAGTTTTATAATAGCTTACTCTTTGAAACGTATAATCATTAAAAAAAGGAAGCTCCAGTTACTAACTATTCATGCAAAAATGAAGTCCACAAATCCAGGGTCATGAGATGTTGCTAACAATTTTATCAATGAATTGAACATACTAATTCCAGCTGCAATAAATTTGTGATTCTTCAATTAAGGTGGTGAAGATCCACCAGAAAGCATCTCATAGCCCAGGAATCAAAGTTATGGTACCACATGCTGCGTGACCTGCCATTCCCTGGAATGGAAATTCAAAGCTCTAAAACATGGGCAGAACTGAGCAGGTACACAAGACCTGATCAGTAATTGTGCAAGCTACAAGAAAAACAAAATTTTCTGAGAAATATTTTATTGATTCACGTTTCAATACTGTTTGTGGGGCATTACTAATACCATAGACGAAGTCTGCTGTGTTTTCACTCACTACAACAAATACCAAATGCATAATGAAAAAGGTTTTGAAACCCTCAGGAAGTTATCTTTATGCAGCATTAGCTTTTTTAATGTGCCTAGACATTTCAGGATTTCAAGACATACCTAAATTCAACTGATTTATATAAAATACAAAAACCAAGACCGTTTTAGCTCTTCAACACTGATTCCCTTACATTTCAGTAATTAAAAGACAAGAGTAAAAAAGCTTCTTCAAAAGAAACTGGCAAATGGAAATGCCAACTTCTCAGAGTTTCAACATACTAAAAATACTTCCAATTATACAAGCTTTCCATAAGAATACTATCCAGTCAATACAACATCTGTGCAACATGTGGATCTGCCATTTCACACTTTGACTGTCTGGCTTCTCAAGTAGTATTATCTGGAACTTGTTTTACTGGTTTTCTGACTGTTATTTTTTTCTAAGCAAAATAAAAATGGAAAACAAATGTATGCTTGTTTTCAACAACATTTCTTTTTAATTTTTTACACAAGTAATTAATAGTCTTGACTAAAGTGTAATTAATTTGCTCATCACTCAGAAGTTTGCTCTGCTGAAGTATCATCAGCGAGAAAAAATGCTATAAACTCCATTAGCTATCATTCTTTCAAATTTTATGTGTGATGCAACTGTAACAGCACTTTTATACATATATCCTGCTGACCATGTTCTGTATCTTACAGTGAAATTATAGCAAGAACAGGTTGATGAGATTGCCATGAACAGAAATAAAGAACATAACAGTCCTATTGAGTCAGAACAAAGATCTGTTTAGACTCCTGTTCTCTAAAAGCAGATATAACTGGATGCTTTGAGAAAAAAAAACTTAATTAAAGAAAGCACAGAGAAATACTTCTTCAGCATACTCTTCCAGACTTCTTGAGCCAACATATTACAGGGCTTTCAAACTTATCAGAAAATCTTTTTTAAGCCTTATCTGCAGCAACAGGAAATGACTGACCTTCTGCAAATATTACTGCACTACGTCTAATGTGACAAATCAGTACACAGTCAGATTTAGCCAGACTAGGAAGGAATCAGCTGCCATAGATATGAGTTTTCTATGCCTTCTTCCTTTTAGATGCTTCTTAGCTATTAATGAGCTCAATTTAATGATATCTCTTTTTTATTACTCAAGCATTTGCTTAACTTGTTTGGGTTATCTGAGCAGATAGGAGCTGTACTTCCCCCAGCCTTGTCCATTATTGGGAGGAATACAAGTACATGCTGCTCACTTTGAAATACCTAATATTTATAGCAGTTAAACTCCAAATATAATTTTTGTGATAAAATAACAAAACATAAAAGTTGAAACAACTTTTGCTCCCCCCTAGTATTAATATAATTTATTCAGGAAGCTGGTGGGTTGCTATTTATCAGAACACAGGGGTTTGCCCTATGGAATATGTCATACCTGCTGGTGGGTTTACTCAGTGATTGGCCATGAGCCAGGTCTAGAAGCAGAATATCATCTGCCAAGGTACAAACACTGCTGCAGCTAGTACTTAGGATGAATACTGAAAGGTCAAATACCTAAAAGCAGGCTATAACAAAGCAGAAAACATCAGCCAGCAGGTCATGCCCAGAATTTCTGAAAGAAAACAAAGATGTCTCTGCACCCGGTTTCCCCTGTTTTGCTCAGCACTTCCCCCAGGTGAATGACAGCTTGTGCCCATTGCCTATTGGCTCTGACTGTAAATTATGCTTGATATCAGCTATGAAGAAAAATTCCAATCAGACATCTCAAGTCCCAGATCATTCTCTGTGAGACTCTTTTGCCAGCACATCTGAGTCCACTCTTCATCAGCTCAGTTGTTAAATGCAGTTGCTCCTACATATCAACAAGACTTTTTTTTCAAGTATTTTGTGGGGGAAAGTAACTTCTTAAGCATCAAATTTGTGCAGGACCTTCTGTATTCTACTGGCTAGAAACACATTAAATAGCAACAAATTAAATAGCAAGTACACTGAAGAACTTCAGAAGGTTTGTTCATTGCTTAGGCAAAAATAAAAGAATGCCAGCCAGGGGCAAGGGAGGTCTGAGAGGGATCCAAAACAGGGACAGTTTTTTCATTTCTATTCAAACAGTAAGAAAATATTTCCATATTTTTAAAGACTGACTGTTGAGTGCTATATTCCTCACTGTAATTAAAAACTTTCAAATAAGCATGATTGAAGGAAAAGATGATGAGTTTAGCTATTCTTTCAAAAAAGAGCTTATGCTATTTTTATTAGTATTTTAGATTCCTATCTGAATTTCAGACTGTATAGGATGGCTATGGATTTGTAGCATAGGGAAACATGCATTTGGGCTAGCATAAAATAAGACTACATAACCTGAGAAATAGGGATGAAGCAAAGTGAGCACTGGCTGAATGGCAGGACTCAGAGGGTTGTGATCAATGGCACAGGGTCTAGTTGGAGGCTTTTAACTAGTGGTGTGTCCCAAGGGTTGGTACTGGATCCAGTCTTTAAGTTTTCATCTCTGACTAGGATGAAAGGGGCAAATGCCTCCTCAGCAAGTTCACTGATGGCACAAAGCTGGGAGGAGCAGCTGATACCCCAGAGGGCTGTGCAGCCCTTCAGAAGGACCTCAGCAGGCTGGAGACATGGGCAGAGAAGAACCATCTGAGACTCAAAGGCAAATGCAGGTCCTGCACCTGGGGAGGAGTAACCCCAGGGACCAGTACAGGATGGGGCTGACCTGCTGGGAAGCAGCTCTGTGGGGAAGGATCTGGGAGTCCTGGAGGACAATGAAATGGCCCTTGTGGCCAAAAATGCCAAAGGTATCCTGTAGTGCATTAGAAAGAGTAACAGCAGGATGAGGGATGTGATACTGCCCCTCTACTCAGCTCTGGTGAGGCCTCCCTTGGAGTGCTGGGCTGCTCAGTACATGAGAGATGTCTCCTGGAGTGAGACCAATGGAATGCTATGAAGATGATGAGGAAGAACTCAGTTATGAGGAAAAGCTGAAGAGCTGGGCATATTTAAGAATGACTTAAGAGGAGATGATGGAGACAGGAGTTTACCAATGTCTTTCTAAATGTGTATCTAAAGGGAGGGTTTCAAGAGGATGGAGCCAGGCTTTTCCTGGTGCTGCTGGGCAGTAGGACAAGAGGCAGAAACTGATGCACAGAAAGTTCCACCTGAACATGAAGAAGAACTTTACTGTGCACTGGAACAGGCTGCCCAGAGAGGTGTGGGGTCTCCCTCACTGGAGATATTCAAGAACTATCTGGACACAATCCTGTGCCATGTGCTCTGGGATGACCCTGCTTGAGCAGGGAGGTTGGACCAGAGAATCCATTGTGGTTCATTCCAACCTCACCCATTCTGTGATTCTATGATGGAGGAGGTAAGGAGAAATATGCCATAGGGAACAAAATGTGAGTGAGTGCTTTCAGTGGACATCCTCTGGAAAATATTTCAGATGTTTTGAGTTGCTTTGAATTTTAAAAGCAATAATCTTCTCTTGATCTAGAGACATAATCCTCACAAAGATATTGTGAAGAAAAAGTAAGCATTTCTAAGTACAGTTTTTGGTTTTCATGGAAGATACAAAGTAACTGTTCTTTGAATTCAATGACCTTAATAAACATTTTGAGGAGTGTAACATTCACTGACTTGCAGTAAGATATGTGACCCATGCATTCCTACGTGGTCAGCAGCAGACCAAGATGTGTATTGGTTTGTATTTAATTTCTCTTTCAAAGAGGAGTTCTTGTGTTTTCTGCTTCTAAATGATAGTATGACAAATAAGTCTTGCCAAAAATCTCCAGGTGGTAAGTGATGGACACCAGGAAACAGATTTGCCAGATGAAGAAATATACTCCTTGAAAATTCACCTGTTTTATCACTGATCAGCAGTAAAGCTAGTTATCGTTTACACTGGAAATACTTTTACCAGAATATTAAAAATTCTTCTAAGAAGGAGGAAATGTGGCCCTTTTATTGAAATTTCACCTGTAATATTAGATGTATCACTGAACAAAATCAGGACATTAATGTCACTTCACTCTTATATTTGTATTTCATTTCCCAGCACTTCTGTTTCTGTTCTCCACGTGTAGGTATTATACGTTCTTTTTCTAAGAATTTGGCATATATTAATTTTGAAAAAGTGAATAATTACAAAAAGGCAGCAACATTCTTTGCCCCTCAGGTAATCTATCAAACACCACATATGTGTCCTTACTCTAAAGCTGTCAAGTAGATCAAAGCAATATTCTTTGCAATAATAGACTATACCTTATGAAGAAGTCAGTACAATAGGCCCACTGTACATCAAAGATTTATAAAACAGTATAAAGCTAGGGCTTATTATAAGTAAAAACACAGCACTGGAGACCTGGCATGAAACTTTTTACAGAATATTAAAACACTTGAAGAAAAAAGAGATTTACCCATAAATCATCACCTTTTGGGTTTTTTTATCTACACTAATCTTTACAGCATTGCCCTGTAAACCACCAAATACAATCCACTTGGAAATCATACCTTTAAAGTTTAAACAAGGGGTTGCTACTTTGATGACTGTCATGCCTTACCCCAATCTGATTGCCTCCTGTGATGAGATGATTGATTTTGAGAACAGAGTACTAGATAACATATGCTTTGCCATTAGCAAAGTTGACCAAGTTTAGGCAGTTTTCCACAGCTGATTTTTATTCAATCACTCAAGTGTGAACTGAATGGATGGACTACAATGTGGGCAAAAACCACACTGGGCCACTAAAACCAGAAAGTAATAGTCAATGTTCCAAAGTACAGCAAAACTTCAGTTACTGATGGACATTCCTCAAGGTTTGATCATGTTTAATGTCTTTATTAAAGACCGTGGCAATGACACAAAACATACCCAAAGAAAGATGACACCAAACTGGAGGGTAGGGGCTGTCATTCAGAAGGACATTGCTAAAATGGAGAAATGATTTAACAGAAACCTCATGAAGGACACAGGGAAACACAGAGTCCTGGACCTGGATGTGGCACTTGCCATGGTCTAGCTGACAAGGTCAGTCAAAGTTTGGTCTCTGTGATTTCAGAGATCTTCTCCAACCTAAATGATTCTGTGAATCTGCAAGATGGTAAAATCCCAAGTCAAAAACTGGCTGGAGGCCAATGCTACAGCATAGCTTTGCAGAAACAAACCCAAGAGTCCTGGTGGCCAACAACTTGACCATGTGATAGAGACTGTCCCTGTAGTGTGGGAGCCTGAGCATTTACTGGGAAGCAGTAGCAGCAGCACAGTCACTGGATCAGAGGTGAGATAATGAGATACTTGCAGGTCAACATCTGCAGTACTGTCTTTAGATTTGAGCTCAACAGCTGAAGAAAAAGATTGACAAACCTGGATGGGCAGGGAATCATCTAGAGGATGAAAAGGTTAAAGCACAGAATTTATAAGGAGAGGGTGAGAGAGCTAGGTTTTTTCAGACAAAAAAGAGAAGGATAAAGATAATGGTAGGGCATCTAATTACTGCTTCCATTTACTTAAAGCAGGGCTATGAAGAAGATTAAGTCACCCTGCTCTTGAAAACGTATTGTGAAATGTTGAGAGGCAATGACTGAGAGCAAAATTCTGAATGGATGTAAAGACAAAAATATGCCAAAGAGGAATTAAACACAGGACAATTATCCAGATGGTCATTCCTCTGAGGTAAAGAAAGATTTGACTGAACAACATCCGGAAAAGCCTAATCTAGCTTGGATATTAGTCTTCTTTTGAGCAAAGGAATTGTTTCAAGAAGTGTCCTCAACATAAATAATGCTTTGATTCTTGCAATGAAATAATATGCAGGTGTGAAGTATGAAAAGCTATGTGCAGATTCCTGATTTCATTCACTAAGATAAAAACAGCAGCATACAATCAGTGTATTGTTTCTTTCTGCTGACAAAAGAAGAACCAGTAGAATAATAATAAATGTGCATATATTAGAGGGTGGCTTCGCTTAGGTGCACAGAGATACACAATACTGAAGTAGAACTGGACAAAAAGTAACCAACCAATGGATTTATATTTCTAGTACAGTAAATCCACATGTAATTCTATGACTTACTAAAGACAAGGCAAACACCTTGAGCCAGAAATATCCCCATTATTCATTACAGGAGATGAATACTCAGTGATGCAAGGTAGCAGTGATGCAAGGGAGTTATCAATGAAGAGCAAATAAATATCTCAGGATGCGGTCAACAAAAGGCTTTCTGAAATTTTGTAGCAAATTCCTTTTAAGTTTTTACAGTCCAAGTAAGTCATGCAACCCTTCTGCACAAAGCCAACTCAAAATTTAAGCTCTTGGCATCTATTCAAATCCTCTGATTCTGTCCATTCCACTGACAATGGGAAAACAGTGCACTACAAATAATTTATTGAAGATATTTCTATATATAATTTACAGTATTCATCTCCAAAAGAGGCCCTGTGTCTGTAAAGTATCCAAGGAAAAGAAAAATACACAGCATTTCTTTTCTGCATCTTTCACGTTTCCAAATGGTAATGAAACAATGCCCTTTATTTCTCTCTATCCTTGGGAAGTGATAAAGGAATGGGGGGTGATGTGATGCCTAAATTAGCACAAACAACTTCTGGGGTTTTGACAAGGTGAAGAAAGAGGAACGTAAATAGTTTGGCTGCTCTAGAGCATTCCTCATTTCCACCCAGACTCATGTGCAATGCTGAAACAGTTAGATTCAGGAAAGGAAGGAGAAAATCTTCTCCAGGTCTCCCATTAGCCAGATTCTTGGAATAATTGACTATGTCTTGCTCAATAACTCCCTAACTCTTGATCTTTTTCTCCACGGGTCCAACAGCCATTCCAGTGGAATTAGTGCTTTGTTATGTATTAACTCCTGCTATCTTAAAGATGCTGTCAGCCTGACCAGATTCCAGGTTTTGAAGATAAGAAATACATATTTTTTCTTAGGGCAAAAGTTTTCCCTATATTTTCTTTTCCTTTTTCTTATTTTTTTATTTTTATTTTTAATCAGCCCAGAAGTGTGAAACTTAAACTTACCAATCTGTCACAATGATTAGCTTTCAACACAAACTGAGGTATCAGGTCCCAGTAATAAAGAATGACAAAATTCAAGAGATGGCTCCTGATCACTAATACTCCAGACAAAAAAGAGATTAACTGTTGAGATGAATGATCCCTCATGATGTACCCATCAACATCCTTGCTAAAGAAGTACAAAAATATTCAGAGGTGGATTGAGTCTCAGGGACTTGAATCCTTAAGACAATTAATATGAGTAGGGGTTACTAGGCACAGAGAAAATTTTATAGTTTAACAGCTTTAGTGAAGGACAGCGTAGCATGTGAACTCACAAGAAAATACCAAAGATTTGAGAAAAGTTCAACACCAAATAATCTCAAAAATCTACTTCTCAAATATTTGTTTCCTTCATCATTTACATAAATCTCCTTGTACATTACATAAGATAATTCTCCTTGTACATAAGATGTTGCAGAACGACTAAAATGAATAATAGCATTTACTGAATAATATTCTTGTTAAAACTCGCTCTATTCTTGCATCAATGTCAGAATGCATTCTGAAACTCACCATTCAAACAACAAAAAACATGTATTTCCTTTACCTACATAATTTTTTCTAGATGGTTCAAACACCTGCTCAGAGCTACAGTATTTTGAGATAGACTATTTAAAAATCCAGTTGCAAACCAGGGAAAAACCTACCTCAGTGGTGCTACTGGAAGGTTCCAGTCCAACCATATTAGCTTGTACCAGCTGCTGAAGAAGTTGCACTTGAGCCACACTGAGGAAGAAGTCCAAATTTGTTGTCATATTCACTTCTAAAGAATGACCACAGACCAAAATTTCCTGCAAAATTAAGGGAAAATACTAGGTAACAGATATTGGGAAAATAATTTTCAGCTTCTATACAGCTGTATTGTGGTTCCCTGCTATAGTCAATACATAACATTATATGTAACATTACAAATAGTACAAATGCAGTCTTTTTAGGAGAAACTGATGTGACATACTTCTAAAAGATGTGGCTTATTCTTTGCATGGCTTTCAGCAGCAGAACTGTTAAGGCAAACTTTGCAAGAAAAGCATCTCATGCACAAGGCCTTGTTTCCATCTCTTGCTAGTATCAGTGGGCTGTCAGAGTGTCCTTGGCAATGATTCCAATTCTCCTTTCCTTCCAAGAAAAAGATGTACTTTTTTTTATTTAAACACAAACTCTGATTCCAACACATGATTTATAATGAAATCATGTGCTGGAACTCACTGATAGCCAATCTAATTGATTTCTCTTTGCCTGTAAGCTATTCCTAATATTTTGGCAACACTAGCTGAATAGCCACTGTTTTATTGGTGTTGTCTAGCACAAATAAAGATCTTCACTGCTGGCAAGCAATAAAGAGATGAAAAACAGAACCAATGTAGAAGAGGAGAAGAACTGTTCTGTCTCATGAGAAGTTTGCACAGTGCTCAAGCTCTAATCTAAACTAGACCTCTCCCTTCATGATGGAATGTCATCCAGGGAATAGATAACAAGAAGAATGTATGTACAGAAAACAGTGAAATTCTTGACCATGAGCATTAGCAAAGCTCAGATTTTTTTTTTAACTTGAATAACTTCTATGCATCCTAGCTGTACTGGAGCTTTCTATTTCTTTTTTACATTAAATAATTTTCCATCCACCCTTCTGATAATCCTTTGCACAAAATGTGAAACCATTGATTTCTTCTCTCTAGGCCCACTAACTATTATTTTCCAACAATGTACATCCACTGCATTTTGCAATACACATCTAGTGCCCTTTACATGCCTGTACCAATTTTGCCCTTCCCAGAAGGTAGCTTTTAAGGGAAATTATCCTTATGAGCTAAATAAAATTTTATTATATTTTCCCTATATAAAATGTTCTTGAGCTACAAATGCCAGAAAGTCAGCCAATACCTTTTGTGTGTATCTTGCTTCATGGACTTATTGTTAACTAGCTGAACAACACACCAACAAAAGTGACTGTTAAATCTGAGTACCTGGAAGCACCCATAGCAAAGGCAGGGAAGTGGTAAAATATTAAGATTATGGACATATTAAAAGTTAGGCTATTTCTGTGGACACTCTGTACTAACCTCTGGGTGTAAATTCTCTGCAGCATCAATTTTGGTAAAAATAATGGCAGGAGCTGCAGTTATTCGAACGGTGAAATCTGTTAAAATTGGAGTTAAAATAGCTCTTCTTTCCTGATGCCGCCTAATGCTAGAGAACAAAGAAAAAAGGAAAGATTAAATTACATTATATATTAATAATCTATTATACATAATTATAATTAATTTATAATTACATTATAAATTGTTGAGAGGCAAAAACTCTCCACTCTCCATATTATTCTTTATATCCAGCATATAGCTTCATTACTAGTTTGGCATTTGATTGCTACCTTAATAACCATTAAACATCATTACTGTAAATCATATTAACTCCAGTTCTGAAGGCAGACTTCTATCTTCACTTCACAGGAAAAGTATGTCTAAATATTTGACTCTTCAACCTATCTCCATGTAGACAAGTTTGACACTTGACATTGCTTCTTCTGTTTCATGCATGATACACAGTAAGTTTAAAAAAGATGTGAACTTCAGTATCAGTATTTTTAAAACTTGCCTGTAGATGCTCTTCACTTTATAAACAACTGTTCTGAAGCCTAACAGAATATATGAATTTGTGCATTAAAAGCCTGTGTTGAAGAAATATGCACAAAACTGACACAAAAATTAAATATATGAAAAATTAAACTAGCAAATCCCATGCAACACTAGGACTCCCACATGAAATTAGTAACTATTGCCCAAGATGCTCAGAACCATTTCAAAAACAGGAATGTCAGTCTTCCTCCACTCCTTCTGTCACTGCTTGTTCTCGGCGTTTTTTCAGCTAAATATCAACATTTTCTTACCAAGAATATTTGTGTCATTAAGCTTGATAATTGCATTTATTTTCTAGCCAAGTGTTTAGTTTTGGGGGGGTTTGTTGGTTTTCCCCCCCTTTAACCAAACAGTAAGCCTAGAAGCACAACTGTTATAGATGGACCACTAATAGCTTATGACAACACATTCCAAATGGCCAGAATCTTCTGGGTCAGGTCAAATAAACTATTGCCACAAAACGCCATCTGAGAGCCTCAGATGAGGGGAAAAAAATGTAATGAGATCAAGATGGTGTTCAGTCTCTAAAAGAAGATACACTTCAAATTCCAGGGAGACTCCTTTCATCAAGACAGTTTTTGATAATTCTTTTTACCTATTATAGTTTGTAGCAACATCAAATATCTGCATTTCACCGAGGATAATTCTAAAAATCATCATAAAGTTATATGTCTGATGTAAATTTTACGATGCTTACAAAATAGAAAATTGTCAACTATGAAATTATGCAAATTTAAAAAACAAACTACACAGCCGTAGATAAGAAGTAAATAGATCCATGCAGAACTCTTCATCAGCCTGTTAGTTACATTTCCCTGTATTACCTTTAATTTTGCCACCTCTAATGGAGACGTGGCAGTTCAGGCTTCAGTGTAAATCACATGAGTGAGCCAGACATGAGCTATGCACTAAAGAATTAGTCCCTACCATCAGCTAGAGTTACCCATGTTAGTATTATTAACCAACATGCTTATATGCCTGTCTATGCAGAAATTCTTGACTGCATGCAGAATAGGTATTGAAATCTTTTGATTAAGAAGGGGTATTGAGATGCATAGTCTAGTAATGGTTCTGTAATAGGTTCTGTAGAAATGCAAACTATCTCCAATGCTGATGGTTTGTAAGCCAAGAGTTAGCTGGAAACAAATTAAGAAGATATCATAACCTGAGGTGGAATTCAGTCTACTGCAAAAGATACAAAATTCATACTGCAGAAGATAAAGAATTCATTTTACTGTTCAGGCCATTTCAATTTTAATGCTTCACATTCTACTAATAACTTTTTAAAGTGTCATCAAAAGATGTAGAAAGGATGGCGATCTATAAGGGAATATCAATTATACAGTGGAGGTAGGCCTTAAAGCTTTTAAATTTATTTAGGACAACAGTACACAGAAGCTAAGAGCAGATGCCACAGAGCTAGTATGGCAGAGCACAACTCAATAAACTTTTGCCTCAAATGACCCTCACTGCTGAGGAGGCTACCATAAGAAGTGTGCAGTTTTTTTAAGAGTAAGCCAATTAGTGAGTAGAGAAAACTACCATCTTACCTTAAAAGCTTTAACATTTTGGTCAGCTATCTCTGTTGATCTCTAATGATGGCTTTTAGAGCAAGGTTAGTTTCATTAGATCCCCAAATTAGAAATCAGACTTGTTAGTGGCTAGTGAACATCTTCAACTTGAGAAAATGGTCTTAGATTTTGGAGTTCTACAATTGTTTCTCTCCCTGCCATCACCTTCATTTTAGATTTAAACCAAGTGATTTTCTACCCAGTTCCTAATTCCCCTTCTCAAATGGATGAGAAAGAAATGTCTTTTTTTTCATAACAATGAAAGAGCTAAATAGTAGAACAATTCTATGAAAGAACATGCACCTATACTTTCTAGCTACACTAGAAAACTTCTACTTGAAGTTTCTTGAAATACTAGGAAGAATGATTTTTATATATGAAACAGAGCTGTAAAAGCAATTTATTTGCTGAACCTCAAACCCTCAATTGGCTCTCTTCAATCACTGATCAAATTATTCTTCAGCTTATGCATATTCCCATTTCTTAATTTTCACACTTTATACTAGTAGAAACCCAGTATACTGCATCTTAAAGGACATTTTTTGGTAATATACATTGATTACTGCTTTATTTTACTTTATTTTTAAAATCATCCTTATGTGCTATCCCTGTCCAGCTCTACTTACTACTTTCAGAATTTCTTGTGGGCGAATTTGAACCTCAGCCAAATCAAGTATTAGGAAAATAATTGTAAGTACAAACAGAAGGCAAACAGAGCACAGTAAATAATGAAGGGAGAGGATATGAGAAAGAGCACAAAAGGAACAAAGAAACAAATTCCACTTTGAATTATTGAGTCTTCCACACTGCACCTAAGTGCAACGTTAAGTTAACACAGGTGTACGCCACATGAGCTTATGAAAAAACTTGATTGTGAAGAGCGTAATGATGGCTCTATGTCTGCAGCACATTCATTCCGTGGTTCATTTATGCATCTGTTATATATTTGTCTTGGAAAAAAAAGGAAAAGCTAGTATTTTTAGAGATGTTAAAGCAGTTGATCATCTACACTTAAAAGTAAGTGCATTTGAAAGACCATATGCTAACGCAAAGGAACAAGGCAGTTAAGCAACTGTGATAAGGTTTGGAGGTGCCTTAGTGCAGAATTTGGGCTTTATCTGCACAATACATAAACCCTGGTTACGGACCACAGATCCACATTGCAAAAGCACAGGTCAAAAATGGTCTCTGTCCTCAAAGGCTTACAATTTAAGTGTAAGAAAAAACACACCCACAGACAGGGAAGTAAAAGTAAACCACTAACAGCAGCATAGGTAACAGTATCCATACAGTGGCAACTTGTCTTATGGGTTTTATATGACAGTATAATAGAAATTAATTTTTGGGCAGGATTTCGAATAAAACATCACAATAACAACATGAATGCTCACAGCAAACACCTTTATAACACACAGGAGTGAGCAAGGAAGTGCCTCTTCAAAACATTGAATGAGTCAGTCTTGGTAACTGGCATGATAGGGTCAGATGAGCAAGGAGTGCAGATGTGTCAAAGAAAATGAAAGAAGACACAAAGAGGGAAATGGATAGACAGGGGGTCTGGAAGTATCACGAAAGCAAAGACATCTAATGATTAATATGACAAAAAATGTTGTGGAAAGTAGAGAGAAAAAAATGTGAAGAACATAATTTTGCAGTGGAAGCAATGACATTTGATTACATCAAATCAAATCATCAGTATTTGATTATATCCAGTCAGAAGCACATTGAATTTACACGAAGAGGAAGGAATGCCAAAGAGATAATGCTGCCCTAATTAAGGAGATGTGATGATGTGAGACTGGAAAAGCTGAGAAAATGCACAAGTAGGACTAAGTCCTACTACTATGACTCTTACAAGGAAAACACTAATCAAAACAAACAGAAAATATGGCCAGTAATAGCTAAACATAAACATAACATTCACATAATAGCTAGATGTGAAATTTGGAAATGTTTACCTTATTATTAATTATATTTTTTCCTTGATAATGCCTTATTGAATCTGGACTTTCAGCCCTTATACACTTAAAATTTCATAAGTCAGGGAGAAACTCGTACACATTCAATATACGAATAACAATCAAAAGCACATTTGCACCATGTAATTTTACTAGCTATAGAAAGATGAGTCCTCATGGAGAATTTTGTGATGTGAAAAAGACAAAAACATATCAGCATGAAATAGGCCACACAGTCAAAGCGCTCTCTAGTAGTATTGAAGCATGCAAAATGCCAAAAGATGTTATTTAAGACAGCATGCTAACTTGAGACTTATGAAAGAATTTTCTCTTGCGGACTTCCCATGTAGCTGTTTAAATCAGCTAATCCCTGATATACAAATGTATTAGGATATCTAACTACTAATGACTAAATCACTTACTTTCAGCTCTCTGAGGTGTGGCAAAGACATGTCACAAGGCAGTAAAATAGCATAGCAATATTTTGAGGACCATCTAATAACCAAAATTAGAAAATGAACCAGTGTATGCTACCTGGCTGTAAAGAATTACTATTTTTGTATCCTAAGACCTCAGTAAAGTGAACTTTTATCTTATGAAGAATGCTGTGCTGCATTTATTTACTGTGGATTATTATAAAAAATAAAACACCCCATCTTATTGAGAAAGGCTTTGTACAGTATGAATACAAGCACAACTTCAGGTACCACAAAATTCAGCAATTAAAAAAAATTATTGAAAAAAATGCATAGCATTTTATTCCAAAAGATTCAAGGGGAATACCCCTACTTCCTTACACAAAGATCCACAGAACGGTTTTCTTCTGGTCTTTCTCATTAGAACTTGGCAAGCTGCCAAGAACTTTCCAAAAAAGCATGAAAATGAAAACTATTCAAAGAAAAATCTGCAGGAAACCTTTCTGAGGATCCTTGCAGTGGTATTTTGTTCAGTTTTGTACAACAGATCATTGGCTCCCTGATGTACTCCATGAGAGCTGTTCCAGATGGTGGTATGCCAAGGACAAAACTGTAACACAGTATATTGCCACACTCAATTCATTACCACACAGAGAAGTAATGCTTTTAAGCTCAATTATTTTTTTTTTTAAACGAAGTTTATTCAGGCTGCAGGAAGCAGAAGTTGCTGCTGGGAGCTGTAGAAGGATTGCACGGGGATGGGGGCGAGGCCTCAAGAGAGGATATATTTCTTTATTTCCTTCAGGGCTGTTGTTTTTTCCATTGAGTGGAGGGAGAGGGAGGAGGAGATCTGCAAGCTGAAAAAGCAGTTTTCAATCAAGAAAACTTCTTTCGGTTAAGTACTCCCAGTTCCCCACATGCTGTTTGGTAAAGGGAATAAATGTGGACAGGTTTCATTTGTACATAACCTTATTAGAACTGTCTGACTGTTTCCAGTATTCTTTTTATATATTACACCATTAGGGAGCTTTTTATAACATCTTGGTGAAGTATAAACATTTCATAGTGGAAAGAGTTATGATCCCTGATCCTCAGTAAAGCACAGCATCTAGACAGGTTTTTCTGCAAGGCTGCATCCACCCTACCAGAGTGTTCCAGTTCCCCCTTTCTCCTTGGGGAGACCTGCAGAGACACAGGAGGCATCACACCAGCATTTCACTGTAGCCCCTCTTGAAGAATCTTACATTGAACACCTGCAAGTATTCAACAACTTAGTCTTAGAGTATGACAGCTTGTCTTCCAAACTGCAACATAAAGGTTGGGGGGTGAAAAATCAACCCCTTCACATATTAAGTACCAGAAGAACTGAACTCCAGAAAAAGTGGTGTGAAAATTCGAAGGATTTACTTTCAGAGCAAAGACTGCTAAAGCATTGAAATGATAAATTATGTCAAAAGTCTTCAGATACTTGTGTGATATCCAAAGATCTCCTACTTATAGGACGGTTTGGTTTTCATGCAAATTTTTAAAACAATTTTCAATTGCAGATTAAATTAAAATATAATTTATTTCAAAATTTTTGCAGCTTTATTTTGAAATAATCCAGTAACGCTTTTACAAATGGGAATGGAAAAGAACGGCTGGTATCTATGTTGAAGTTTTCTGTAAAGTAACTATGAAAAATCTGTATGTAGGTTGGATTCTACAGTGCCCCACATAGCATTAAAGTATTACAAAAATGAGGGAAACAGATTTCAAAGAAGAATCTTTAAACCCAGTGATCCTAATATACCATAACACTGGGTAAGAACAACCAGAAGTATATTAAAACCAAACAAAGAAATTAACCCTAAAATGACTTGGCAAAAATAATTCATTACGTTCCAGGTTAAATTTGTCTAAGAAACTTAAAGAATTCTTCAAAAAGGTGTGAAGATTAGATTAAAGCACAAAACTTTTGTGGTATTTGCAGTAAATATTAAGACAAACTTAACCCTGGAAACAGTAAGCACCACGTAAAACATCCTGCAGCCGCTCTCTTGGCACATGCTGGAAATAGTGCCATGGATGGCAGAGTTCAGTGCAGGTTCTTCCAGTGCTCAGCACATCACTGCCACAGATCATAAAATAATACAGATACAGCAAAACTGACTGCTAACTAAAAAAGTAAAAATGCAAAGATCCTGAAAAAACTGTAGTAAATATGTAAAATTTAAAACTGAAAGAGTAAGAAAGCGTTCATACTTTTTCTTGACAAGCTGGAATGAAAATTCAGTAATTGCACACCAGAAAGGAAAACCTAATGTATTTAATTACAACTGCTCTAAATTAAAGCCCAAGTAGAAGATTCATTCAAAAGCTATTTTAAACCAACATACTTATTTGTATTCCAATAAAACTTCATTTTGGAAGTCTGCTGAGGAAGCACTCCAAGCAGTTATAGGGAAAAAAAACCAAAAAAGAGAATTCAAGATTGTCTGTAACAGCTGCTTCCCTTGTCCTTTTAGCTTTTCAGAAATCCCACCAAATTTCCTATCTGAATCTATAACCATAAAGCTCAGACCCAGAGTATGTTGGCAGTAGATTTCAGTCACCAATGGCAAGGAAAAGGAAAGTCAATCTCTCAATGGCGGCTTTTGCTATGTTAGTTTAAGTTGCAAATTGGCTGCAAGTCCTTTGGAGATTAATGTAATCTTATTTTGCAAGATATTCCAGTGGATGTGGAATTTTGTGACGAAGAACCTCATGGGGAACTTATCCAACATCAAGGCCCAAGAAAGTCACACACATTTTTTAAGGCTAGGAATTGAAAACAAAAAACCTCTATAGAATTATATGAGTTAAAAGAATAAATTGTTAAAATACAGGAAAGAACCACATGATCTTATAAATGAAGACCAGTGTCTATTTCTTTGTTAAAATTTTTATCTGCACTCTTGTGACTCCTTGCCATTTTATAGTTTCTTTGGTTACAACTGTTTTTCCTGCCCTCTGTTTTTCAATGATAAACTGGAATTTATTATTGATCACATCTTTTTCCTGCATGTCCTCCAGAGTAAGCTTATCTGCCCTCTTGGCCTTGCCTCAATACATCACTTAAAAGCTCAGTCTGTGTGCCATCCTCATGTAGCCTTTGCTACAACCTGCCTTACTTTCAGGAAAATCTGACTCATCTCCCATTTTTCTGAAAATTAAACCAAAAGTAGTTATTTCCAGATGATTCTGCCTGTTTTTCTGTATCACTTTCAGGAACTAATCTCTAAATTCTGATAGGAATCATATCTTATGAATCATAAAATGATACACACATTTCATAAAAATAAGATCGTTTCTGCATAAATTAGATAGAAAGGACTTTTATATGAAAATAAATTGCGAAATGTATAGGCAAAGAGGCATTTACCAGCAGAAATGCTTCCAAATCCACAAAATTACTTTTGAAAGCTTGCTTTTGGCCATCAGATCTTATTCTTGCAAGTTTGAAAACTGAAATCTGCTACATAGTCTGTAAAAATTTAAACTATTTGTATGAATTTTTCAGTATAAAAAAGTATATTAAAACCAAAATAAAAATTTTAAATCTTCACGAATTACCAATTACTCCCCCAATTTTATATTAGAAAACTTCAACATTTAAAATAGCAGGCAAGTGTATGCATTCTTTGTCTTTCAACCATGTTTAACCAGAGGGTGGGGCTTTGTGTGCACATATACAGTACCCAATAAAGGAGACTTAGATGAAATATCTCATTCTCAAAATTCATCTGGTTTTAGTTATAGAAGTGCAAAAACTGGTTCAGAATCAATAGGAAATGTTCTACTTTATCCTTCTCTAATTTAGAAATGTCTAAGCTGGTTTAACTCAAGCTTTGTAAAAATACAAACAAAAGAAGTTCAGAAAAAAAGAAAAAAAACCCCACACTACCGCCACCAAAAAAACACACCCTACACTGAAAAAAAATCCCAAAACAGAAACTCCTGTTGCTTATAGAGACTGACAACCTGAAGTCTCAGCCCCGGAGTTATTTTTATGGACAGACAGTAAGTCACTTGGAGAAGAGTGGAAGCAAAGGCACACAGTAACTAGACAGTAACTGCAGTAAACTGTAACAACAACAGTAATATGCATTTCAAACGTGTAATCTAAAACTCAAGGGAAATGTGTTTGTAATGTAAAGAAAAACCAGTATTGAATTATTTAATTCAGGTGTACTGTGCATGCTCTCTGCAGTGTTTGTGCTATGTAATTCAGAAAAGAGGAGATTTTTCAAAAAAGTCCCTACCTACTGGCCATGTTCCATTCAAGTGCTGGATTTTGAGAATTTCTCTCAGTCTCTGTCAAAATCCCTCCTTTTCCATTTTCCTTCTCTGGTTTCAACTGGTTCCAATAAGCAGTGCCGATGTTGATAGACTGAAGATCTATTTGATATTGCCTGTCTTCAACCTCTGATCCAGGGTCTCGAAGAATTCCTAGATTTAGTGCTCTCCTGTAATGTCAAAAAAAGGAAAAGAAATCAGACCAATCAGATATTCATTTAGATCCAAATTAAAAAAATGAAGGTATCAATTTTTGCCATTTTTGTCTACATAAAGCATTGTTTTCATTTCAAATCTTCAAAAACACCCATCTGCCTCTTTCCTATGGAATTCAATGGGAGACCTGCAAATGAATCTACTCCTGAATTTAGCCAGATGTACCAAAGTTGACATGAGATCAATGCATCGACTTCATTGCACTTCCAATCAGATCCATAAGAGCAGCCTTGTGGGGAAGTAGGACTGGTTCATATCTACTGAATGGATAAAGGATGTCACATTCAAGTCCTCAAAAAGAGAAGCTACTCATCAGTATAACCAAGAAGTATAACCAATTGTTCCACTGTTCAAATTAATAAAAAAATAAAAATTAAAAAGAATATTCCAAGCTGATGGAAAAACAATTCAATCCTTTTATTACTGTATTTCAGCACAGATTTTTTTAAATAAAATTCTTCTAACAAGTGAGAAAAAAGCATTTTTGAGTGAGCCACATTCCTTGTGGATTCCTTTAAAGCCTACTACAATAGATTTTACAAAGTATTTCAGTCTTGAGCTGAGTTTTGGAAACAGACTCAACTTCAACAAAACATTCAAGAGCTATTAAATGAGTAGAGGCTGATGAGACCATTCCATTTTACCTGTGACCAGTAACAGAGGAGTCTCATACTGCCATTCTTCTTCTGCTAATAAGCACTGGGAAATACTAAAAAAAAAATTATCTTTCCCTTTCTATACTGGGAGCAACACGGCCTTCTGTACACTGCTCATTTGATGTAATAAAAATTCACCATTATATTATTGTTGTTTTTCAAAATAAGGGGGCAAGGGGATTTCTTTTTCCTTCAATCTATGATCACACATTGTAGTCTATTTTTATTGATTTCATACATTCTTATTTGCATATGACATCCAATCTACTGTTCTGTTCAAGGTTGTTGTCCTGGGCCAAAATGATTTAGTATACAGCTTCACCAAGAAATTAATAATTCTGCAATTTGTGCGAATTTGATACTAATAATCTAAACATAAATAACTATTAAAGTAGCACACCCCAAACTGCAAACTCAGAGTACAGGTATGCAAACTATAGGTATGCAATCTGTTTCAAAGTGCAATCCCAATGCTGCCCAAATCCAAGTAACACTTGAAGCTGCTAATACACTACTATTGCCACCAATGGAGTATGCTAGCAATTAGCAATTAAGAAAATTAAGTAATTAATCATATGCACCCACAGAGTCATGTGGATGACAGAAAAGCCATTTTGATCAAGACATTCCTGGTGAGGCAGTGTGATGGCATTGTTCAGTAGTCCCTATAACTTTCTTAAGTGCTTAGTAGAAACACACTGAAAATCTGTTATGTCAGTAGTGACATTTCAAAATTAAATGTGGTTTATTAAAACTTAAGAATGTGTTTGTCAACTTTCCACACAGAGAGACCTAACCACAACCACTGTGCCTTTTATTATTCTTTCTTAGGCATTATTTCATCAATATGAATCCAGTTTAAAAAAAAAAGACCCACCACAGTAGATTATTGTATGATCCAATGTCTATTTTCATACTTTGTCTAATACAAGTATTAGTACTTGAATATTTGTTTTGTGAAATATTACTTAAAATAAAGCATAAAATTACATATTTTTGGAAATCTGCTCATGTATATAAAACAGAGTATGATACTAATTTCACATGCATACTGGACTCTTCTCCCTTGTACTTCACAGTGAGCGTTTTTCATTTCTTCTTTTATGAGCAGCTTGATAACTTGCAATAGACTCACCTAGGTATTCCTTAGACTCATTCAGCATAATCATGACCTCGTGGAACAAATTCCTTGAGGACAATGTGTCTACATGCACTAATCTGAAACTCCCCACTGTGACAAAGGCTTTCTTACACTCACAAATTTAGTTATTTAAACATAAACACAACAAAATCACTCTTTGGCAAAAATCTTTAGGTGCAGCAAAATATACAAGGGTATTATTTAAACACAAGGCACTTGTGTATTGTGTTGCTGGTATAACATTTGTCCACTGCATCTTTTTTTCAATGTACTTTGGGATATTTCAGCCTAATTCTTCAACATTTTCTGATTCAATATGCTGATATAAAAGTACACTTTTGCATTCTGTTCCTACTATTAACAATTTCCTGTGTATAATACAATATTCTTCTGATCCTGCAGACACACTTTTGAAATCCAAGCAAACTGTGTTTCTATAGATAACCCAACTCAAGAAACACATTTTACACATACATGTAAAATAGAAGGATTAGTAATTAATGCCTTGATGTTTTGACAAAGCTCATTATGGCTTTCAGAAAATGCATCATGCCAGTTTTATACAAGGATCAAAACATAGCCTTTTCCCAAATAAGTAATGTATATACAGGCATTTACATCAGCCCTCATTTCTAGTTTCCCATATCAACAATTTACATACAGGGATTTACATCAGCACTCATTTCTAGTTTCCCATATCAACAATTTTCCTAAGTATGCCTCCAATTTATTAGTTGTGTACTTCCTAAAAGGATGAAGGTATGTTAAACCATAGCAAACCTGGCCTAATCTCAAATACACATGCTTTGTATGAACTCTGAACTCTTTAAAATCCTTGCAGCAAATAAATTCAGGAATACAGTAAGCCAAATTCATGACTTCTCTATCTCCAGTATAAATGATGTTTTATCAGCTGAAATGTACTGTAGGGGTTACCATTTTAATTGCTTCCCTCTTCTGAAAACAACTTCACTATCTCATCTGAATCTTTCAGCAGGTGGTGCAGAATACAACAGTTGGTCAATAATACAGTAAGATCACAAGCAACCAAAGATAACCATAAGCATGTAACAGGAAACACAGGTTTAAAGTTGTTTTTTTTAAAAAAATTGATTTCGTCTGGGTCAGGCTTTTTGTATGCTTATTTAAGAAGCAGTTCATGTTGAACCACTTACTACATGCTGCTGAATAAGCTTAATTCTGAGACCCAAAGTAAAGAAGCTAAATTTATTCACTTAAAGGTCATCTGAAACCTACAAAAAGCTGAACAAGCCAGGAAAATGGCAGTTAAAGGCTATAAGAAATATTTGCAGACTTTACACACAACAACTAATTTCTATTAGTACTTATTGGATCTCTGCATGCACTGCTTTCTGCTTCCAGGTACAAGATAAACCTATCTACCCAAATTTCAATTATTAAAGGTTTTGCCTGGTGGAAAAAGATCCTTCCTATCCTAATTTAAAAAGGAAACAGACAGTAAGCTTGGATAAATATATGTCTCTATTTCATAGGGGTAAAACCTATGGCACATACATAAAAGGACCCCTTCCTTTTCTGCTTAAGCTTGTGAAATCCCAGACTAGATGCAGTCTGAAAGCCCCTCACCTGTGCATGAGATGAGACTGAATACTGTAGAAATCATAGCAGTATTTATCACTGACCTAATGCACCTTCATTGCCTTTTCCCCAATTAAATTCAGTAAAGCTTCCTCCTTGACAAAGCCATTGAATGCATTGTACCAAACAGGGAAATTGAAGCAAGTTTTTCTTAGGGACACAATTGACTCCATCTGGAATGAGATGCTATAGATTTTAAGATGGGCACAGAACAAAACCGTGGTAAACAGAGAGAATCTGTGACAACACCACTGGCCCTTGACAATGAAAAGCTTCTCTAAGTAAAACCTCAGACAGAAATCAGCTTTTCAAACAAAGGCAACTACTTTTTTTTTTTTTTAATATATATTTATATTTTTATTACAGCAAATAGACAGTATAATAGATGTCTTTTTGTCATAGACAAGTTAACACTTGAGCCCTTGGGAGAGAAAAAGAACTTCCCCACCATCACACAACATATAGAGACATGATCTTAGTACTAGAATAAACAAAATTCCTACAGCATGGCTTCTCATGATGGAAGTCCTGGGTGTGCCTAAATTTAGAAATATTAAAAACACTTATTTGTGAGGAAGATGGAAAGAAGAATGAGAAGTTAAGCAGAAAGAAAAGGAGAGCACAACACTGGGCAAGAGGAAGAATTATGGAATCAGGACACTATGGCTGAAATTACAGAAAAGAAGCAGCTAAGAACATTCTAATGCTCTTAGCAAGAAGGGAGGAGACATCTCTAGGCAAGAAGAGAAGCCCTCACATGATACCCGGGTACATATTCTGCTTCACTGAGTGATACATATGTCTTCCAGGACAAGAGTAACCTCACCTTTGCTTTTCCACCCTGCAATCTGTCCATAGGGAGACTTCCTTGTGGTGTAACAAACAGTGTTTTATGACTGCCAGGATGTTGGAAATCATTAATTTTAGTCGGGATCAGCAGAGCAGGCTTTCAAATGCCATCAACAGTAAACTCCAATTCTCACTGTTTCTGTCTCTTTTCCCCAGGAACTATGCCACACATGACTGGCTTTGTTGGCAGTTGCTCCTTCTCCCCTCTCCAGCTCAGCCTCAGAATAACACAACTACTATCCCAGCTCCATAACTGCTGGCAGCATACTCTGGATTGGGTACCAGCAATGCTTTATTAAATAAAAATATAAACTGAGTACAGTAAGGCTATTTTTCTTAATGCTTTTCTGATTAGCAAGTGATACTAATGACTACAGGAATCTGTGTAAGGGTGAAAACTGCAATCTTTCTGATTAGCCCTAGTGTTGTGACCTGCACAGCCAGATACATCAACATTATCTATGGAAGATAATACATGGCAGATGTCCTGTAAGTCAGAGTGGCTGAAGTACCTGGGTTAATCTTCATGTGTGCAGAACTCATGTAAAAAGAAAACACCAGTGACAGCTCCATGAGCAAAATAAAAATGACTGACCACTTCGTAACATTTACATAGTGGAAAAATATATCACATCCCAATGCAAAGGAAAAAGTTATTAATTGCATTCTAACTGAATATGTTTTGTAGTCAACAACACTCATAAATTCTAGCTTTATAATGGCTTGTAGTGTTTATCATTTTTCTACACAGGCAAAAATCAGCTGAGAGGTAAATTACTTGTACATTTAGTATGTTGAAAAAAGGCCAGTAACTGAAACATATGCAAAATTTTCTTCTGATTGCACTAGACTACTGCAAACAATTACTACAGGGATGCAAAAATACAAGTGTAAAAAGTAACTTTCCTCTTTTTCATATTAATGTTGGATAAATATCTGACTTCTATCTCTTGGGCACTGGTCCCTTTTTTGCTCTGCATACCTACAGAGAGAAATATCACTGAGAAGAGTAACTGGTATAAGTGTTAAAAAAGCTAAAGCAGAAGACAAGATAAGAAACATCAAAATCATTAGGTAACACAATGAATTCCATGTGGGAACTCAGTACTTCCAAATCACCAAAAAAACCAAAAAAGAGAACAGAAAAAAGCCCAGATTCAATTATGGATAAGCATACCCTAAAACAGGAGTCAATACCTGAATGCCAGAGTGTCTGGTGAAAAAAACCAACTGGATGTATAGAACAAATCATCTACATTCATTATCATCTAGAACAGTTAATCATATAAAAGAGCACTAAGTTTTTAGTTAATTGTTGTTAACATGTCTTTTAGTCTCCTCTAATGTCAGAGTCTGGAATGAGGATGTGTTAGATACATGTTTAGAAACTTCAACCTTAAAAAAGGTGTTTGAATTCTGCTACTTGAATTTACTCTGAGCTTCTAGATACTTCAAGCACAGTACAGAATCTACTACTATGACAATTGTGGCTCCTTAACAGAGAATGACATAAAGAGAAGATATTCAGGATCTTCAACAAAGCCATCACAGTTCTCTACCTACAAGTGTTTCCCTTAAATAGGTCCAAGCTAGGTATTAAATAGTCACACTTGAGACATGTAGATGGAATAGTTAGAAACACAGTTATCTCCTCCCTGCTTCTAGACATTCCTAGTTGTGCAGCAATAACTCTTCTATAGAAAATAATGATAGTAATAACCAAACTTTTTCTAAAATATCCAAACATACCATTTTCTTTTACCAATATTTTTCAGCACCGCTTTTTCTTGCCAAGCTGAAGCAGACAGGTCTTCCCTTACAATTACTTTGTAGCTTTTTCTTTAAAATGGACAACACAGAAAAAAACTCTCAGTTCTTATACAAACTTTAGAATTACAATTTGTAGAATTGTAGAAAAACTGTAGAAGTATAATCACATTTCTCTAACTACTGTGTGTCCTCTATTTGACCAGTTTCATCAACTGCAACTACTGAGTCATATAGGTATTTATTTAATCCCAAATCATTTTATAAAAGGACTGACATTCATTGAGCCATCATAATGCAAGAAAAGAGAGATTTGGTTTTGAACACAAAAGAAGAAATCTGCCAAATGGAAGTCAGTGGTTTGTGTCTCTTTTGCATGTGTGGTTGACACCCTGTCAAAAGAAAACAGTATCTTGGTCAGAACTTGGGGTGACAAGTCTAACTGGATGCAGGGATGTGCAGAAGAGCAGAGACTGCCAGGTGTCCACATGGTGTACACAAGAATGTCTGGGGCTAGGCAGAGCCCTTTGGCTGGCCTGCCATGGGCCTGTAGGATGTGCTTCCCTCTTTGCAAGGCTACAACATGCCGATGGAAAACAGGAGAGGCAGGCTTCATTTCTCTTCCCTCTAAACTTGCTAAGTACATATCTCTAAAGAACAAAATCAAACTCTTCAATGGTCTACTAATTTATACTGTGGGCATAAAGCCAAAATGATTTTGTGAATATAACTAATTGTATAGAAAACATTTTGAGAGTACTCTGAGAATGCAAAGCTATAAAATATGGACAAAAATTAACAACTGCAATTTTTTTATTGATACACTTTATTTATTCTATTTACGTGACTACTTTAATATTTTTATTTTGAAACCCAATAGGTTCCTATACAGAGAAAAAAAACAAAACAACACCCCCTCATGTTCATTAATTACAATAGTGGTGCAGGTGGGGGCTACTATAATTCCATTTGTTATCCATTTAGGGTGGCCAGATTTTAGTGAACTGGGACACACCAAGGTCAGGATTGGCAGCAGTGCACTAATCATATAAAAGCTACTAAACACACGAAAGGAATTACAGTAGATCACACATCAAAAAAAGTGGCCCTTTGCTTCCTTTCTCAAGCCTATGGGCAAGAAATGCTCTGTATCTCCTGTGAGATGACCAGACATTTAAAAGTAGTCCCTTGCTACAAGGGCTGTGGTAAAGTAATTGCCCGCAAAGAAGCTGAAGAACTTCTGCAGCACACTTGTCTTCTAGAGTTGTCTCTGGAACACAGTATCAATGACCCTATGACCACAAGGCACAGTATTAGTAAACTATGAAGTAATTTTGGTCTCTCTCAAAAAAAGTGCAAAATGAAACAAAGCTGAAGTTTGCAGCTGTGCATTAGATGTCGTCTGTTTAATTACTTCTATAATTTGATTGTTTAAATTCCTCAGCAAAAATAACACCATGAGCAAGTCTGAACTTTTAAAAATAATTTTTTACTTTTTTATACTGTTTAATGTTTAGACAGTTTGAGGAATCTCTTTATACTTTTGAAACATTCACCCAAATTCAGGGAGCATTGTATAAATATACACTTGACAGACTGTATAAATGATAAGTATGCACAATTCCAATGGAACGTCTGTATGATATTTTTGGATGCCAAATGTTCCTTGAAAAAAACCAAGTGGAATATAGTTTCTCTAAACAGTGGAAGTTTGAAGAGGAGACCAGCAAAAAAGGCAAAATAAAATATATCTCAAAAACTTTTATGCTTTTGTTTTGTGGTAGAAACAATTTTATCTTAAAATTCAATGTTGTCTGGCAGTCAAAGTATCTTTCATTTCAAATTTTTAAATACTTTGCATCTACTTGCTTTACCATATGACTAAGATAAATAATCTTGTTATTTCCCCATTGTTTTCAGCCTGCATTTCACTTTGGTTTAATTGATTAACCTAATTAAGTGGTACAATATCTCGTCTTTCCAGATGTTCAATATAAATTCACCTGGAAATACCTAGGTGAAGTTTCACTGAACACAGCCTTCATATTTGATGCATGGAATTTCTCTAAATGGTGCAGTACAACCTGGTATAAGGAACAGGCTGGAAGGCAAACTGTCCTCAATGTGTTTCATAAGCTGATGTGGGACAGGATTTCTTTTTGCAGCTGTGCCAGTATATCAAAATCATACCTGGACATCAATCAAATTGTATCTGAAGCAGAAAAGAACATTACAAATAAATAAATACCAGTTTTTCCTTTACATTAAACAATGTGTATTAATGCATACTTTCTGCATGTCCATTGCAATAGATATTACTTATAGCATGGATAACATAAGAAACTACTCTAAAACATGACTATTTAACTTTCCAAGTAAACTCACATTTATCTTTGGCACTGCTTACATTTGTTTCCCAAGATAACACTTCTATGTTCTTCTTGTCTTATAGAATCTTCATATTCATAATAGCAAGCTGGAATTATTTTTGAAATACTGTATATGATATTGTAAAATATGTCAATAATACAGTATTAAAAATAGTCTTCCTTCAATTCTTCTTTCCTGAAGTCCTGACACTACTTTGTCTATTTCAATATACCTTGAAAACTCTTCTGATATAAAAATTCACTCTATAGTAATTATGAAATATATTACCTGCCATATTAAAGCCAGTATTTTTCTTCCTTAAAACCCCATTAGACTATTGTTAATTGACTATTGGCACTTCCTAAGTCAGTATGAATCTACGCCTAACAAAATATAGTGAAGGTGAGTTTTACTTGTAAATATGCATTTGAAGGAGGGCAAAGAGAAAAAAAGATGCAAATCTACTCAAAATATCCCTGTGTACTCACAATAGTGACCATGAAGACTACAAATTCCAGTCAGGTAGTTCAGTGACTCCATGATGCAGTCCAAATATTTAAATAGTGGTGGTTATAAAGAAAACTTAAGAGTTTTATTTTTCTGTCTGGAGCTAAACCAAAAAAAAATCGCAAGGACACTGTGTAGATACAAACACAGAAACAAATATACTGCCCATTTTGGAAACAGCAAATTCCATCATCTGTAGTTTGAGTCCAGTTTAGTCAATGTAATTGGACACACTCTTATGAGCTGCAATGTGTGAAAAATGCAACATGTGGATATTAAAAATTATTTTTAGAAAACAACTTCAATAACATTTGCAGTTACATAATATGTGAGGCATTTTTTTACTATGCCAAGAAAAAGGAAAAATCAACCAATGAAGCTGTCTGAATACAGTGGGTCAAAAAAGATATGCCAGAGAATTGCATTCCTCTGTAATTTTCTTGTATACATATATGGACAAATATATACACTTCCAACCTTAAAGGTTTCAAATTTGCTTTGCAGCTAGATTTGCTAATCTACAAGTTTCTTCCTGGTTCTTGAAAAACTGTCACATACAAAGATTAAATTATACTATTCAATAGTTAAATAATTTCAGTTTTCAGAAAGAGTTCAAACCTCCTCTGTTCCTATCCTACAAGGACAGAGCATATCTATTTGTAGATACTCCTATGTTCTATTTGTACCACCTCCACACCCATTTATATTTTAGCGCTCAAGAACACACAATACCAAGCCAGAAAACTGGAGTAGCTGTGATTTATGCCAATCATTTACATTGAAGTTAACAGAAATGCCTGATACTATCTCTGTATTTTATTACTTTCAAAGTGCACTTGTGTTAGCCATTAACATACCAGTGCTGCCCATTGCCTTCTCACAGAAAAAAAACCCCAAAACCCTAGCAACAAAAACATCAGTGGGCATGAAAAATGTTTTGAGAGGCTGAAGAATGGTACATTTATCTTTGTGTCCAACAACTAATAAAGCCCATAAGATTACAAACCAACCCTTTAAAAAAGTTATTGATTTTTTTTTGTTCTTAAGCAAAAAAAGAAGAAAAAGAAAAAAAAAAGAAAAAAGGAAAAAAAAATAATGGCTTCTGAAAATTCAACACAAACCCACTGTACATGGCTTTTTAGTCTCTTTTTTTCCCTTTATTGCAGCATAATGAGGTTTAATAGCACAGTAAGACCCTAAACATAAATGTTAAGCATGACTTTTGACTGTATTTAAGGTGGTTGAGCTAAGTGAAACTGCATTGGAAACATCAGTGAAGAGCTAGGAACCACGCTCACTTAAACGGGAAAATTTGAGTTGCTCAGGATAACAGTAACATGGATTTAATTTTGCCATGGGAGTTTGGAAGAGTTTCCCATAGAGAAATACGCTAAAATAACATGTTACCATTCTGTATATTTCTGATAATCCTTTTTGTTAAATAATTGAAAACCAAAGTTGAAATACTTACAAGCATTAAATGAAAGACACTGGCAAATAGTTTTGCAAAAGAAAGAAATCTTCTATCCAAAATGTAGTTTAAGAACTGTGGTATGAATTTGTCATAGATAAAACCCTGTGAGGGACATCAGAGAACCCACAAATATTTATGGAATGAACCGCAAGCTGTATACAGAAGTTAACAAATGTTTCATTACAAACGGGATATGCTTTTCTCAGTAACAGAAGCACACAACTTGCATTATAGTTACCTTGAGATCCTGCTAGAATTAAAAATGCAATGAAGAAAAGAAATCTGCTTTATATGATATTGGAAAATACTTTTCAACTAAAATCTGTTGAAACCAGATCTGATGAAAATTATATTTACTCCCAAACAGTTAAGAAGAAAACTGTATAGAATAATGAGTTTTTAAAGTTTTCCTCAGTTCTTTTAGAATAAATTATTTACTGCAGCCAAGACCTTAGATGTTAATTTTCAGTATATAAGACAGAAAACCAAACTTGATATATTAATTCAATCATATATTTTAAGAATCAGCGAAGTCAGGTCTGGGAAGAAACTGTAAGGAGTTTGTGTATAGCAAAGGAACATTACTTAAGTAATTCATACAGAGGAACCACTCCAGCTCTTAACGTGGCATTAATTTCTAAGAACCAGCTAATTATTTTCTCCCATGTTAACAGAAACCCAAACACCTCCACTCATTCCCCCCAGTATTTTACAATAACAGGCGCAATATAAAGCTCCTTCTTCAGGAAAAAGAAAGATTAAAGGGATGTAACTTGAAGAAATGTAAAACCTTCAATAACATTGCTTTATAACATAAAACATGAAACACAACTCATGTTAAAAAACCCCTCCATCTTTCAAATTACCCTTTAGTTCCCAGTTTTATCTGAAAAAAATTTCATTGCATTAAAGTTGCTGAGTACATAAACTGTGAAAGGTTTTCTGGGATTTTAAATGGCATTTAATGTGTTTTTTCTTTTTGCCCCTTCCTGTTTACCTTTTTAAGCTGTTATGATCTATTTAATAATGTTAATGCTGAATCTGAGAACTATTTAAAAATTCTTAGTACACAGCATCAAATTCTGTGCTGTTTCAAAAGCCCAAATCATGATGGCAGATCAAGCTGATCCAAGCCCAGGCTGATAAAATACACCTTTTTGCAAAGGCTAATCCTTCTGTGCCTATACAACAAATAGGTTCAGGATAGTAATCTTACTGAAAACAACAGCCTGATGGCCCCAATATATTTTAGTTTCTTTCAGGTCCCTCAGCCAGTTCCTTATACACAAGTACAAACAGCAACACCATGAAGAATTAGATCTTAAGAGAGTTCAAATTTAGATTTACAATTCAAATGGGCACAAAACTCATTTCCCAATAACCGTGGATGAAGTCATGTTAAAAAACTGACATTGCATTCACCCTTCTCTGGGCTGCCCCAAGGAAGCCCAGGGCCACACTTTACTCCTTTAGTCCCTTCACTGGGCATGGCTGCTCTGCATATCACTTGCTTGCATGGGAGGGTGAGAGATTTCTTTACTCAAAGAACTCTTCAAATATCTGACATGTTTTCTCTCACCTGTGGTAAAATAAGAATTGCTTTAGGGAGGACTTAACAGTTAGGAAAATATCTTCAAATGGGAGACAGGGCCAGTATTATAGTTAAGGGAAGCAAATAGTTACAGACTTGATCTCACTGAAGGAGGTAGATTTCAGTGCTGGTTAAGAGAAAGACACATGAGATTTCTGAGGGGTTAATTCGAAATGTGCAAACATAGAGAGGGAGAAAAAAAAGAAAAGAAATTACACTTAGGGAGAAGATGAGAAGAACTGCAATAACCTCAGGTCTCATGAAAAAACACCCATAGGCATAACAAGTATTTAGAATCTTAGGACTAGAAAGTATCAAGGCAAGAAGTTCAAGAAACAAAGCATTCATGTATATAGAATACAATTAAAAGTTTAAAAGGATTAAAACTAGCTAAAAAAACCCAAACAATTTCTTTGATTTTGATTGGCTTCATTGCACTGCAGTTTTCTGGAAAAAAAAAGGAAATGGAAAAAAGCCGTGTTAAACAGCATCTCAAACCAGCACAAATGAAAGAAATCCAAATCTCTCCTCCACTCAGTCACCCTAAGATTTCAAAACTGAGGTTGTATGAATTTCACATGGCAAGCTCTGCATATACCACACAGAAAATAAAACGTTATTTGAGACAGCAAGAAGTATCAGAAGACCAAGGAAACTCTAAGTTCATGTTGCTGTGTTACCCTAACTTAACCCTGACTTTGCAGAAGATATAGTAGTTAAGATCACACACAGCTGAGAAATCTTTTTATAGAACAAAGTATAGCACATGAGCAAAGCAGAGACAGCAATGCCCTTGTGGAAGTTTTACTTTAAAACAGCTATTTACTTCTGACCTTAAGCTGTGTAATGATGGCATCATAATAAGTGAAAGAAATGGAGTACATGCAATATAAAGCATGTAGACTTTGTAGACTCCATTTTGAAGAAATGCATCCCGGATGCTTGGTTCTTCACAGCTAAACTGTCCAGCCTGAGAGATTCCTGATCTGAACACACAATCAATCCAGTTTAAAGGCAGTCTGGAAACCCACTCCCAATTTAGTTCTAAATTACACAGAGGTGATAGAATGAATGATACCTGAACAATGAAACAATCATAATGACACTAAATTGAAATGCTTTGTGCATTACCTAGGGCAGTGAAGCACTAACCATGACTGGCTTGCACACACACATCACATTTGCCACTGAACTGGTCCCCAGTGCCAGGGGAGACCACTGCAGTGTCCTGCACTGCTGAAGAATGGGCACCCCCACAAGGGGCACAATGTCAGTGGTTCTCCTCACACGTCTCAGCACTGGAGCTCCTCCCAAACATGTGAGAAAGTGCCCATGGTCTTCAGATCAAATTTGAACAGCTCTGAGAGATTTATGAAGTTGCTCTTTGAAATCTCCATCTGCCTTTAACCAGGGCTTTTGTCCATACAAACTCATCTCTGTGAATCTCCTTGCAAGTTCGTTCCTCCTCCCCACCCCTCCACAAGGACTGGGATGCAGCTAGTGACAAGAACCCAATTGTGCAAACACCTCAGCCAAGCCAGAAGTAGAAAGGAAGAGCTTTTCAGGTAAAATGCATATTAAGTCCTCAAAACAAAGTTGAAAATAACAATAAATCATTAAGGAAAGTCAGTGTTTTTTCAATTAAAATATTTTTAATATATGCATTGTTTAAGAATTACTAGACTTCAAAAATAACTTTATCAATTCTGTTTTTCAACTTTGATCTGTTTAAATTAATTGGTTATTCCTTTGAATTCATTCTTTATTGGTATGTACTTGTTTTTCTTTCCCCCCTAACATATTTAATAAGGTTTCCAAAAATGCAGCCCTGATAAAAAACAAATGGATGCTTAAGTGACATAATGCCACTGTTCTTTGATAGGAATGCTTCTGTGAAGTATATTTCAATTTCCTTTCTCTGAGGAACTGCACAAAGAAATTAAAACCTATTGTATGAATCAGGTTCTGTGCTAAGTGAAATAAAAATATGAAGTAGCTATGTGTACTGTGAATACAGTGATTAAACTCATCAATTAAAGAGAAAAGTAAAGTTGCAAAAATTATTTTCTTATAAAATTTATTTTATTTTTACTCTTACATTATTAGGAAATGTATTTCAAACATATGTATTTAGGAAAATTAGTTATGCTGAAGATTCCTGTAGAACTTACAAAGAAATTTCAAGTAAAAACAAGTTTCATAGCTAAAGCTGAACATTTTTAAACCCGAATTCCAAATATAAATTTAGATTTGAATAGCTTTTGGTATTAGATAATTAGCAAGCTACATTTCTGAAACTAAATGGGCAGTTCCAGCTGTTATTTTACAATTAGTTTCCACTGAGAGTTTTAAATTAATAACTGCTGCAATAGCCTCAAACATGCCAATGCTAATTAGGAGTGGTGTTTGCATGTAATGCTATCCATATATATGAATATTTTACTGGGCAAAAGGTCTAAAGAGACTTTTTTTTGGCCTCTCTGCTAAACACAGAAGTGAGAAACATAAAGCAGGAAAATACTTCCAAGCCCTACTCTAGAGAGTAGTATAGGATTCTTATGGAAGATAAAGATGATTTTCCTAAGTCTTTAGACAGCTTTCTGTTAAAAAATATATGTTCAAGTACCATAGCAAAGAACAATATTTAGAACTTGCAATTTAGTATGAATATATTGATTTACACCACAATTCAACAATTATTAATTCTAAAGGTTATTAAATGCAAAAAAGAAACAAGATTGTATATTCAAATTATATGCAGCGAGAAATCTGTTAAAAAAAAATCTTCAGAAATAAAATCATCCTGGTTTGAAATCTGAAGAAAAATTAGTAAATAAATTATGGGAGCAGTTTCAAAATCTTTGCTCTCAAAATCTTTTTCCTTAACACAGATAGATGAGAACTTAAAAGGAAGCTAATGTAATCCCATTTCATAACTTATATGGAATAAAATACATACTTATTAAAAAACTAAGAATTTCTTCTCTTAATTTTTTTTTTCCTATAGAATATCGCCCTGCAGTTTTAATAATTTTGAAATTTGCAAAAAACTGCAGTAGAGATTTTACTATACACTAAAGCTGATAGTTTCCCTAAATCCCTAAGGTACATATGGACAATTTAATGAGCAGCTCATATTTCCCTCAAAAACTATGTGCATACTTTTTTTTCCACTGATTATCTTTGTTGCCTTTATTCAGAGAACAAACTCTGGTCAGCATTAGCTAATTCCTTGTTTGCCTACCAGATAAACCTCAATGAAGTATTAAAAACTAAAATGTGTAAAATGGAAAATAAGTCTTAATAGAACCTTTGTAAATAATCAACTCTCATACGGAAATTATGCATTTTAGGTAATATTCTGGGAAACATTTAGTTATCTTAATGCTAACTTCTATGCAAAAACAGAACAGTCTTTAAACTGTTATTTAGTTTGAAAAGGAAAATATTAAAAAATCAAATTTTTTATGCATAATAAAGTTATAGAAAATGCAGGCTTTTTGAACAATAATTTCAAGGTATAGTTTTTCAAATATAAACACGTCAAAGTATTTCTGAAGAGAAGATGCTTACAGATGTGGGTGCTGTTGAAAAGTTTTGAAAAGCGTTTGATTTTCCAAACCACATTTGAAAGAAAAAACAGATTTCCACACAGACTGCTGGCTATGTATGTGCTTCTTTCATAAATTCCTTGACTCATTTTTTCCTTCCTTTCACTCCAGCACTATCAGTACAGACATAGAAAATTGTTTATTACTCCTTATTTCACTGATGGATTTTTGTTAACCAATTATGGGCATTACATGATTATTACAAGGATGTTCTAGATGGAATTCCTTGAAATAAAGATAAATAACAGCTATTCTGTAAGGAAAATAGCTTTGGTTTGCTATTTGTAAATGTTTGAGAGTTAAACAGTGAAAAAAATAAACTACAAAAAAGGAAAAATTACAAAAAGAAAAGGCTTGTATTAATAAAAAGTTCAATGAAAAAAATAAAAAAATCTATAGCTACCTTTTCATTAGTCAACTCTTGACATGTATTGTTTTTCTGGGGAGGGGCATGTCTGAAGAATTTCCATTTACATTCACAAATTGGAAACAGTCTAGGGGCAGCTTTATGCTTTGATCTATGAAAGAGCTACACATGAAAATGACCATAGAACACTCAGACCTGGACTATTAAGCTTTGATATATGACATGAATGAAATCCTTGGATCTCAAAAATGATGAATCCAGAGCATGGACAACAATTAGGTTCTTTATTGTCCAAGCTGAGGAAAGCCTGGGATTCTGTTTACCTAAACTCCCAAACCTTGATATTTTGGCAATGTTATTCCTGATAAGTATAAGTAAGACATTTACACAACAGGCTCCAAACAGCCTCTAGTCTCTGAACTCTTTTTCAGCAGTTTCATTTCTGCATTAGCAGTATTGTAACTCAAGATTATTTTACTCTATCTGTTCATGGATACTCCCTAAAACTCCATTAATTATTATTTCATGACAGTTTGGTAAATACAACCCTGCTGGGGATGATCAGCAGTTACCTATATAATCAATCAGAGCATTTGCACAGTATTTGGTGTAATAGGGCCCTTATACCAATACAGAAGTAGAACCAAATGTCATCTCAATTTCAGTTTCATACTTAAGCATATCCATGCATCTACTTCCTCTTATTTTTTCAGTCAGAGAACCAGAATTTCTGGGTCTTGTGATGAAGTTTCCTCAACCATTTCCCTACTGATAGTGCCCAGTTCTGCTGGCAGCTTAGCACAACTAGTGCTATTCACTGTTCACACTCCCAAGATACACACTTTTTAAAAATTCATTAAAAATTAATTAATAGCTAAAGCCCACACAAATATAGTTCTCTCCTTCGTTGCTTAAAAACTTCATTTAATCTGACTGCTTCACTGTTTCATTTAACTGCTGTTTCCTCCCTTTAGCCAGGCTAGGCAACTGCCTTACTTGCACCCTTATCCAAAACCTCCTTTTTCTGCTCCGTGACCCCATCCCAAGGCCTTCTGATAATCTGATAATCTTCCAATCAACAGAACTGGCAATCTCTTGATGGTAATGTACAATTCTGGTAACATTTCTGGAACACAAATACAGCTGGAGCTGAAGTTTATGAATCAGAGAATCATGAAAAATCATTGAAACCAACAAACCAACTCCTACAATTTAGCAGAAAAAAAAAAAATCAAAAAAGAGACACTGCCTCTTACTGTCACCAGAGAGAAATGTGTCACCATACTTCTTACAGGAGTCCTAAATTTGCTATTATGGTGCATGTATCTTTCTTTACTACGTATTAATATCAAAACTGAATTAGTCCATTTTCTACTGGAGGAAATACTCTAATTTTTATATGGTATAGGAAAATTTAAGTTACAGTCTCAATGCATTTCTTTCCAACTTCCAATAATCACTTGAAACTACATTTGTGCCCAAATGTTTGAGGCACATTGTTTTTCCAACATTCCCATTTCAGTTTAGTTCTCTCTCCAAGTTAGCATGTAAGCTCCTTTTCCTAAGACATAATAGATAGAGTCACTTCAGCCTACAAGCCAAAAGTGGTCTGGTTTATTTAGTATGACCTGCAGCCACACCAAACTTACCTTTCATGCACTGGCATTCTACTAATGATATATGAGCACATTCAGCTTTTCATGTATAAATTTATGGGACAAATTCAAAAGATGTTTGGAAATACTATTCAGCTTCTAGCCATGAAAATGTTTCTCAGCCTTTCCTAAAAGAACAGTTTCTAAATGAGAAGCAAAAACTCTTCTTTCTCATGAAGTACTACAAAAGTGACACTAATTGCATGTGGTTATAGCTCAGGCCTAAACAGAAGACTGTTTGAAGCAAAGTGACACCACAAATTAAGTTTGTATTCCCACTTAAGAAACACTGTAAAGACAGTGGTTCAGACAACAATTCATTTTCTTTTATTCTATTAAAAGCAGCAGCATCAAATTAGAGAAGGGAGATTGGAAAAAACCAGAAGTTGACATGTTGGGATTATTACAATACTGTAGAAGCTAATTCTTCAGTAACCAACAGTCTTCTGTAATTTATTTTTTTAGAGTCTCTTGCACTGGATATTGTACTACTTGTACCTCTGTTAATATTTACTATGAAATCTTTCATCTAAGTAGATGAGCTACACATTTTGTGGGTTTGCTCATTTTACTATTCAATTTTTAAGCATTCTGTATTAGCTTCAGGTTTTTTATCTAGTACCATGTACCACAGGCATGTTAAAAAGGGCAAATACTTTGTAAGAAGAACACTCATATTTGGAGAAACAAATACTAACATTAGACCCAACATCATGTGTTAATAATAACCCACTTTTTTTTCCTTGTATACAGACTGTATGTCCTGCCCAAACCCTTTGTATTGTTTTATTTTAAAAAACCTTGAAAAATGGTGAAATTAACTTCACTTAGAACTCCAGCAGTCTAACAGCAGTGACTGCCATGTGAGACAATGAAGAGATAGCTTCAACCACACTTCAAGTTCTAGATCAAAGAATTTGAAATTAGAAAATTGATCAATTTCAACCCCAAACAGGAATCTTAATATTTTTAATTTATAAAGCTTTAATTCTTATTTTATGAAAATTTTGAAACTTGCTTAAACAGATTAACATAGTCACCTTCTTCTCAATACCAAACGGCCACCCACTATCAATACCTTCAGTATTGTCCTATAGAATACTACAAAGTAACTTGATGCTCTGCTCTGATACATCTTAGAAACAGTAAAACCAGATTAACTAGATGACTAAAGATGGAAAGAGAAGACCAAATCATTTGACAGATGATAGAAATTAGGGGAGTTTTCCTCATCAAAGCTGAGGAAATCACTTAAAATGTCAGAAAACTCAGAAAAAGACATAAGGAAGCATGATGTTGGGAGACTGGTCACAAAATGCCAGTAGCAGTCAGATGAGAGATGTCTCTGGCCCAGTTCTTATTTCTACCTTACTCACTTGGTGGTTTGATTTTTCAAGGAGGTCTGGAGCATATTGTAACTGCATTAAAACTATGAAAACCAAATAGACACTACACAAATCTTGTCTGGAACATTTATGTATAGACCCACAGGACCATAATGCAAAATAACATTAGAACCTTTAGGTAAAGGAGTGATTTGAAAAGCACTGAATTTCAGCATTTCAGGTAAAGCCTGAACACAGGCAATGATAGAGACTCAAAAATGTTAACTAGCATAGCGTCATTGATGTCACTGATTTTATATGTAAATGAGTTGCTTACTCACTGGTTTGTAATGTGCATACAAGGAACATCACACAGTTCCCCACAGTGGCTGAAACGACCTTACAGAAGTCTGCTAATTGCAGATTCCAATTTATGATTAGGTATTTTTCTTTTAAAGTTTTTGCTGCTATGAGGAGAGAGGAATGTACATTTAGGTCTCTGACTCTTAAAGCAGTCTCCTCAGACAGAAAGAGTAGAAGCAGGAAAAGCCTGTACAAATGTCTGGAAGATCTCTTTCATCTATGAGCACATGGAGAGCTGGATCAGGCCCTGCCACCCAAAGCCACTGCTAGTGCCAGGCTGTAAGACTTTGTCCATGAAAGCTCCATGATACAAAAGATACAATGCTCATTTAAAAAAAAAAGGGAAAAAAAAAGAATAAACTACTATAACCAAACATACAAGCAAACCCATTAATTTAAATGTTTCCACATGGAAATATGAAGAAAAAGACTCTCTTACAACTTCTAAGTGATCAGAAGTGAAATTGGAGATATTTCATGGTCTCCTAAAAATCCTAGTCTTGACAAAAGTAAAACTTGCTGTCATTTTCTAGGCAGTAAATGCTTTACTGCTGGGAAAAGATTTTGATGTTTGTAATTTCTATTGAAGAGCACTATGAAGTAGTTAAAAATATTGCCACATCTGAAAAACAGACCAACGGGAAGTATAAGACACTTGTTCATCTGTATTTCTGTGACTTTTCTCACTTGGTATTATTTGCAATCCTACTTTCATGTCTGGCAACAGTGCCAACTCTACTAAGGATCATATATTACTTTTATCATGTTGATTACATATGTTCACCAGTTTTGCTGCCTATATACGATTAGTGTGGTTTGCACATACTTAGTGACACAATCCAGAGCATGACATTTTCACAGAAAATGTGTTTACTGGGAAAGAGCTCCTTAGAAGTTTGCATTCCTTTAAGCTTTGATCTACATGACATCAAGAATCCTACAGTTTGAATATATGTTTACCATTTATATTATTAAGATCTATCTCCTTCTAACTATATGGCTACTGAACACTTTGGAAGTCACAAAAAATTTCCTTTTCTCTAAGGTGAACTTCATAGTAGCTGAATAAAAGAAAACCTCTTAAAATGTTCTCATCTGAGAGTTTAAACATCATAGTGATTTGACATTTAAATTCTGTTATTCATCAGCACTTCACAGCAGAACTTGATTTGTCTAAACGGATTTGAAAGCCCACAAGTGAAGAAAATCAGAAAAACCTGGTTTTGAATATCAAAAGATTGTATGTGAAAAGTATTTTTACAGGCTGCACGTACCCGTTTTATTGATCAATTAACTTCTCCCAGAATGAATTTTTCTGAGACCATATATGAAAAGCCAAACCCCTCCCCTGACACTTACTGATAAATGTCTTTTCTGAGCACAGCTCTACTAAGAGGGTTGTCAGCCTGAGGAGCCATAGAGACAGATCCAATCTTGAGAACCAATGTGTCTTCTTTAATTGATGGATTAGCTGTAGTTAGGAGAAGAAAAAATATGTGTTTGATTAAAAGTCAAATGCACATAGCAGGAACACTGAAAAACTATTTCAAAAAATGTACGTAAGAGTATTTGCTAAGGATTCAATTTTGCACAGGAGCAACATAAAATCAATAGCCCTGCTGTGAGACATAAAGACAAAACTATTGTAATTTCATTTCCCCAGAGTTTTATCACACCACTGAATCCTGGCCTGTGACTTCTCATACTCTCTGACACTTTTTTTTTGGCGGGGGGGGTGGAGTTCGGTTTATTCCAAAATTACTTCAGACATTTTATCACAGATTCTTTGTGATCTGTTTATTTCTCCAATAACTATTTGCTGAAATATCAGCATGTAAACCACTCTAAATTGTGCATCCTTTTTATAATGGGCCTATATCTTTAGATGTAAAACATTACAGGATATCACAGTATAACCATCCTGGTAGCATTTGGAATCGCCTGCAACACACATGAAAAGTTCAAACACAAGGACTGAAACAAGAGAATCTGAAATCTGACACATATACAAAGAACAAGATGTAATACTGGACAGTAAATTTTACATCAGTAACAAAATTATTCCAAGAAGAAAAGCCTTTCCTTTCCACTTATCTCCATAATTTTCAAATTTCAGCCACATCTAAAGTTTCTTAGTTTTAAAAGCAGTGGTCATATTAGACAGAAAACCAAAGTTCTGCCCAGAAATAAAATAGCACCATATTTTTTGTAGAAAGCTAACTCTGTCAGCAGGCACAGACAAAGCACTTGGATAAGGTTGTGCTCAGAAGACTCCAAATTAACTAGGAAACTCTGCAGCACGTGTGATGCAAGTTCAAAGAGTTCATCACCTGAAGTGAAACTGTTCACTGCAACACCTGTGAGATGTAACAAGGATGGAACACCTGCTCCCACATCCAAGGAAGTTGTGCAAGACTCTCATATACGAGTTTTGAAAACAAGATTGCAGTAGAAGATGGTTTAAATATTTTACTGAAGTGTGAAATGCTTGGTGTGGTAAGAACCAGCAAAATCTGTAAGTTTAAAAAGTGGTTTCTTCAGACTCAGTAATGTCTCGGTGAAAAAGATATCATGCTTTGCAGCTACAAACATATAAAGACATTTATATTTCTCAACAGATCTAAGAAATCACAGAAATTCTAATATGATATTTTCAAACTATTGTGGGGAATACCCCAGTAAATACGTGGCAAAGTGGGAACACAAGTTCTGATACACAAGTGTATTAGCACACAAGCAATGTATTTCAAAGAACCTCATGTACTTACAAAGACAAATCCTTTAGCCCCCCCCAAGCAAAACAAAACTATCTACAGATGGTTTGGTTGCTAGAAATAAGATAGAAGAGTTAAGCTGATGAAAATCTCCATTTTTGTACTATATCTGAACTCATATTTTCAAAAATTAGTAAGGCATTGTAAGTCCAATTTTAAATAAGAAAAATCACAGGCATTAATATAATCAGCTGGTTTCTAAAGAGTCATACGAACTCATAAAATTAATTCATATCTCCATTCATCAATCCATGCTTTTCAAAATATGGGAATAATGTAGTAAACAATCACAGTCCTTGCAGATATTAAAAAATTTGAGGGGAAAACCATCTATGCTACATTTTAAAAACATACTTACAATTCAAGTATACTTACAATATAATACTGTACATACATTACTTTATCCTTATTACAATATAAGTACAATCTAGGAAAATCTTACAGAGTCAAGTGTTAAGATGTTGTTTACAATCTCATTTGGTTTTATCCACTCATCCCTGTCATTTTTTGCTGAGCTAAATATATTATGCTCTTTTAATCCTTCCTTTTAGGCTTCTTCCTCTAGCACTTAACATTTTTGATACTTTTCAGCACCCTCTCTGCTTTTATCAATACCCAGTTTTACAACAGAAAGCAAATTGGACATGATATTCCAGCATCTGCCATATGCAGAAGTACAGCTACCTCCCTTATTTCTTTTCCCTCAATCCACTGTGACCCTCAAGCTGTTCCAGCCTCTCTTTCCCATGATATCCTCTCCAGTCCTGAAGACCCAGTGTGTGTAAACTGTTCCCTTGATTTATAACTTCAGCTTTAGAAGATTTACTGTATTTTCTACAAGCAGTGATGTAAGCACAGTAACCCAGATGCATGGCCTCAGGAAATTCTTTGCAACATTAGCTGATGATAGCAGCAACGGTTTTATATTTGCTTTCAGACTACTAAACACCAATTTCATTTATTATTCCCAATTGATAATTTTTTGTGGGATTTTTTTTTTTTTTTTTAGATTCCTGGTTAGTCATTTTTAACTCATTTAACATTTCCACAGAGATAGTATGGGGATGTAATTAAATTAAATACCGTGAGAGAAAATGTCCAACTCCCTAGAAAAGTCTAAGCATATCAAATCTTTGCAAACATTTTATCAACTACGAATTGAAACCACAATGAGTAATGGAAATCATATGTATTTTAGAAATATAATTTTCCATAAAACCATATTTATTATCATGTAACAAATATGTAATTCTTTATTAACTGAATCCTGTAATATTTTTTCCTTTATGTTCTCTGAGGGAGAACAATAAAACTACCTGTCTTGATTTTATTTGAACATTACACTTTTCGTTTTACTAGATAAACCTTCAGCTGTCTAAAACCTGTTCTTCCAAGGTGTGTTAAAAATTAGCCTCAGAAGACCAAGACCCCTGAGCACAACTTACTCAGCCTGACTGATCTGAAACTTTAATAGTAACTGAGGAGGATGTTACAGACCATATGTTATGACAGACTTCAAAGTAGAGAATCATGCTCATGTGACAAGAATATATCACTTCTACAAATGCAGGACATACATTTATTCAGTGTGCTGCCTTTTCTTTTTCACTATCAACAAATTTATCATGTCCTTTATAGCGATTCCCGGTATTTTGCTCCTAGTACGTACAAAAAAGGAGTTGCTATTGTCCTCAAACCAGCCAGATGTGGATTTTTTCTGTCTTTACAACTTCTTATCAGTTTTTTGCAATTTACAGTTTCTACTTATAGTCTTCTGCTACGCAGTAATTCTTGTTCCTACTTGTCATATATTGCTTTCATATATTTAGTTACCTTTACTTCATTGCTGAGTAAGTGTGGGCTGTTGGCCAGAGCTTGAAACACCACCCGATGTATTAACAAATCAAACTCAGAGAAAGCAGCATTGCTTATTGCCAAGGATAGAATGCTACCCTCAAATGTATCACAAAAAGAAATCTGGTTGGTGCTGCTGCAAAAACCATGAAACTAAAATACTATAAAATTGGATGGGCATAGTTATGCATGCATGTATGCAAATTCCTCAGAAGAAGAAACATGATTTTGATTATTTCAGTGTTTGTCTACCACAGTTCATTGTGGAAGTTGCGAGTAAACAACATATTTTCTTTTAATTTTTATTAACTATACATGTAAAGTAACAATTACTTGTGGAGTTTGGAAGAATGATAGTTTTTGTAGCTATCAGAATGCACAGGGTATGAACAGCAGACAATTGACTAGAAGAGAAACTAAAATAATTTCTCTACTTTTACTGCAGTGATCACAAATTGAAACACACAGGTCTTATTGGACTGAAAATCTCTCCTATTCAATAAACAATGAATGAGGATCTTATGGAGGCCTATCTCCAGAAGATATAACATTCTTCTGACCTAACACAACAGAGATGTGGGTCTTATGCAACACTTGCTCCTTATTGTTTCTAATTCTATTGTTCTTGAAGACAATAAACAGGAGAAGAGAGAAGCCATTTTTTCCATCCTCAAAAACAAAAGAAACTTTGGGAAAATCTGGGGAGAAAGAAGAAATGAAACAACTACCAATTTCCAGTGATGCTATTTCCGAGTTTTCCAATGGAAAAGTGCAGCTGGCTTTCTTATTAATTAAGACAATCTTTAGCACTTTGCTTTAAAAGCACTGTTTTTCTTCCTGCATTGACTTCTTAACCATGGCAATTCTGTTCTTTGCAGGCATTCTTAACCAAGAAACAGCAAAAAGACGAAGTTTTTTTGATAATTTCTTTCTAATGAAGTATACAGCTACAGAGCTACAAAAACATACTTTTACAGAAGATTTCCTTGACAGCATGCCCTAGAACTCCCTTCCAACTAGAATCATAATTCTTTCTTGCCAAGACAGCTAGTCTAATTTTATCTTCCTGTGTTTTCAGCAATCCCAGTAGGAAAATTGCAGAGGATGCTGGCAAAGAATGATCTATGTAAATTCTCAATGCTTGCACTTCTTGCAATTAGGTTATGAGAAAAATCTAAAGACTATACTCTTAGGATTATATTGTGTGTTGTACATAATGGTAAAAAAAGGCTCCATACCTACAGAACTTATGTAAATGTATCATGATATTAGTAAAATACTACTTTTTTAATCTCTAGAAGAGTTGTGAGAAGTGAATGTACTCCTATGAGCTGTTACATGGTCCAATTTTACCATCAGCATCTCTCTCTCTATATAAAGATTGTAATAGGGATGGAAATATATTTTTACATACAAAGGGAAAACAATATCTTACAGAATAAGTATTATCCATCGATCAAATAGCTGTTTATGAACATCTTATACTACCCAAACTCTGTAAATACCTGAAAGCCTCTTGCACAAGACAGCTGGAATAGCTTCAACTAAAATGCTAAACTGTTGAGCATCATCCATAAGCTACATTTTAATAGAATTTTCCAAATTAAACTATCTACTTCATTACTACCACATGGTTTTCCAGGTGTCAATGTTCACAAGAGCTCAGGCTCCCTGCTTACACTCCACTGCTGGAACAAGTGTCTATGGAACACTGCAATGATACCAGTGTAATGAGAGATGACACAGAACCACCACTGCAGAACTGGGTTCAGTTCTCTGTCCACAATATTTTCCACCATTCTTTATAATCACATTTTAAATGCAAACTCTATAAGTACCAAAGTAAGGATCAAATAAATAGCTAAAGAAAATTTTGAGCAAATATGCAGAGAAGTAGCATGAATGTTAGATGTTTTCTAACTCTGACCTTTAAAACTGAAGCAAGGGTCAGTGATTTAATTAGAAGTATTTGTCTACAATACTGAACAGCAAAAAGTCTCTAACATAAAATACTGTACCTTCTGCAATATGATGATGTTCCTCATTTTTGGGAAAGAAGACTCTTATCACACCAGTGTTGATGTAAATCAGAGGCAAGTTTCGGGAAGTCAGAGCATGAGTCCTCATTGGTTGGCCTGGTGACTTCCTCTTCTCCTTCTGACTCCTTGGCAACCTGGCTTGAAAAATGCTTGCAATTGCATTTAGCAAAGGAAAAGAGAGGACCACATCAAAGGCCTGAGCAGAGAGAAGGATCTCATGGAGAAAATGAGGAGATCCATCAGTGTGACCTTCTGACAGCTTATGGAATGTCCTTCGTTCATTTCTTGATATCAGTTTGTGCCGGACATTTTTTGTCACAGCTTTGGTATAAGTGAGAGAAAGAAAGCCATGTTGCTGGTGTGAGCCATCTAAGAGTTTTGCAGTTGTCTGTTTCAAGGAAAAAAAAAATTAATAAACTGCTGCAAAAATCGACATGTGACATTAATAAATTACCATATTTTTGGTTATTTAGGATTCTTTAATTTTTAGTAGCTTTCTACAGCCATTTAACAGTAAAAAAAAACCAAAACACCTTTCATTTTTTTGAATGAAGTCCACATCTTGTCCACACTTCTCTTCTAAATCTATGAATTTCTGAACATATTTTTCTTTTTAATTACTTCTGTTTCATGAAACTCACATCTAATCAGCAAAAAAACCCATTTTTTCAAGAAACTAAATTTACCAAATCTTTCTGATATTTTTTAACACAGTTATATATTTTGATTCTTCCTTCACTTAAAACATTTGTAGATCTCCCTCCCTTTGCATTGTTCCTTCTGTATGTGCAGACACAATAGCAGTTAAAGTATCACTGGGGTGCTAAGTTAGCTTCACCCCATCTCAACATGGGTGTATAAATCACCCATGGTCACCTGAATAAGTAGTGAACTGGTTTTGCCTCATCACCTCCAAGTATTTAATGAAAATAGCCGTGCCACATGCCAAAGCACATAATTTCAATATTCATTGCATTGTACTTTAAAAACAGCAAATGCCTTTACTTAAGGTTTGTCTTGCTAAAGATGACAATTAAATGCTTAGCTCCTACAAGATGTATAGGACAGTTTCCATATTACCATTGAAAGTTTTTTTAGCCATTGTTAATAATGGAAAAATATAAAAAACATTATTTTAACAATGTAAGAAACATATTGACAGAATTCTTTAAGATTATTTAAACATTAGTTTTAATCGTGTAAACACAAATGAAAGCAACTATATTTTGCAAGTAGTTGCTTCTTTCAGCATGTTAAATTTGATAGAAATCAATTTAGTATAATTTAAACATTGTTAGCAGAGGAAAACCATCTCTTTCTTAAATAAACAGGATATATAATTTAAATGATGGAAAACTGGAAGCTTTTAAAATTAAATGAATTAGAACAAACTGGTAAATTAATTTACTATAAGAACTGAATCAAACAGAATAAGAGAAAGTATTCCAAATCAATTTTCATGATGAAAATAAATCAGACCATCCAGAACTTTCACTAACATAAAATAATTCCATAGACCCACAGATAAGAGGCCAATCTCATAACACGTAAAGTTCTTCAAGGATAAAGAGGCAAAAAAAAAGCATCTTAAATATCTCACATTGAGATATTCTGAACCATCAAGTAATCTTCCAAGCATTTAAAAGAAAGACTCAAATATGGAATTATTAATTGTTTTATTATCATAATTAGAGAAACAATTTTACAGGGCTGCATAAAGGTATACTGCAGTAATACCAAGTACTTAAATCCCTAAGTAGATATCAGAATTACACTCAAAAATGCAGCATTTCGTACTGGCTTTTATATATTTGGCCTTCAAATGTACTGTGTGTGCTCACTTCTAATATAAATGAATCTCACTGACTTCAGTGGTCTGTTGTTATGTACAAGGTTGTGAACCATCAACCCTCCTTCCCTTATCTACTAATACATGACAACTAAAGGATAAGGTGGAAATAACACAAGTTCCATAGTCAGTATAAGCATGAAATACATTCGGTGCAAAAAAAACCCTACATAACAAGAAATTAATTTAAGGGTTTTTTTTCTTTTTTTCCTGTCATTTATTAGTGAAAGTTCTGTAATTAAAAATTTTAAAAAGATTCTTACAGAGGGAAAGAAGCCAGAGAAGTTACTGAAAGGATCCTGCTTGCTGATAGGTCGGACCAACAAGGTACGTCTGTTCAGCTTGTCAGTACAGGAAAGGAACACACCTCCATATTGCCCCAGAGACCAAGAATCTTCCCCAAGGCTTGAGGTAATGAACCAGGCATGGAAGATAGGAAGAAAAAAAAAAAAGAAACAAAAAAAGTTGCTATAAGCAAAAAAAATTGTTTACATTTAGCTTGCATGTTTCGATGTAACTGCAAGATAAACCTATGCCATACCTTTTCCTAAAAAGCTGAATTCGATCAGATCAAGTAAAAAAAAAATTAAAAAGGTAACTGTAAAATTTTATGTGAAAGGACAACCTACAGCAAGAGGTCAAGACACGTGAGAAGAAAAGTATAGTAAAATTCTGCATGTGGAAAAGAGACTTACCCTGGATTTTCACCAGACAGCTTTAACAGAACAAGGAGAAGAAGGATTACAAGAACAAAGGCACTGTGAATGTAAAGCTGCATTCATATGTTACAAAGTCAGTATTATTTAGAAACAGTTAGCTTTTAAGTGTTAAAATGTGCCTTGTACTACAGTTCTTGTAACCATTCTTTTTAACACAGAGGAGAACAAAGTGAAATAATTCGCTTAAGAAGAGTTATTCAGGTAAGCACCTTAGTTTACTACAGAAATCTCACCAAAAGTTTTTTTCTGCATTGTAGAAAAATTCCTTCAAAATGTCCTGACTGCCAATCTCCCCCTGGCCTGGAAGACAGAAAGTTCACTTTGTCTATTCTCTGCTTCTGGTTTTAGCCCACAGAGATTTACACATAGGAAAGGTACTCCAAATAGATTAGAAGATAGAAATGAGAACAGTGACAATTTTGTCAGGTGGAGTAAGTTTTGAGTTTGTTGGGCTCTTTTAGGCTTTTGTTTGTTTGTTTGTTTGTTTGTTTGTTTTTCCCCCCAAAGCTTGTAAACAGGAGGTGGCTACTGGGATTTCACAGCGTCATGGAGTATCTTGTGTTGGAAGGGACTCCCAAGGATCATTGAGTCCAACTCCTGGCCCTGCTCAGCACCATCCCCAGGAGTCACACCCTGTGCCCAAGAGCATTGTCCAAACGCTTCCTGAACTCTGTCAGGCTGATGCTGTGACCACTTCCCTGGGGAGCTGTTCCAGTGCACAACCACCCTCTGGGTGAAGAACCTTTTTATAATAACCAACCTAAACGTCTCCTGACACAACTCCAGGTCATTCCCCCAGGCCCTGTCACTGGGCACCAGAGAGAAGAGATCAGTGTCTGCCCCTGCTCTTTCCCTCATGAGGAAGTTGTACACAGCAGTGAGGTCTCTCCTCAGTATCGTCCCCAGGCTGAACACACCAAGTGACCTCAGAACTGCTCACATGGCTCCTCTTCAAGGCCCTTGACCCTCTTTGCTGCCTGCCTTTGGATGCTCTCTAGTAGTTTAATAACATTTTCACATTGTGGTGCTCAAAACTTCACACAATATTCAAGGTGAGGCCGTCCCAGCTCAGAGCAGAGCAGGACAATCCCCTCCCTGGCCTGGCTGGTGATGCTGTGCCTGATGAATTCCAGGACACACTCAGCACTCCTGCACTATGACATGATTTTAAAAGATTTTTTTTTTAAGTACAATTTTTAATTAGCAAATATTATATCGTATTATATTATATACAAATGCTTTTGTAACATAGGCAAAAAGACAAGAATTGAAGTAATTTTAAAGACAGCTCATCAGGAATAAAATTATAAAGAAACGATGGTAACTTTGCTAAATTGATACTAAATCTCCTTCCTAATGTATGTAGGGAACAATAAGCATTCCACTAGACTTTGCAGACTAGACTTTGGTTCCCAAGACAAAATGATTTGTGCTCCTAAATATTCTAGTTATTTTCAATGCCAACAGCCATGCTGAAGCTTTTAACTATGTTTTCTCCTCTCAAGGAGTAACGCAACTCTTCTATTTTCTCTTAATTCATAATCGAATTTGCTGATCTGTAATGGCAAATACTGCCCTAGCGGATCAAAGATGACACAGGCTCTCTCTGTGTCAGGACTGGTGTGCTTATGGCCAGTACAAACTAGAAGATGGCACATGAAATCTGTCTACAGAACCATGTGCCTGGGTTAAGTGACACAGTCACGTTGGTGTAGCAAACTATCTAGACAATCATCAGCTTAGCTCTCTGCATTACATTAACTGCTGCTTTGCCACAGCAAGAGATTTTTATGAAAAACTGAGTTGTTTCTCTTTAGCACCTAAGAGTAACGTAGTGTAATTCATTAAATAATGGCACTAGCCTACACACCATGAACCAATATTTCAGGAATTTCCCATTCTAAAGTTAAGCTTAAATGAGTTATTTTGGTCTAAAGGATCAAGACAGTAGTAAGTGTGGAAAAAACCCACTCTCCTAAATTTGCAATTATTTCTATGTATTTCTTCGGAATTAGATCTAATTCCGAAGAAATATAATTGTGATTTTTATTACTTAAAAGGTTAAAATAATTTAACTGAAATGGAATATCTACCTTAAATTAAGTTAAGAATTAAGAAGGAAAAAACCCTAAACTCCACCTGCCTTTATCTTTCAGCCTGAAATTAAAGCATCATAACTCACAGGAATTACCTGTTTCTGTAATGGTCAATATTGAAGCTTTCTATTTTACATTTGATTTTGGTATAGACATCCTGCATATCCACTGAGGCACTGAGATCTTCTAATTCACTGACAATACAGACTTCTGCAACAATCAAAGAAAATAAAAATTATTAGTTATTAATCTGAAATTTTGAAGGATTTTAAGCAATAAATAAATCTGAGACAATACATTTTGTAAATAGGATGCTACTTCTACTCAGAATTTTCTCATAAAAAACTTTCACTTTTTGTTTCAAATGTCAAACTAGAATCCAAACCTTTTAATACAAATCTATCGGGAAACAAATATATGAGGTTTCCAGTTTAGGTATTTATAGCATAATTCTTAGGTGGGAGGAAAAATTAAAAAAAATATTTGCCAAGATATTTAATTATATTAGAGTTTTCTTTCTCTTGTGTAATTAGTTTTTTAAAAACAAAGATTCAAGTACATTTCTTAAAAATTAGCCTTAAAAATTAGTCACTTTATTTTTTCACATTTCTATGGGCAACAATGTTAACAGCTAAGCAGTAGTATTTCCTAGAAAAGAAAACTGAAGTCCTGCAGTTTATGGAATCTGAGTTTCTTTTGAACAATTACTGTTGGACGATAATTCAACTAAATCTCAAAGAGAAACAAAGATCAGCTGTGTACAACACATATTTTTCTTTTCAATACAGAAGCTGAAACTTCTCCATTGAACCCTGCATTAAATTTCCTTTGACTTTAATGATTATATCATGGTGATTATATTAGATTGAAATTTGAAAGTATCTGTATTAAACTACAGTAGACTATATATGGACATACAAAAAATATGTGACTAAATCATATCAAAATGACACATGATTGTTTCTAAGAAAATAAATGCAGCACTCTATGTAAATTAACCAACTTATTTCCAATTTGACCTAATAATCTGTCCACATGAAGGGGAAAACTTATGCCAAAGAACAACACTGAATTCTAAATTTGCATGCAATAACCTAACTACAGTTTGTTGCTGTTATTTAAAATACATCTCCAACCCTTTATTTCTGTGTCATAGTGTTCAGTAATGTTGATACAAGCTCTTTACTGTGCTGTAAAGTAGGCTGTGCTGGTTGGAATTTAAAATGGTACATTAGGCAGAAAAATGCAGAATACCTGTGCCATTATTTCTAGGATCAGGAGCAAACAATTTTACAGTAATTTTTGGCAACATCCACTGCATCCATAGGCTGACACGTCCACTTGAGACTCCAATATTGCTTGTTGTTTGTTCCAACGTAATGGAGTCTGAGAATGGAGAATCATCACCACCCTGAAGAGAATCACCCTACAAAACAAAAGCAATAGCTGAGGAAAAAACGAGTATTGTTTTTCACCACTTGTGGGGTTTTTCTATCTCAACTGATATGGATGCACAAACTATAGAAATGCAGATTTCCAAATAGTATATTTGAATTAAGTCATTTGTAACACCAGGAAAAGAAAAAACAGAGTATTTTTCCCTTTTATTTGGTAGAGATAACAGACTATGGCAAAGACTAGATTGTAAAACTGTAAGTTTTATGACAGGTCTCCTGGGCATAACATACTTTCCCTATTAACTCTACACTATGGAAACACTATCATCAATTTAAAACAAAGGCTAATAGGAATATTTGGAGATGCAATAAGAAAAAGGATATGGAGGCTTGCACATATCTGAAAGGCAAAGGAAGGAAGAGTCATTGGAAGCACCAAATGAAGAGCCACTCAGTAAGGCCATAACACCTACACTATGTACACACTGTGTTTAGGTCATTTTTTAAAACCTTTTATGTGCTTCCCTGTAATTTCTTGGAAAAAAGATTTCAGAAGATAATAGCTTTTTGTAAGAATTAGAAATCTTTTATTTGCCACTTTCTAAATACTTCTGTTGTTTAAAAAATGATTGTCACAATATTCTTAAATGTATGAAATGTTGACAAATGAGCTTGTAGAAGCTTCTGTGCCATCAATAATTTCTGTTCCTTCCCTCAAATTTTAAGGGCTCAACAAAGAAGACACAAAGATTCATGTTTTTAGGAGCAGACGATGACAAATGAAAACGATACCGAAAATTTTGTTATGTGGCCTCATTAGAGCAATGCAGGCATGTTCTGATAATATTTACCAGCCAAAGGACCTCATCCTGCTCCTTTGCTGGATCTTCCAGATAGGAAAAGAAAGATGCAAACATGTAACTGCTCATCAGCCCCCAGTGTTTACAGCCTATTAAACTCAATGCAAGGGATACATAAGTCACTAATGGCATCCAGAAGCTACTGAATTTCCAGGAGCATCTCCACTTTCAACTCCACCATGTGCTGCAAGTTTTCTTCATTCAAGCATAAAGAAAGGAAAAAGGTTTATCACTTTGATCCACTAAGACCAAGTTGTTTCTAAGATTAGCAGACCAATAAACACCCAAAGTCCTATCTTTCATTGAAGGTTTGTGGGATTAGGCATTGTAAATTATGATGACAAACATTATTTGAGATTTATCTAATTAAAAGCCAAGATTATTTCTATGGAAGACACCCCAGAAGGCAGATCTACACAGTAAGCACTACAATTGGACTGAACCCATTTTAACCTGTCAGGCAAGATTCAGAGTGCATTCATTTCAACATCAGACATCCCAGGAAAGCTTGCTTTCAGTAGCAAAATTAAAATCTGACAGTACTTGCCTCATTCTGCAGTCCAAGGCTGGAAAATGCAAGTATGGAAGTTCTGTTAGCAATCTATTTTCTGGATGGGTAGGACCTAGCCCAAACCTAATGACATAGCTCATATGGAAGCATTTATGTTGACAAATCACATTTTCATTCAACTCAGGCCTACAATTTAATTATAGGTTTTCTAAGCTGTAAGAGGACACAGGGAGAAACAGCAAGGTACTTTATCTGAGTGCAGTAACCTTTACCCATTAGAAGCTCAGTGATACTACATTTGGGAAGAAACCATCAACCTTGTCACAGAGAACTTAGCATTCCAGATACTCATTTGTATGAGGAAGGGAAAGCTTGTTCAACTAACTAATGTATGTTTCTAGAAAATAACACCTAAACATGTGACTATAATACCTGGAGCAGCTCAACAGATATAATATGAAGTGATGCAATGAAAATTAAGATCCAGTTCACCTTCAATCATACGTAGTGACAGCAGCTTTACATTAATCAAAATGCATGAAAGAACACAAGCGTATTTCTATTTATTTTTATATTTCTTATGTAAGGCATTATTGCTTATAGCTCTGAGCACACCACCTGGAGAGCCATAGGTGATTATCTTTTGCAAAACTGTTAAGACTCCTGAGGTCCTAAAAGCATTTGCTTCCTATCACATTCTAAGTGAGCTAACTTCCTCACACAATTTCACCTGAAATCCCTCTCCAAGTCATGGACTTAGCATGACCCTCTTTCTTTTAGTGTTTGTTTACTCTTCCTCTTCTGTTTTACTCTTACAATGTCTTCAAATTTAATTATTAAATATGGCAGGTCCTGCCTCCTGCTGTGTGTTTAATAATATTTAAGGCCTACCACAGCAGGACATCTCACTGGAGAAACCTCCGATAGCTCATTTCACTATGATGCATCTAGCTCCCAAATCAGAGTGGCACATTGAACATATGGCACCCAACAAAAAGACTTTTAAAAAAGGTATGGTAGAACCTGCTAAATAACATATTCAGGGCAGAGGTTAACTCCTTTCTCACGAACTGACTTGCATTTCCTATTTGCTTCTCCAGCAAAATCCTTCCAGCCTCTTGCCTTTTTTGTCCAGATTCCCATCTCTTAGTATCATTTGCTAACCGTGTCCTTGCAAGACTATTTCCTACTGTCTCCACAAAGAGCTCTACTCTCTCCAGTGCCACTTAATTATCCTACAAGGCAGCACTAATTGACAGTGACATGAGCGTAAATATCTTTTCAACACTGTAAACCAAATTCTGTTTTCTTCAAGGATGTCAGCACCTGTCCTTGGAAAAAAAAGTATGGGGAAAGCAGCCTTGGAGAGTGTCAGGCCTGCAAGTTCCCCAGCATCTGAAAGGATGTAGGCAGAGCAGTCACTTCTCCAGTGCTAACCAGTATTAGTCCTTATTGCTTCTCCCGAAATGGCAGGCTCCAGTAATAAGAGAGTAGTGACATAACCCAGACACTTTGCTGTCCCCGACTATCCCTGTCAACCCTCTGCAAACACGAGCCTGCCTCCCTTCAACTACTCTGCTCACTTGTAAAGCAATGAAAGGTAGGAGTGAAAAATGTATCCTTCCAAAACCACAATGCTTTGAGAATCCTATCTTCCGTTTTAATGAGTCTTTATTTGAAAAGTCCTCATTCTCTGAGGACATCAGAGAAGCCTCAACCTATTTTCATAACTGAGATTTCATACCGTTAGAATGGCGTTACTTCTGATCCTTTCAATTTCTGACAAATTCTTTTCTATTTGTTTCATTTGTATAACATCCACACAGCTCCTTTGACACTCTGCCTTTCAATAACTTCCCACACCTTTGTAATTTGCCTTTGAATGATTGCCTTAAAGAGGATGCTTCAGTGTTGGAGTTTGACTGTGTCTGACATGACTTTTCTCATCAAACCTCACATGCTCCAAGAGGATGGTGGAGTCAACAGTACTTTGGACAGACCCCTTCAGCCGGGCAGATCTGAAGGAAGGAGCCAGTCAAAGAGAATTTCCCTGTGCTGAGGTCTTCAGATGGATTTCACAAAATACCAGGAAATAAAAGCCAGTTAAGGTAAGGAAAGGGAAGAACAATACTTACATACTTATTTACAGGTCAAGCCAATGCTCTTGACAATGCTGATGTTCTGTGGACCCATTTGTGGTTCTCTATTCCTTGCATTCTATAAAAAGTAATTTTTGTCTTTTCTTTTTTTTTTTTAATCTGAAGAATTTTTCAAGTTCTGTTTGTACTATAAACACAATTCATTTTGCCAAACTGTAACTTACAAACTGTGTTGGAATGGGTGGGAATGAGAGACAGTCTCCTTCTCGTCTTCTACACACCCCTCACTCTCTCACTGAACATGTTCCAAAATGGATTTTGAATGAAAATCAACTTTGTTCTAAAATTTTGGCAGGTCTCTATTTTTCTGATAGTTGAAAAAGAAGAAAAAACAATAGCTGATTAAACTTAAAGGGGTACCCTTAACAGCAAATATATATTGCCACCATAGTAATTTTTGAATTTTATAATTGAGTTCTTTTATTTCTGTAATTTAGTGTTTTCAGCTGTTTCATGGATTTTGTTAGGTTTTTTTCCCCATAGAGAGCTATTTTTGTTTAGTGGTTTGAGTACAAAGATAACTTTACTCTGAAGAAAATTATGCTATAATTTTCCCATACTTCTTTAGGATTATTTTTCTGAAGATATTAAATTATGTACGACGGCTCTCAGAGAATCATTTGATCATTTTGGCACAAGGTTACTTCAAACAGTATTTGTGAGATTTTTAAAGAATGCATTTACCTTAGAGTTACAGATACCGACCCCGATGTATCATTAGAAACTGGACCTGCACTAGCCAGGGTTTGGAATTCATTCTACCACAGAGCCTGAGAATCCTAACAATGGCCTCAGCTCACTTGGGCTTTACCTCACCCTACAATTCTTTACCTGGGCTACTGCATTCCCAGCCAGTATTCCAGGTCCCTGGCCCATACTCTCCCTTGCACTGGCATCAGGTCAGTGTAGCTAAAACTGGGTTTGGCTGCAGCAATGATCAGCAGTGATGTATTGATGGCAGCCATGGCAGCTGCAGAGCTTGTCAAGGGACATCTCAGCTGCTCGGCACCCTGTCCTGTCAGAGGTGACATGGTGCTGCCTCTGCCTCCTCCAACAGTTTAACCTCAACATACTACCTGCATTTTTTCTGCCATTAAAACACGTGTAAACAGCTGGATTGGCCCATTCTCTTTGTCAATGGCAGATGCTCCTCTGAAGACAGATGCAACATGTTGTATAACTGTCCTTTGGGAGGCAAAAAAATGGAAGAGACTGTATTTCTTCTTAGTCTTCTGTTCATGGGACTGTAACCACAACCATTAGGCAGAGTCAAAGGGCCTGAAAAACTGATGGTCTGCAGTAGCTGACATATTTTTAAAGTTGGTTTTCCCCCAAATAAGCTCAAATTCACAGAATTTTTTTGCAGTGAGAAACTAAGAAACCAAAATGAGAAGAAAGACTGTGCTCTTGTTTCTCATGGAGTTTCAATTTTCATTTTGGATTTTCAGCACCCAGCATGCTATTGTTAAATATGTTTATGCATTACTTTTCTGTTCTGTTTCCAGATCTACTGAAACATCAAGCCAGAGTCAGAAACCCTGAACTATTTTCCCACAACTTCTCATGCCAAGTCCTAAAATATACAATTTAATTCTTTTACCAATTGTTGCAAATTGACCAATATACTGAGTTTATTTTCTTACCAGAATTTATCTTTGTTCATCAGGAAGATCCAAACATATGAGGCCTTCATCCTTGGCCTGCCTAAAGCTCAGGGATGATCACAGTTTGGCCACACTAATGCTATGCCTTATCAAAATAACTTCTGCGTTCTTGCTCAATCACTGAGTTTCCCCAAGGACTAAACACTTCTACCACTGTTTGTACTTAAGTAAACAGTAACAAGTGGCCTGTTGTAGTCTGTACTACCTTACCTTTTCCAAGGCAGGGATGGTAAAAATGATTAACTGTTTCCAGTCTCTAGTATTTAAGCCTCTCACTCATGCTTCCCTGTCCTACCACCACCCAGGCTAATAGTCAGCAAGCCTAGGTAGCTTTATCCACATCAGACCGTGGTGTTCACATCAAGTTGTCAGCAAGAAAAGAATTAAACACAGCTTAAAATATAAATCATTCACAAATCACATAAACAAATTACCTTTTTTTTGCTATTTCATATAAACAGCTACGCAAGTTTGCTTTCTTCTTTTATAGCAAGTCTGTTGCAGCTGAAAGAAGCTTTAAAAATAATCATGTGTCTCCCACAGAGCAAAACACAGTAACTATAAAATCTCTAAACTTAAAAAATCCCATAGCTATGGCAGCAAAGCTGTTTTTGTTTGACAGATTTCATGATCTCAAGGCTCAAAACTATAGAAATATATAAGCAAAATACAGAGTCTGATAAAAATACAAACATCTGGAAAATTTCAAACCTACATAAATATATATTATTACTTAATTACTCTATTCTAATATTGTCCCTTGACCATTAATTCACCAAATTTACTTTAGATAATTTAGAATTTTTAGGAGAATAAATTTTCTAGCTAGTGTATAACATTTGTTGAGAATATAAAGAAAATGAAACAAATTAGGAAGACCATTTGTGAAAGGGTAGGATATGAACACTGGACTTGGACACATATTACCAAAATAATCTTGGTAACATATGGATGAAAATAATTACTGAATAATTTAAATCAGTGCCCCAAGTACAGCATGTACTCCAAATACTGCTGTCTATATAGATGATCAAAAACAAATTGTTGTGGTTTCTGATTGTAATGGGAAATTAATTTGATGTGAGTAGGGGGAAAACCACCAGTTTTGTGACCATACTATTTTCTTTACATATTGCTATTCTTGCTTACCTTCAATTCCGAGTCCATGGCAATATTTTTCACAATTGAAATCATGCACACATAGATATACACCAAATCCAACGCTATTCAAATAATCTTTTAGAAACATTTTAGTGAAACAACTTAAGAACTGAAACTCCAGCTCAAACATCTTTTAATGTCAGCTGCCTCTTTGGGGGGTGGGTGTGTATGTATGATGCATATAAAAATAGGCCCTAGCAATCACCATTTCATTTTCTCCAAACCTGGGAATTAATATAAACTATACAGAGGGCTAAACCAATCCTGGCCAAATGTTGAATACCTATTGCAATCTGAATTCAAATTATTGTATATCTGCCTGTGTTCCAGAACTGTTCTATGAGGTGTCCCTAAAATTGATGGGCTTATCCCAAGACTGAAAGCCAGTCATTCAGAAAAGTCTCCCTACATTCTAATAGATTTAAGTTAAAAACAAAGCATTGCATACATGTGATACATTGGTATACCTTCAACTCATCTAATGCATTTTTTACTCTCTCCTGGAGCACAAATATGGTCAAACTCACTATTTTAACTCATAAACCTGACAGGGGCACTAAAAAATTCACAAAGCCTGTGGAGTTGCACAGCTTCCTGTGACCACCTACTCTATGCCAGCTACCTGGTGACTTGTGTCTAATGATACTCAATGGTAAAAGAATTAGCCTGCTTTCCTCAGTATGGTACAGGACTCCTCTCCTGCATCAAATATTTCACAGTTATAGGCACACACAGACTTTATGATCAGGTACCAGGTTGCTCCAGGCAGTTCCAAGGTGTTATAAATCAAGGAAGCAGAAATAGATAAAACCAAGTGGCCAATGCATCTGACAATGCATACCCAAATGCTCACGTGACAGAGCTACAAAAGCACTGCTGGGACAGGGACAGCTGCGACACAGGAATGGTCTGAGCTTCAGGAGTAGCTCTCAGATGGCACAGTGGCTCAAGAGTGGCTGGATGGAAATGGGGTGAGCACACAGCTGGGTGCAATGCCAACCTTAGCAGCCTCCACAGCCCAGTACCTCTCCTGGTTGCCAATGCCATTTACACACAGCAGCTCCCGACTCACCCAGGCATCAGTGACTGGCTGACTACTTCAAACGGCTCACAAGCGGCACAGGTATCACAGCTATTTTCAAAACCACTCTCACTGTTCTACTAATTCTGGAGTTGAAAAATGGCCTATGCTTCTTGACCTGAACACACTAACCACAGCTTTCTGACACAAGATAATACACACTCATTTCAAAGAGAAACAATACAAACAAGCAATAAATATAGGCGCAATACAGCAAATGTTTCTTTTTGCTCTCTTGTTCCACCAAAATGAGTAATAAAGTATTCTTCACTAGTTTACTGGGGCAAAGTTACTTTTACCTGGACTCTACTACCTTTTCTGTTTTTTCTGATTCTTCCTTGACTGCACACCACTACATTTTGTAGGTCAGAACTCACACAACATATTTTTTTAAGAAATAAAAATACCTCTGTAGTGGTTCCAATGTCAGCAGATGGACTGTATGTGCTGGTATCTGGTGGAATGGTACCAACACTGCTTTTAACTGGAGAACTAGGAGGAGCAGGTCCTGTCATGGTTTCAGTATAGACAGAAGATACAGATTGATATAGAACTCCTTTCCTCTGAATTTTATTCCAAACTTTACTTGTGATCTCAGCCAGTTCATACAGAAGCTGGACCTAAAGGAAAAAATAAAAGTAAATTTTAGGATGAAGGTTTTCTTAATGAGGTGAAGGAAGAATCATCCAAGTCCTCCTCTGAGATTTATAAAATAGCAGAACTCAACTTCTCACTATCTATAATGTTCTGATAAGCAACTACATTGCAAATAAAATAATTAACATCTTTTACAGTATGGTGACTTTGATAAAAATAATCTGTGCTTTGTGTAAACATATGGTACATAGCTCAAAAACATAACCAATAACATGGTCTTGTAAAAGTTTTACTAACATAAATTTTAACAATTAAGCAAAGGTAATTTATCATATATTTCATATTTATAGATACTGTCTCAGGAAAAAGCAAATGTAAACTTTATAAAATATTAACAATGAAAAACTAGTCACCCAAATTGCATTAAAATAATGATCCCATGCAGCATGTGAAACTGATCTGGCTTTGTAAGAATATTCACTACCAAACTCAATAGTCTCCTGGCATATGTCATTCCAATATTCAGAAACACACTGTTTAACTTGCACATTGTTTGACTCAGATCTAAGATATTTACACAAGGTTTTGTAAATAGGCATTAATCATGGAATTTGTGTGACAACATATTGGAATATACTGTATAAGAAAAAGGTCAGTGAAAACTGAAAATAATATATAAGCAGATTCACAGCTGGATACCATACCCAACTTGCCATTATAAAAAATTTAAATTCTCATATTTATAAGAACTTTAAGCCTCAGGACACTTCTGCTTTACGAAGCTGGCTTCTTATGTGGGCAGAACAGATGCAGAAAAACACTGCTGTCAATCTATATTTGATATAAAACAGTACTTGATTTTGTGCGTGAGAATGTGTGATGAAGTCTCAGAGTACACGGTGCAGTCCTTTCTTAAGAGGTGAAATGCTGGAATTTTATAAAAACCTTCTTAATTCATCCTGGATTTTCTTTTGAAGTTTCAAGGTTTACACAAAGCAGGTCATATAATCTTTTGACAGAATTTTCCTCAGAGGAGGTAAACTTCACAGTCCTTCACATTTTTCTCCTTCATACAACTCTGGCTGTGATGAAGAGCTCCTTCAGTTATGCTCTGAAGTATTTTGTGTCTGTAGCACTCTGGTAGGCACTGGTAACCTTTAAATTACCAAATTCAGATTTCTAAGTTTTCCCAAGTCTTTTCCATGTAATGCAGGAAGCTCAACTAATGTCCTAATGTAACTAATAATGTGACGTCCACCCAATTGATTGACTAATATAACATTAACTGGTGTTGACACTTTGCTGGCTAAGGTATCCCTAGAAATTTAAAAGGATACAGGCAGATATCCAAATCATACATGCTTGCAATTTCCCCATGACCCAATCTTTTTCCAAGAAACCAAAGGACAACTTAAGCTATATTTGTTTTAATGAAGCAGGGCATTCATAAAATCATTTATGCTACTGTTTCTAAAGGCACAAAGTAATGCAAAAGAAGGAACTTGTGTTTACATATATGCTCATGTACAAGGTGAAGAGGTTTGTCATTAGTTAATCCAACACTGAAAGGTTTAAATCTTACTGGGGTTGCAGTAGCCATAATCATTAAAGCAAATAATGACTTATCTTGTCAGGGAGACTTTTTTAAATTGCTCAGGCTAGAATCTTTCCAGCCACTCTGAAACAGTGGCTATTTCAGACAGCAGTAACCATGTCTCTGAACATCACCAGCAGCCAGCCAACCAAGTAGTATGATCAAAATACTCTATCCTGCTAGGGATGTGACACTATGTGCCTATGACACTAGGGACAGAATAAGTTCAGCAAATAAAAAGGCACACTTTCATTAGAGGGAGATGATTTTCACGAAGTTATGTTAAATGTAAAAAGTATCAAAAAGCCTCACAATAAAGCCTCATTAAAATAAAAAAGATGGCATGTGTCTACATGTAAATAAAATTTCAGAACTTCAGATAAAGTCACATATTTGGTTATTTTTAATGCACTTTATTGAATTCCATTGGTTGTTACTGATTAAAATGGAAGAATTCCTTTTTGTCTTCTTGGTTGCATGTTTTCAAATGCAAATACGTAATCAACATTTTACAAATACATTTCTGATTATATGAGAAGAGCTAGTGTAAGGTCTCCCTCCTTTCTAAGTATTTTTGAGCATATATAAGAATTATTTTTAGAACACACTATTTAAGAGAAGAAAAATGGTAGGACAAAAAGGGTAACTGTCAGTTTTTGTTAAAAAAGGCTTCCCCCTCTCACTGCTTCCACTCCCTCTTCAGCAAAACCACACATAACTCAATAAGACCCCACTGACTACTTGGCAAAATCTGTAAAGCTCAATACGTTACAGTATTTTATACTTTAAAAATAACACATTACTACAAAATTGAAAACTACAACCTAAGACAATATCCTGGCAATTTTGCACACTGGAAGTATGTATTGATTTTACAACCATCAGAACATGGTTTCATATTAAATCATGATAGTCACATAAATATAATACTTCACCTTTGCTACCATTTAACAAATTCACCAAATTTCACCTAGTTTAAGGCTGTCATCTATAGAAAAAATACAGCCTGTCATTGTAAGGAATCAAATTTCATACTGTGAATTTAAAACTATCAAATACTCTTTATGGAACTGCATTTTTCATCTTCTACCCTTTGACATCTGGTAAAAGAAGACTGATTGCCTTTTTTTCTTCCCTTTTATTTAAGTAAAGCAGAAAGGACAAGTAAGGCACTTGTAAAGGAGAAAACACAGTTCAAGAAAATTTAGTAAATTCAAATAATTTGTCCGCATCCTTCCAGTCATTAGAATACTTCAGTAAATTAGTAACATCACAGTGTAGAAGGAAACCCTTTAAGACAACAACATTTGATCTCATATTCCATACTACAACTTCATTTTAACATTTCACCATGCTCATAATATGATTTATATGGAGCTTAGAGTTTCAGTTTTTTAGTGGAAATATTTTCTTACAGCTTGCAAAACAAATTACTCAATTGCTTTAATACGAATGCTTGAAAAATACTGTATTTTTCTATTTTCTTTTTAGTTCTCAACTCACATTTAGGTAAGACTTGCACTTATAACAATGCCATTCCACTTTCAGTATTATTAAACACTTACTGTATTTGAAACTACAGAAAACTAGGTCCAAGTCATTAAAATACAAGGTGTACTTTCTGAAAAAATCTAACACCTTTTCTTTTTAATCAACACGAATGAGGTGGTAACATTTGTTTACACGCATTAATCTGTTTTTTCTTCCCTTTACTGTAGGATACCATTGCTTGCCTAAAAAACACTTTATGTTGAAAGAAATGTTCGTTCCATGCAAATGTAGCAAAAAAATTACATTAAACCACTTCAATATAAAAAATCCACAGTGACAGCAAAACAGCATCATAGCATTTAATGGTACATCTGCAATTCATTTCACTCCATCAGCCAAAAGATGCACTTATACTACAGCTATTACATTTGGAGAAGAGTTTAAATTACAGAAGTTGAGAGAGCTTCAAAGTAAATCTCAATCTAAGCACCTTGATCTTGATGGCCCAGTTAAAAAAAAATTAAGATAGAGACTCTCTTCATGAAAATACAGATCAATCGTACTTAAATCAAGTTATTTTTAATTTCCTTTTATAAATCAATTAAAGGTACCAACCTGGGGGTTGGAGCATTTTATTTCAAGGGATTCAAGGTCGACATGGAGGCAGACAACAAACGAGTGTCTGGATTCTGGCCCTGAAGCAAGCAGTTTCTGTGAAGTCACTGCTAAAGTTGAAGTACAGCCCATTGGTTCTACCAAATTAAGTGTCATTTGTTGTCCAAGAAGAGTATATATACTGAAATGATGCAGACTAATTGTCCATGGAAAAGCATCACCTAGTGATTAAAAAGAAGGGGAAACAGTTAAACAATTGCTTAATAAAAAGTAGAGTAATAATTTCACAAAACTAGAAAAAGGCCTTATTCTAAAACACCTTAGAAGTCAGCAAGTGAAATCAAAAACCATTAAATTGATCCCAAACTCTCATAAATATAATTCAACCATCATTTCCATGCTATACTTCAAAATCTAAATAATAGCAATAAATTTTTTACAACTTCTAAAAACTGAAATCCATTGGGAATTTTAACTCCAAACTGTGAACAAACAAGTACAACATAGTCTTTAAAGAAATCTTTCTGCTTCATATAATTTTCCTCAAACTGAGGAATATCCAGAAAACACTCTCCATTTCTTTTAGTGTATGGATGCAGTTCAGAGGCAGCTCCTTCTATCTTATACTTGTATATATTTACAGGTCGTAATACTAAAGAAGTGAATGATTTCCTCTAAAAGTCTACAGGTTGCATCTCAACCCAGTGGTGCTGCAGAGTGAAGCCTATTGCAGTGCTCACAATGCAGCTCTTTCCACTGCCTCACTTAAACTTTCTAGGAACAGAATGGTGATGGATTTTCTAAAAAGAAATTATTATGGACATACACTTAGCACTTCATTTCTTATATTTAGGAGGAAGCCTACCCAGAGAAGTTCCTGGCATCCGACCAGGAATCGTTATCAGGAATAATCAGTGAGGAATCAGGAATTGCCAGTGCACAGCTGAAAATGCCTACAGCTTCCATACAGTTTTCTTTAGATGAAACATAGAAGTTTCCAAAGAATGATCACAGAACTATCTTTAAGGGGCTAACACGAGCTCCCTTTGGTGAAGGAAAATTTTCAACAACTCTACCCAGCTAGAGTTGAGAGGAACTGAGCACACAGATTACAGGACTTGAAACAGAATCCCTGTGGTGGGTTGACCCTGGCTGAGTGTCAGGAAGCCACTACAGCTGCTATCACTCCCCGTACTCAGCTGGACTAGGAGAGAAAATACAACAAAAGGCTGGAAGACAGCGAGAAATAATTCACCTGTTACTGTTCATGGGTAAAACAGATTCAACTTGGGAAAGTCCATCTGGAGCCAGGTGGAACTGGCTTTGTTGGACATGAGGAAAACTGCTGGAATGTTCTCACAGATGTCAGCCCTGCAGTCCACCCCACTACCAAACCCTTGCTATGCAAACCAAATACAATCTCATATATGATAGCTAGGGCTCAGAGAAAAAGAAAATTATGCTCTGGGAGAAACGCTGAACCAAAACTCAAAGAATGCTCAAAAGAAGTGAGGAAAATAAGGCAATGAAAGGTATGTGGATAATTCTAATTTTACCTGAAACAGATACAGCTTTTTGCTCTTCAGAGGTACAAGAACATAACAATATTTCAGGGGGGCTTTGGGGTTTCTTTTGTTTAGTTTTGTTTTCTTTTAAGGATGTCCTCATGCCATTTGTCAGATTTCTTACTGAGGAAGTTGGGCCTTTTTGTCCCAACTTGAACAACACAGAGTCTGTGTCCAGCATGTGAATTTTCCATCCACCAAGAGAATCTGCCTGTCCCAATATGAAGTAATGTAAAAGCAGCTGGATGCAGTGCCAGATCCAGACACAGCAGGCTGGTGAGCATCCACAAACCTCAGCAGGCTGAAACAGTCTTCATCTTTGCAGGGAGAACAGAGAAGGAGAAAGAGAAGGAGGAAAGTTCTGCTTCCCATAAAGAAATTCAGAAAGTTATTTGCTATGAGGTTTCATTTTTCAAAATTTTGGCCTGTCATGGATAAAAAGAGTCCAAATTAATCGAATAGCCCAGAAGCATGGGACCCAGTCTTGAGAATCAGAGGAGAAAATGGTAAACAAAGGTACACTGGGATGGGCCCGTTGGGGTCTCATGGGACAATAAAAAATTCAAACCAGTGTTTTCAAACAATATATGAAGAGTGTGTTTGCTGCCTGGCATGACCTACAGTCAATAATGTCCTGCTGAGAAATCACAACACTAAGAAATAGGACCAACTGTAAACTGTGATCATTTAAAGAAATTAGAAAGGTTTTGAAAATAAAAGAAATCTTAATTCCAGCATCTTTTTACCATATTATTTTAGTAAGACTTCTACTTTTTCTTCCACAGGCGGCTTCAGCAATACATTTATATGGTCAGAAGTATGTATCAGAAAACTCTGTCTCACCCTAAGAACAAACTGAAAACTTCAATAGTTTATTTTGAAGCTTTTACATACTGAATAATTCAGTTCAAAGTCACTTGAAAATATTTTCAAAAGGTTTGCAGATTAAAAGTTTTGAAGCAGTTAGTTTGTCCTTTTTTCCAAGTTCAGTCAGCCAAGAAATACAAAAAAATAATTGAAATAGATGAAAAAAATTCAAATTCAAAGTCAACTCCTATGACATGTTTCTAATTATTACATATGAACTTGGTTTTTCTCTGTGACCACTACAGTAAATTAACATAGTTTGTATTTCATGGATTAGAAATAAAGAATATCTAAGGAAAAAAATCAGTAGCAGCTCTACTAGACTGCACAAAATATCTACCTTAAAAGGAAAACAATAAAATTTTAACAATTTACAGAAACCACAGTAGGTTGAAACAACACTGTAGTAAAGATACAGTGAAGTTACAGCTGTAAAATTCCCCTTAATGTCATCAATTAATTCTTCTTCAGGTCCATACACACTATGTGCCTGTTCTAACATTTTACTGGAACTGTACACCTGATAAATCCTTGTTTTGTTGTTATCTTATTTGTTTTTTTTTTAAAAAAAGTACCTTCATTCATTTGCAAATTTATTTTATGAAACTATTAAAAAAATTAATTCAAAGTGTCTAAACATGAAAAGCAACATTGCTTATAGGATTTCCCCATAATTTAAGGAATGATTTTTCGGTAGAAAGCAAAAATCAGTGCCACATTTAGCAGGAATTTTCTCTACATCTAACCTTCCTGTTAATATGTACTATTATTTTGCCACCTAACTGATGAAATTCTGAAGTATTTTAAGTAAAAAACTGGGAAAACTGGAATTGCCTTCAGTGGAACTGCAGCACACCCAACATCTATTATGGCAAAATTATAAAATATACACATTGAAAGACCCCTACTATGGTTGAAGATTCTGGTTAATTCCTGATCAACTAGTATCATAAATCTTTATTTTAAATTTTATAGAGCACCATCACTGATTCGTATTTGAAAATTTATTAATTAAACAATTTCAACTGCTTTGATAACTTCTTAAATTTATAAATATCACTTTCAGGCATTTATCAGTTGACCAACCCAACCATCAGACAATTTTAAAATTACTGGGATTTATCATTTATCTGCTACTTGCAATAGTTTAGAAAGACTAATTTCCTACATGATTTTTGAATCATTTTTTCCAATGTATAAATAAAAAAATTAGTATGTGGAAGCTCTTTCTCTGGTACTTATTGGTGCACTTTGCTTGTTTGCTAGAGTTCATCACTGGTGCTCATAATAAGACTTCCCACATGTATGACATATAATATTGATAAATGTACTAATAACTCTTACGTTTACTCTCATTTTTATGAAGTACGTATCTTTGTTTTAAAAACAGATTTCAATTGTGGCATTTGTACACAATGTTGTGTATGCAATACAGACAGTTCTACATAAGAGAAAATTTTGTTTTTTTAAAAATAGTAATGGTAGGAGAGAGATCATGAAAGCTTTATCATGCATGTACTCTGGGATCTGTGGTAGTATCCCTTGCAATATTTAAAAAGCAACCTGACTATTCTGTCTTCATTTCCCTTTCTGTACCCACACTGCAGGGTCTTTACATGGATTTCTGAAGCCCTCATTCTCATGAGACATGAAATGTTTGAAAAAAAGATACTGCAGTCATTACATGTTAGGTCACTTGTATTTCCTCCCAGTCATGCAACACAAAAGTAGTTCTATGTCTGCAGAATCCCAGCTTCTCAAATGTGGGAACTGATCTTACAAGGCATTATCATAGCAGGTAAATTAAATTAAATACAGCAATTGCTATTAAAGATGGTGACATTGAATATAAACTCAAATAAACCAAAATAAGGTAGGTTTAGATTAGATAGAAAGAATTAATTATTCACTACAAGAGTAGAAAGACAGTGGAACAGGCTGCAAAGAGAAGTTGTGGATGCCCCATCCCTGAAAGTGCTGCCATCCAGGTTGGAATGGGCTCTGAGCAACCTGGACTAGTGAAAAGTGTCCCTGCCCTTGGCAGGGGGCTGGAAACAGATATCTTTAAGGTTGCACACAAACCCCTCTAGGAAACAGCACAATATTTTAATGTCGATTATTTATCTTAAATATAATAACTGAAGAAATAATTTCTATAAATTTAAAGGTAAACATTTTTAAAATCAAATGCAAGATGATAACTTGTAAGAAGGCCAACATACTGCTGTTCTACTTTAAACATTTAACTGTTGTTTTCAGGTTGAAATCTATGTGGCACTAGTTTCCTATTTCCCTGCAAGTCATTATTGACAGATTATTGTTCAACATATGCTACAAAATTCTGTGAAGATATATAATCTTACTTCTGAAACAAAAGCCATCATTCAAACTTAAATATTTGGAATACAGTGATTCACATGACTGTCAGTATATGGCTATCCACCTGAAAATGTGAATATGATTAGCAGCAATATCAACAACAATTTTAAGACATTTTGAACAATGCTTTCTAAAAGTATTTTACTGTGTCTTACCTAAAGATCTGTACCTTACTGTATCTGACATAAAGCAAACATTTTTAAGAAGATGAATTCCTAAAATTTACTATTATGAACCTGAAGGGGAACATAATTATATTAGTAATTAGTTAATATTATTTAAAAATCAGTAACTAAAATAATTCAAAATGTAAACTTCTAAAAACAGGAGGATTTAATCTACATTTCAATACTAAAAATTTTCATTATTATTCTAAAACACTGCTTTACTTATGCAAAAGTTCCCTTCATGTCTTCAACTTGTTTTCCTGCTATAAGAGTTTAGATTTTTGGAAGACCACTCAGCAGTCCAGAAGTTCTGACCACAACAACATATGTTGTCCAGCTATATTTACCACATTTTAGCCTATCACTATAGGCTGAAACTTGGAGATTATACAGACGAATTGTCAAATATTTCAAGTTAGATGTACACGGAAAATCACAACTCGCTCTAAGCCCTTCTCTAAACATTTCAGTTTTGCTCCAACTGAGTTTGTATTTACTTTCTTCTCAGTAACAATTTTACATAAAGGGCAGCTACAATTAGGACAGATGTCCTCCTCTTCAGAAGGTGTCAAAACAAAGAAGACAAGGGGCAACAGGTACAAGTTGAACTGGGATAGATTTAGTAAGGAAGATATAAGGATGATATAAGGAAGTTTTTACAGGAAGAACAATCATTTAGCAGAACAGCCCCTTTGAGACGTGCAGGTTTTCAGGAGCAAACGAGCAGAGAGTTACATAATGTCATCTTGGGTCCCTTTGCCAAGCAAGCTTGGTCCAGGTGATCATTCAAGGTCACTTCTAAGCTGGCCTTCCAGGCTCTATGATCCTGTGATTCTACTGTAACATCTTCAACAAATATTAACTGACAGATCTCTGTCTGATTAATTTGTATTCTTAAGATAATACTTAATACCTTACTTAATTATATTTGTTATTCAACAGAAGTTCAAAGGAATATTTAATTCTTTACATAGATAAATCCATCTATGGATTACTTAGTTATTTAGTATGACTGAGGTAAATTATGTTTCTGAATAAAAGTACTGTAAAAGTACTTAAAATGTTCTTTTAAACATTCCTACCAACTGAAATTACCTCTGAGATGTAGCAAATGTAAACAAATGGAAAGACCTGATTGTGGGATAGTGTAGAAGCTATTTTTACAGTATGTTGACATCTTGAGGTCAGTAAGTATCTGAGTAGGCTGAAATATTCCCAAAAGACAGTAGGAAAATGTTCTCTTTTTCCCCCTCTTTTAGTCTTTCATGTAATAAGAAAAATATATCAATGAGCACACAGCTTACTTAAAAGTGACAACACATCCTTGTGGAAAAGCCTTTTACTTATATCTTCTTTATAAACCAATGATCCTAAAAAGGGTTACCAGGAAAAGCACGGTTGACTAAATATAATTTCTGAGAGATGGCCACATGTCTGAAGACTGACAGACTGTCTCTGAAATCTTGTTCAAAGACAGAAGCAAATTAAGAAACTTTCACAATACAAGTCCAAAAATATTATTTACCTCTAGAGGGGAAGAAACAAAGAAGGTGACTTTAAAGCTGTGAAAAAACTTTGAAATAATCTCTGAGAGGGAATCTTGGCATGGGAGAAGGCAATGGCCCCATTAGAGAATCAAAAATATCAAGACTGTGAGAACTTCTGTTTGGCATTATTCCCAGAGCAGAAAGCCACACACAAATAAATTCCTTACCATAGGCTTTATCCCAACCAGGGGGATTCTTTTCTCTCACTAGGCTCTTTCCTTCAATTCTGGGTCTGACAATACTCAAATGACTTCTTACTTTCATAAATGGTTTAAATTACATCATCAGTTTAAAACAAACAAAAGACTTCCGTTAAATTTATCTTGTATCTGTCACTATCATTAGCAAATAAGATCATTCCTACTGAAAGTTATGAGGGGAAAAAAAATATACTTTTCTCTCTTTCTTTTAAACCTTTTTTTTTTTTCATTTGGCAGCATGTGACTTTCAATAATAAAAACTACAATTTAATAAACTACAATTTAATTTCCGTTGCCACGAGTTAAGGTAAAATACAGAAAGGAGAAGAGTCCAATATAAATGGCAGATTAAAGGGAGAAGAAACACCATGTTATAAATCCAAACAAATTTCAGATGGCAAGGAGCAGGACTAGCTCTTGAATGTGATTTTGACTTAATTTTTCATACCCTTTAGATTGTTTGTATTTCAGAAGTAAGTACATAGAAAACTGAATAATTTTCTCAGAAAATGCTGTCACAAAAGCAATGGAACAATTGCTTCATCTCCCTCCCTTCATCTTAGAATGAATACACAAAACAGCAAAAACTATTTCTAAATAATATAGTTTAAGATTACAACAATGAACTAACTGTACACCAATGCCCTGGTTTTGTCTGGGATAGACTTAATTTCCTTTATAGTAGTTGGTACGGTGCTGTTCTAGATTTGTGCTGAAAACTGTGGATAACATGGATATGTTCTAATTAGTGTTGAGCAGTGCTTAAAGTGTTTCCTGCTTCTCACACTGCTCCACCAGCAAGTAAACTGGGAGCACACGAGGAGTTGGGAAGGGAGACAGCTTGGACAGCTGACCCCAAATAAACCAGCCAAACAGAAAGGCTGGAACACCTGCCTACTGTCAGGAAGTAGCAAATCAATTTGTTATTTTGCTTTGCTTGCACCTGCAGCTTTTTATCTTTTAAGCTGTCTTTATCTCAACCCCTAAGCTTTCTCACTTTTGACCTCCAGATTCTCTTCTCCATTCCTCCAGGCTGGAGGAGTGAGGGGCTGTGTGCAGCCAGAGCTGCTGGCTGGGGTTAAACCACAAATACTGACATTTCCATGGAATCCAAAACTTGGTTGTGAGCCTAGCTGTCATGGAAGTCATTAAAATAAACCTGGAACTCAAGGCTCAAGATGGTTCAGAATATTTGTCTTACCTATTTCCAGTAAACAATTTTCATATATATATATATATATATATATATATATATATATATATGGAACACGATTTTTACATCAGTATTTCTTCAGAACACTGCTGCAAGTCCATTTACCATTTATTCTGATAATTTCTAAGGGCTCTATTAAAAAAACCCAAAACACAATAAAAAATATTGAACATGAGCAACTTGTTTTCACTTGCTAGGTCCTTTTCAGCTTACCACCTTCTTTCATTTCTCGATCAGTTGCAGAATGTTAAAAGCTGATTCTTCCCTCAAGATGGTCTAAAACTCAAACCCCTATCACATATTAGCTTTTCAAATAACAACTACTGTCCTTTTCCTCAATCTTTACAATATTTGCCTTCAAGTCTCTACAAAATCCTTTCTACAATTCCTAAGTCACAACACAGATGGCCATTAAAGTCTCATTCTTTTCTTTTGACAGTTTGCTATACTTATGAATTTATTTTCTTATTTTACATTGAATCATATCATATCTCAAGTTGGGAGGGACCCATAAGGATCACTGAGTGCAACTCTCTGCTCCTTGCAGGACTACCTAAGATTAAATCATATGACTAAAAGCATTGTACAGATGCATCCAGATCTCTGACAGGCTTAGTGCCATGATCACTTTCCTGTGAAGCTTCTTTCAGTGACCAACCCCCCTGTCAGTGAAGAATGTTTAACTAATGTCCAGTCTGAATGCTACATCCAAGACCTTGGTGGGATGAGAAATTTTTCCTAACCTGTCTCCATTCTGTCTTGGAATTTCCAATTGACTGTCACTTCCTGTTGTGTCAAAATCATTGGCTACCAAATAACGTGAATAACAAAACCAATGAAGGTAAAAATTATTTTAATTTCAAATACACGAAACATCACAGAACTAGCTCTTTGATGATGAGTTCCATGTTGACTTCCATGGGGCCAACCTTTTAAGTAGTATTTCTAGATATCAATAATATATAACAACATTCTGCTAAAAAAGCAGAAGTATAGTCAGAAGTTTTCAAAATAAAATGAAGATAATTTTCCTGACAGTTAGAAATGGAAACTGAAGAGTAAGATTTTTTGAGTTTATCACATTACCTTCTTCCAGAATGGGTCTCAGCACAACAAATGGGATTTCTTGCAATGGTTCCATGTGTTTGTGTCCAGCACTCATAATCTTTATCTGGGGCAAGCAGACAACAAGTGTGCCAGGCATACTGGCCTGCCCATGGTACCAGTTCCGTACAGTCCCAGGAATGTCACCTGACACAATAGTACTTGGAGAAGGCAGGCTGTCATTGGGAAGGAATACACAGCAAGACTGCACTTCAAGCTGAAAAAACAAAGCAAAGAAAGATTCTGAGATTATTTTCCCCCTCAGTGTGGAGTATTCATATTGGTACAAAATCTGAATTTATTCATCCATCACAGTTGACTGAAAATACTCTTAACTTTTAGTTGAATTAAGAGAAAAGATGATGCAAAATGCTGGAAAATAATATATGCTCATAAATTATGATTATGGGAAGGAAGAAAGAAGAAAGATGTTTTTGCTGTGTAAATTCATGAGAAAGGTGTTGCCATGTAAAGTGAACATTCATATATCTACATTTCAACAGCTTTTTACAAATGCAATTGAGTAAGAAAATGTTCTGAATGAGAAAGCCCTCCACTTTTTGCCATTTATTAGCTTTTGTTAGCAATAGCTAAGTCTCTAGAACTAGCCAACATTTTAGATGCTGCTACTTTTTATAAAGAACTGTTTCAGGGAAATTTCTGCCTTTACTTAATAAGCAACATAATGAGCACGTACAAAAAAGTTAATTATTAGAAAAACTATGAAAAAACAAACTTAAGAGAAAAAACTGACTGACTTTTAAACAAATGGAGAGGTATATACATAAACAAAGAGAAGGAGATAGTAATAAAGTTGACAAAGTTTTTACAGCTTTTATCCACTTCTCAACACAAATCAGAAGCAGTTCATATGGTTTCATAAGAAATAACATTTTTTGTTCTTTATTTTCAGTGCTGTTACTCTGGAACATGTCTGACCATTTTGCCATCTTCTTAGGAGCTTCTAGAGAGACTGAGAGAGCCCAAACCAAGAATTCAACTCATCACAACTTGTTAACTCAGAGGTGATGTAAGCTGTGGACTGTTTGTCTTCCTTAGCTCTTACAACAAATACCATTCTGGCAACTGGATATCAAAAGGCTCCAACAGCCTGCACACTTGAATGCTTTGTTAAGCAAATACAAGCTATGATTCAGTTAATTCTTTCACATTGCTTGGAAAAGCCTAGCATACAAATTGCTGGACAAGATATTATTTGTACCTGTGATAAAAGTATTTGTTTGCTGCAAACTTACATAACACTGTTTCGATTTGACATCATTAAAGACAGCACAGCTTAAAAGCAGTAACCAAGACTTGTACTTCATGCTCTCCCCTGAAGGGTACTAAGCCTTCAAGACCTCAATAGTGATTTGTAATAGAGTTGGAATTCCACAGCAATGTAAGTACTTTGCCAGCCTAATGAGTACACAGATATTCATCTTTATTTCAGCATTTTTGTACCCTTTTGCTTAGACAAACTGACAAGAATTCACTGCAGAAAAATATAAGTAGAATTTTGCAAAAATAAATACATTGGTTCATGAAGTCTGTGTTTGTTTCTGGATTTAGAACTGTTTGAGTTGTAAAATGAAGCTAATTACATCTTTGATAAGTAGTTTATTGATCCAAGGTTGCAGAATGTACTTTATTTATACTGGATGAAAAGCTAGGGTGTATTGTTACAGATGTAACAGATTTGGATTTTTTTTAATGGCAAATTAGTCTTTGTGTCAATTTGCAAAGATTTTTACAGTGACACATTAGATCGTTTTCTGGTCTATTAATAATAGGTTGCAGGTCAAGCCATTGTGGGATAATGATAAATAGTCGACAAAAGAACTTATGATCAGTATAACTATTGTTTTATCCATGCATTTGCTGACTAAACAGTTTATAAAAAATCACCCATTTTTCATACACACACATATATATGTGTATATATATACATATCTATGACGATTAACATCAAATGCTCCCTGGATATACAAACCATGTGGTAATAATAATCCCAAAATTCCACCAGCTTGAAGAGATACTATACTTCATCACATTGCCAGCAGCAGGATCTATAGGACATGTTTTACACAGCACTCTCAAGAAGAGATCTCAATACTCAGTAGAGTTTTTGCACTTCATTTACAGTTTAGTACAGCTTTGTACTGAAGAAAAGTTCTTCCAATCACATTTGGTTTATTTTACTTTGCTGTATCAAGAATACTGAAGTAGAATCACAACAGTTCCACCCCTTTAAATTCTTGATGGAAATTCCTTTTTTACACAAGCAGCTCTTTGTTATTCATTTTCAAACAACTGAACAGGAATTGGACCATGAAATTTGGTGGGCTTTAAATGGTAGCATCAGGCCTCCATGTGTGTGATGGATACACTCAGCCCCCTTAACCAGACCAGCAGGAGCTCAGTACAGGCTCCAAATGAGGTAAAGGCTGGAGGTACAGCCAGGTCAAGAACTCCAGGAAACCCCACAAGGAGCAGAGTGACCCAATCATGTGAATTACACCTGAATGTGTTTTTTCCAAGGCTTAGTTATCAAGGAACAAAGAAAGCTGTGGGTACAAGGAGTTTCTTGCAGACCCTTCCCATTGCATGCAATTTAACTACAAGCCAACGACAGCCTAAGTGAACTGCCTTTGAGCTCTCCCTGCCAGGCAGGATGGCTGCAGAGAAGTGATCTCCCCTTGAGCTGGGATGCCTCCCAGTGTTTGGGATTCCTTATCTGAGACTGAGTGTTCCTTCTGCAGCCCAAGGAAGAGAGATCCCTTAACTGCAATAGATCCTCAGTAAGCTGCTGATAGCACGTTGAATTAATACTAATTAAATCCATGTAGGTGATTCCTTTAGACACACTGTTGTCAAAGTCTGAGACTAAAATTGGACCTAAACTCCATCAGGAGTTTAGAAACCAAGGGGATCTACTCTGAAACTCATGACTCAATGGAAGGATTTCTTTACTCTTTGTATTTCTTTTAGATATAAACTTGTCCAGATCAGATCCAGCTGCACCTAAGCCACATCAGAGATTTGGCAAGCAAGAAGGTCCGGTCTGAATTTCATGACTCAACATTTGGGTTACCTTACCCTTTTCCATCTTTGGCTTCCATGTAAACAATGCCAGATTTATTCCAATTCAATTTTCTCTTGTATTTTTCAGCCATGTAGTAAATGATAGAGTGAATCTTGCTATTGAACTTCACCAACTTACACCTTTATGTATTAATATAAAAATCACCTTTGCTAATGCCTTTGATGATGATTATTTAAGTTACTCTAAATCACTCATTCATGACAAATTGGTGCAGTCAGAATCCTAAATCTGGATTTGCTAAAAATTGACAATATGTAATACTACAGAATTTTTTACAGATATGCTTGGCTTACCTCTGTTTCATTTAAAGTTTTATATGATTAACAAATTTTGCAAAACATTACTTCAGGATTTCAAAGGCCAACACAATGAATGTATGGCAAAAGTCCACATTTTAGAGCAAATTATGCAACGATTATAATCACACAAGAAATTACCAACTTGAATGCACAAGGGCCCAATATGTGCAAAACTGAGTTGCACCTGTTGAACTTCTCAGAGGCAGATTCACAACTATGAACTTCAATGGAATTTGTGTACATTTAACTCATAAAATCCAGAAATTTGCCTAACCCTTTCAACTTTTCACAAGTTCCAGTGAAGGAATGGAAGAGTGCACCTACAATGATGGAATTATATGCTGGACAAAAGTGAGAATGTGTGCTTCACCAATCGGAAAGTGTTTCAAAATATATGTAATCCAAATTCTTAAAATTAAACTACATCAATAGCATATATTAAAGCTATCATATAAATCTTTTTACACTTTTTAAATAACTGTTAAACTGTGTGCCTAAAATTGTGAATTTAATGTAAGATGTGACTGATTTATGTAACTGAATATAAATCTGCAGCAGTAAATCTTGCATTAATGTAAGGATCTGACAATCCAAGGGAAAGAAAATGAAGTAATCTGCCAGTAAGAAGTCCTCAAGCTGGGGGTCAGATCCTGTTCATGGAAACCATCTGGTTGGGACCCTCCAAGCCACACCAAACACAAATGATCTTTTAAAAAAATATCCTATTCATTAATGCTTCGCAGCTGCACTGAGTGTTACTTCATTTTTCCATGGCAACATCCTTTCTGTTTCAAGGATCTGATTTCAGTTTTGGTAGCAACATGTTCGTTTGCCAATACTGAACACATTCATGTGTTAAAGAGAACGAATTATTACATTCTTGAAACAGGATCACCCCCTATTTTCATTTCTATTATGTCAAGGCCTATACATGCTAAATAGTGTACACTAATGATAAACCAATGAAGCAAGCAGTATTTTCTCTTCTAATTCTGGAACGTTAAGTAAAGCCTAACTCTACACTCTACACTTTTACAAACATATAAGCCTCAAAATGTCCAATGATTCTTGTATAAAAAGGAAAGTATTAAGTTACTGGAATATTTTTAATTCTTATTTTATAAAAAGGAATGTTGTTCACTAGAGAGGAGTGAAATAAACAGTCGAAAAATTAGGTCTTCCTAACTGAGGAGGGTGGGTTGGAGGGAAGAAAACAAAGCCAATGACTCCCCAAAAGTGCAATGAAGAGGGACAAGTTGATCAAGTCTTTACAGACTTTCATGATAGTGATAACTTAAGAAGATTCCCTTTCATAACCCACATTTTACAGCTACATAAATCAGTTAGAGTCACTGAAGATTTTCTACAAGGTGACACTTGTGTAAGGGTGTCTCTCCAGGGAAGTTGCCTCTCTCTGAATTAGCCACCAACCCTCATACACTCTCAGCAGAAAGGCAATGTGTTTTTCTGGGTACAGAATATCATCTTGCAATGACTCCCAAGCTGCAAAGAACCACTGCTTACACACCTCATGTGTGGGTTCTGGTTCTCTCAGTATTGTAAGACCATAGCCCAGCCTCCAACATCCAGATTTGTTCTATCATTTACACCATCTGCAGCTGAGCCAGACATGCAGTGTTTGTTACCATTTTAAAAGGCAGAAGAGAAATTCTTGTTTCGAAGGTAGTCAAAAGTAAAAATGTTATAAATGGAAAGCAGAACACATAAGTAAAAGAACTAAGAGAGCAGGATACCTGTACATTAAAATGACCATAATAAGGAGCAGATACATTTTCTTTGACCACTTGAAACACAGCGTCATTGTGCTTCACAGTATTCCTGTTCTTTTCTAAGAAAGCTTTTAAACATTTTTTTAAAAGGTTTTATTTAGTTACCGGAAACACAGATTTTTGTTGGTTTGTGGTAAGTAACCAACTTAAGAAATAATCCTGTCTCATAATTGCCAAATAACTGCTGAGAGCTGTAACTGCTAAATTACAAAGCACAGAATCTCTTCCTGACCCCTGGAAAACAACACAGTTCAAAGAACAGGAACTCTTATCAAATCTGTCCTTCCATTTCGTGCCTTTCAATGTTGCACTTTGTCAAAAACTTTTACAAGTTATATGCATTAAGAAAAACAAATTTTTCAGTAGTTTCAGGAAAATGATTTTTTTTTCAAATAAATTCAGGGATATTTAAAGGCATGTGACATACCTAAGTTTTATATGAAACAATTACATTCTTATGTAGTTGGCACTTGTTACAACATTACACATTAATTAATTTACTTTTAATACAGATCCTTCATTGTTCTCAATGGAATTCAGAATTAACAGCCAATTAAAAATAATTGTGCTTATACTACTTCACAATTTTAGCAACTATTAGTATGAAGAACATGCGAAAAACGAGTATTACCCTCCTACACAGTGTAACTGCCAAAAAGACTTCAAGGCTGCATATAAAATCCTACAACAACTAAATAATAAACCAACTTTTTATAATTAAATACGAAAGTCTTTTCACTTAAATACTAATAGTGTACCACAACTCCAATGCATAAAACCTTCATGCAATATTCTATCAGAAGCAAGCCAGGGCTAGGGCTAAGCAAGTACCAGCTTTGGATCCAAAATAAACTTTCCAGTTACTTTGGTTCCAAACACAATTACTTACTCTAACTTCCACTAAAAGAATAATCCTTTGATGATTTTAAGTTATGAAGTTTCAGTTTTATCTGACGACAACTACAGACTTTTCTGTTCTACAATCATGCAATTAAAAGATCCAGGAACATGAAAATCAGCTTTAAAAAAAAAGCCACAGTCTAAATGCTCCATCATTTAACCAGACAAATTATCCTAGAAATTTCCCTTTTCATGCCAAATAATAATACTGAAAATCTGTATGAAGTTATAATTTAAATACAGTTATATATTTTTAATAAAATGTACATTATGTATAATAAATATAATGTACTTGAATTGCAATACAGAGTCATTTTCTTACCCTCTATACATTCCTTGCACAAATTTCCCATTTTTTCCCAATTTTTTGGGCTGGTATTGAAAGTAACAAGCAATATACATATATATATATATATATGGCATTTGTTTCTTGAAAACCATATTTAAATAAATTAGACGTAGGCACTACCGATCGTAATAAAAAGAACAGCAAACATATCTATAAATTCTTCATATTTCATGAGGAATAACTATTGCACATTTGTGTGGAAGCACATTCTCAAACTTTGCTGCAGTGCTTCCTTGGATTCTGTTGAAATGTTTCTCTGATAACATGGAATAAACTTCTGGGAAGATACTGGCAAACACAAAGTACAGTTAGAGCATAAGGATGAAACAAAGTGTGTAAGCTACTGTATGAATTCATAGGGGTGTTTAATTTCAACATTGATAAAAACTAAAAATATCATTTCATCGTCATAATGAAGAAAATAGAAAGCATGAGTACTCTACCAAAAAAACCAAAACTGCAAAAAGTAAATAAACCTAGAACCTCAAGCACCAGAGAAACTACACAATACAAAAAATCATCTGCCAGTATAAGCCCTACACTGTATGTTAGGTCAGAGCAGCAAGGTATTTAGGAATTACTCTTTGAGACAAGCCCTGCCTATCACTGTCATCAGCTTTCATCACAGAAAGAAACACGACCTTTTTGTTCCTACCTAGCAACACACAAATGTCATGGTTGGTATTTTACTCATTCCCCAAAACAAATTCAGTTTGTTGGTTGCTCACAAAAAAGCATACCATGAAAAATGTCTGACCAGAGTATCCTAGTCCTGATTCAGCCTTTCCCTTTATAAAGCACCCAGCTCTTCTTCGTTGTCATTATTATATTTTTACTTTTATTATGACTCAAACTGTAAGCCACAATTATATAGGGAGTCTCACTATGCTAAGTACCACCCAGACACATAACAAAAATACACTGCTTCCTTCAAATAGATTACAAAATCTCTCTCTTATCTAGACATCTTAATCTACAGTGGTGAGAACATCAAGGAAGAAAAGAAAACAAGCAAAATACTTATAAAACAAAGATGAAAGATTGAAAACGAAATAGATGCAGCATCTCCTCAACTCCACTATGTTCTGCAATCAGGTGACAATTCTCAAGTCCTTGCTCTGGCAAAACCCGAACTGTTAGACTTTCTAAAACTGTGAATTTTAAGTACTTTTTACATGAAAGAGGAGTGAAACAGCCACATATTCTGGGATGAGCCTGTATATTATTAAATATATTTCTTGATAGGAAGAGGGAACAAGCACGCAACAATTACTTTCTGTAATAACAATAAAAAATTTGCCAAAAGTTGTAATTAAGGCATTTTTAGCCGCTTTTTGTGTTTTTTTAAATTAAAGAAAAATTGCTACTATATCTTGGTGTATCATAAAATACTGATCTCAGAGAATAAGACACAGATTAGAATAATTCTAAATTAGAATAATTTCTCAATAAGCACTTGATAAGTACTGAGAACAACATAGTCCTAATTCTAGTACTTTTAAGCCATCTAATATCTGTTCCTGCAGTCTTAACATTGGACTCTTAAAATGGCATCTATACTGCTAGATGAAAACTCTGTTTTTACTGATCAGCAGCTACAACCCAGAGCAGTATAAACCAAAATGCTTTAATCCCAGCAATCATCTCCTTGTCCTTCATGAAAAAGTAGGCAAGTAAGCTGCTGAGCCTTCACTGTGTAACAACAGCAACTGTATCACACATCTCAGGAAAGTATTTATCATACACACTTCCCTCAAATAGTTTTAGAAAAGAAAGCATTCTGCAAATCTAACTGCAGTGTTTATAATACAGAAAAGTGTGACAAGCAATTTTTAATAACATAATTTTTGAAGGATCTTTCCCTTTAAATACAAAACAGTATTTCAAAACCTAATATTTTAAAACCAAAGTATTCTTTGCTTAATTTACCAAAAAATCTTACTTAATTTTTCATTCTCTCAGAGTTTAAAGCTACTGAAATAAGACAATAAAACTTGGGAGCTCCTTTAAAACCCCTTTAATAAAAAGCACTAGGATGCATAAAAAGTATCATAAAGTTTGGAAACACATAGGGGTTTTTTTCACTTCCTTTTCATCTTACCTGAAGTGTAAGGCACTTAACTGCATTCCACACTATTCCAATAAATTCTTTCATTCTTTCCTCAGGACTTCTGCAGCTTTCAGATGAGTTCAGCATGGTTTTCACAGGGAGTGACAAAGGACGAGATTCTAATCCAAACAAAAAATCTCAGTTACAAAAAGAATATCTAAGTAATACAATAGTAATATACTTACTGATAGCAAAGAAAAACACTTGCTTTACATTCTGAAAGTCTTTCTCTCACCATGTATATCTCACTATGCACATAATAATAACGTGTCTCTGTTAGTTTTAAACTTGTCAATACAACCAGTTAAGCCTTGCGAGAAATACAACACAATCAAATTAAATGTTCCAACTTTTTCACCATGAACTGCTAAGAAAATATTATGAAGAATGTTTCACTTAAACAAATTAAGACAGTTTTCAAAGTGTGATAACCTATTTGACGATGCCATTGAAATCCAAGTGGTTTTCACACACACTGCTGCCAGTGTCATCTAAAGGTCTCACCTTTCTAAAACTGTAAGGAATGACAGACCACGTTAAATAACAGCCTTTAATTTGTTTTCTTTGAAAAATTCCCTTAAAAATTTGAGCATGCTTCCAAAAAAAGGCATAAAAATTAAACTATCTTCTTACTTTGTCAAATTTTAAGGTAATAAAGTATGAAATATTTCAGCAAAATTCAGTGTTTTCTAATAAAAAGAGACGTTTCCTTAAACCGTTAGTTATTTAATAACATGAAAAGATTTTAGAAATGTTAAATTAAATATAAGCACGCTAGAACTTCAAAAGAGGACTGTGAGTGGTGCATAGTTCCTTCTGGCATGTTTTACAGAATATCCTCCACCTTGTGTTTTGGGATATGCACAAAACTATTGTCAGATTATTTAACATTTCTAGTTTTGGCCTAAATGTTGTTGAGGTGACAAAACTGCAGGAATAAATTATGAAGACTTCATGACTTAAATTTAAACTAAATTGAAATCAGTGTGTGACAATTTATGTCTACCAATTTTGCAGCTCGGAGAAAGCTGTGGCATGAAAATTACAGAAAAGTTCTTAAGAAAAAATTATGCTATCAATTGAACTAAGGAAAGCAAAAAAATATGGTCCTTGATATGTATCACTGGTTCTTCAGTAATGCAGTAAAACATGCAAAGATTTAAAACTGAAACATCTAAGTGGTGAACTTTGGCCAAGAGAATGCAATGTTAATGTCACTGGATGAATTAATGTGTAACATTTTCCCTATCAAGGCTAGAGCTCAATAACACCAACAGAAAAAAATCCCTCAACAAGTAGTATTTTTAATCATCTTAAAGAGAAATGTTCAATTAATTAAACAGATGGAGAATCCAAAGATTCATAAAGAGAGGTGGTCAAAAGAGTGAAAGAGGATTTTTATGGCTGCAGCATAATTAGTCCTCTCAGAGACTCCTGGCTCCAATTATGGATACATTAGAAGGATATGGAATGAAAACTGGCTCGTGAGAGTGTAAAAAGCGTGACATTTCAGGATTGTTTGTTGTCAGCTGTTCTGGAGAGACAAACGTGTAAATTGTCCATCTGGAGAAGCAGCATGCAATAGCTGTTTTATAACATCTCACATGGACAGCTTTATGCCATGAAGTATGTCTTCCATCCACATTACAAATGGATTAAGTTAAAAGAAAGGGATTAGTCAAGGAATAGCTGCTCTCCTTTAACTTATTGCCCCACCTCAGCTGATACCATCTTCTGTGCAGTCAGGCCCTACATTACACACACACTACAAGGTAAGGATCAGGAACAGCTTGAGTACCAAGAACTCTAGAACTCAAGTGTGGGTAAGGGTGCGAATGGCATACAAAGTCACTGTAAGACTCCAGGAATTTCACAGGTAAGATGCCTCACTTCAGGATGAGTAGATAAATACAATGTAAACCTACATATTCTACAATGCATTCAGCAGGGACTATCACCATCCTACATCACTTAACACGTGCATCCCTCATGGGTGGGATTTAAAGCTAGGTTTTGTTCCAATCTCCCATATATTATTTGCAGGAAAACAAACAGTGCTGATTCTCTCTCAATTAGCAGAATAGCCAGAAATAACAAGCTGGGAATTAAAAATAAAATTAACTGACTGAAGTATCTCCTGTTTTTCTTCATTTATGTGTAAATAAAACTTGCAAAATTCCAAGAATATCTATGAGAAAAACTAGCTTTGTTATAACCCCTCCAGTTCAACCAAGAGACCAAAAAAAAGGAAGTCTCAAAACCCAACAGAGCGATAGGAATCATTCAACCATAAACCGTGGCAAATAGAAAAGGAATGAAAAGTATATCAGAGTAGAAAGAAGAAACACGCAACAAAGTAACTCCTGAAAAGGAGAAAGTAGAACTTTTTTTTTTTCCCTCCCTGTACTGTAAATCCCAGAATTTTGCCTGAAGGGATGCTGGGAAAGAAGTGTCTGAATTCCCTATCAGACAAGGAGATCAGGACATGACACTTGCTAAGACACTGTCCATGTGTGTTTGGCTAGTTTTCTACAGTAGACACATAGACTAGATCAGCCTCATCCTCATCATTTCCTATAAATTAATTATAAATTAATTATAAATTCCTATAAAACAATCATGCTACTTAGCTACTACTGAACTGAAAACCTCAAAATATTTCCTGGCAATGTAATCAGTCTTGTGTTCAATCCTGGTACCAGTTAGAAATAACTAGATAGAAAATACGATTTGTATGAAACACTTCCAAATTGATGGGGGAAAAAAACCAAACCACCAGAGAGGGGACTGCTTCAGATTATACCAGTTGAATTTTAAAAAGAAACAGTGTAAAGGAATGTAAAATTCCCTCACTCTTATCTTTTAGTCCCTTATTGTTTAACTGGTGATTTTGCAAACATATACACCCCATCAATCCCACAGAAGCTGCCACACTTAACAAGTTCAGAATATATTGGTAATGAACAGACTTTTTCAGAAAAAAAAAGGGACTCATCAAAGGAGCATTTTTCATAACTCATTTTGCAATTTCTGATTAAAGTACAGAAGGAGTTTGAAGTGGCATTCCTGCAAAATTAATCATTAAAGTACTCACTATGTAGGAGATGCCATCATGCAAGACTTATAGGTATAAATTCCAATTAAAGGTGTCTTTCTTATATAGACATATGTCTCCTTCATTGTGTTTTTTAGCCTACTGGAAATGAGGGGTTTTTTGGCACCTTGATCCAATTTTGAGACTAAAAAAAACATTTTGTGAAAATTACACTACTCTGTGCTATTAATATTCAGTGACTTAAGAAATAGAAAAGGGAAAAGAAAACTTCTGAGGTGCAATTTGGGACAAACGGACATTTCCTCAAATAATTCAATGCAGAAAAAACCCACACATCAGAGACTTCCACTACTGGTTTGAAGACTGTTGATAATCTGTAGGCACTGATGGCTTCAAGCTTTCCTCTCTCCTTACAAGTAGTAATTAAATAGAAGTGAGGTACCTTATTCCTGATTTCTGTGTGGCACAGACCTACCAGGTCTCAATCTCTCTGGCACAAGATGGACTCATTTTTCCTGTCCCACTGTGTGCCTCAGATCCCTCAGGCATTCAGAAGGCAGCAGCTTCTTTCTGGCTGGAAAAGGTCATCCTGCTACAGGCAAATCCACACTTTCACTGATGCCCAAAAGCTCAGCGTGCTCCTCCTTCAGGACAGGTGCAGAGCCAGCCAGGCAGGCAGCAGGACCCTCCTCCATCACATCTCATGACCCTACCCAACATGTGTCTGTCCCATGACCTCAACAAAAGGCTGGGTCACCTTTCCTTCCAACACCACATCATCTGTTATAGAACAAAAGGGAGCTAAGCTGAGGAAAATGCTGTTACACACTGACCACAATCACCAAGAGGCCACGACAGCAAAACACATTGAAGGAAAAAAGCAATCAGAGGAAAGTGTTGTGCTGCTACATCCCTCTTTTTCCAGGAAGGTCTTTCCTCTACAAAAATTGGAAGTGGTCTGCATGGAGTCAAAATACTCAAGGGGATTTCTTTAACAAGTACTCATTTTCATGAGTTAGGTATGTCTTTCCCTGAAAAAATAAACCCAAAAATATTAAGGTGTTTGCAACAAATGCAACACCCTAAGGAACTGATCAAGGGGTCTAAAGGATTAGATATGAGATGAAAATGCCTTGGAGGAGAAAATTCAAACTTTAAACAACCCCCCAAAAATCAAAATGGCCTACTTTTTTATTTTTTCTTTTTTTTATAGAAAATGAATTGTTTTCTTCATATGTAAAAAAATCCCCAAAATTACCCCCCCTAATTAAACCTCAAACAGCCACTACCTTCTAAAAACCTGCAATTTTCTTTAAATCAGCAGGTTTTTGGTTTTGTGTATAATACTATATAGAAGTAAAAATTCAGTGAAACTTATAACATAAAACCTTGTTTGTCCATAGGTTTGCCTTCCAATTTTCCTCACAAGTCTCTATATTTTTATATTTGCAACACAACAGAACTAAGCATATGTGTTTATAAAGATATTTGAAGGCATTACAAATCATCCACACTTTTGTGTAAATGCATGACAGACAAATTCTGTTCCCAATATAATACACATCCCTTAAAAATTTTTGTTTGTGATTTAATATTAAAACATTTTACAAATACAAGGAATTGCAAAAGCATAAAAGGAATTCTTTTTAAAATACTTCCTATCTTAATGCTCTATTTTACCTATCATTCAAAGTTAATCAAAGCAGCAGCTCACTCTAACTATGCAGAGAAGTTCAAACCTGCATTTATCAATATTTTATGAACCATCAGTATTCTTCAGAAGTCTTTCACTAATATTCAAGTTTTATTTTTGGGATGTCATAAGACAATTATTCTCCACACTCCCATTCCTGGCTGAATGATACTTGAATTGTTAATTTTCTAAGAACAAACAATGTTAATTACTTTTTGAAGTTTACACTTTCCATCAGAATGTTTGAGAATAAAAGCAGTACTTAAATGACAGCAGGAAGTCCTTTTAAGCTTACAAAAATATGCAATATGTTTGCCAGCATACTGAATGGTCTTTGCATAAATAATTTCTTTACTGGCCTTTGAGCATTTTTTCCTTCTACTTTATTAAAAGTGCAGACAGTACATTATTTTTATCAAGATAATAATTGAGAGACAGTCCCTTATGAGAGTGGGTCCCTCATATGCAGGGAAATGGCAGCAGAGAGGTCTAGTGACTAAATTTGTGTGCTCACCCAATGAGCTAACAGCAGAGTAAGTGTTAAAACACAGATCCTTTTAACATATGTCAATAAACAAAGACAAATGTGATATTAATGTTGTGCAACAAGAAAGGATCTTTCTGTGTGAAAGTGTATATTGGCTAGGGAATGCCTATGGTCAGCATTTTCTCCCACCAAATTCCTAATGATTGCTGCACTACTTCTGGCAAAAAATACCTATTTAGTTCTGGAAACAAAAATGAAAGAGGACTGATGCCTTTGTACAAATCAAAACCAGCCATTCAGAGGCCAAATTCAGCTACTAGATTAGTAAATACAAAAATGTGATATTTGTGTGCTCATATCTAAAGTCCACACCCGAATTTATCTTAGTATCACTTACCATTCCAAATACACTTTATACTATGAAGTAAGAATTCCAGCTTTTGGATCTGCAGTAAGTTCTGATAAATGTGGAATTCTGCCTAGTATTCTGCCTTTTTAAAAATACACAGACAGTTCCTTAGTCTTATAACTATAATCTAAAAATGAACAACCATTTGTTCTCTCTCAACACTGAATTTCTTCATACTCAAAGAATGTTTGATATACTATATGGGCTTTGAGTTACTAATGTTTCTGAAATCCACACAGTGTACTGAAGAAATCATGCCACCGTAACAAAAATGTTAAACATTTTACTAGCTGACAAAACTCAGAAAAATTCACTTTTGATATAGATATGTGAAGGTCTAGACATTTAAAACTTTCTATAAATCACCTGTGCCTGGACACCTTCCTTTTAAATAATCCAAGAACAAAGTCCATTTATAAAAATCTTAGTATTCTCAGGCACCCTAAGTAAATGTGCATCAGATTTAAATTCCTAATTTTTTTATTCCTTTAAGTATTTTACTTAACCTATTTAGCATCTATTTAATTTCATTCATCTTCCCAAATTAACCATCAGTCATACATTTCATAGTAGGCATGAATAAACGATAATCATTCAGTTCATTGAGCAGAAATAGTGACCTACTAATTCAAATACTTCAGATAATCCATTGATTTCTCACCACTCAGACTTCTCTCACATTTGCCAGGTTTTTACATTCCAACAGCTCATTTTAGCAGGAATCTAACTATGCATTCTAGTCAGACTTTAAGAAAAACAAAAATCAGTAACTGCATCCAGTTTTGCTAAGTACAGGTCCTATTCTGTTACACTGGAACTTTTCGGTAGAAACTTTATTAACTTAAAATAAAACTTCAAATAAAAACATCTGTTTGTCTGGCATCAGCTGGTCCAAATAAAAGAGAGATGTGTCTAAATTTAAAGCTTTGTCCTTTGCTCAGTTTTATGTAGAAGTATATAATAGTGGTTCAGAAATATCTCATGTATACTTTGAAGGAATTTTAAGAATTCCTTCAGTAAAGCTTTGAATTACTAACAGTTCCCATAAACCCCAAGAAATTCCAATTATAGTAAATATCTAACAAGCAATTCAAATTTTATTATTTCTACACTATGAAATGTTAAGAAGTGACTGAAAGGAAAGATGGGGATCTTTCTTTGCCTGGTTTCCTATGGAAAGAAGGCTTATGCAATCCTATATTCTCTGCATATACATGCAATTCAGTTGCTTATCTTGTAACTCCTTAGGCATTTATTTGCTGGTCAAATTCGAAAGGGTAAATATTTCAAAGATACTATGTTTCTACAAGTTCTGGGAAAAGAAGTAAGCAGGGTAAATCAGCAATAAATTGGCAAAAGAAGTTCTGTCCTTATTGGAATTTAGGGGATTTATATAGAACAGAAAACATAAAGTCTATTGAAGACAAGAGTTCTCAATTTTCTTGTTATACACCATCCTCCATTTACTTGAAATACAAATAGTAAACTAGGTGTAGCAGCATTTATAAAGCTTTCAAACTCTTTAATTAGTTCTCTTTAAGAACATCATTCCAAAGAACAAAATACCAGTCTTTCAAAACACAAGAGATTTTTCCAAAATGCAATGCTTTTATATACTTCTCTCCATATGCACATACTCTTACATAATACACCAACACTTCCTGCAGAATGAAAGAAGGCTGGATTCTCTTCTCAGCTTTGAACTTTGAACTAATACTGAATTTGCAGTGGAATTAGAAGACCAGTTGCTATGTGAGACGCAGACCTGGTCTAGGGAAAATGCTGCCCCAAATCCATCACTATTTAATTCTCTCTTGCAAATGCTCTTCCAATCTGTACCCCAGACAATAAAATGGAGAAGTCAGATGCTAGACATAGCAATGAACAACATCTGCCAGCTTTTGCAGGCCTGATGTACACTCATGACAGGGCTGAAATGCAGTCACCACCTGTACCATAAGCAAATATCTTGCATAACAGGGATTAGCAAAATTTTATTTTACAAGTGCGCGTTCAATCATGGGACAAGGCACTCAGTTTTCAGCTTTCATAACAGGTTATGGAGCTTACTCCAACCAGAAATGTCATGTCTTCCTAGAAGATACATTAAATTCCATTTGCCTACCTGTTCTCTGGCTATAAGGAAAGTTAGCTTTCTGAGTGACAAAAAATTAATAACCTTTTCAGCCTCTTTAAAGCAGCTTCTTTCATTAAAGGCCTTTTTCATACTACGAGCATGTGTAAGGCCACTTTCTCACTGTTACTGAAAAATTAAATGCCATAGTCACTGGATTACATCTCATAAGATAGTGTTAAATTTTTGTCTGTAATATCATAGTTGCTTCCAAACTGAAAAATATCGGATCATGGTAGATGCTAGTGCAATTACACTGTCATGGCTAAAAAAACAACTCATTAGGAGGCAGCAAAAAATCCAAACCTCCACACCCAATTTCATCTTCGATCATGGAAAACGCTGTATTTTTCAAACACAGTAAAAATAATTATAATAATTTTATAAATATGAAATAAAATTACAGATTATTTTAGTAATGAACAAGCACACATCTTGAACGTGTGAAAACTGACATTTGGGCCTAAATCATTATCAATAGTGTGCCCAACACAGCTTTCAAAAATTGCTCTGTTCATCTACTGCAGTTCATACTACATTCCTGCATAAGTATGTTACAGATATTACAGAATTACACACAAATATAGCAATCATTTTGCCTCTATCCAGACATGAGAGCTCTGCCTCTGTGCACAGCTACAGGTCTGTGAATTACTGAACAAATATGGAACTGGTGAATTCTGAGAATGGGAGAAGTGGGTGGACAGAAAAACAGACATAACCTTTTTTTCAATATTCTTTGTCCCCTTCCTTTTTCACAGCCACATCATATCATATCATAAACCATATATTCTACTACCTTATTATGGTTGTGAAGCCTCTGTGGTTAAGGAGTTTTATAAATAACTACAAGTTGAGACTTCAGAACAGAAACCCTGGATTTTCAGAGACAGATACCATACAGATAGTAGTTTTGCTCTTTTCTCATGCTTTATTTTTGGCAAGGAGTCAGCAGCCATTATCTAATAAACTGAACTCAAGATCAATGTTTGAAATAATTTTACAGCTTTTATTGCAAACTGAATTGATTTAGTACATAGGATTGGTCCCTAGCAGTTCTCAAGGCAGTGACTGCTGAGATCATGGTAGGCTTGAAGAGAATTAATTCAAAATCACCACCTGAACAGCTTGATTTTAAGATAAACTCTCTTTCAATGCACAAATACCATGCATATGTGCATATTATCAATGCAAGATCGCAGTTTTCTGACAACCTAGAACACATGTACCTATAGCCTTGATAATTAATAAATATGAGATACACAAGGCTCATTGCCTCTTACATAGAATGCTTTTGTAGAATTGGTAACATTAGATGTCCTAGATCTATGATCAGTGTGGTATTCCCACTCTAAAAAGGTGACAAGAAATAACGAAAGAAAACTCAGATAAAGCAGGTGAAATTAAAAGAGAGGAAGTACAGTGAAAGATGGTGGGAGTGAGTGACCCAGAAAAATTAGAAAGAAGAAGAATCACAGGCACTCTATTTTTAGTTAAATAAACTTCAGTCACTCATTCATTATGTTCCAACACAATATACAGCTGCAAAGAAACAAATTTTCAAAGAAAGAATCCACTGAAACTTCTCTGAGAATGAGATTTCACCTTTCAAATTAGCATTCATCCAACCTTTTCTAACCTCTGCAGTTTATGGCTTTGTACTCAGAGACTTTTTATTTTGGTGACACAAAATATGTGTTAGCTTCTACTGTCCCCTGAATTTTCCTCTACTAAGCCAATTTTGACAAACCTGGCATAAGCAAACTCTATAGGAAAAGATTCCAGCATCGCACGAAGTTTCACTGAAACCTCACTTTTGCTTTCATGACATTTTTTATACTTTATAATTTCATTTTATTCTTTCTCACACAAAAAAAAATCCCCCAAAAAAGCAAAACTGGCATCCATGGCATTTCTAGACTTTGAACAATAATGTTTTCTTCTAGTAGAATATTCTGGTGTGATCAGAAAAGATAATAGTCAAACTGAAGAATAACAAACACTGAAGAACTAAAAGGGCTACTATACTGAGCAGGCACCAGACTGGGACACTAGTTTTCAAAATCCAAGTACAAAGATATTTCAGCAAACTATAAGCCTACTTTTTATACACTGGTTAAATACATTTTAAAAAACTAATCTAGGATCTATTCATGCAAATAGGTGGATTTGAATGTCAAATATTCAAAATAATGGAAGTTTTTCTAGTGAAGTACACCGTTGTGCTTTGCAGGCACAGGAAGAATTAATGTCAAGAAGAAACAAATCATACCATTTATGATGTTGATAAAGCAGAACAGATGACAAATACAGTTAAAAGAATAATATGCTTCATACAGTCATGTCATCACAGGCAAAAATAAAGGAAATGCATAAATGAATTGTAAAAATAAATGGATAAATGGTAAAATTTAAGAATATTCATGAATGAAATGGAGGTCCTCAAAATTAATCTGCTCTTTTACTACTAGTGATAATGTGACAACCCACTAATATTCAGCAAACAGATTTTCTGGGTTAGGCCCTTTTAATCACAAAAGAGCATTTAACTATCGTTAATGAACAAGCCTGTAATCCTAAATTTCTGCAGACAACATCTCAAAGTGCTTCATGATAATCTGGAAATAAACATCAATGCAAAGGAAAAGAGACTTTGTTTAGTGTATTTCAGAAGGATCACTAAAAGTCTCAGCTGGAGAGTAATTTTTTTTGGATGATCACCTACTTTACTACTTGCAGACAGTACCATATGAATAAATACACTAGAAATTCCAAGAAAACCATATTAGCTTGATTATTGGTAATGAAGTTTCACTTTAAATTCTTAAGTAGCCAAAAAATACTCCTAAAATAAATAATTTCTTGAACTCCATAAGCAGAAGTGCCAACAAATGCACTTTCTATGGTTGAGTGATTCTTAAAACAGTAAATTTTAACTGTTTATGCACAGATCTTGACTTACACAGATGCCAGACTTTAAGTAATGTAAAGAGACTGACTGAAATTAGAGATTAATCACAGTGTGATGTCTGACAAAATCATGGACTAAATATCAAGGTGAGTAGCAGATATTCTACTGAAAGGAGATCTTCTTTATCTCATTTTACAAAATATGTTACATTAGATTATCAGGATCCCAAAGGCAGCACTAAACAAAAATGAGAATAAAAATAAATATGTATTTGAAAATTATACATTTGATTATTTTAAATTTTAGAAGTTTTAATTTCTCTAAAGCTGAAAGTTGTTCCCTTGTACTTGCATGGCTGATGCTGTTCAGTTGTGGCAGCATATTAGTGAGGGAGACTGCAAATGCAGAATGGATAATTTCAATTAAGTGATATACCTGTTATTGTTTTTGTTTTGACAGGACTGCTGGCATACTCAGAGGCTTGATTTGACTGCTGCCTTGGCAAAGGGGCACTTCCAACTGATGCTTCATCCTCTTTCTTTCGAGTTACTGACACACCAAGCGGAACAGCTCCTACAGACTGCTAGAAAAAGAAGTACCTCGTGAATCACTAAAACTCAAAACACATTAACACAGAAGTATGGTATTATCATGAGAAACATGTTTTGAACCACATATTTGGAAACGTATAGAAGACAGCTTGAAACACTGATTGGAGCACAAATATATATATAAACAAATGGAAATTAAATGCTACATTCATATTTGCACTTGTAATTCTTTATTTCAGTCCTGTTAGTCTAAGGAAAAGCTGTATGAAAACAAAAAAGTGAAATAAAGCTATCTTAGAGTACCATTGTTGTTAGCCAGCCAAAAACCATAGGAATAAATCTGACTGATGATCAAAGGAAAATAATTACCTAAATGTTTAATGGAAACTGGAAAATTTTTGCCAAATATGAAGACCCAAAGACACTTATTAACCTTCATTAAATACAAAAGATAGGATGTATTGACATTTCTACATTATTGTGCTTCTTCCTAACATTTTAAATATAAGATTTAACTGACTGCTACTGATTTTGAACTGTTATGACTTTCAAGTATATCAATAAATGAGAAACTGCTCAAAATGTGAAACCACTGACATATACAGAAATACAAAACTGTAGGCATTAAAACAAAGTTTGAAGGACTGTATCCTTATTTTAAGATTAGAAAAGAGAGATGTGTATTAATCCACATGGATTCTGGAACAAATGAATAGTCTATTGGCTTTGTTGTTACTTTTTTATTAATGCAAGCAAGAAAAGACAAAATTATTAAAAACAATTTGATCCTCAATGTTGCTATGCTGTTGGCACTTAACATTTTGCTCTAACATCAGCTGCTCTGTAAAATGCAGATGCAACCCAGTCAACAAAAGCAGAGCATTTCTACCACTGATTTTGCAGACGGTTATCATTTAAAGATGACAAAGTTTTTTTCTAAAGATCAGACATTAGGATTACACGCATCTTAATTTTTGTGTAATTTAATTTTGTTCGTATTGGAGTGAAAATGTAATCCATATAACTGTGTAATGAGAAACCTCACACATTGCATTAGGAATCTCTGTGGGAAACAAATTCGTGTGAGGCGGGCAATGCGCTTGTAAATTTTCTCCAATAGAAAACACATCACTGAATCAAGCAGTGTGCAATATGTGCACACATACAAAACCCCAAAACAAACAGAAAAATCACTTAATTGAAGGAGAATGGCTTCCAAATGCCTTCACCATTTTCCACTATAAAAGTAAATTAAAATAAGACAATCAACTATTTAATCCTACTCCAGTGAAAACAATCAATTTATATATACAGTGGTATGCAAAGTTAATAAAAAAATACTAATTTCAATGACAAACAGAACTCTCATCTCTCCTCCTCCCCCTGAATGTACAGTCATTAGCTTTGTCTCCAAAAGCACTAGAAAGTTTTTCTGGAATACAGTAACATGCCACCTTGGCATACCCTCTAGTTACAACAACAACAACAAAAATCTCCATCACTTTTGAAAAGACAAGCTTTACACCACAGAAATACTTTCCACTTGCATACAGGGAGATGATCTGAAGTTTTGTAGACTTTCATCAGACATTTTACATCACTTATTTTCAAAATCTTGCAATTTCTCTGATACAGCTTTCATAAGGCATAGCCATCTGCAGCTTTCTCATGACAGCAACTGATGATTGCCATGATTTGGCAATTCTGGATGTAACACTGCAAGAACATTGACTTGCCAAAGTGAAGCAAGAATTTCTGAAAAATTAATGCAACAATATAGGACAGTACAAAAGACAATAGGATGGAAATACTGCCTGAAGAAGCTGTATCTATTTCTGAACCACTGAAGAAATGGATCAGCAAAATATAATCAGTTACACTACTAGTCAAAGAGTGAAAAACATCAGGGCTATCACAGCCAGATAAAGCTGGAAAAAATTATGACCAAATATTGAGTGCTGATCTGGACAATGAAACAGCTGTTTTATCTTTGCTCACTGAAATCAAGCCTGATGTTGCTGCTGATGACGCCCAGTACAATCTTGTCAGGTTTTTGGCAAAAGATTTCTGGTTAAAAGAATCCAGAAGATGAAAGATCAGTGTTAAACTATATGGAAAAGGATCATCAAGATTTGGGGTTTAGCCACAGACTGATGAGGAAATTGTGGCTTGGGAAATAGCAGATGACAAGAGCCCCACAGCTGTAGGAGAAGATGAATCTGATGGGAAAGGAGACATTGTGGTGAGCATTATCACAAGCATTTCATCACAAGAATCCAAAAAGCCAGCTATGAAGTAGGATGTAGTCAAGCTTAAATACACCTACTTGGGATTAAGCTTTATGGTTACTAATTGGTAGTGCTACAGAAAATAAAGAACATGCAACAAAGTATGGAACTACAGCAGCATTTATATGAGACTGTTTTGTTGACACAAAGTCAAAAGCATATTCTATTCCAGAATACTGACCATTTTATCAATGCACTAATGTTTTGTGGCAATTATATATAGAATACTAAAACAGTAACAATTCACAGGATTCAAAATGAAAAACGGTTACTACTTTTCAAATGTAATTATTACAGTTAGGGTTTTTTTAGCAGCGGCTGAAAAACTACAGAAAAGCAATCCTTTTCTAAATTTAATTTTTATTGGCACAAATAATCTGACACATTACATACCATGTTGAGTATGTGTACACAAAACACACACATATATGCCATTTAAGCATGCAAATAGATCAACAGATACCAATTTTAAATTTTTTTTTTTACTTCATACTACATGGTCAACATGACTTTGGAAATGATAAAGATCTAAAATTAGAGAAAGGCTCAGAAAAGTAATTGCTAAAAACCAGCTGCCCAAAAACACAATGGCCCAAGTATTTCCTCATTTATGTGGAGACATGCCAACTAACTGAATCGAAAATACCTATAAAGAGGACTAATTTGCCTTAGGTGAATTAATAATGTATTTTCCTCGGGATTTTTTGTAAATAAATGTTTTATTTCTGAATTATAATTTCCCACAAATGTGAGGCTGAAGAGACTGTAGGCAGATCTGGCAGCATGAGAAATGAGTTTTACAGAAAACTTGAACAACTGAGCAGACGAACAACTTTCATTCAAGGGATGCCAATACAGTCACCTCCCTGGTAACAAACCATAGGCAAAATAATATTCTGAGATAGGAACCTAAATATCATCACTGGCTGGTGAAATGTGAAATTCAAAAGTGTGAGCCCAGATGTGTTGCTGTCCTTGCAATGGTACTAAACCCAGTTATCCCACATGGTGGATGCTGCAGGCACACAGACTGATGTTAAATGTGCAGTAGCTGGCAACCAGCAAGCAGGAAGAAAAATCAACAAAATCATTGGAGTGGGGACAGATAGCAGCTCTGCTCAAGACATGGTGTTTATTGAACATCAAAGATCACTGGCATGCAATCACTGTCTAGCTCAGAGAAGAAAATTTACTTTTGCTTACAAGACTGCCCCAACCACACCAGAACGAGCTGTGACAGCAAGGAGGATCCACCCTGTCTACCTTGCAACAAGTTCTAATCACATGAAAATGCAATCACTGCGTGACTAATGAGTTCCATTTAATTGTGTTGATTTCTAAAATTGTTAGTACACTTAAATTGTTTCAGAGAGTTCAAACAAAGCAAGGCATTGGGCCTAGTTCCCAATTAAATTAAATGACTTAATAAAATTGCATTAATTAAAATTAACTGCTAAATAAAAAGACTTGCTTAACCCCTGGGATGCACAAAAACACCTTCTTTCCTGACAGGTGAACTTTCTAATTCAGATGAAATTCTATGACTGCTTCAGGTAGGTACTGCAGGTATTGGAAAAGTGTTCTGCTGAGATAGAAGACTGATAACTGATTAACTGTGATGTTTCCAAATTTATGTGATGGACTGATGTCAGCCAAGAAACCCCTCATTTTCACCAACTGATAAAACTTTTCCATCAGCAGTTTCAAAGGGCCTCTGAAAGCAGAAGATATAAGGATTGAGTTCCCTGTAGGTTTAGTTCCTTAAGCAAGAAGAAACTTCAACTCTGTATCCTTCAGCAACTTAAATGTTTTCCTTGGGGTAAGAGATGAGAGATCCTGACAGGGATAAACACTGTGCTTCTGACCTGCAAGCAGTATCAGAAATCAAAATCTATTTTATTTTGAAAAGTCTCTGCACACCAAAAAGACAATTATGTTTACTACAGAAACACACTTGTTTTATCAAAACATTTCCAGCTATTTTTTTCAAGGTAAAAGAGAAAAAAAAGACAACACAGCTCTCACCTCAACAGCCAACTTTGCTTCAACATGGAATAATCCTAAGTTTGGGTACTGACACTTCCTCTTACATTCTGTCACTCTTTCACTGCCACTCATTATCAGAAGCATTTGGCTCTTAAAGCATCAAGGATGTGCAATATTCCAAAAGTCATTCTAAGACAGAACAATTTAAAGGATCTACAAGAGTCTACTGATCAAGTCATAATGATAAAATTGTTTTATCTTAGTCAAAAATTCCAGGGAAATCTGTGATGCAGACTTCTGAACAAAGTACCACCCGATGTACACTGTCAAGATTGTTTTTACCCTCAGTTCAGGATGAACTTTCCAAAAAGCAATGGGAGTTACAAAGGCTTTACATTAATGTGCATTTGAGAAAGGTGACACACACTCATTTATAAATGTATTGCAAAAAGTATCACTTATACTGACTGTCCCATATCAAAGTATAGCTATTTCCTTCTTATCAAGGAAAATAAAATCTTCAAATTTTTATCTTGCAAAGCTAAGTATGGGTTTTAAAAGAGAGCAAATATATGAAAAATTTTGTAAACCGACACCGGTTTACAAAAATAAAACAAGCCAGAGCTGAAAAAGTCTTTAAAAATAGTCATAATAAAATACTAAAGTATACCTAAAAATTACTAGAAACAAGACCTTGCTGCCACAAGACTCACTTGAAAAAATCTTTAAAAAATGTCAAAATAAAATATTAAATTACTGGAAATAAGGCCTCTAAACTTAGTTTTGTGTTGTTTTTTATTTGGGAGTCATTGCTAACAATCTATAAACAGCATGAGTACAAGAAGTACTCCATAGAAGTATGTTTGCCAAATTCTGGTCAAATTAACCTTTCGTAAGGCATTTATAAATAATTTACCTTCTCAACAAGGCATTCAGACTAAAGATACAAAAGGAGTTCAGGCAGATAATAAATTGGTACATGTCACTACACTTACAGCTCATTTTACAAAAACAATCCATACACACTAAAGTATTCTTAGAAATTAATACCAATGTAACAGCCCTGGTTATCACACCAGTCCTACAATTATTACCTGCTGGGCAGCAGGATGCAAAGAGAGCTTTGTCTAGCAATAGTCCAACAGTAATAAATGAAGAGGGGAGATCTTCATTGGGCTGCATGTACCCACATGCCAGCATGGCACTCAGTCATTGTTCTGTTCCAGCTGAATAAATGTCAGTGAGGCCAGAGACACTGAAATGTTATGAGTTTTGTAAAAATGCAGCTTATTATGTTCTGTATTTCTAACTTGTCATGCTTTCAGTTAAAACCAGTTACAACAGGCATGGTGAATATTTCAGCAGAGATAAAATATATGTACTACCAAATTGCCATTTTAAACCTAAACTTAAAATCCCAGAAAAACAGTCAAAAGGCAAACAAAAATGAAGAAGTCCATATGTAAAGGTGTCCCATCCCTATGGGAAGCCAGACAATCCCAGACCCATCCTGTATGCAAGCAGAAGTTTACATGACTATAGTTGTACTGAAGTAAATTAATATTTTCATTTAACTTATTTTATCAAGTACTAACATTATGAGTTTAATGTGTACACAGGGCAAAATGTACTGAAAGGTTTTCTAACTCTGTTTTCAGATAGAAGTCACAACTTCGACTTACTCAAAATGACAGAGGAAAAGTACTGTATTAAGTAGACCTTGAAACTTAAAATATCTTAATATTTAAGATCTCTGAATCATACCAAGAACTTCTAAAGAAAGTATTTTCTTGTTTTTTCTGTTGCAATTGTATAAGACTGACAGTTAGAATAGAGGAAGATAAGAGCTTTACCAATCAATAACATTTTGACCATAACTCTTGCTTTGAAAGCATTGTATCTTATGGCTGTTAAAACGTTCAAAAATTAGGAAGGTTTTATAGAGTATTTTTGTTTGGTTATACTAGCTAGACTACGGTAACAAGCTGAATTTTTCCAAAAAAATAAGCCAAAAAGCCTAACTTAGACCAGAATCCTTATTCTAGGATAATTACAGCATTACATAAATAAAAAAGTCTGTGGTTAAGCATAATTTATTATAGGTATGCATAGTTTTCTTTTCAAATAAAGTTTCTTCATGACTTCTACAGACATTTTAATTTGTATTATTACATGCAGTCCATTACCACAGTCATGTTAACAATGAAAATGGTATGACACTGACAGCTGAGTTCATAAACTCATATTTAAAATAATTTCAAATTGCTAATAACATCAGAATTGTGATACACTAATCTTAATCTGAAATGGATTATGAAAACATTTTGAAGGCTGTATGAGGTAATGACACAAGTTACAAAATAAATGCTTAAAATTTTACTAAAAGTTTTGCCACTAATGATCAAAACCAGGGACAAACAAGTTTCCTAATGTAGTAACTTAACCTATCTAGTCACCCAGTATCAAAAGAGAAAGCATTGGCTAACAGTTGATTAAATACATTGATGTTAAAGACAGGCTTTTATACAAAGATTTGAAATGAGCAGGATAAGCAGGATTGACTACATTCTGGAAGGCTATGTAACAGTAAAAAGTAGATAAATGGTTTGTTTTGCAAAAGACATACACCAGGAAATGTTGTGCTGCTCCAGTTATGATGCAGGAATGAAGAATACCTCAGTACATTTAAAAACAGAGTAAATTAATTAAAACAATAATAAAGCTTCACTGTCACAGTGAAGTTTTTCAGTTTTTCATTCTGCCGTACAGAATGAGCTTAATGGGACTCAAACTAATGTTTGACAATTACCACCTAACAAGGTAATTTGGATTCAAGAAACAAATGTTTACAAGTCACGTTTATCCTCCCACTTCAGGGGCCCAGAATGAAACTTCTCTGATGTGCACAGTGTTCTACAGTTATGAGACAAATATTTAAATTTTTTTACATTTGTCACTTAATGACTGACCACATATAAGTAAGAACATCACTAGTGACCACTGATAATTGGATAAACCACCAGTTTGATCAGTTATAGCAAATTTAAGTTCTATGAAATTCTGCCAAACAACAGTTATAAGTAAGTTTAGTATAAGGCAAAACCAGTGTTCTTTTCAGGTCAGGAATACGTGGCATGAAAATTAGGGTTAGGAATATGTCAAGGAAACCATTGGACCACACAGCCTTAGCTTCTTCTTTCTTTTGCAAGCAGCTCATATGAAAATATGTATTTTGACATGATCTACAGAATCTGCTACAGCGTTCACTTCTGTCAGATTATGAATTGCATGGTTCATCTCCTATTAAAGTGGGATTTAATAAGAGTACTGACTTTATAACCAGCTATGCAATTATTTGATAGACCACTTCAAATTTTTAAATATTATGTACTTTTCAGATTCAAGGCTTATGAGGTCTCAGTAGTTAAAATCAGTTGCAAAATAATGATCCTAGAAAGTGATTACAAACCCACCTTCTTTGTTCTTTCAATTAAAAAGGAAAAAGTTGTGAAATTAAAATTTTAATACGGCAACTTAGGATTCTAAATAATTCAAAATAAGATCAACAGTACATGCAACAAACTCCAAGGAAGCAGTAACAAACTACAAATACTTGGAAAAATGCACTACTGGCATATATAGAAGTGAAAGCTTCCCCTCTCCCCATCTCTTTTCTTCCAAAAATACATACCTGCTGAATGTGTCTACTAACTCGTTTCTGAGGCTGGTAGATAAGCCATGTATACAGGACTGGATCAACATTAATTGCTAATCCTTGTACACTGGACAAGAGAACAGCACCTGCACACCACAGAAAAGGGAAAATATGTGAATTACCTGCTCAAGAATCTCCTTATATGTATTCAGTTTTCTTGCACACAAATCATCTTTAATGCAGACTTTTATTTGTCTTGGACTACATGTATAATAAATAATAATACTTACAGCATAAACTTCAATAACATATTCAAAGTGAGAAACTTACCAGCACTACCAGTGTAAGGGATATGCACGCATTAAAAAAATGTAGCAACTTGCATTTTGATTTTGCTTATTACAACTTTTCATCAAGAAAAATGCTCATTTTCACAAAATTGCTTGCGTAACTGAATACACACAACACCTTTGCTCAAATTCTCAGCCAACATTAACACTCTGCAAAAAATGAGTCAATAAGACCCTTGACAGAAAGGGAAGAATATAATGCATGACTCCCCACAACCTCAATTAAAAACACTCCATGGTCTAGGACAGTGAGTTCTTTCAATAAAGACAGACTTACTTTACACTAGCTCTGCCCAAAGCTGAGGACAAACATTTTTTATATAAATATGGTTATGAATATTCTTTAGAGGATGAGTTAGGCAAAATAAGGCAAATTTTTTAACTGACAACACTGGCAGCCTCCATACTGTGAGCTCTTAGAATTTTCCTAAGCTTTACAATATATCTTATTTTCTTTAAATCTCACTTTCTAGGACCTAGGATTACAAGACAGGGCTACTTTATTTCTTAAAAGTAAACTTGTAGTTTTGTGTTGTTGGTGAAGAAAACCTTACAGGGAAAATGCTAAGGCTCAAAATAGGAGAAAAACTATGTCACTACCCAGAAATGTTAGCATATACATCAAACCATGCACACTGAAACCCCATTTATGCAGTACTATCTCCATTAAACTTGTATTAAAAATATTATATTATACCTTGGTGAGGCTTTTTTTCTAATAGTACAGATAACGTATCTATTGCAGTAGAACATAATTACAGAATTGTACAAATCAGAAGCAAATGGGTTAATGGTAGACGAAAGTATCAACTATACTAAAAAAGTATAGTAGCAAGTAGTGGTAGGTTATCTTTTCACATAAGCTTTGCAATTTTATTACAAATTAATATATGAAATAATGAAAAAAGTAACAAAATAGATTTAAAACAGAAATCCTGGTTACTGGAAGAGCCCAGCACCAAATTCCACAGAATTACAGTAGTTCTATAATACCAAGAATCATAGTTCCTAAAGCAATATATACTACATTTACTCTGTGGTATACAATGTAATTATGCAGCAATCTGAATTTAATAATAAATTCAAATACATTCAGAAAGCCTGACACACAATTCAATGTGCTTTCCAAAAAACAGTAAAAACATGTGCCTCAAAAGACACATCAGCAAAACTGTAAATGGAAAATTAATTTAAAAAATACGAGTTATGAGTTTATTGTATATAACAAAATTTTAAAACCAGCTGAATTCCAAATGGCAGAAGACCCACCAACCTGGGGTGACACAAGCAAACCCTGATGAGCACAATGGGAAAATGGCAGTCAAGAAATACATGAAGATAAATCATCTGCCCAGCTCAGGCTTGGAGTTGGAACACACACTGTGAGGAACTCCTATACACAGACTAGTCCATGTGAACTGAAGGTTTTAAATGTCAGTAATAAACCTAAGAAATAAATCTGCAGTTAAAGGAAAAGCCAACGTCAAGCATTAAGGGGTAACATGTAAGTAAGAGCAGTGAATGTGCCTGGTGGCAGGATGTGCAGGAAATGAGAAAAAGGAAGCAAAAGGTAACAGAAGATTGATAAAATATATGCTACATTCACTATCTTTATAAGATACTTAAATGCCAGTGTAAAAGAATCCTGCATCTTTAAGAGACACTGCCTGTTGTCAGCAATACTTAATGAAAGGTTTAATATATATGTGATATGAAAAGTGGGAGACAGACCTCCCAATGAGTGCAGCATAAAGGCAGCCTACAGGCAAAGTCAACAGAAAATCCCACGTTTCTATCAGACTCCTGAAAAGAAAAATATTGTGTTACTGTAGCACATCATTCTAGTAACTTAGCATAGTTCCTTGATTACTGAAAAAAATATCTACAACTAAAAAGTTCAATACAATTAAGCTTTGAACTGAAGCTCTCCTTTCCCGCAGTGAAGTCAACACTAGCACAATCTGATAAAACTCTACAATAAGACAGCACAAATAGCAAATATTTTTCCAGTTGTCTTTTGATAGCTTATTTCTGGGATATTCAAAAAATAAAACAAAACAAGTAAACAAAAAACCCTGGTAGAAGTACTCAGATAAGCAGTTACATTATTTGCCTTTCACTTTGACTGTCAGGTAACTTCCTACTAAGCCACTTCTGTCACGCTAAGTTACTGAAATTTACTGCTGTGTTTGCTACTTAGCCACTATATTTAAGGGCAGTTTAATCACTTATGTGAAGTTGTTTTCTGTGTAACACCTTTCTTCAAAATCAATATCTAGTAAAAAAAGTTTCTCAGATTTGCTTCCTGTTTTCATGTTAAGAAATAAGAATCCTCCCCAGTTTTTAAGGAAGCTCTCACTGATTGGAGGATCAATCCTGAAGCTGGCAGCAGACTCCTCACATGCCTAAAAAAAAGCAATTAATTGCTATTCTGTCTCCATCAAAAAGCAATGTTCCCTGGATTTCATTAAGATTGTAGAGAACTTTCTTTTCTTCCCCTCCCATTTTCTCCTTTTAATTAAATTTACATTTCAGAAAAAAAGCAGACCTTAGTCCCATAGCATACTAGGGTTTCCTTTCCAGATCTCAGTTCTGGCCAGAGTTATCTATTACATATATCTAGTAACAGATTTGAAAAACAAGTATTGGACCCAATACCGTGTAATCTTTAATGTTTGAGAATTCCCTGAGTCATGGTGTCATTTGCCAGGCTCAGCTTGGGCAAATAATTTCCTTCCTTTACAAATTCCCACTCTCCCCTGAAGGAATAGAAGCCGGGGAGGCTGCAGTCAGGCAGAGGAGGAAGGCAGTGGAGCACAGGGATGCCTGGCACTCTCATCCTGTGGATGAGCTTCCTGACAAATCTCCTTGGATGATGACAGCTGCAACAACAGCACTTTTCTTCCCAAGGGATGGGGGCATGCAAAAGACAACTGGGGCCTCCTGCTTGGGTTGGCCCCGCTGCCACCTCCTCCCTCTAGGAGTGCTGAGCAGAGGAGAAGCAGGGAGGAGAGGGGTCACTAGCCTGGGGCTCCCTCCATAGAGACTCGGGGAAAAAAGTGGGGTAAAAGGGAACGTGGTACACTTCTGGTGAGGTGGAAGAGGACACCCACCCTGCACAGGGACACAGCTGCAAAGAACAGAGGCCAGAGGGAAAGGCAGGGTGGGTGAAATACAGCAGAGTCCAGCAGTAGAGTTGTGGAGCTGAGGAATGTTCAGTCATCACATAAGAACAGGAAAGGGCCTCAAATATCAAAAACACACAAGAAAAGGATGAAGGAAGCACGACAGTTAAAGAGGAATCTGGAAGTGAATGAGCACTTCGGGAAGGAGAAGGGAAATGGCAACCCTTGGCAAAAATCTCTTTTTGGAGATGCACAAACCTTGTGAATGAGTAAACTGCATTACTATTTCTCCCAACAATCTGGAGGGAAAAAAGTACTAGGAAGAACAGACAATAAACAATCTTGCAATTTATGCACCTGAAAACGAATTTTTGCCATAGTAAAGGACCAGCTTATTAAAGTTTTTTCGAAATTCTGCTCTGTGTATGCAGTATCCAAACACAACTTAATGTTATTTCCAGTAAAATTAACTCAAAAACCTCTACAGTAAACTGAAATTTGAGTTGATGTACATTTTCTGTTAAGGAAGGGATAACAAATATGAACAAATGGAATGGCTTACAATAAAACCTAATTCTGACAAGCTTTGTATATTTTCAGTAACTAACTTAAAAAATACTACACCATCTTGCTATATAAACTGCTTCATGAATTACTTTAGCATTGCGCACTCCTGACTCCTAGAAGTCTCAGAACACATGAATCATACATAGATGCTTACAGGTTGAGTTAGAATCATTAATTTAGTATCTAATTATTTTAAATGATACCTGAGAGAAGAAATATATTTTTTTACGTTTTTTTTCCTTACTGTTCTGAAGGGCATTTTCACTAAGGCATACTATAAAAATGCAGATCTGCATATTACACCCAAATGAAGAGTTCTATATAATAAAAGTATATTAAAGTATATTTCTTCTGGCTGACTCAAAGCAGATGCATTGTAAATCCCTAAGTGTGGAAATATCTAAGTCTGTTTAATTTTAGCCTGGGAGTCAACTAAGGGAAAAAGACTCCTTTTTACTACTCTGCTTACTGCCAGTATGGCTCGTTTACCCACAGTCTAACAGGCTTTACCAATTAGTTGTCCTGTGGCACCACAGCCATTTTCAGTAACATCCCAGAATGAAGAATGAGAGCTGAAGATTTAGAAATTGCAGTTACACCACATAAAAATTAATCATACAACTTTGGTCTACTTTGGAACATCGAGGACAAAGCCAATATGAGTGTCTCGCAAAACAATCAGCTTATCTAAGAGACACTGTCCTGGCATTTCATCCTGAACTGCTAAGTCAGAGAAGGGAAACAGATACTTCAAGCCACATCAAAGTTTATATGACTGTGAAAAATTATTTAATAAATTCTGTCTATGTCGGCATTTTTCTCTATTCAAGGTTGATTTGAATGCATAGAGATGCAAACATTGCATCTGAATTTTATCTCATAAAAAGCTTCCAAGTCTACTGTACTTGCATAGAGTTTTACATTCATCAAGTGCTTAAAATAACTCTGAGATCAATTAGTTTAGTTGCTTAGCCAATATTAGAATATTTCACTAAAACAGAAGTAGTGGGGTAACACTTTCCCATTAACTAAGGCACTTTAGTCTGCAATATTAAACACAGCTTCCACATACAAGTTATTCTTTGCCCAAGAATACATACCCCACAATATTTTAACACCACTCTCTTTTTTTCTAATTAAAAAAGCTTTTTGATATTCAGAAACATTCACTAAGAACATACCCATACTGCTCTCATGACCTTCTAAGTCCGACTGAGGTTTATAGCAGAAAATCATTAAAAAAATAAGGGGGGAGGTCAACATCATTATTTTTATTTAAAAAAATTGAGAAAGTGAGGCAGAGAACTGAAGTTATTAAATCACACAGCAGGATCCACAGATAGAATTCAGATGTTAAAGTTATATGCCACAGCTAAGTGGCATATATATTAGCCTACTGTAATTAATAGAAAAAAGGCAATGTACGAGTCCATCCTGTTTAATCATAACTAAATCAGACGGGTCTAATTTCAATTGAATGTTCTGATAAGCCATCATTATCTTTTTAAAGAAAAAATATCTTGACTTTATCAATATACATACCCAAGTGCTCACAAATGCTGAATTATGACATAAAAGCATTCTCAAAGATGTAACATAATGAGGCAAAACAAAACTGCTGTATATACTGTTTAACATGAAGTGCTGTATGTAAGGCATCATTTTGCAATGTACAAGAAGTCACATTTCTGCAAATCAATCTGCAGCAAGCCATATCAAATCAAGGTATGGACAACAATCTTCAGTTATTTCACATCATCTCTGATGTTAAGAATGGAACTTAATCCATTTAGCATCTTGTCTTTCTTACTGAGGAAAAACTTTGTGATATGCTGAGTTGGAAGTTTTCACAAAAATGCTACAATATTCATGTTTAACTTGTGTGCTGCATGTTTTTGAAACAAAAAAAAAAGTTATCTTGAAAGGCTACTTTTTTCCCAAACATCATTTGATCAAAACGTTAATTTCCTTTAGAGAATATGGTGATGTGGATTCAGGGAAACAGCCTAATAGGCAGCAATGTCCAAGCAAAAAGAAAATGTGTAGGCAGCGGTACTATACAGAAATGTCAGCTTTATTTAAATGATTACTATATCATCTCTATGAAAAGGTAATGGCAATAATCCTAACCTGAGCTGCATAGCACCTCTTCCTTAATTCAATGTTTTTATTGCAAGAATATCTCACTCAAGTATTGTTTCCTCCTGTTTGCTTTTAGGTTGTTTATATATTTAACCATCATACTTACTATTCTGTAAATAAAAGGAAAATGAGGAACTGTAAATTCAGCTGACAGAAGGACTAAACAGACAGAAAGGAAGGATATACTATAAGGACTTCAAAACCATATTGTCAGCAAGTAAAGAAAATTTGAATGCTTTCAAAAATATGAAGTGTTTAGAACAATTTGTTTTATTCATAAAAGAATATGGGGAAATCCAACATTTGAGACACTGTTTCCAGTTTGAGAGCTGTTTCCAGTCAGACACTGCAGGGTGGCCCAAACTGACTCGAGGCAGAGGCTGTTAATGGACACATAGCTACAAAAGCAGGTATTCAGAAACTCAGTAATACAAACTAGCAGTTTACAAAGGTTTCTACCAAAATCTGGTTCCTTTTTCTTTTCCTCCTGAAGTCCCACTAGAAAACTATTTAATAGTCACTATTATAAATCTAATCATCAATCTGACTCTCAGTCCTTCGACTTGATCATTCCTGACCAGGTTTTCAAAATGCTAACAAAAGCTTGAGAATTTTAGCTTGTTTAGCTCTCTAAAAAATGAATTCGATACACGCTGCAAAGTCAAGGCTATTTCTTTCCATTTTCTGTAAAGAAGCAGAATCACTTACAGTTACTCTTATGGATTAAGAGATTCCATTAAAGCAAGAAGTGTTTGGAACTCTGAAGAAACTATGAGTCGATTTCCTAATTTTTTGTTTGCTCTATCCGAGACCTCCTCAGTCCCATTTGAAAGGCTGTTGTAGCTATTTTTTCATGTTACAAAGATATTTAGTGTCACTTTTAAAACACAGTAATTCCAAGGAATGGATGAACTACTGAAAACAGACACTCTCAAGCAGACTAGAAACAAAATCTTCACATGGATCGTTTTTATTTATCAAGAATTTTGCTAATTCCTTTATTTAATGGATTGAAATTATAAATCAGAGGAGCTGGGCAACAAATCCTTACTTCCATTTAACCTCTAGTCTCACTTTTGGGTCATAGTCTATTCTGCAAAAAAAATGGTGGAAAATTTAGTGATAAAGTAAGAAATACTATGGCTCAATACTGGTGCTCTCCTAGAGACTCAACAAGTACAAAGCAGATTCATTTATGTAGTCCACAGGAATTCCCTACACAAATTCCTCAAGTTGTTTAATCTCATGTTTTTAAAGAAACTAGGCTACCTAGAAGGAATAAGAGAGAAAATTAAATAGATCACAGAATATACTGAACTGGAAGGGACCCACAAGAAGCCTCAAATCCAACTCCTGACCTGGCACAGGACACCCCAAGAACCACATCATGTGTGGGAGAATATTGTCCAGACACTTCTTGAACTGTGTCAGGTTTGGTGCTGTGGCCATTTCCCTGGCAAGCCTGTTCCATGCCCATATTTTCCTGATATCCAACCTAAACCTCTCCTGCCTCAGCTTCATCTGTTTCTTCAAGTCCTGTCACTGGTCTGAGATAGGGTAAATTATTTAGGAGAAAACAAACAGTCACAGGCAGACATGGTAATTTTCACTATGCAAGAAGGCAGAACCCTGCAGGGACCTGAGCTGCCCAAGCCATTACAGGACATCAATGTGGTGACCAGTTCTGCTGAGTTATTCAGAGTAACCCTGAACAGAGCTGACCCAGAACTCTCAAATATCCCATCTGATTCAATACAGATAAATACACTTCTACTGGTATTGTTACCTCATATTTTAATTTCACATGTAAATGATAACTGACCTGACTACTTTGCCTAAGAAAACATTTCTGTTTATTCTAGAAAAGCGTTAGATCAAGGTTCAGTAGGAAGGAACAAGCAATAAAACAGAAAATATCAACTGTATAAATGCATTGTGTACACAGATACTCGGAACAATGCATCCAGCTCCTGTCAGCCAGAAGGGTCAGTTTTAAGCATTCAAACCTGAAAACTTCTGTTTTACAATACCATTTATTCAGTATTTATCCTCCCTGATTCACTCTATGCTCCATGCCAAATGCATTATACATTCTCCAAATCCCAGAGCAGAAAGCACAGAAATAAAAAAGTATGCACATGTACTGGTTAAACGATTTTCTTTTCATCATTTTTAAATGATTGCCTAGCTATTCTAGTCAACTCCAAAGCAAACGGGTTTGAATACCTCCAGGTCCAAACCACCTGCATGTGAACCTCAGAGAGAAGCTGCAATGTCAGAACCTCTTCTAAAGGCAATGTTATTTGCAGGTTTTTATCACTGCATTATTCCAGGTAAGTGTGAATGCAATTCTGTAAGAACCACCAGAAGCTGCACTTTACAGGCTATTTACACAGGCTTTACTGGTGAAGATATCAGAGTCTCCACATATGAAACAAACAAGTTATAATCACTGTAGACAATTCTGCAGAATAGTTGATTTAAAAACCCTCCAAAGTCCATGCAAACTTCTGCACAGAGCCTTCAGCTGAAGGCTAAAAGGCCATGGAGAGGCAATCCACTGAGAAAACACATGTCAATGGAAAAAGACCTTTTGCAAGTCAGTGAGGGAAATAATATTTTGACAGAGCAGAAGTCTCAAAGCTATCTTAAATAGGCTGGGTTTGAAAGAATTAGTCATACAGAACTGTTCTATATATAGACCATATATCTGTATAAGACATAATAGGCAGAAAAGAGCTGAGGTATGCTCCAAGGCTCTGAAATCATGGGAAATGGATATTTGCTGAAATACTTGATATCACCCATGAGCCAGCAGGAAAGAGAGGACCACATACCATCACCTCTATTAATGCAGAGAATAACATCAGTCAACAATGCATTACTCCTAACTAAGCTGTGAGAATAATGCCTAATAATCCCTCTCAAGCGTTCTACTATGAAAAATAACAAAGATTACTAAATTAATGAATTATTATTTCTATGGCCTTTAGGCAGTTAACTGTGCACGACAATACACAGTACCACACTGGTAACAGAATTGCATCCTCTCTCTCTATGACTGGTAGAGTGCTACCACACCTTTTCTTCAACTGTGACATTTTAAGAGGACTGGGCGCTAATATCTCCTTCTAAGTGATTTTCAATAGAACATTCAGTTACATATTTTTAAAATATGGATTTTAAACTAAAACTAGCAAATTGTCTGAAAACTGCAAAGAAGTTTCTTAATACAGTTCAGCTTCTGTATTTACAAACACCTCACTATCATCTGCCAAAACTGTATTTTGCAATTTCCTACTGCATTATGCTGTTGAGAATTGCAACAGGATTCTTCCCCTATGGCAACAGGGCACCAAGGGAGCTATTTTCATTCCTTCTTTAACAGTTGAACATTTGTAGTGTTGTGACTATGGATACTAACTTGTCTTGTGCTTTAAGTTATAAAGCTGAAATTTTTTCAGCAGTAGATGCCTCATGTAGCTTCTTTTAAAAGTAATTTGAATAATATACAGCTGTGGTTTCTGTTTTCTTTCTTCTTAAACATTACAGCTTCTCAGAGGCAACAGAAAATACATAGATGATTTCACAAAATTTCCGAGGTGCTCAATTAGAACAAAGCACCCACAGGCAGAGAGGCTGAGGAAAATGAAAGTAACTTAGAAAGGCATGCAAGATTTACAGTAGAAATTCCACATAAGGTTATGCTTTTCTGTAGCAGTAGTGGAAGTAAAGGAAGAACAAAAAACTATTTATCTTCTAAATAAGAAGTCCTAATTAATTCATGTATTCCTTTCTATTGCTTAAGACTTCATGCTCTATACTAGCAATTCAAGGCTGAAATAAATAGCATATACACGCCAAACAATGAGCCTGAATAAAAATAGCCACAGTGTATTATAGTGCTGAAGTCATGACACTGCAAGGTAGGTAAAGTTACACAGGCAGCTCAGCCATTAACTTCTTTTTTTCCTTTTTCTAGGATGTGCACTTCAACAGAAACTTGATACACAGGGCTCAAGTTGAAAGCAAATGTCTTCTTTAAAACTAACAACTTTGAAAAATATGAAATTTGCGGTGCTTGGTTACTAGGTGGGAAAGATATGCAAGTCTTAGGTACTACGAGCATAAAATGGGCAAATTTTCTGAAAGGCAGTCAGTCCTTGTCCTTTTTGCAGTTGCTATCTGCATTAGGCAATGCTTTCAAAAGCATTTGTGAATTCCAACAGACACATATCAAAAAGCTGTTTCATCAAATGTGTACACAGCTTGCATAAATAAGATTACATAAATAAGTTTACATAAATAATTTTAGAGGTACACTTGCTAATATCATATTAACTTAATTCCAAATTCAATGGAATGCCACAAGTCCATTATAGATAATTTGAGATTTACATTACCACTTTGATAGACTTACACCTGTCATGTAAAACTAAAAAGCCTAAATCAACTTATGAAACCTACATATAAGAGAGAGGACAGATGAGCATCTCCACATACACTGAAATGGTTATACTAAGACACAAACAGGCAACTAACATCTCAAATGTGTAAATAATTCTATTCACACCTACAACAGGGAAGCCATCTTTAGAAAGTCTTGGGAATGTGTTGTAGTAAAAAGATTTTAGAAAGAAGATTTCAAGGTGACTACATGACATATTGGAGGTTCTTTTCAAGATATACAGGGTATTACTAACTGAAAAATGCTCACACAGCTTAAGTACCAAGAAAAAACTGCCCTGTTACTGCTATTGTGAAATTGTCTAAATTCTGATTGAATTTACCTATGAGCATATTCAATGCACAGAGCAAAATCTGGATTCCTCATTTGCAGACTTTCTGGTAATTCTCTAATGCTCATCTGGGATGCTAGTAAACACATTAGAATAAATAGCATTTCTTTGTATAATCTTCCGGCAAATACACAAAAACTAAAAATAGACAATTATTTATTAATCCCAGGTTCAGTCATTTCTACATTAAATACAAAATCATGCCTTTACTGGTATAAATTTTATCCCTTTCTAGAATACCATCATATTTACTTCATTTAAAATAAGAATTTATATCAGATATTTTCTAATTATTTGGTAATTTCCTTAACTAGCATTTATGTTACTAGAAATGTACAGTAATTCAGACTTTATAGACAATGGTGATGGTCACTATGAATGCTACAAATACAGATTAAAGAAGAATCTCAGATGAGCAGAAGAAAGCTCACAGAGCTCTTTTACAGAGATTAAGCAATTAATATTAAAAATGTCAGAAAAGCAAGGAGCCAACACAGAGCACCAACAAAAGTAATACTGGAGGAGGCTGTTGATCATCCTTTCTTTATGACTGAGGGTTTTTTGGAGTATTTTAAAGTATTTTTATGAATTGAAATAATCCTTCAATTCCTTAAGGTTTCCAGGCAAATGTAATAAAATTTCTGAATTATTGAAGTAATTTTCTCAATAATAAAATGAATGTCACCATGATCACAAACAGACAAATAATAAGTATGTCTTTACAGCTCATACAAAGGGCAAAAAAATCAAGGAATTAAGTTAAAGGTGATGTTTAAATCTTCACAGCTCAGTACAGTATAAATTTTATTAAGTACCATTAAAAAAATCAATGAAAGACAACGTTCAGAACATCCTAAGAGATATCCAGATTGCCTAAGTAGTTTATTATAAAAATTGCTTTTTTTTCTTTTCAAACAATGCTGTGAGCCTCCAACACAGCCAGCAGAAAAAGTAACTTTGTTTTTTCACATCAGAAATTAACGCACAAAACTGCAAACAAAGCCAGAGTATGTGTAGTTCATTTCTACCAGCAGTGAACAGGGAGATGGTTATTTAACATTTACTACTTTTACAAAATCATCATTTAGTTGACATAGAAGCTGTTCTTCTCGATACCATTATGTTTGTGAATTTGGAACATACAATTAAAGTCAGCTGTTAAGATAAGTGCTTATAAAGACTCTGAAGTGCTAAACATGATGCATCCAAAGAACTGAAACACCTATAGTACAATAACCTCATTTTTCTTTAAGCTGAAATACACATTCTTACGTGGTGTTGAGATGATGAATGGTATCTTCCCACTCATGTGGATCTAAGAGAGGCTAACTAATATTTCTGAATTATAGAAAATCTGCATTTTATTAACTGTGCTTTATATATATTAAAGCATTCATTGTATTATGTAAACACACTTCTTTTCAAATTCATTTTTTAACCTCTTCCACCACTGCCAAGCTTTTTTAAAAAATTGAAGTTAAATTTTAATCGCTTACATTTTGATTAATAGATCCAAAGTATTGTTTAATTAAGTCAGTGTTTTAAATCTGTGCTTAACTAGGTGGAGAATAGGAATTTTACTTTCAATTTTTTTACTTTCACTTTGGGGCTTATGTGGCTCTCTTCACTCAAAATATCAATAACACTGTCTAGATGTTTATTATTTCAAAAAAATTATTATTGTGTTTAAAAATTGCAAACTTCTCAATATGGGCACTGGAAACTCATAGGTAAGGAAAATTACAAAACTGCATCTCTTAACTAGTAGAAGTGTAGAAAGCTGCTGTCATACATTAAGGTCACAGTGGGAGTTTTTAAATATGTTGTCTTGAAAAACTGATTTTTAAGTGAAACCAGCTTTCACATTTTTACAGTGTCTTCTGCAAGAGACGTTACAAATAAACAGAAACATGTAACCTTTTGGATAATTTTGGCAGTAAGCTGAACACTGCAGCTTTATGATTTTGCAAATCTCACTTAAGATTTTTAGCAAAAAAATTGTTAAGTAAACTGTATAAAACATCTGCACAGGCATTATAAGAACATTGAGTTTATTTACAAAGCAAATATTACTGCAGATGGCTGACAATATATCATGTTGTCTTCAGAATACTAATTTTCTAAGCAGATCTTTTGGGGATGTGCTCCAAAAGAGCGGTATGTGCTCTTGCGTCATATTTTACAGATCAGCAAAAAACATACCTGTAAAAACTATTTAAATCAAGTTTTCCTGCATTTTATAGTGCACATGTCAGACTATTAAAACTAATAAAACATAAATTCAATCAGGTAAAAACAGTAAGAAAATAAGTGAAGAGAGTTCTAAGCAATGAAACATTAAAAGGAACACTTATAGCCGTGCTTTAGATACGCCCTGCAATTTTAAATTTTCTGCCTGACACCACATGTGGGGCCCTATGGGGTCCCGACCATGTAACCATAGCACTGTCTAAACAAACCATTTGCTAATCCCGAGATGTCAGAGCTGTATCTCTATGCTGGGGCTGGAGATGTGCCAGTTCTAAAACCTGAGGTGAATGTACAAGTGAGCAAACTATGGTGTTTCTGTACCTGGAAGAGAAAAGAAAGCCAGAGGATTTTGCCTCATCTATTCTATTTAAGTTATTAAGGTAAATAATTTTGACCATCTGCTTCTTCCCTGGCTCATAACCTCATAGACCTTTATTACGATTATAACACTGCATGCAAAAACCAGAATTCTGGAATAAAATACAGATGTTTATAAAGTCCTGTGCCTGTTTACAGCTTTATATTTTGTGATACTAAGTGGATACTTGGCATTTGGGTTGGGATTTCGAGCTGGGGAGAATTGTGAGGACATTTAAAGGCCATTTAAAAAGTGACTTAAGAATATGCATTTCAAGCATGCAGTTGTCATTCAAATAAAACTCTTAGTTCATGCACTAAGTAATTTTAAAGCTTCATTAATTCGTGGGTTTAGGAGAACACCAGCTGATAAACACAGCTAACAAAAAACAGCAATACCATACCTGCTGTGTTTCAGTTGCTTCTTCCTCCTTACCACATCATGAATTTAACGTAGAATAAACTTTATCTGCTTCGATACTGCTGTTGCGTAGCTGCTTTCTCCTTTTATGTAAATTTATACTAAATCCAAAGGCTATTAAAAACACACAAATTTTCAGTGAATATTAGTCCATGCTCAGCTATCTCCGGAATGACAAGCTACATGCTAAACAGTATCCGACTGAAGAACACGACAAGATAGCTCAGAATAATTCTGTTTACTTAGCTCTTTCCACTCCAAGAGAAAAGCACATGAATAGTGAATAGACAATCTTGGAGGGTTTTTATTTAATGTTCTTATTTTACAGATATATGTAAAGAAAAGAAATTTCATCTTTTCTTATGATCCAGAGAATTTGTTGAAAAATAATTATATGCCCTTGATAGCTAGGAATATTCAAGTTGTTTTTACACACTAACTTGAGGACCTCCTTAATTTATGGAAAATAACTTCATATCAGTCCAGTTGTGTTTGCAGTATGCCTTTAGGGAGACTCACAACAGCAGTCTGCTACTGTTACAGACCTATTGGAAGCACATTATTTAACAGAATTTGCTCTAAATTCTTGTGTTGTCAGCTGGAATGCTCCTATTTGGATTGCCATGAAATAAGCAAAGAACACTGAGTAAGCAAGCACCTTATCACGCTGCTTAGTGGCCATGTTTACATTAGTGTCTGTATCTGTCAAACCTCAGAAGACCTGACAGCATCCTCAGTTATTTCGTTAAAAGCACCTGTTCCTAACACCTTCCTATTTTCTAATGCAGATGATTTTATGCCAAATTCTACATGAACCCTTTTCACACAACCTCACAATACAGGACATCTTCCTGCACAGCACCAGATCTTTATCACAAGTTGAATTATGATCTTGTTTTAACAATTTGTAGTGTCTTACGAGAAAGATTATTTAACAGTCAAAATGATTTGTATTTTTGAATAGTCGAGTTCTTTTCATCTGCCAATACATTCAGCTACAGAAGGGCAGGATAACAGATTTCAGTGGATGCTTATGATTAAAACAGGCTAAACCTGAATTTTACTAGAACTCCCACACACTAAGAAAAAGATATTCCGTATCTGAAATAATTCTAAAAATTACAAAAGAGAAATACTATGATAGTTGTAAGTCAATCACAAAAGCACAGAATGAAAGAAAACATATAAGCAGTACTTAAATGTGAATGAAACCGAGTTGAGAGAAAGCAAATGTATCCAATTTCAAAAGAAGACAATTTAAAATAAATTTGGATGGCAAGATGTTACAATGTCACTTAAACTGTGACTTTTCTGTATCTGTCCTAGGTGTGTATTCATAAACTACAATCAAGTCAAATACTTTTAAATATAAAACAGATAGTGTATTAAAGTAGTAAGTCTTCTGCCTCAGAAGTATGGTAGAAAGGTAATGCACTACTTAAAAATAATCTGTTTTAAACATATATTTTTTGTCAAACCTCAATGTAATTAATACTAGTTGTGCTTAAAAATCAAGGTAAAAAAAGGTTCTCAAACATGAAAGATGAGCATTTTTAACATCAAAGAATATACTGTACACTACTTTATTTGATATGACTTTTTCACTTAAGAAGAATAAAGCAAATTAATGAATAGATCATATGTGGATCTAATCTGACTTTTTGTAGCTGTGCCCATATCTTACATTCTCCAGCTGTAGTGCCTAGTGAAGTGGTTACAGGCACTGAAAAAAGATAGTACTTTAAAACTGATGTTTTGAATAACAGGTATTTCATGTGCGGTACATTTTGTACAATAAAACATTGTGACTATTATGATAACACTATGGGAATAATCTATACCCTGTTTACAGATAAATAATCATTTACTAATAAAAATTTGCAAATTAATTCAGTCTTGTATTACCCTATAGAAGGACAATAGTTTCTTCCCAATATCACAAAACCACTTAGCATTGACTCCTCTTATATATTCTACAGACAGGTTTTTAATGCAGCAGATACCAGTATTGCTGTAATATCTAGAAATGTTGAGATACAGACTTTTTTTTGATTCTTTGTCTTATATAACTGAAGAGATAACTCTATTTAAAGCATTCCTCCAAAATTACATATATATCCCCATTCTGACAGGATATGCAAAGAGCCTTAGCAAAGACATTACCCCAAATCAACCCTACCTCCAGAGAACTGTTTGAAGGGAAGAAACTTCATGGTATTCAAGCTTCAGTAGAGCAGAGTCAAATAATAAACTTCAAATGTCATGTATATCAGTATTACATCAAAGTTTATTTTCCTGTCACTACTGCCACATGCAGAAGCAGCCTACAGTTCTGAATGTCTTTAAAGTATTTTCCATTACTGTAAAATGTATGTAAATGTTCTCTAAGCTGGAGACTCAAACAGATGGTGCTTTTTGAAGAACCTTTCCCTCATTATTCTGTCATTACGAAGTGAGCATATAGTGCAAAGTGATAAATTAGATTTCAAGTACTGAGAGAAGGTATAGTCTCCCTTTACAAATACTATTTTTTTACAGGCATCACAGTTTTCATATTGTCCAATGGAAGCACTGAGCTGACACAAAGAACCCCATGATTACTGGTTAATCATGTAGGATTAATGTGGATACTGTGGACCCTAAGTGACAGCCCATGAATTATACTCTAGGTGCCTGAAGAAGGAATGCATGAGACATGCTGCCATGGTAAAATGGAAGGGAGAGGAGAAAGAAACAAGCTCACACCAAAACTCAGTAGATGCATCTTCTATAATTTTCTCTCTAAATCTTTTACTGGGTCAAGAAGGAAAAAAGGTATTATCAGAGAAAAAGTTATGAAAAAACATAGCTTCCTCTATAACCATCAATTCTCTGTCAGGCATAGACAGACACTATGGGCCCCTAAAGAGACCCAGCAGTGCCCTCTGGTGATTCAGGACAAATTTAGGGATGCTACAGGGGCAGAACAATGGACCCTATGGTGCCCTACCAAAGCTCCAGATAAAGGAGGAGGACTCTGTCACCTCTGCTTAGGAATTACAAAGGAGCACATTCAATCTCCCTATATTTGCAGCTCTGCTGCAGAATTTCTGCTATAACATTTACTTTGATGGAGTGAATAAAAACTTTATCTGTTTTTGGGGATGAAAAGCACCAATACACATTGTGTCTTGTTGTAGGTTGTCGGTCCTTTGGTGACACTAAAGAAGACACTGGTAAATACAGCAGTTTTAGAGGACAAGACAACAGAAGAGGCATGAGTTTTCTTGCTTGCTTGGGGGCCTTTTTTTTCTCTTAAAATTTTGTAAGAGGTTCCCCACAAGAGCGTGGTAGAGTAGTAAGACTGAAATGAAGTAAATGGAGCAGCCTGGCACTATCTTTTGGTCCTTTGATAAGTTTGGGAGAATCAATGGAAAATTATAGCCTGAGTAACTTTGGCAACACTGCTAGTCATAGTGGAAATCAAGTATTCAAAACCCACCCAAAATATTTAACCGTATGGCAACATCTACAGGTTGGATTCCCCAAATCAAAGCTTTAAAATATATTCTTATGGCATAACTAACTTATATTCTTTATAAACTGATAAAATCACTTGTGTTTCATATCTTTTTAATTCTAACCAAAGTTACTCTGAATTTTAACCCTCCTTCCATCCATTCTGTTATCCAATAGCTTCCTTCCATGTCTCATGTTCTTTTCCAAGTCCATATTATTCCCAATACACCAAGTATCTCTATTCTCATTATCATCAACATACTCCATACTCTTACAGACATTTGTCCTACACTTAACCCTTTTGGTTTTGTTTCTTGACTATGCTGAGTTTTCTGAACCTGTAGTACAATTTATTTTTTGAAGGTACCATTTACTTTTACAGTGTGACAAACGCTTCAGAGTAATCTGATTTGCAACTCCATTTTGGTAACAGAAGTTTTATGGCAATCCTTAAATATAGGTCTCATATAGCAAATAATTTTCATCTATAAAGTTCCCACTAGGTCAGCATTATTTCTATTTCCAATTTATACAAAAAATATCAATAAAGCAAATTTGAGGTCTTGCATACATTTTGATGCCGTAAGCCAAATGTGAAAATAACCTTTCAAATTAATTCTTCGGTTGAACAGATTTAACTAAAATATAAATTAAAAGGAATTCAGAAGCAGCAAAGGGCAATTGAACTAAACTTTAAGACAGTATTTTGTTGTTTTGGGGTTTCTTCTGATTTTTTTTTTTATTTCAATAAATGTTAATGTAACAGAACAAGAATATGCTACATATTTTCTATTCTCACTTCAGAAATTCACTGGAATGGTGTTGCAGAACAATCAGTTAAGTCAGACCATGTGGATCTTGCTTTTTCCCTTAAGGAAAATAAGGCACAAGACAAGGAGTGTGTCACTCAGCTCCACTTCAACAGCTGTTCCTCCACTCCATTCTATGTCAGCTAATTTTTCTCTGTGGTCATTTTACTACTATCTTCTGTGCAATTGGCTTTTACATCTGCCCTAAAATGGCACAGAAGAGCAGCAGATGCATTACCACTGAGCATGACTTTAATTCTTATCTGGCTGCAAAGTGGGGTCAGAAGCAAACATTCTTCAACCTAATTTCTTTCCTAAAATACTATCACTCCTGCTAAACCATACTATATCCTAATTATCAATAGGTTATTAGGGCATGAATGATATGTTGCTGAGCTTCTGTTTCATTTCCCATAGCTTAAAAAGTTTCCATTCTTCTCCTGTTCCTCACAGCGAACAGCAGCGCACGCTGTCACGCACGCGACTTGCTGATCTCTGCGCCGCTTTGCAGCACAGCCTGTTTGAAAGGCAAACTGCTAAACAACCCCACGAACACTTCTGTGCCGAACAGATGATCATGCAGAGCTTGCTTTTCCTACAATAAGGGGACATCTGTAATTCCTTTTTTCATTTGGTCCTTTGTGTCATTTTGGGTTAATCTAATTTCAATACCGCAAGGGAAAGCTTCAATTTTAGGATAGATCTGAAAAATTAACAAGTTACTGAAATGATAATTCAGTAGTATTTACGAACTATTTACTGTAGATATAGAAGTATGTAAATGCCTACATATCCCAAATCCTTCTCCTACAGACAATGAACAAATACTGTCTAAAATAAATTCACACTTCAGAGGCAAAATCATGTTTTTTTCATTCAAAAAATTAGTTTTATCAGATTACACACATACAGCTGAAGAGAACGGAAGATTTTCTTCATGTCAAATGGAGAAGATAATAATGTATACAGCAAAAACTGTTGTTCAGTACCATTTTAATGATCTCAAAATGCAGAAGAAATCAGAAAATATTTTTTCATCAAAACAAAAGAAATCAAACCACTACTGGCTATATTTTAAAGATTACAAAGTGATGTTATTGTGCTTAACAAAGTTAATGTTGCAGATGCTAACCTGTATCAGCGTGTTTAAAAGAAACTGGCATTAAGCAAGCATATAGTGTAACTACAACACTGACTTTGTACTTGTAAACATCCTTTCCACACAGAGCCCTTTGGGACATTCAAAGAATTTACTGAATGAGCTACTTGGAATAAATAAAGAACACTCAACACTATAACACTTTAGCTGATTAAAAAAAGTTTTAACTGTTCCCCTAGTTGCCTGGAAATGGTCATTTAAAAAAATGCTGCTGTGGCAATAGCAAACCTTTATTAATTCCTTATTTTTGGATTTTACTGTGTGGGGCTTGTTAAAAATAAGCTTTCAATTCAACCAGCTCAGGACTGAGAATTTAGTACTTGACGGTGAGCCACACAAAATTATGGAAAAAAAGATTAGTTCCTTTTTTTTTTTTTTTAAGTACTTGCTCACAGAAACCAGTGAACTCTAGCAATACTCTAGTTAACTTAAATGACAGTTACATAAACTAAATGAGAACATGTATTCCGGATTACCACGCTGAGCTTTAACAAAAATCACCTTTAATTCACTTGTGTGTACCAGCTACATAACTTTATTCAAAAGGCAACACATCAAACTTGATTTTTAAAATATGCAAATGTATTTTAAAAGTTTGCTGCTAAACTTATATAAGAATTAGCTTACAAATAAAGTCTAAGTGTTGAATCTCTATTTGGCAGTAAGATGAATTTCCAGAAAACCTGCTGACTACAGGTGCATATGCATAATTACGAGTTATAATTACTCTAAAAGCGCATTTCTTTTAAAATCATCCATTTAAGGGCATCAGCACCTACCTTGCCATAAACTGTTTTCCTTGAGTACCAAGCAAGTAAAAGCAAGTTGAACTCTAAGAGCTCAGAGTTGACAAAAACAAAAAATTAAAACTGCTTTATTATACAAAATGCCTTCCCTGCCTCCACTGTGTGTTCAGACTATATCCATATGGGGGCAGTAATGTTAAAGAAAATAAAACACCTCCGAGCAGTCACCTTAATTAATTTGCTCACAGACAACTCCTTAAACACTAGGTTTTCAATATGATACTAAAAATCTCATCCAAACCTTCAAACAACTTGCTGATGTTTTTAATCACCCATATTATCAATAATCTGCTACTATTTTTGCATTGTGGTTACTCAATCTAAAGCGATATATACAGTGTAGCATTGGCCCAAGATAAGCAGCAGATGGGAACTCATTTGTCCATGATATTTGAAGACACAAAATGCTAAAACAGTTATTATGCATTCTCACCAGAGTAACACTTCCTGAATTAGACTTTTACCTCCATGTAAACCATTCTATCAGGACAGCTTCCACCTGCCTCCATGGAGCAGCTGGAATCTTGGTGGGATAACTTCTGCCTGGACATTCAGAGCAGCAGCTCCCGCCTTGAATTGAACTTGGCTTGAATCAGGAGCCATGTCAGACTCACAGATAAATGTCCTTTCAACCTTCATTCTCTACCCCTCAGGCAGACTTCCCTAAATTAGCTACAGAAACCCACCATCATCAGTGCCTCTGCAAAAAGCCAGTTCTTCCCCAATCTCTTCACAAAACTAGATTAAATCACTACCAATTATTCAACGGCTTCCTGAATATACTGGTAATTTACAGGGAAGAAGTCATTTAGTGTTAGGTGAAAGTCTGTAGGGACACAGCAAACAGCTCCATAATTTATTAGAAGAGAAAGAGCAGGAATGAGCTATGGAAGCATAAATGTTTACAATGTTCCATGGAAAATTGTCCAACAAAAATCAAAATCCAGAAAATCTGCCAAACATGATCATTACCCTATTCCCCTCAATAAAACTTCTCATTACAGTACCCCAAAGAGCCTTCTGACTTTCCCAACACAAGAGCTTTCAATCTTTTGTGGTAAAAGGGTTGGGGGTGCACCTGTATGAAAACAGACCCTATCCAATGCAGCAGGCTTCAAACCACTCATAAGTTTGAAAATCCAGAAGTTAACACAAGTTGCAATGCACTGTAATGTTACAGACCAATTAAAAGAAATAAACATGAAGTTTCTTTAGTGTTGAAGATTCAACGACAACTACTTAATAAAAGAAAAATAAAATAAAATCAGAAATTAAGTTAATCATATCAACAGAACTCCAAACCACTGTGACAGCTACTTGGAGATGGAGATTACATAACCAGGCTATAAAATGGTAACAATAAATTTAGTTGGTTCTAAATGCTATCACCCAAGGTGATGCAACATTTTGAGTCTATTCACCAAGAACCATATGATTACCACAAACCCCAACATAACCTAAACACCATCATTTAAGGTGCAAAGGCTACGGCGTTTGCATCTAATTCTGCAAAACTGACTGCAGGCCTCCTTGCCTCCAACTGTGCATATACATTTCAGGATGAAAACAGCCATTCCCACGACCCTTCAATGAAGGCAAATTCTCCCTCACTCTGAATTTCCCAAGGCCAACTTTCTCATCACTTCACAACCTACTCCATCCTCTCCTGCAGCTCATCCAGCCGCTATTCATAAACATCTTACAAACATTTATCCACAGATTTTACTTCTGTTTATTCTCACAAAATCAATAGAGCAGAAGGAAAAAGGAAAGTTACTGAAAATTAGATTACTTTGAACTGTAAAATAAAAAAAGTAAAAGTTTGAGTTAAAGGATGATTCCGTGAAAGAAAATCACAGTTATTTTTAAATATTAATTTCATACCAGGACTCAAAATCCCAAACACCACTGAAGTCCCACTACACTGGGAAACATGCAGACATATTCTACAAAGCAATATAGCAGTTAATACAAATTTGAAGCAATTGCTGAAAACATTTTGGTATCAACAAGATGTGCCTGCTGAGCTCCCAGCAAATTTGACAATGAGAATAATTTACTCCCCTATAAAAGAATTCTGAAGCCAAAGTTTGAAACCCAGATTTGAAAATTTCTAATGAGGTCAGTAAAATGACACGCACACGCAGTACCACAACTTCTTAGATGTAATTCAATCCCCACAGAAAGTGAATTCATATTTGATGACAGTGATAGCTTATATTTGCTTTTGGTTTTTTTAAGGCCTTATCAGAATGTCTGTGACTTCTGTAATAAATTAAAAGGAAAATCAGCAGAAAATTACATGTTCTTACTGTACTATGGAAATAACTACAACTGGCCATGTTATCCAATGACTGTAATGCATAACCCTTCCAAAAGTTAGAAGAAATTAAAATGGCTAATAGGATGAGAGAAGGCTTTGAACATTACTATACATATACTGGAGCCAGCTAGTCATTTTGAAGATTCAGTAGCCTGGTGTCACTTCTGGAGTAACTGGAGTGGTCAAACAACGCCTGACTCGTGGTTTTTAAAGCAGCAGCGAAGCTTCAAAGCTCTGTTAGTTTTGAGGGAAGCAAGGGCTGTATTAGGACTAAAGAGACCCTTACTTAGGAGAGCATGACAGCCTTGAAGTAGTTTTCTTGGGTAAGGAAAGCCTTATTATCTGTGTCTGATCATTAGCTCATGGAACAGACACTTTCCTATATAAAGGGCAGGAAAGGGTCAGAGCCACAGAGCATGTCTAGTGATTATGTTGATAGCTATCATGCCAGCCGACAGCTGGGGGAATTGTGGGGTGCATTACACATGAAGCTGACTTTATGGCTGCAGAGATATCAGCTTTCTTCATAATTTGGAACTAACAGGGAGTTTCCTCTTAAGGCAGATGGATTTTTCTGGCCATTTGAGAAAGATCTTGGTTGTTAAGGCTAAGAACCTTTACAAAGAGAGAGAATGCTAACAACTGTCTTAATTGCACTTCTGACCAAAATACCCACAGAGATCTAGACTACAGAGCTACTGTATTAGATAAAATCTTTCCCCAGACATTTGTTTGTCCTATTCAATCAGGATTTCTCAGATAAACAGTTTGGATTTGACTAGTAATTCTAATTCTCCTTATGAAAAGACATGCTGAAAGCTTTTGGTTTTGAAAAGCAAGCATGAAACATTCCTGGTGCACAAGTTCATCCTGAAAGAAAGAAATCTCAGTATATAACAATCCTTGCATGCGTATGAAGTTCGCGGCAAAACCTCAGAGGCACAAAGTTCTCCACCTAAATGAAGAAGATATTGTGTTCTCCTTAAATAATAGAGCAACATAAAAGCAGTTATCATGTATTCTTCTCGTGTTTCTGCTAGAAACTGTTGCCAGGACTAAGAAAGAAAAAGAAAAAAGAAAAATGGAGAGGAAAAAAAAGGTAAAATAAAATACTTTAGCACATTTATTTTTTAAGTCATTGAATCTAATTCCTTGACTACAAGAAACTAACACACATTATCCATTTTTCCCTACTGGGTTGAAAAGCTTGCTGTTACCTAAATGACAGCATAGTCAGAGTTTAACAACAATTGTAAGCACACTGCAGGAAATAAATCAATCCTGAACTCCACAGGCTGTAAATCAGGCTATCATAAAATTTACAGCCTAAACAGAGTGGAACATAGCGTGATTTTTTTGCCTCTGATCCTTGTCAGACATTTCTATTTATTTTAGAAGACATGATGGGTTTCCACTCTCTGAAAGGGATAGGATCAAACTATCTTTAATTTTGCTAATTATCCAATCAGGTCACATATGCATATAAATCAGTTTAAGACTGGTCTGACACTGGCAATGGATGTAAGCAACCTGTGTGCTCATAACCACAGTAGCTACATATTCAGAGTAATGAGGGCATCACCTTCTCACTGACAACTAATTAGATCAGCTAAGCCCAACAACAAAGCTGTGATATTGGATATTGACCTGACTAGTCTCTTCAAATGAAATATCCAATACAAAGTTCATAATAGAGAGAAAATAGCATCCATATATACATATTTATATGCATGCATACATATGGGCATATATTTCCTTGGTCAAACTTTTTGTCTCTACTTCTTCATCATCCCCCATTAAATCAGTCTAGTATCCACCTGTTTTTTATTACATAGTTGAACAATTACATATATACCAAAAGACATGAAAAGATTTTACTTGCATCAAACTACCAGTTCAGATTGAATTACCTTTTATCTGTAGAGCAGAGCTCTGTAGAGCAGAGCTTTTACAGGCTTCAGTTTTACAGATGAACTCCATTACTCACGTCAGATAATTATGTATCATATAATTTATTTATTTAGGCTTGATTTTCTTTCTGGGCACCCCAGATTGCTTTATTTATTTAAATTTTTTTTGCGGTCAGGGTGGCTCTCATCTTAGGCATCAAGCAGCTGTAAGACACTACTCCTGGCTCTTCAAATACCACATATGGACAAGAGGCTTCCCTGCCTTAGCAATAGGAACACATGCATACACTCTATATATACATTATCTACATCTTCAAACACAGATACTGGCTTCTTACTAGCAACATTTAATTTCTTTCAAAGGTCTCAGATTCAGTAATAAAAACCAAAACTTTTTCATAATGTTTTGTTTGAAATACCACGGTTATGTGGACCAAGTCCATTAGTACTTAGCAGAAAACACAAATGACTGCTGGGATTTACTCTGAATATGCCAGGAGTTACTTGAAAACATATCAGAAGAGACTAAACCACCTCTGCTGACCTCTTCTCACTACAAGCAGCAAGCCAGAGTGACCTAACAAATCCTTTTTCAATTCTTGCTTTTGTGACAGCTGATAGACTCACAAAAGAAGAGTCTTTGAGGAAGAGTTTCAATGGAGATGAGGAAATGGCACAGTGACAAGATAAGAAGAATAAAGAAATGATTGAAAACACAAGACTTAGGAGATTGGCCAGAAAACTATCTCTTTTTGCCATTCAAACATCTTGTTGGCAGCAGATAAACCAAAATACATCCTTCAAATGCCATTACTGTAAAAAAAAAATTACTAGTTGCAATCTCATTAAATACTTGTTGACTGAAAAACATGTATAGGTTTATACATATAGCGAGTTAGTAATTGTTGAATTTTCCATTGTCACAATGAACTAACTTTCAGAGCAATTCAGCAAAATAATATATGGGAAGTTTAAAATCCTTTTGCAGGTAGTAACAGTGCATTCTAATTATACTACTATAATTAAGAATCTGTTTTCATAGCTGCTTAAGACAAAGCAGGATGAGGGTTTATACTTCCAGCAATCAAATTAAGATTTTACAGGAAGTTATGTTCAGCATCTCCATTCTTTTCCAATAAGAGCTGTGGTCAGGGAAAATGGCCTACTGCATTAATGTAATCAAGTTTTGCATATTTTACTATAAATCTAATAAACAAAATCATATAAGTAAGTATAACCTGAATGTACATAAATCTATGGGACCTGATGAGATGCATCCCAGAGTCCTGAGGGAATTGGCTGCCAAGCCACTCTCATAATATTCAAGTCACGGCAGTCAAGTGAAGTCCCAGTTGACCAGAAAAAGGGAAACATTGTACCCATCATTACCAGGGGTAGAAAGGAGGACTCCCTGTGAACTACAGATCCGTCAAACTTGCCTCTGTGCCTGGGAAAATAACGGGACAGATCCTTCTGGAAGCTGTGCTGAGGCACACAGAGAACAAGGAGGTGATTCAGGACACCCAGCATGGCTGCACCAAGGGCAAGTCCTGCCTGACCGACTCAGTGGTCTTCTATGATGGAGTGAATACATCAATGGACATGGGAAGGGCTACAGGTGTCATTTATCTGGACTTCTGTAAAGCCTTTGACATCTTGCTCTCTAAACTAGAGAGAAGGATTTGATGAGTGAACTGTTAGATGGGTAAGAAGGTGGATTGATAGTTGCATTGAGAGGTGGTGGTCAATGGCTCTGAGTCCCAGTGGATATCAGTGGTAAGTGGCACTGGGACCAGTGTTACTCTAATGATGTAGATGAAAGGATTGAGTGCACGCCCAGAAAATCTGCAGATGACACTAAACTGAGTGGTGCTGTTGACACACCTGAAGTACAGGATCCATCCAGAGGGACCTGGACAAGCTTGGGAAGTGGATCCATGGGAATCTCATGAGGTTTAATAAGACCTAGTGCTGCACCTGGCTCAGGGCAACCCCTAATATCAACAGGCTGAGGATGAACAGATCTAGAGCAGCTCTGACAAGGACTTAGGTGTGGACAAGAGAATGGACATGACCCAGCCATGCACTTGTAGTCCAGAAAGCCACATGCATCCTGGGCTGCATCCAGAGCTGTGTGGGCAGCAAGTGAGGGAAGGGATTCTGCTGCATCCAGCTCTGGGGCCCCAGCACAGGAAGGACATGGACCTGTTGGAATGAGTCCAGAGGAGGGCATCAAGTTGATTAGAGGGATGCAGCACTTCTCGTATGAGGAAATGCTGAGAGAATGGGGTTTGTTCAGCCTGGAGAAGAGAAGGCTTTGAGGTAACCAAATTGTAGCCTTCCAGTTCCTGAAGGGAACCTACAGGAAATATGCAGTTTTTACAAGAGCATATAATGACAGGATAAGGGGGAATGGATCGAAATTACAAAAGGGTAGGTTCAGATTAGGTATAAGAAGGGAATTCTTTGCTCTGAGTGTGGTGAGGCACTGGAACAGGTTGCCCAGAGAAGCTGTGGATAGCACATCCCTGGAAGCATTCAAGGCCAGGCTGGATGGGACTCCGAGCAACTTGGTATAGTGGAAGGTGTCTCTGGCCATGGCAGGGATGTTGGAATGAGATGATCTCTAAGGTCCCTTCCAACTCAAACCATTCTATGATTGTCATTTTCCAGTACTGCAAGAACACTGAAAGGAGGCTGACCTGCAGTCTGCATTTCTAGTACACACAGTTTCACCAGTGGATTCCCAATCAGCTAAATACAACATTATGTTTCCCCCCTTTTAAAAAAAAAGAGTATTTCAATTACATAAAACATTTCTCCTTATGTAAGTAAGGACAGTAGGACAGTAAGACTGTCCCTAGAGAAGTTCATTTACTTTTAGATCATTTTCTTTTCACTCTCTATCTTTACCATATGTACTTAGGATTCTCTCCATCACAGTCCTGCAAGAGCACAAGCAGCCTAAAGTAGCAAGTTATTCAAACTAACCAACTAAACAACTCCTGAGGAGACCTCTCAAGACAATAATGTCTAATGCTGGGCTCAGGAGGATGTGATCACTTTCTAATTTTGGCAAAGTATGACAAACTTCTCACTCTATCCAAAACTCACTCTCCTGTCACCAATTTAAAGCACTGCCCCAACCCTGCTATTGCTATCACTGCAGCTACTGATTGCACTCCTCCACACTGCAACCAAAAGCCAAGTACTTTCTCCTTGCCAGACCTCACAGAAGAAGAAACAAATAAATAAGCAGCAGAAAAAGGTGTTAACAAAGGACATAGCTGTCAAGGAGCTGTGCCACAGACAAATCTATAAATTAGCACCATACCAAATGAGACTGTAGTGACAGTTCTAAAGCCCTAATGCCTGTTCTTTATCACGTGAAGATAGATCTAAGTCTTTGACATTTTAAGGAAGTAGAATTACTCTTATTTAGGTTATCAAATGAAGAAACCAAAAAGAGCAAACCAGCCAGCAGCTAGCTGACCTTTTCAGCAGCAGCCACATCGTATTAAGAGTGATAACAGCTTCATAAAGCCCAAATACCTCTTATTTAATACTTGAATTATGGTGTTATGGTAGAGAAGTATTCTCTATCTTAAGAAACATTTAGGATTTTTCCAATAAATAAATGGGAAAATTAACCTACAAATCAGTGCATTAGGACTAAGCTTTAACTTAAATTCTCTGTCGAACATGAAGTATGTGAGAAGAGTCCTTGAATTCTAACAATCTAAAAAACAATTGTTTCAGTTCTACTTCCTTGCCTCTTTTCCTTCGCAGTTAACTAAAAACAAAACAAGCCAAAATAAACCAAAATTTTAAGACATTTCATGGAATCTCTGCTTCACTAAAAGGATAAAGAAAAGCAGCTGATCAATTTTTTTAATCCACATTTTCAGATTAAATATTTATGGAAGAATATAGTCATAGTTCATGTGATTAAACAACAAATGCCTTCCAGACACTCATGCTCTTTCAAACAAAACATTGGAGCAGATCTGTGTAAGTAATACAAATACATTAAGTTCTTCACATGTCAGTTACAATATGAAATATTTGTCACAACTTTATTCTAACTCTCCAAGTTAGAATAAAGAAGATTCAGATGATTAATTTTCAGTGTTTGCTTCCTACATTTCAGAGCTAATATAATTTGACAGTTTCTGCAAGTTTCTTGCTAGCCCAAACTCTTTCTAAGACCTTCTAATTCATTTATGTTCTTTTTAAAAGGTATATGTGATACCCATCAGGTAAAAATACCGTGATCTTTGGGCTTAAAGGAGCAGACGGGACAACACAGTAGAAAAAGGTAAAATACTGAAAACATTCCTTTTATGAGGTTTCTGGCATCACATGCAGAAAAATCTGGCTTTTGTTGGGCGAACCATCCAACCCCTACTATCATTAGACTTCCTATGCTCTCTTCTAACCCCAAGTCCTACTGGGTTCATGACCTTTTCAGCAAACAAATATAAATTTTACTAGTATTGGCATAAAATAACCCTGTTGAAAAGTTTAAAAATATTAAAGAAAGGCTCTTGCTATGAACAGCTGAAGAACCAATGTTTAGTTTATAGGAAAATAATTAATTCCTGAGTCTTGGATGCATATGTAGGGGCTCTCTGGGTCTTCTCCAAGTCCCAGTACTCAGGAGAGTCTAAGACTTCTAAAAGCTTCCCACGACTTTGTTGAGGGTCAAACACATGTGCTGATGCCAATGGAGATTGTGAATCAGGAACCCTAAACTTGACAGTGTGGAGAAGACAGACATTAAAAAGTCATATTAACTGAAAGTTTATATGTTTTACCAGTCAAAAGCAACATCTTTCATTCCAGTGAGGTAGAAGTTAATATATAAAGTAAATATTGTCTGCTGGTGTCTTATTCATGCAGCAACTTATATTCTGTGATTCTGTTTTGAAAAACTGGAATATCATTGACCTTCTGATACAAGATTTACATTATGGAACTTATATTTTCCTTATGTTTTGGCATAATTCAAACAATAAATAAACCTTTCTAAATAATGTGAAGCACAACCTCTCAAAAGTTTCACCTGTAATCATTATTCTTTGCTTTTTGCTTGTCTTCAAGCAGTGCATGGAGTAATTTTAAAAGAGATGTCAAAATGCGTATCTGCTGATTCCATTCTTAAATGTCATTTAAGAGCAACTAAAGTTTTACTTTAAAATTACATTAAAAGAGAATTACACCGATAAATTAACATCAGTGATAAAAATATTCTAATTAAGCAACCTTGTGAACTAAGACCCTCAACAGTCACTTGATGCATGACTATATTGGAAGTGAAAAAGAGGTTCAGTGTCCCACATTTTTAAATCATAAAGTAAAAGTGAACTTGATTAAAGACTCATTCCACATTTCAATGACTGAGAATTCGTTTATTTTTAAAATACACAAGTATGAAAAAGAAAATTAACTAAAGAAAAACTGAACAACCATAAGAATACTCTGGTTTTTAGCTTAGTGATTCTAAGACCTGGCTGTAAAATACTTGGAGTTGCCACTACATGCTCTTAATTTCCAAAACTATAATGCTCTTGCATAATTGTCAGCAAAAGTTGTCCTGTTAAACTGGTTTTCCCTTTTTTTGGTGGAGGAAATAACAAAGACTAAACTACTTTGGCCTAATGAGCACCTAGTCAATGAACTTCCTGTGCTCCAAGCAGCAATATTGCTTGCATTCCATCAAAAAATAACACAGCCTCAGAGGGTCCATCCAGGCTGTTTCTCTTAAACCACTGCCACCAACTCATCTTGTCTGGCTTTCAGTCAACTTCTCATGCAAATTCTGTATTTCCTTTAGGCACTGACAAAGGCACTTATCAAAGGAGACACATGCAGCTGGGTGCCCTCACTGCAATGCAATCACCGTTCCATGAACCAATACACAACATAGTCAACAGATGGTTAAAATTCAAATACTTCAATCCTCAATTTAAAAATAACTCTTCTGACTACTGCTATCAAACAGGAGAAAAAAGCCCCATCCTTTTGAAGTAACCCAAATGACCAGAAAAAAGCATTGTGCATCCTACTGAGAGCACAATGGAATGCCTATGAGAGTGGGGCCAGTTGCAATTTCAGTCTTCACTACATATCTTGCTTGTACTTAATATATCAAACAATGTCCAAAACAATCATCAGCATTAAGTAGTTGCATGTTACTATTTTAAAGTCTTTTCTTTGCAGCAAGTACTACAGAATTCTACAGATAAAAAACTCTAAGGAACAGTAGTAATGGCTCTGTATTTGCTAACTTACCAGATGTACTACGTGAGAGATAGCAATGAGTCAAGATCCATCCACTTAATCAATTCTACTGAAAAGCAGGTGGCAGAACTTCCCTGAATTAGACTTCAAACATGGCTGTACTTGAACACAACTTCTGAAAAAGCCACCATTTCGTTTTATCATTACCAGTACTGGAGAATACATTGATCACCCTTCATAAATTGTTCTGATAATTACAATATACATCTCTTAAGTTTGAACTATTCTGTAATTACCATTCAATCTACTTTGATTTCAAAAAGCTTAAAAAGGTTGTTCTTTTATCAACACAGTTTATAAAACTATCTCTTAACTACCTTTTTAAGAATAAGCTAAGACTTCATTATATAAAACAGGTAAATTACACAAGTCCATATAAATCATTACAACATAATATTTATTGTGCTGCTGTTCATCTAACAACATTTACTGATAGAGGTAAGCATCTCACATTCCACTTTCTCTCATGACCATTTTTACTGTATTCCATACACATATTGCATAACTTATCTGTAACTGGTATCAGTCAGCAATGCTAGACTATACTGCTTCTCTTCAACCCTTCTTCTTTAGCCCTTATCTCCAGTAAAACTCAACACCTCTATTTTTTTCCTGTGCTACAAAATTGTTTTCTCAAAACTTGGTAAAAATTCAGAGTAATAATCCAGCTTGATCCACCCCCATTCTTTCATTTAGCTTAGATGTAAATATGTGAATGCAAATGCCAGCAAATAGGCAAATTTGAGTTTGACCAGGTCTTGTCTGCTATTAAACAGTGAAGATGATCTACTTTTAAAAATACCTAGTAAGCAGTTTTCACAGTGCTTAGTTTATCATGCCCCCTCACTGTCAATGTTTAGCAGACATTTCTATTCCCTCAAATCTGGAGCAGTAGTTGTTGCATCCATTCTCTGCAGCATCACTACTTGCTATTCTGTATTGTGAAATCTTATCTCTGGCCTGTGTGTATTTAAATAAGAAATACAAAAATTGCCTCATGGAAAAAAAAGTACACACCTCCTCCCTAAAAAAAGGGATGATCTGTTTCAAATCACAGTTACACATCTTTCCTTGCTGTTGCATTTCTAATAAATGTACAGGGCAAGGTTAAAGCCCTTCAGGTTAGCCATTCTGATGCAGCAGAACTGGCACACTGAGTAGTGAGAGCATGAAGTGACCAAGTCAATAAGGACAGGTGATCTGACCAACATCCTCAGACTGACAGTTATGGGGGGGCTTTACTGTATCAAAAATAAATACACCTACCTCATCAGGCCTGATCTGGGCCCTCAACCAACAAACATCCCTCACACAGAGCAAGAAACAGCTCATCCATAGATGTCTCTGTTCCCTGGACAACAACTTCAAGATCTGATCATGCCTGAACAATGTAAGTAATTAGCATTGCACTTGTATAAAATTTTTATTTGCTTGATTCTTCAGGAACTATAAAATATTGAATACATTTTCCCCACAAAAGCGATTACAAATTCCAGAAACTGAAATTAGCTCAGTTGCATGTTTCTCAAAGTATACTTTTGAAAAGAATGCAAAGGTATGGCACAAGCAACCTTCCTTTCAGGAGAAAATTTCTTGATGCAGAACTAAAAAGTACATAATTTGTAAGAATGTTTTGAAATAGGAATAATTGTTAAAACTGTGTTAAAACCACAGGGATGACCCTCAACTTCGTTTCTTTCACCAAGACCAAATTAAAAGAAATTTATGTAGCTTAACTTCTAATTCCTTTCTTACGTTCTTACTTCAAAGCCAGATTTCCAGCAGAGATCCAACCATTGGCTTAAAACAAACAGCAAAAAAAAAAATTCCAATGCTTTTATCTTCGCTACTGTCTGCAAGGATCTCCTCCAAACCCTCAACTTTATGCATGTTTGAATCTTATATCCCATCCTGCATTCATTACTCCAGCCCATTAACATTCCACGCAGAGAGCCCTTTGCTAGTTTTACGAGGCGAAACCACAGAACATCAGGTTAACAAAGCCCTGCCGAGAACATGCCCCTCAGTAAAACTGTTCATCAGGACTCTGTTTACATGGATTTGCAATGACTTAACAGCATTAAGGAGAATTAGAATGGCCAGTAATAAGAATATAAGACTTGTCTCTATACCTGTAAATAATACTGACCATTTTTTTCATCATTATTTCATCATATTGCTTATTAAATGAAACTTAAAACAATGTACTATTTTATCTCAGAACTTGTTTGCTTTACTCAGCTGGCTGTAAGTTGGTATAAGGAAAAGGCCTTACAGCTTGTAGGACATGTGAACTGATGTTTTGTCAACTGTTTTGACCTAAATTATTAATTATTATTACACTGGCACCTGTAATTAATTTCATTAAGTGGATGGCTCAACTCTACCTATATCCTCATACTCCACATAGATGAGGGGGCACACTGAGGGGCTTTGAGCAAACTGGTTTAATGGAAGGTGGAACTTGACGATCTCTAATGTCCCTTCCAACCTAAACCATGCTATGAAACAAATGTGTAGTAGCTGTGAAACTTATTTATTAATAATATTAATTTGATAATTAAACTATTATTAATGCATAGATTAAAATTAGTGTAAACATGTATATACACTCACAATAACATAAAAGTACAACACTTACTCCTGCCTACAGGGCTTTAATTGAAGTATTCTTTATTCAAAAGTTTCTTCCTATCTTGCAAAGATGCAGGAGATCTTTGTGTCTTTCAACAGGCCATAACAATATTTGTATTCATTTTAGATTTAAAAAATGTGACAAAAATACATGGATTTATGGCTATAAAATAAATTTCACACCTCTAATAGGAGTTTAGTTAATTAGCCAGTGCTTCACTTAGCTTGCAAAAAGTGAAAAATTAGATGCTACCTTTATTTTGGTTTTAAGAAAGGATGAAAAAAATCAGAAAATTAGATGTTAAATAAAACTTACAATGGAAAAGAATGCTAAAGAAATAAAGCCATATACTTCAGAGAAGGTTTGCACAAGATACAGCCCTTTACTTTTAAATATTTTCTCTATCTACTAAAACGTGATTATAGGAATGTAAGATTTTACTCAGACACGATGGAAGGATTTTTAACTCACATGACAGTTAATCACATCTCAGTAAACCCTCCTTGTATCCTTTTTATATTTCAATTTCCATCACTAGAATAAAACTATTGCTGAGAAAGCAGGTACATAAAAATGTTGATTTTGGGTGGTTAAGTTAGATAAATTACACTTTATCTAACAAATTTTAAAAATAAAAGAATGGGAAACCATCTTGAAATTGTGACTGCGACAGGAAATTTCAATTCAATGTCTATTTTTATTAACAGAAAATATTTACACACTCATATACGTCATTTCACTGTGGATTTAAGGACAAAACCTGCCACTCGCAATAACTTCCAACTAAGATTTTCTATATTTTCCAAAGGCCATTTAAGCTTAAGAACACAGCAATTCTAGTGCTGAATTTCCTGGTTTCATATTGTACCATTTCTCATTAATAGAAGCACAGTGAACGTTGTTCAAGTAAGAAGTATTTACATGAGTGCATCGAATTTAATTCTCATTGCAAACCCTACCAGTGACACCAAATATCCCCCAATTCAAAAATCTTATTTAAACGTGACACCACACAACTGCATAGTAACTCAATATCTCTACTTAGTAGCAGCACATTGCTAAGCTGTTAATTTTACTTTTGCCCTAAAAAGACGCAAAATATTGTTAAGGTCAGAAGTAAAATAAGAAATGCCATTTTTATAGGGACATTACTGATACAGTGGGAACTTAGAATAAGGACCATCTCCAGTAGGCAGCCAACTGCATTAAGAAATCACTACCAAATATATCCAAGGTCTGCAATACAACTTGTTCGACCTCCAGTAAAAGGCCACCTCCTTCAGGCAATTGCATGTTGTTGGTCCCTTGGGTGGTCCAAGATCTGGGTGGTCCAGTGAGTTCAGCCTGGACAGATTTCAGTTTTTTACTGTATTTAACTGTCTCACATTTTATCCTTCTGGAGAAAGAATTCAAAATTTACTAAAACAAGAAACAGTCTCTTATTTAAATCTTGCTTCCTGAACATTAATATGAGTCTTATGGGAAAACTGTATCACAAAACCAAACCAAACAAACAAGCTTTTATACTACATCATTCCAAAATGAGATGAAGGACCCTAAGGACCCAAAACAATCCTGAACACAACATCTGCACAGTAGTTTGAAATCTTTAAACATTAAAGCTACTATTCATGCTCTCACACCACAGTGTCCAGTGTATGCACCTGACAGAACTGTTGTGAACATCATTCTTTTCTTGTAAGTGTGAGATGCAAGAAGGAAGAGGGCGAGTCAGTGCAGGTGAGGTCCATACTCCCACAGGTGGCTGCCTTGCTTCTGGCACCTGCGCCCTGCTCTCGGTGTCACCCTGCACTTGACAGGCAATCTGTTCCAGTGTGAACTTGTCTGAACAATGGTGGCACCATGAAACATTTCTCTTAAAACTGATTCTTGAGATTGTTGCTATCCAGAAAACAAAAGTGGACCTGGTACCAAACCCTCACATTTATCCCACAAACAGAGAATGATGGCACTGCAGCTGGATGCAGATCCCTGTTGCTTTTCAGTACTTGCAAATCGAGAATTGTTATCCAATTGCTTTTGTTTGGCCCGATTGCAAATTCAGTTTTATACTTCATTTTTCCTATCACACCAGTGGTTACACTTTTTCACTTTCCATTTTATTCATTATTTGTATTTGACATGAAGAAATAAAGATAATGTAATTCTCTTCATTATAAAAATTCATAAAACTTTTCAGTAGACATTTCAATTGTTTCACACAATGATGTAAGCATTCATTGCAGTCTAAGCAGATTAAAAATCAAAGAATATTCCAATAAGAATAATTTTGCAGACTCAAGGCAGACACTGAAAAACACTAGAAACACTAGATGGTACCAGTAACCAGAAATAATGAACAAAAAGCAACCAAAACAAAATTAAAATAACTCAAAGAATAGATGCTTATTTAAAAAAGAAACTAAATAATTTTGATCAAATCAGAAATTTCAATTTAAAAGGGAAGGGAGCAGTAAGCAGCATTGCCACATTTTCTCCTACAATCAAAAATATGTTCTGAATTTTCAAATGTACTTCCCCCTCTTTTAAAGAATCAAAATGATTCTTTACATGGTGAAGAAAACTTATTATTAGTGAAGGTCAAAAAGTTATGAAAGATTCAAGAAACACACCAGCAAAGGCTTGAACTACTACTGTTATTATCTCCCAACCTGCCTTCAGGAGGATTTCATAATAATGCTGCTGAACAAGTTTTAAATTGAGTCAATTTAACACCACATATTATAAAAGCCTACTTCATGTTTTTTATTCGTTCTTATCTTCTTATTAATGTGTTAGATGTTACACCTTGCCTCAATTCATTACATTCACTGGGAAGAGGAACTACTATTGGTCAATAGATGATTCTTGAGGGTAGTATAGGACTACAGGTTTAAAAATAACCACTGTCCTATTTTACACTGAATTAAATTCTCCGTCTTTTGGAGAAAAAGTCCAAGTTCACAGATACTAAATTTATACAATACACTTGCTTCACCAGAACTGTTTGCTATTTAAAATATGATTTTAATATTTTAAATGCTTGAAATTAATAAATATGCATATTAATAAACTTAATTCCTTCCTATCAGCATTAACACTGGTAAATTATGCAGTACCCATAATTTACCACATTAGCCCAGCAAAGACAACGAACAAGTCCAAGACAGACATTGACTTGGGAGATTCTGTCTTTTCCTCTCCCAAGATAAAGGGAAAAGCAGCCCTAGAAAAAAAGCCTGTATTTGTCTCATTTAAATTTATTTAAATAGTTTTAGCAGGCAAAAGCAATCTGTATCCTGAAAAGTAAAGAAGCACCAAACAGACAAAAATCCTTCCTTGACCCAAGGACAAGCTCCAAATGCCTCCTGTGAAATCTTGCTGCGGGATACAAACAGCATCTGAAGCAGCAAGATTAAAAAAAAATACTTTAAATATACCTATGTCTTAAGCAATAAACATATTTTAAAACTTTCAGTTGTAGAATTCTGCTGTGCTATTGACTTTCATATGGAAAATGTATGAGCAGCATATGTAAAGCTGCTCAAATCATTTTGCAGTTAAACAAACAAGCACATGCCTAGAGGGGACAGAAGAAAGTAACTGGTCTCCTGATGATGAATAGCATTAACTTGCTCTGGCTTGCCAAGTCAGTGAGCGGTGTGAATTTAATGGCAATTAGCCCAGATCAAAGTTGAAGTACCATGAACAAAGTAGGTAAAACTGACAATATTAAAGAAGGGAAGCATATCATGAGTGAGTGAAAAAAAAAAAGACTTAGATTTATTTATAATGTCTGCAGCTGTTAATGAAAAAGGACAGATCTTTACAAAATGTTTGTTTTCAAAACAGTATTACTGATTAAGCAGATTTCCAGGAGACTGCTTTCATGGGTAAATTGACCAAAATATCTGATAGTGAAGAAAAACATTCTGTAATAGCTTCTATTGTGGACAACTGCACAGAATGGTATTTTCTCAAGAAATTAAACTGTGAGTCAAAGTCGAGCATTCTCCCTTCTACCTGGCAAACAATTTATCAGCCACTGAAAGCAACAGAAAAAGTTCACAGGTGTCAGAAAGAGGCAGAAAAGGAGAGAATTCATGTGTTTTACATGCAGAAGGCTTTAGGGATTATTAGTAATAGGAAAAATATTCCTGTCATTAAATCTGCATGTCTTAATTAAGAGAGATATTTTAAAAGCTATCAATTTAATCTGTGCATGAATGATCTGGAAAGAACAGCTTTAGGTTTTTATTTTTTTTAAGTTTAAAGAGACCTCCACTTCCACATAATATTAGTAGGAATTAAATTCCTATTTCAAATATCAGATGTTTACAAGACGTACAGCATGCTCACTAATACCTAACTACTACCACTACAAAATTTCAGTCTTCACAAAATACCTTCCAACTAAAAGTCTGAAAATATTCTTATGGCATTTCCCATAGCATTTCACATGGATAGTAATACACACTTTTGCAGATGAAATTAGGCACAAAGAAGTTAAATAATTAGCCAGAAGCAGCAAGTTAATAGAAGAAATTGGAATAAACAGAAGATTCTTTCTATTGTAATCTCTATCCTACTCTTTTAATATAGGTAAAATAATAAACAACAAAATCAAGTCGCAATCTGTTAGAATTAAGTGTATTGAAGCTAGGCACAGAGAAATGGTCCAGTATAATAAACAGCAATACATTTTTGACCATAAGCTAAAGGGTAAAGACCCAGCAGTACTTTAGCAATTAGACAGTGATGTTTATGAGAGATTTACTTGAGTAAGGACTAAGTTTCTCAGCAGATCAAAGATAATCGGTGTTGCACTCTGCCCTAACCAGACCCAGATTCACACTTTCCATTACTTATTTACATTGATCTTATGACTATTTTTATAGATCCATCAGAATAAGTGTGCTTTTACTCTTTTACTAATATTTGTTTAATTAAGTTAATTAATTACAGGTTAACTGAAATGTCGTACAAAAGACCTCACGCAGCTTTCAAAGTGTACTGGTTATCCTAATCCTTTTTTTTTTCTTTTAACTAGCACTAAGGATGAAGTCAATAAATTGTCAATTAATAACATACTTGCTTTGATGGCTCTTCAGTAATTTACTTTCATACCACTTCATAAATTTCTTAGGAAAACTTCTGGGATCGCTGATACAGTACCTCTGCCATGGGAAAATTTCGTTTAAATCTGCTCTACTGCCAATAAACCAATAAGACTAACTGGCTGATAATCCTCCCACACTACACTGTTTAGGTATATGCACTCAAGCAGCAAAAGTTTAATTTGTTCCACTAATGGCACAGAAAACTACTCAAACTTATTCACCATATAAATTTGAACTTCAGTCTGCTACTTTTTGTTATTCCTAGGGCAGAAAATTCAAGGTATTGGATGCTTTGTAATTTAGACTATTTTATCTTTTCCTTGATCCAAAGCATAACAATAATAATGGACACTATCAGCAACTAAATATTAAACTGCTCTTCACAGAAGAAACACAGTAGAAATTCTGAATATTATTTGCATTAGCACATTGACATTCTGCTGTTCTAAGTAGGTGTAATGTTATTCTGAAATTACTAAAAGCAGCAATGCTAGCTGCCTTGGACATATTTCCAGTTGCCATACAATAGCTTTTGTTAAGAATTTCTAGTGGGATAACGTACTTGGTTAGGTACAGCCTATTTGTTTGTAAGATAATTTAATTTATAAAAGCACAGGAAGAATTTACTAAAGAAGCCATATAATACTAAAAATACTGATTTTCTCTAGATTTGTGTTGATAGTATTGATACAGGTTAATATAAACTAAGAGATCTATTATGTAAAAGATAATTTGGCATGCAGAGTTCATTTAAAAGTGCTGCACATGTCAAATAGTCATGACAGGACAAGGCCAGGTGGAGTTCTTAAAAGAAGTAAGGAAAAGGTATGAGATTGTAAGGTATTATCTTATGTAGGAAAATTACTGGAAAGTAACAGGAGAAATTCACTACACACATATACTAATATATATATACACATATAGATATATAGATATTTATATACATACACACATATATATACAGACACACACACTATATTTTCTATCCCAAATATATTAAGGAGAGTTTGTTGGCATTTCCCAAAAAAAAGTCAGTCACATTGCCCTGACACCAAATAGGTAGAATTTGTCAAAAAACAAGTGTTTGGCTAGCATTCTTCCTGGGGTATGAAGAACCAACTGGAGATTTTTCCAAAGGGACTGACTTATGAATAAAGAAATTAAAGAAATTGTCCTCATGTTCCACTAGTTATCCTCTGGGAAACAAGAACACCTAGAGCTAAAAAGATTAATATTTTCTCTTAAGTTTCAGCTCTACAATATATTTATAGGGCTACATCACACAGTGCCCCATGGACTATACCATCATTTTTCTAAGCTATCCTCCCAATTCTCAACAATACTTAGATTATCTTCTTCACAGATACGACAAGAACAGATATTTTGTTCTCTCCTTATCCTTATATACATGTATAGCTAAACATGAAAGCATTTAGGAGAATTATACCAGATGTCAGGTACATATGTATTCCCACTCTTCCCAACTCTAATCAAGAAATTGATCCTGGCCCTTCCCAATTTTTATTGTGGCATTCCAGTTTAGGAAATGAAGGGTAAGAAGAGGACTTTGTCTCTTAAGAAAACAAATAAAATTCTCTGAAAAAAGTGGAAATAAGTAGGACTGCAAGCTGAGTTATTTTCACATTTTTACCAGTTTTCTTTTTAAATTATTATTATTAACTATACTGTTTCTATTTCTCTGAAGCAGCAGTCCTAGAAAGGCTTCTAATGATCCAGTGCTGGTGAGAATCACAGCCCTGTGAGCTGTGAACCCCAACCAACCACCCACAGAAACTGGGTCCAAGGCTCAGGAATACACAAACAGCAATCCTCCATGCTGGCTGCTATATATGAGCCAAGAGCCACCCCTAGCAGAGACTTAAAGAAAAGGAACATGCAGAGGTACCTCTACTACACAGAAGTGGAAGAACTTTGCTTTGCCCCACATTGGTACACAGAGCAGATGCTGCTTTATTTCCTCAAAGCCAGGTCCAAAATGCTGCTGTAACTGAGTCTGTGTTGTACTGGCTCCCAATATAGCAGCATTCATTTGCAAGTGTTTCACTACAGGGGGACCTCACAGAAAATGAATGAAAAACATCTTGTTCCCTTAGCATTACCTCATGCTACCTTTGTACAACTATGCTTCTTAATTACCAATTTCTTTGCTCTTAAGAACAAGTATTCTGGAGTAACTTACTTAATTCACATCTCAAAATAGAGAAACCTTTTACTGGAGGTAGCTGAGCAGCTCCCATTTGCAAAGGGGTGAAAAACTGTGGCAGCTAAATCCAAACAAAGCCAAACCACAGTGAAGGCTACAAGGGTTGGTGCATTCTTACTGCAAGCATCCCTCCATCATACTCTTGCAGCAGCCCAACAGAGAACCTCAGTAGAAAACAGCAATGCAAACCCATCCAAAATGTTCCACTTCACGCAAAAGTGTAAGATAAAATATTGTCCTCTCTGGTTATATAGAATCATAGAATTGCTTATATTGGAAAAGGCTTTTAAGGTCAGGGTCCAACCATCAACCTGGCACTGCTAAGTCCACCACAAAACCATGTCCCTAAACACCACATCTAGATGTCTATTAAATGCTGTCAGGGACAGTGATACAACCACTTCCCTGGGCAGCCTATTCCAATGCCTGACCACCTTTCCACTGAATAAATGTTTCCCTAATAACCAATTGAAATGCCCTCTAGGACAGCTTGAAGCCATTTCCTCTTGTCCTATCACTTGTTAATTGTGAGAAGAGACCAGCCCCAACTGGCTACAAACTCCTTTCAGACAGTTGTCAAGAAAATTAAGGTCTCCCCTGAGTCTCCTCCAGGCTTAACAACCCCAGCTGCTTCATCCACTCCTACTCTTACTTTCCCTCTAGACCCTTCACCAGTTTCACTGCCCTTCTCTGGACTTGCTCCAGCACCTCTATGTCCTTCCTGAATTAAGGGGCCCAGAACTGGACGCAGCACTTGAGGTGTGCCCTCACCACTGCCCAGTACAGGGGACAGTTACTGCCCTGATCCTGCTGGCCACACTATTCCTAACACAGGTCAGGATGCCACTGGCCTTCTTGGCAACCTGGGCACACACTGGCTCACATCCAGCCACTGTTGACCAGCACCCCCAGGTCCTTTTCCACAGGGCTGCTTTCCAGCCACTCTGCCCAAGTCTGTAGCACTGCATGGAGGTGTTATGACACAAGCACAGGACCTGCCATTTTGCCTTGACCTCATACTGTTGGTTTCAGCCCATCAATCCAGCCTGTCCACATGCCTCTGCACCCTTCCCGCCATCCAGCAGATCAGCACTTCCACCTGACTTGATGTCCTCTGCAAATTGACTGAAGGTGCACTCAGTTCCCTTGTCCAGATCATGGATAAAGATATGAAGCAGGACTGACCCCAACACTAAGCCGTGGGGAACCCCATTAGTGACTGGTTACCAAATGGATTTAGTTTCACTGGCTAGAAACTCCAGCCAATTTCCCACCTACTAAAGAATACACCCATCCACACCATGGAAAACCAGTTCCTCTGAAAGTGTGCTGTGAGAAATAGTACCAAGGGCTTTCCTAATGCACAGATAGACAACATTCAGAGCTTTTCTCTCATCCATTAGGCAGGTCATCCTATCATTGAAGATCAGGGTTGGACAAGCAGGACCTGCCTATCCTAATCTCCCACTGGCTGGACCTGATCCCTCTGGTTATCCTGCATGTGCCATTTGATGACACTGAAGATGATCTGGTGCGTAACATTGCCCAGCACGATGGCCAGGCCGACAGGCCCATAGCTCCCCAAATCCTCCTTCTGGTTCTTCTTATAGATGGAGGTCATTACTGCCAATTCCCAGGCACTTGGGACCTCTCCAGTTAGCCAGGACCACTGGGAAATGATTGAAGATGGCTCAGTGAGCTCTTCTGCCAGCTCCCCCAGCACCCTTGGAAGGATCTCACCTAGCTCCACAGACTTGGGCATGTCTATATTGTATGGGATATAACTGACCATTCCCCCTTGGATTATGGGGCATTCATTCTGCTCTCAACCCTGTCTTCCAGGTCGGGGGCTGAGTACCCAAAGAACAACTGGTCTGTCCTTAAAGACTGAGGCATTAAGACATTAAGTACCCCAGCTTTTTCCTCATCTTTTGCCATCATGCTTGCCCCTGCCTTCAATAAATGATTTTGTTGCTGATGTATTTACAGAAGCATTTTTCATTGTCTTTCACAGCAGTAGCCAGATGAAGTTCTAATTGGGATTTGCCCCTTCTAATTTTCTCCCTTCATTACCTCACAACATCCTTGCAGTCCTTGTGAGTTTTCCAACCCTTCTTCCAAAGGTCACGAGCTCCTCTTTTTTACCTGATTTCCGCCCAAAGCTTTCTGCTCAGCCCTGTCAGACACTTCTGCATCAGCTCATCTTTCTCAGCACATGGTACAGCCTGCTATACATTTAAGACTTCCTTTTTAAATTATGATCAGCCTTCCTGAACTCCTTTGTACTTCAGGATTGCCTTCCAAGGAAGTCTTTCAACCAGTCTCCTGAGCAGGCCAAAGTATGCCCTTGGAAGTCCTATGTAGCAGATCTGCTGCTCCCTCACCCCCCTTACTTCTTCAAGAACCAAAAATTCTGTCATTTTGTGATTACTGGGCCCAAGAGGCCTTCAACCACCACATCACCCACCAGCCCATCCCTGGCTCACAAACAACAGGTCCAGCCTGTGCCTTTCATAGTTCGCTTGCTCATTAGCTGTGTCAAGAAGTTAACTTCCACACTCCAATGTATTGCATTTCCAGCAGGCATCTGGTAAATTAAAGTCTCCCATGAGAACAAAGGCCAGCAACTGTGAGATTTCTCCCAGCAGCTAACAGAATATTTCATCAGCCTCTTCATTCTGCTTGGGAAGTGTACAGCAGACTCCCACCAAAGACTTCTTGTCCTTCTCTCTGACTCTCAAAATAAACACTTACTCTACTGTCAACAGTACTGAGCTCCAGACAATCAAAACACTCCCCAATATCCAGAACTACTCCAACATTTCTCCTTCCTTGCCCATCCTTTGTGAAGGGTTTATGGCAATCCATTGCAGCACTCCAGCTGTGCAAGTCATTCCACCATGTTTCCATGATGGCAACCGTGGCATCGTTTTCCTGCTGCACAATGGCTTCCAGCTCCTCCTGCTTGATGCCCATGCTGAATGCATTGGTGTAAATGCACTTCAGTTGGATTATTCATTTCTGCCTTTTGGGAAAAACAAATCTTAATTCCTATGTAACCATTCTCAGGTGCTTCCATGATTCCTAAAAATTCAATAACCCTTGTGTCCTTGCTGCCACATGGATTTCCACCCTCGACCTCCACTGAGGAGGCAGACCAAAGGACCTTTGTTACCACAGCATCCCTCAGATAGGGGCATACTGCCCCCAGGTTTATCTGTCAAAAGCCTGGTTTTATTTCTTTCTTCTTTCAAATCTAGTTTGAAGCTCTTTCATAAGAGCTATACCAAATAACTCTACAAGGGCTGTCTTGGAAAAAAAATACAAGTGAAGACTTTTAACCATCCTATTTCTATTTCTAAGGAGGATTATTCTCACCTCTCCATTCTCCCAGTACCAGGAAAGAAGGCACAATCTCTGAGCTGGGGGCCTCATTTGCTGCCATTGTGTGGAAAACAGATTCTCCTTCCATCGTGATTTTGAGATATTGATTTTTCCAGTAAACAAAGCACAAGTCATCCCAATTTACTTGTAACAGAAAGAAGGAAAAAATTACTTGACCAATTCCTGAATGATCCTTAATTAAGCACCCTTGCAGTCTCACCAGCTGCGATGAGAAGATTACAAATATCCCTGGATAGATACAACATGGACTTTATTGTCTGTCTCCAAAGTGCAACACAAAGTTCACACTGCCTTGCAGATGTTCCAACATGTAAAAGTGGATGTTCATGCTCCGACTCACTTCTTGTCATAGGAACTTATACAATTCCTGCAGTAAAAAGAGTGTTTGCTTCTATACTGGTGACTTGGGAAGTGTGAGGATACTGGAGAAACATCTGGCACTTCTAATGAAAAATTTCTGTTTCAAGTATAATGGGATGCACACCCTTTGGAATTGTGCAAGAATTTGCAGAACAATTAAAGTTGAACAGTTAATTTCCTATATGTCTGTCTTTTCAAAGAAAACATGAAATCAAGCTGTGAACACAAGGAACCTGGCAATGCCATCATCTGCAAAAGCCTGTGCAAACAGCAACAGTGCAGAGAGACAGAAATTCTTTTAATATATCGCTTTTACCAGCTATTAGACTCTTATGCCCTTACTGAGCACAAAGGTAGCATTTTTGGAATTGCTACCCAGACATGTGCTTTATTTTGATATTTTTCACATCTTTGGGATTATTATTTCCTCATTACAAGCACAATAAAAGTTAGAGAAAAATGTATGTATTTTAACAAAGCACAAAAGAGCTTTAAAAAAACTTGGAATAATCTGTGCAATAGAGTGTGCAAAAAAAAGCAGACAAATATTCTGATTCTCCAGTTCCAATGGTCTAGAAAAAAAAGTTTTGAACTGAGGATGCAATGACTATAACAATATTAAACTTGGTTAGCAATTAAATGATCACACCTCCCTTAGAACTAAAAATGTAGACAACAGCTAGTAACTGACATCTCACTTAAACATTTTACAGCTGCTTTAAAGACTCTAGACATTTGGATGCATGCATGCATGTTATTTTCCCAGGATTTCAAAGTCCACATCCAGGCTGCAGCTCAGCCATTATAAATGAGTAATTCAAGTAGGGCATGACTGCTTCTTGTATTAACTTGATAAAGATGTTTCAGTTGAAGTGCATCAACAGTTGTGTTAAGTCATCCTTTTCACAGGCTTATATTTTGCTTATGCTACCAGTGAAGAAAAAAAAGTATTATTGGCTTCAAATTATTATAGAAGACTTTACACTAAACATAATTAGTATTATGATTATTATATTTTATTAATCTTGTTTTGAAAAATATAAACATCTCTTTTCAGAAAATTACATTCTCTCTGTAAGATTTTCTAAAAGTTGGTTTAAAAATACACTTTTAACATAAAAGGTCAATTTTAAGCTTATCATTGAATAATGAACTTATTATGAAACATGTATGAAAGAAGCGTTTTGCAATGATTTTACTGTCTGAAAAATATTAATCCAGGGCTTGGGCTAATACATCTTTCAAATACTATAAAGATAGTTTGAACACATTTCATTTTCTTGTACAAACGTTCAGATCATAACCTGAAAAGATTTTCTCAGTACTGAATTCTTTTTCTCTTATGACAGCAGGGACATAAGGGAGCTCAAAAGTATAGAAGAGAATTAATATTCTCATTTCATTAATTTATTTCTATCAAATACATGACCAAACATCAACATAGTCACACTTAAAAATAAGAACAAAACCTCTTAAAAATAAGAAATATGCTGTACATATAATTCATGGAAAGCTCAAAGCATAAAAGACGTGCTTTTTAACTTTTACATTAAATCGACATCTGAATTATTACATCTATGCCATGGATATACAGAGTCGAAAGGAATACTATCTAGAAGTGATGATCCATCATCATATGTGCTCCATAACCCTGCTCACTAATGCTGAGTTGAGCCAGATACTGTATTTAATAACAATTATATTCAATCATATCTTCTCTTACTTTTTGAAGTATTGTCTCTATTTACAAAATTTCCATTATTTTTCCCACTTTAAGGGGGAAAATTCCTATGATAGCCAAGCCAGTTCTAATATTATACTTTATATTGTATTTACACAATATTTGTTTAGGATTTAATTATTTTTATTCCAAAAGCAAAACAAGCATAGATTCTTTTGAGGGCAGCAGGAGATGAGAAGAGGCAGTCAGCCACTTGTTTATTCAGATTATTAATTTGAAGATTAACATTAGACATCTGAATAAAATTTATTTTCATTTATTGTTTTCATCATAGTATTATTGGTCTTTTTTCCACTGGCATGACAGTTATAAACACTGAAATTCAAAAAGACACGGCTCAGACTCTGGTCAGTCTGACTCCTTTCAAGTCCACCTTCCCAAAGGCAGTGGTCTATTTTTTCAAGATTCCTGGTCAGGAGGCAGCACAGACAAAGATATTTCTTCAGGTTGGCACAAACCCCAGACAAGCAGCCCCAGAAGCTCTGCAGAGACAGGTGCTGAACCCAGGCTAAATGTGTAAGAGTTGGTAGATGCAGGCCAATTCTTACCATAAGACCTGAAATGTTTGGAACTCTTCATCCCTTCCATTCACATTGTCAGTGTACCCATTCATTGCATAACCATGAAATGTTCTCATAAATTCAGAAAGTAGAAACCCCAAAATCATTTGCTATTCTGCAAATACACAGTTTTCTAAATCTCCTGGGGGGAAAAATCACTTTTTTTTTCCCAGATCTGTCTGCTTCACCTTGAAAATACATCAGAAATTAGGAAAACACTTACTAAAGCCAGAGCATGCACTGATATGCTCTGCTGCAAATGGTATCAACAATTTGCAGAACAAATGAGTTTGGATGGAAACTCAGAAGTCAGGTCAGCAAATTACTTTGCTCCAGCATGTGCTTGTCTTAACCTAACAACAGCTAGAATCTTCCCTTTCAGACATGACTTCTGAGAAAAAAAAAGGGTATTTTTCCCTTTTAAAAATGCCTTTTCCTCTACTGAAGAGTGTAAATCAGATTAAAATTAAGAATTAAAAATATTTAGCTATTTAATTAAACAATATACCCACTCTAATCCTATCACTGCATTTCTCAAATAGATTTAGCATTCCATGGGATACTGAGAATGTCAGGATAACCTCAAATATACCACGTTTGTGTTTGAATTTGCTGTACTTAAAGGCTGTTATATAGAGATACTCAACACAAATGGCTCACATAATTTAGGTAAGCTAATTTTAGCTGTTAACTAGAACTGAAAAGTTACACAGTGCACTTTTTTCCTGACACCAATTTTAAGTACTTCTGCCACCTTGCACAAGTACATATTATGTATCTTGAACATATTAGTTCTATTTGAGTGCGCAGGTGAAATGAAATCAGCTCATACACTCAAGTGATTAAATGGTCTAAAGGTTACAAGTGAATAAATAGTTTTACTATAGTAGTAATTAATTAATAGTATTAATTTTTATACAGTTCACAGATTTCTGATAACAATAGAGAATGACCTTGAGAAGCTTCCCAGTACATGAAAAAAATAGAACTAATTTAAATGTTTCCAAAGTTGTACACCTTTAAGATCACCTGTTCAAAATTTCTTTCGTTTGGTCAGCTATAGGAGTCTGTCCTAGATTGGGAGTCATCACAGAGGTTATCTAGCTGAATTTAAAAAAATAAAATATTATTAAAATTCTAGCCTGCTTTGCCTAATCCTGACTGTGAGCTATTGCTTTCTACATAAAACCAGCTCTTCAGTCACTTGGTAATGGCCCAACTTTAATTGCTGACCATAACTGGCCATTCATAACACCATAGGAAGAAATTTCTGTGGGAACTTCTAAATAGTAATGCTTAGGTAGAAAGGGACAATATGGTTGAATATTCACTCTGACTGCGTCCTTAATCAGAAAAATGAGACTATTGGTACATTTGTATTATAACCAGAACATTGGAATCTCGGGAGTGACCTTTAGCTTATTTTAAACTGCTACAGAGTTGAATAATGAAAATAACTGAAAAAAATTCAGATTAGGAATAAATATACTTATATATATAATAATCTATGCATTAAAAATAAAATACTTCATTTACTGCAGTTTTTATAAAATGTGGTATAATGTTATTTAATTGTTTGTTATTAAAATTTTTAAAATTTTTAAAAATCAGAAGGTGACCTAGTCAAAATGAATTTACAATTTACCACCAAGAGTCTACAGATTTTCAGTCACATCTATTTAGCATTTCATTACAAAAAAAAGTAGCCACCTTATATGAATCATCTACATCACTAAAGAAGCAGTGAGAGCAATACAATTCAATTATAAAACCTGGAAATAGTTTCAACACTATTTGAAAATAAACAGTTACAGTCCCTTATGCCCATGTCTGGGAAGTGTCCAAATGGAAGTTAAGGATCCCATGGCATTTTTTCAAAATGGGAGGGAACTATCCCAATATGCTGGCCAACATATATTTTCTCAATTAAAAACAGATTTCAATGTCCAAAGCTATGTGTCAGCAATTGCTGAGAGCCTATACCTGTCACGTTTTCAAAACACTCCAAACCAACTATAAGTATCTAGTCACCTTGCTGAATAATGCTTTTCCAGATGCCATAATTGGGAAAGGTAAATGCATTTTCAGAAATAAAGTAAGCACAGATACATCAGCCTCTACCATTATGAAAATAGAAATTATCATTTGAACCCACATGTAGATTGTTTTTTCAATAACAAAAGTGTTAAATATGACTTTGGTGGCCATATGGAACACTTTGATACTGCCAGATTTTAAAGTGAACAGAAATCCAATGGAACACACATGCACACACACACACACAAAATAAAGGTAACAGAAATAATCTCATATCTGCCATTCCCTAACTTCTACATATTTAATGAGTTAAAAGTATAAAAAAGAAAAGGCTTTTCAATAACTTTCTTTTAGTTACTTTTACAGAATTTTCTAGGTTATGAGCTGTTTAAAGAGAAGGTGAAGAGATTTCCTTTATGTACTTTAAAGCCCATATACCTCTTAACTACCACCATTCAAAGCTCAAATCTTTAATTACCAATAGTGAAGCTCAAAGTCCTATCCCAAGAACTACAAGATGAACTACATTATCTACAGGCAAAACAGTGTTACCCCAAGTTAAAAGAAAAGAAAGAGTCAGACAATGAGTTTTCACCAAAAAAGTTACAAATCCAGATGAAATGCAGGCTTTCTAGTTCCCTCAGTCATATATTTCCCAGTGGCTCCTGACATTTGGAGTTGAGACCCCATTTTCACAGTGCTTTGTTCTTATTTTGCCCAAACTCTTAATCTTAAGTGACTGTATTAAGAAAAAAAAAATCTGGAAAAAAGGCAAAAGCGTTTCTTTGACTAAAGGTATTACCCAACTTCCACAGTGCAGCTGAACAGTAAATCTCAAATACAGTCAGGATTGAAAGAGTTCAGGGAACTCAGCTACAGAGGCTAACTTCCTAACACCTTGCATGACAGTGTAGGCTTTTTTCTTTTTTTCTTTTTGTAAATATCAATTTTTAAAGTAAGATTTTACAAAACTCAGAATTCTGTTTAGTCACAATCTCAGAATCCTAGAACACATGTATTGCTGAAGGATTTATGGCATACTGAGAGAAGCTGACCACAACATAAGCAGAGAGATGAAAACTCCTCTTCCCCACGAGGATTTGCAGAATTACTTGCAGGAAAGTTGAACAAGCTGTCTTATTCCTGCATTAAGCAATTACCTTTCTATAACCAGAATTTACTGGCAGTTGCCAGATTTCTGCAACTCACTGGAAGTGTAATCTTAATCTAGTTAGCATAGTATATAGTATGTCCCTCTCTGCTGCTACTCCTATGGACATGAGATCTACAATTGCAGCCAGCAGAGGAACAGACTGCACTTGGGGACAAGGTTTGCTTCTCTCTTAGAGAAAGTACTGAGTGCTGGATCTTTGTAAGACTGTAGATGAAATGGTGATTCGAGCCTGGAAAAATATTTGACGTTTAAATGATGATAGTGCACAACATGCTGAGGTTGTGAGGGTAATGGCAGAGGATGGAGCACACACAAACTGGGGAATGTTAAAAGAGGCTTTTACTTTCTCTTCCTTGGTATTAATTAATTGGCATTTACCACTGTTACCAACCTGCTCCTCCCCACACCATTCTCCCTTCCTGAATTGCTCAGCAGTACCACCATCTGCTGCCCTTGCCCGAAGTTCAACTAAACTTAAGATGTCAGATATTTTGTTTGCTACAATCAACTAATTTCAATTGCAAAAATTGAAAGAAAGGGAGGGATAAATTGCATTACCACAAAATAGTTTTGCCCACAAATAACGACAGAAAGAAAACTTCCAAATATAGCCTTGCAGTTCAGGCAGTTGAACTGCTATTTTAAATCAAATTTTGAAAACTACAGGACGTTGCCAGAAATTTTTTCCAAAAACTGTAGACTTATCGAATTTAAATCCACCCTCCAAAATAAGCCTACATGAATATTGTGTTTTCAGTAACTCATACTATTAACATGCATATTTTTCCAAGTAAAAATATAAGAATAAACCAGATTTTAAAGGCAATTAAGAAGATATAAATGCTGTGCACTGCCTGAGCACAGTTCTCAAAAGACCAGAATCCTGGCAACTATCATAATCCTTTTGAAATTGTGCATATTAAGATTAAAGATCACTTTGTTCCTCTATTCCCACAGCTAGTTGGTATGGTAAAAAGATCAGTCTCCTAGTTTTATATGTAACATCTTTAACATTTGCTCTCCTTTCTGTGCATGTGATTAAATGTAACATTTTGAAATCCCAAAGTTCTGAGAAAAACATAAATCCTTGTCCACAGCTGCTGTTTGACTCTGGAAACACATGCATTTTCTTTTCAAGCATCTACCATCAAAAAATCCCAAAGGACTTGAACTGGAGAACACCTGCATCTCTTCATTTAGTTCCAATAACAGATTCTAAACTTCAAAATTACAAAAATAGATGCTATGTTCAGCTGCAGTTACATTCTCCCCCTAATTCCCGTGAACAAAAATGCTAAGAGCATGAAATCATTCAGGCAAGCTCTGTCATCGAGAGGATAAGATTTTTTGCACCAGAAGCCCAGTGGGAACTTGATAGAAAACTGGCAACAATTACAGATAAAGTACATAGTGAAATCCTCAGGGAGAGAAAAGGAAATGTAATAAGATAGATGGGTATAATTTTTACACATTTATGCCCAAACCACAAATGTGAATTGTCTTTAATTACTCCAATATACAAACCATTTTTATTCATTCATTGTGTTAAATCTATCCAAAATACTTCAAATTAGAGTATGAATTCTCTTTTACTAGGATTTTTTAGTTATTTACTTACCACCACAAGGACTCAGTTAAATTAGATCAGAATTTGTAAAATATAATTGTTCCAGCTTCAAAATTCAGACTAATATCCCTAGTGCAAGCAGTCAGAATGAAATTAAAAAATATGTCAATGACATGCTTTCTTAATGGCAAAAAAGGGGAAGTTGGGGGGCATATGTAGGTATATATGCATAAAACCAAACATACCTCTAATCTCTCACCTCCTTTCTATTATGTTCTAACAGATTTAAATGAGATAGTTTATGTTCCTGCTGGTACAACTTCTATTTTTTCGTACTTGAAGATATTATTTCCTCAGTTATTTTCTCCTTTTGGCATGGGAAGGGGGGGAATGGAGTGATCTTATCTAAATCAAAATACTGATAGAGGAAAAAAATTCTAAACATTTCGGAAGTTTGAGAAACATATCATTGAAACAAGAAATACCAACTTTTATAAGGCTGAATGTTTGCTCCTCAGCCTTTATGCAGCTACGACAAATTAAAGAAACCTTTTCACTCCTGCTTTGCTCCACTGAGTTTATAAATTTAACACATATGAGCATGATACTAATACAAGTACTTTTGTTTGCTCCCTTATTTCACTGCTGCATTATTGACTATTTAAGCTGATCTCAGAGAAAACTTTATGAATTGTATTTTTTATTTTTGTTCCTCTTGATTTATTTGTAATAAACCTGTCCATACACTGGCTGTGCACGCACTGCCAATTATTCAACATGGCAAACCAAACAGAGCGTAATCAGCTCACCTCATCTATTCAACAGCTGTTCATAATTAACCACTAACACCAGCATTCATTTCAAAATCTCCCTCTTCTCTCAAAGGCCAGGTGAAACAAACAAGGTCTGCAGCTTGCTCCCAGGGTTAATAAAGCCAGGGTTATTTCAGAGAAAGTGTAAGAAGACCTTCCCAAGCCCTGGGGTAATGGAATAATCTCCTCTGTTGTACTTATTTTATATGCTGCAATTTAAAGACTGAAGACATATTCACTGATTTTGACAACTATGCATAGAGATACCTGGGGCAGTTTTTCATACAACCAAAGTATCCAAAATTAAAATCACAGCATACAGGCTTGTACTTAAGGACTAAACAGTATAATATTTACATTCTTTGTCCCTAAATGCTTCCTTTGTCATAAGTGGATCCGTTTTCCATGTGATAATAACACTTTATGCATCAAATAATAGAACACTAATCATAAGTATATGCACTTGTTTTATACTTGTTATACATCACATGCTCTAAATGCTGCCCTTTTTGAAAGTACAGTTTAGAGCCTTTTCCTTTGATGGTGTTACTCAATACAGTATGGTACTGCTAGAACCATATTCTTTCTCCTCTTCCTCTCAACAGCACAAGTGAAATAGCATAAAGGAAGATATTAGTGCCAAATGCTCCATCCCTCAGATTGTAAATACATCCTCAAGCTTCCCAGGACCACATACAGACAAGCAGTAAAAGGAAGTTGCATAACCATCCTGATCACCCTGGATCATAAGATTCAAGTGATACAGGACTGCAGACAGTTGCTGATGCAACAAGGAGAGGAGGAGGAACAGTCCCCTCTCTGTTTTCTGGGTAAATATGCCCTAGTTTAGTCAAGAATCTCATGCCATTTGCACAACTTCCTCCTTAGCAAACAGCTGCTTTGATTTTTGATCAAGTTGTTTTCCATTCTATTTAATGAATTAATTAGTGCAAATTCCTCCTATAGAACATTATATGCAACATTATTAGGAAAAATTTCACAAACAGCACAACTTCAGTACTGCACAATCACCTCCAGTAGAACAGCTTTAAAAAACCCTTTTACTCCCAAGGGATGAGTTTTTTCTATGAAATTATCCAGTATAGCTTTTTTAACTCCCAGAAAAGACTGCAACTGATGGCAAATGCATTTTTATGCTCTCAAAGCACTTTACGTTTTCCCTACATGTAATTTTCACAGTCATAATGAAAATGATAGCCATATCTCCTGTATTAATCGCCCCAGTTTCTTCAGCAAGTATTTGAAAGCAAAGGCTTTTACTTTGCTGAACTTTTGTATAGAACCTGAGACAACTGAAACGTTAATTACTCCTGGTTTAATTTATGTTTAAAAAAATAGTATGCCATTCTTCCTGTTGACTGAGACCAAAGCTTTAGCAAATCAATCAGCTTTTTCTTCTCATTTTTCACTTCTCACAGGTGCCACCTTACAGATCTAGAGGAGCAAAGCTAGACCCTGAATATGCATGGCTTAGTGACTGCCATGGTGTACATGGAATCACTACAACTTTCCTGGGACACTGACGGCGTAGGTGAAGTGTCCAGTACATTTTCAACTCTAAAATCTTAACATTTTTAATGTATGTCCGTTCATCTACAAAGCAGGTACCACAGACAACTATTACAAAAAAGAGTTTTGTATCTCAAAATCCCTGAATGTGAGTCTGGCCAGCACTTCATTTATCAGTGCCTTAATTTTCATAAGCACCTCTTGTCACAACCCATCAAGGATTCACAACCATCTAACTGAGCCATCTGTAATACTGATGAGCAAAAATGTATGTGATCCTTATGACCTGCAAAAAAAGCAGTAAGTGTACAGTATAGCTATCCACAGAGCCTTTAAAATACAACAGACTAAGACAAAAAAGTCAGAAAATTAAACTAAAAAAAAAATCTCAAAAAAGGCAAGAAATGTGGCAATTAATCATAGTAATAAATATTGTTATGAACATTTAGAATGTATTTAAGTGAGTTAACAGGTGCAACAGATTTTATCTTCTGTTTAAAAATGGATCTGAGTAATTCAGGTATTAATGAATCATGAACTGCTTTTTGGCAATGCTTTAGGAGCAGGAGCGGGAACTGAAGATGGTTGTTATAAAAACACGGCTGTAAACATTTTCAACATGATGCTCTCCAAGAAACACAGAAGTACAATTACTGAAAAAATAACCTAACAACAGCTGGATTGCACAGTGCTTACAAATATTTACTCTGCATAAGAATCAAATGTTGCTTACATATGCACATAAAAATTGCAATGCTAGGAATAAGTTCACTGTTACTTTTGAGACTAATGACATTCAAGAAAAATTACACTAGAAAAAATAGAGAAAAAAAGCACACTTGAAGTGTTCAAGTTACTTCTGTTTCATAATATTGGGGTCAAGTAATTCTTTTGCTTTCCTAAACCTAGATAGGTTTTTGGATTGTTTTTTTTCCCACATTTCATTCCACGCCTTGCAAGGCAATAGAACAAGCTTTGAAAAACATGAAAGCGTGGTTTTTAAGAAGCACCACACTGACAGGAAAATCTAGTTCCAGGTGTATTTCACAAACTACATGAGTTATTTTAAACTAGACATATTTCAAAATTGTCACTGTTGCTTAAAACAGACCAGTGTTTTCATTTAAAGACCACAGAAACAATAAGAATGTCAGGTAAAAGTATTTATGCCCAAAAAGTCAACAACACTCTTAAATTTAGCCAAACAACTCTCAAAAATTATTAACTTCTCGTTTAAGGCCACCACAACACCAAGTTTGATGAGGTCAAATGTGTGCCCTGCAATATTTTTTAAATTATTTTTCATTGTTAACAAATTTTATGATAAACAAATTCTTAATAATAAATTACGCTGCAAATTTATATGAACCATTTAGAATTCAGCATGTCAGCTTCTGTATAAGAAGGCCAACCCAGTACCAGGAAGAGGAATAGAACTAATATTTTCAACATAGATCCCGCCTCTCCTCCCTCCCCCACCAAAAGTTTGCAGAAGTTTCATACAATTATTTTAAAAGGCAACCAAAATTCATGAAGCACTCCTTATTGAAGGAGACATACATCAAAATGCAGCTTTTAGTTCTTTCGTCTCACAGTAAGCTACAGTTATAATTGTGTAGAGTGTGTGTAGAAGATACTTTGACATTTGGCACATTTTATATCAAACCCCTCTTTTGAAAATTGGATAGGAAAAATGTAATGTGATATCAGCTTAACAAGAGTTTTGTACTTACCAGAATTATGGCAGTAGTCCATATACTGTGGAATTTGGATTGTAAAGGCCACCAAATCTGGAGCTAAAAGAGATTCTGGCTTTCTACTCTCATTGAGCCATTTACTGCTGTGTAAGTCTCTGGTGTCAGAAGGGCCTTGAATTAAAGGAATCAGCTTCTCTTTTCCACCATCACCTAAGATAAAAATTAGATTCCTTACTACTTTTAGTGTAACAAGATAAATTTTCAAGACAAACATTCACTAGTCCAAAGAGAACATCTATTAATTAACATTGTTAATACAGAATTAAAAGAGCAGCATCAGAAAAACTTTAGAACAACCAATTCATGTTTATCCTGTGAATGCCTCAACATCCAGGAGGAGTTGAAAAAAATTAATCAATTATCTTTAAGACAGTAGTTTCCTTCCCAATTTTATAAAATAATCTATTTAACCATCACCATGAACTTAATTTAAGGACACTCAATTTTTAATGTTCTTGACCTTAGTGCTTTTATCCATAAAGTCATCACAGACATCAATAAGTTCCTGCATGCTCCTCAGGAAAAATTGTATTAAAGCAGTGAAAAGAAAAAAAAAAAAAAAAAAAAAATCACAGAGTCCTCAAAAACTTTACAAGCAAAATACATACCTGTAGCATTAATGGAAAATGAGGCATTAAAGAATCAAGCGAATACATTAAAATTATGCTAATGATAAAGCTAGGTGAACGTATCTCTATTTTTTCTTATTTCTAGATTAATATTTGTCTCAGCAGAAATAAAAATCAATTTTTTTAATTCACTGTAAAATTTGACTATACTGAGGCAAGACTGGATCATCATGACATACTTAATAACAACAAAACCCCCCCAAAACAGAATACAAAAACCCCTCTCTGATTCATAGGAACAATGAGTAAATTCTTGTTTCAGTAACTCCCCTTGTAAAAAGCAAGGCCAATTCTCCTATACAGGCAATAAAGTTTTACATGGTCCAGCTGCACATACCTGGGGCTTTGGCACAAATTTTTATTGATCCCACGGTCCCAGAGGCACATTTGACCAATGATGTGCCGCAGTACTTCAATTCAACATTCTGGATTGAGCCCTCAAGAGTTGGCAGGGGATTCTTAGATTTCACACCTAATAAAAGAAAACTGCAAATGTACTAGCCTGTTGAATTTAAATATTTTTATATTCCTTCACCAAGGCATTTAAACTTAATTATATTTTAATTATCTACCTTAGATGTTCTTACAGCATTTTTGTTGTGATTCACAGGTTTTAAATGAAAGTGAAAGAATTCTGCATGTGGGTTTTCTAATACAAACAGTTATGCAGGAAATATATACAGATACTGTGAGGAAAACACACAAGAACACTTAGAAATCGAAATAACAAATATGCATATATACACATAGATACACTTCTGTTTTTAATTCATAAGTGCCACGTCAACTACTCTCCTTCATGTTTTTATTACAACCTTTTAATTTCAGGATCTTAAAATGACTAAGTGTTTTCAGCTTTTATTTAGACAACATTTTACTCAGTAGCTATGTGAAGCATTTTAAATCCATGCAGCTGAGCAGCACAGAAGGCCAACGGCACACTTGCCATTTTCAGCGGAAACTGGAGTTCAGACCTTGCCTTGGGTCACAAGTGGAAATAAGTTTTGGTGGTCTTTCCTCAGCCCCCATCTGTGAGCACCAGAAAATTACTGCACCACTTGGAAGAAGTCAGTGCTACTGGCAGTCACTTCTAAAGAGCTGCCCAGAATTGTGGCAGAAGCAGCAGGGGATTGTACAAGCCAGGACTGAGATATGTTGGCAGAGCTTGAGGGCAGCCCCCCAAAACAGCCCCAGAGCATAGGTGGAAGAAGCCAGCCCTCCAAATCTGTACAGCACTGCCTATCAGAAAAAAACCCATAAATTCACTTGCAAATTAGAAATAAATAGTTTCAACACCTGTAAGAAGCATGAAAGGAAAAACTAACAGAAGTTGCCTTTTTTATGGTTTTTTTTTCCCCTCATGCAGAAGCGACTAGGAATTCGTCAGTTAAAATTGGCAAGCAGCTTGTTAATTATGCAAACATTAGTGTAATTATGGAATCATTTCCTCTTGTATGTAACATAGAACTTGTTCCAAAATCCATAATTATGCAAGGAAAGTATTTTGGAATCTCAGGTAAAAAAATAATTTTTATACATATTTCAAGATGATTACACACTTTAAAGAAATCTAATTATCTACTGAATCAATTAATTAGGTTTTTTGCAAAATCTCTCAAAGACTTAACCCAAAGAACAACTTTTAATACATATTAACTAGTAAGGGAAAAAAAATCCTAAAAGAATATGGGGAACAGAAGATTTCCGATTAAAATTGATAATTATGCTCAGTTCATTGTGCCTATTCCAGTTCCTAAAGATTAAAGAGGATTTCATAGTGCATATAAAGTCATTTAGCAAGTAGTCTTCTTGATATATATTCAAGTGTTTTCTGGTAAGATATTAAAATAATTTTTGAATAAAAAGTACTTTCCAAGATGAAAGAAAGAAGAAACACATGAAGGGACACACAACATATGGTAAAGCAGACTGCCATCTGAAAGTAGGTTCCACACTCTAGGTATACTTTCTTATCAAAATTTAACCTGTCTTCTGTCTTTGAGGCATGTCCAGACTTTTCCTAATTTGTGACTCAGGAAGGCTTCAGGCTCAAAGAATACACATTGAAACTAATTTGTGTGTTGTCCATTACAACACCCCATCAGTTCTCAGTCTGAAAGACCAACTACCAATTTCTCTTGTGAACAGACTCACATTCCCATTTTTGTCCAGGGTAAGCCTCTTTTAAAGCTGAAAATCCCCTTTGATCTAAGGCATGGTATCTGACCCAATGCATGAATTTGTCAAAAGAAACTAGGATATCTGTAGGCATTTCTTCCTCTTCATAGTTCCTATAAATATGTGCAAAATAGACGCCATTGCATTCAAATAAAAATAAAATTAAAGAAAAATAGAAAAGAAAAAAGAAAAAAAGAAAAAATCGTTTCCTCCATCTTCTGCCAATTCCAAAACAAATACTATTAAACTGTTAGTAGCAGACAATATTACAATTAAAGCAAATCAAACTGACATCACAATTTGACCATCTTTTAAGTCCTCTTAAAACTGTCAGTTTCTTGCTGTTTTCATTTTTTCAGCAATTCTTTTAAAAATCAAAATAAAAGGTGCGATGTCCAATACATTTCTCTCACTTCACTATGGAAGACTAAGTAGTTTTAAAACTAAATGATTTCCATAATGAAGTTTTCTTTTAGATACATTATCCTGGACAACTTTGCATTGAGACTAAAACTGTCCGTGTTACTTACATGCATAACTTACATTTTAGTTTAGTGTCCTATTTGAAAAAAAGGAACCAAGTTTAGTGTGATCATGATCGCTGTTTGTTTCTGTTTACTTCTATTCCCTCACCAAGTAACTTCTGGACTTATTGAAATTCAGCAAGACATGACAGCATTATCCAAGACATTTATTTTCTACAACCTTCAGGAAAACATGAGTGCATCTGCCCTCCTTAACTCACCAGTCTTCATATTCATGACAGTCAGCAAAGTGTTGCTCAAAGGAGCCAATGAACTGCTTTTCACCCAGCCAGCACTTAGGACCATGATGAGAAGCCAGGCAAGCTTAATGGCTTGGCCTTAAAGAAACACACAAACCCTTAACACGTGGCCCTAGATAATTAACAATCATATTTTAATGCATATGAAGAAGTAACTGGTAGCAGTAAAAAGCTGGGTTTTTTGTGTTACAGGGTCAAGGTACACACTTCGTCCATTGTTTTCAACTATTTGAACAGAAAATAGGAAAGTACTGGGAAAGCGAAGCGTACTCATGCCCTTCCTTTTCTATGTTGGTTTGATGTCAAACAGCAACCTGCTCTCACAGCTTCAACACCTGATAACTACAGCACACCACAGTAACCAAGGAGAAGTTGCCAGAACATTCCACTCAGGCTTCACAGCAGATGGATATTCAAAAATCCCATTTATTAATTACTGAACTCCTATACAGAGAACGCAATAAGAAACTTAGAATGTCTAACCAGACTTTCATCACAAAGACAAAAATCACCTAAGCTTAAGGTGACTGTCCTTGCCAAGTTATAAATCTTTTTCAAGGCACAGAAAGTTCAGAGACTTTTAGTGAACCATTTCTAATGAATTGGTTTAAAATAGGAGGCTATTTTCTTCAGTGTCCGAAAATTTTTGGAAATTATTAACCATCTCTCATAAATGTGCTAAATTGGCAAGCTCAAATTCTCTGCTCTACAGAGAAGAAACTTTGTTTCCTTCATATGCCACTATCTGTAGTTTCTATCCCTGTAACTTTAGTTCCTCCCAGAATGGTCTCCCTTATTTCGTTCATCGTGATATTATTATAAAATGAAAGTCTCAACGGTTGTTCACGTAAATAAAACACTTCCTTAAATACCTATTTCAGCAAATAAATGCTTAAGCAAGCAAAGACTAGAGCTTCCTTCCCTCTCCTCAATGTTTATGAACTTTTTCTAAGTAGTGTTTTAAGGGATTGATTGAGCATGAAGATGTTCAATCTCCTAGATAAGAAATGCTCCATGCCTCCATGTGCTAACTGAAATTTTGTATGGAGACACACAGACCACAACATTTTAATTAAGACATTGAACATGAATTTGAACAGACACTAGGAAAACCAAATCTACCATTGCAAACAGCAAACATTATGCAAATTCAACATCCTGCAAATGAAGTATGAGAAAGGCTTATTTCCAAGGTGCTAAACAAGAGAGTAGAACTTGTGCTGTGCTCATTCTTCTGGAATCTCACATGCAAAAGCACAACTCGGATTTACTGGACTTTGTTGCTCAGTGGAGTAAAATTAGGGCAACGTGTTTTTTAATGTAAATCATTTTTTTCTTCAGTTAATTTATCATTTTCACCAGGAACAGGGGAATCAAACACTTAATGGAGAGATACATATGCCAGTCACCATCAAATGTAATTTATGGCTCCTTCCAGATACATTTTCTAGATGTCTGGCTTTTTTTTTTTTTTTTCCTGGAAACATCTTGCCCATTGTAGAATGACTTGAAGTAAAAATCCAGTGTTTCCTTCCCAATACACAGCCATGGGTACACTTGGTGATCAAGTATATTTCGCTTGATTCAGACACATAGGATATATCACATCACCAAAGACTTAAAATCTGTTCTCTCCATAGAGTAGAACCCAAAAATAGGCAGAAAGGTTTTCTAACTTAAAATCTACTATACTTTGACAATTTATACCTTGCAAACACTAACTTTTAACTCCAAGCCTGAAGAGCTATTGTGTTCCAGGTACATGTACAGAAACATTGTGCTGTCAAGAAAGATCTTCCCACACTTTGAAACAGGTATTCACATCCTCCCTCCAGCTTTCCAGGTATAGCTTTGGTCTGTTCCATGTACATAATGCAACTACACAGCTTGCCCCAAGTTCCTGCATTCAGTGTCATTCCATGAGCAAGCAGGGGGGAAACAAATAGCTAAAGGCAGGTCACAACCATGTCTTTATAGATCAGCTCAGGATTTCTTCTAGCAAGCCTAGAAATCTAAGCGCTCATTTAATTTAAGGCCTGTTTAAAAACATTACCTAATTAATGATTTTACCAACGAACATCTTTTACCAATCCATTTGTGATAAGGGAAATTTGCCATGATTACTAGCAAACCAAGAAACAAAATCCAAACTGATCATAACAAGCACAGAAAACCAGAAAAGAAGTATGTTACTGATTCCGAGGACAAGAGTCAGGACTGTGTGCCGCCAAATCCCTGAAATACAATAATTCTTTAGAAAGATCATAAAAGAACTGCAAAATGTGAAATAGGAAACAAGTAAGGCATGACAAACTTCTAGAAGTAACTCCACATGAATTGTCTCCACATTTATTCTGTGGCTTCAGAAGGAAAAAATTCAATATTTAAACCATTAAGTACCAATAAACTACGGTTTGGCAACATGATATAGTAAAAGACTGTCACATACTTGTCAAAATTATTTCAAACAATAAAAAGATAAATCCATGAATAAAAGTGAGGAGCTATTAACTAAATGAAATACCATTGAAGCATAAGTTTCACTGGAATCATGACAAAAAATGTCAAATCATTTTCACAGAAACATATATTTAGGTTTTACATGACTAACACAGAAAATCTAGTAAACAAATTGAAGCATAAGAGAAACCTCATTTCTTTCCTGAGAGATACTCATCTGTGTTCAGTCTCTGCTTAGGCAGTGCTCAGTGAGAACTTCTGGAAGTCTGTATTGGACTTGGTTAGAGAGATGGCGCTTCTGAGGAACTCCAAGCTAAAACCAAACTTAATTCCTTCCTCCTTTCAGAAAGAACATAATAGAAGCCACAAAGACCAGCTCTAACTGGCACCAGTCCTATTTCTCACGTTCAAAGCATTGGGAGAGCATAAAGCTTTCACATTCTCATTTGCAATAAAACAGCAGCAACATAGGAACTTCAACATCTCTTTCAATCATTCTGCTTTCTCACACAAACGACCTGAAAACACAGGAGTGTTGTGTCTAAGGTTCCCTCCTCCATTCCCACACCCCCCACTTCCTTTTTTTAACTGGAAAAAAAGAAAAAAAGAGAGATTTTTCTAAAATGTAAAAGCTGGTGTATAAGTATTTTCTGTAGTTTTTCCATAGTAAAATTGAATCTTTGCACTGAAGTACCTCAAGCATCTTTAGTGTGTTCACAATTGCATGTTTTCAATCTGTCAACATAGCCTACAGACCATATTTTGCAACCCTAATGCACATACTCACAGGCTACTCTTTTCTTTCTTCTTCAAAACAGTAATTCAGGAAGCTTATTTTAAGAAACTGTCAAGGTAAAATTGGGTGTTTTTTCTAACTCAACATGATTTAACATCACAGTTTCTATTTTGATTATCAGGTTTTTTTTCATATAACTGTGTCAACCAGCTTTTAGTCTACATATCACTATTCTAAGAAATTATTGCTTAATCCCCACCCGCTCCCAAGACTTAACAGGGCAAGAAGATTACGGTAGACTTGTCTTGCATTTAACATATTGTGAACTGGACAGATTTTCTACTGACTTGAGCTTCTGTGCCAGAGCTCCACATTTAAGACAACTCTGCCCTAAAAAATAGCTCTGATTTTATTTTCTCTTCAACCACGGTACTAAATGAAAAAGTAAATGCATGAAAGGGTGAAATTTAGTGACAGACTGAAATACTCCTTAAAGACGGTCAAACTCCTTTGCTCTTGGGCAACAATGATAAAATATTTATCAATATAAGTATGTATCATTCTCTTTATCAGAACATAAGTTGCTAAAAGCACATGTTACAATCTCTCTATCTAATCACTTATATCCTCAAACTGCCTGTAAACTAATTAAGTTTTCTCCATTGCCTAAATACTAAACAAGATGCAGGATTCATCATTATAAACAGAGATTTATATATTGCAAAATACTTAACAGCTTGCTAAAGAACAGCAGCATTTCAACTATAAGGGGGAGTCAAAAAAGACAAAATCCTGTTTCAACATTCCTGTTTCAAGATATCCCACACTATAGCCTTCAAATAGGTTCACATTTGCCTTAACTCTTGATTTTTCTAAAATTATGTTTCAAATGGAGAGATAAATAAGAAATGTGTGGTTCAAAAACTAAAAACCAATATTGAAGAAAACATAGAACATTTGGAGTAATATGCTTAAGGCATTCTAGGTAAGAGGAAACTTTAAATATTCCTTATTGATGATCTGAAATGCACAGAATCTCTGAATCATTTATACTGGAAAAGACCTTTAACATCATCAAGTCCAACTGCAAATTAGTATTGCCAAGTTCAGCAAAAGAAGTAATCAGATGACCAAACACCCTCCTCCAGGTACTTTTTACAGTGCAGCTGGAGGTGATGTTAGGGAAGACAAGGCTGAAAATTTTAACTATGCCTCTCTTCTAGTAATAGAAACATTCCCTTATGGACCTACCATAACTCCAAGTGTGCTGTTTCCACTTGCAATTGTACCTAACACTGGAGCTCAGCTGGACAACAATTTGCAAGTGTTGCATATTGACTCTAAGCTTCTCGTGTGATTAGCAATATTTATTTAAACTACTAGTATGTAGTGTTTGCTAAGTTTTTTCAGGATAGAAAACGTGGGGGGTGAAGATGCCAATCTCACTAATAGCAATCACTCTGTGATAGAAATCTGCCACAAAAACTGCACTGGAGTTGATAGAGGCACAAAGCTGGGCTTGAGTGCCGTGAGAGCAGGGGAACAAGGTGGGAACAGCTCTACCTCAGCTGCTGTAGCAAAAAATAGGGAAAAACCAGGGCAGCTCAGACAGTGGGTTGTAGACTTGCAAGCAAAGGTGGGGCTACGGAGTGGGAAGCAGCTGTCCCCTGGCACAATCACAAACCCCTCTGCCATGAGCAGCCTTGACCTCATCCCACACCACTAGACTTCTGCTCCCTGCTGGACTGTGATCTTGTTGATCTAAACAGCCAACAACACTTAGAAAAAGAATACCATTTTCCATCTTTAGTAGACAGTATTGTAAATAACTCTAGAACTTCGCTGTGAAAAGTGAAGTTTTGGGCAATTTATTATTGTTAACCTCATTATTGCTAACATTCTGCCTATTTAGGCATCACCAATTATAAGCATACTTAAATGAAGCCATTATTTTGGATTTGGCAATATGACATTGGTCAGGACACAGGATTAAAGTAGGTTTAATGCTATTCTTCCTGCTGTCGTAAACATAGGTTCAAAAAGAAAAGGACTGATTTCTCTGAGCAATTCAACAGCTGCATTTCAGATACTCTGTATCATTTGAGACAATTGATAGAAGTCAGAGTTGATGCATTAAAATAACTTTTGTCTTTTTGTCAAGAAAATGCAAAAAAACCTATCAAAATCTGGATTGTAACTCTAGAAAAGCATGTCCTGTCAATCCTCATACCTATGTGTTGTCAGTAGACAAATGGTGAAGTGGCACGGATACAAATGCTTCCAGGATATAGATAAATAAGAACTTGAGAAACCAGCACAGTTAAGTATTTGAGGCAAGATCCTGAAAAAGATGAAGGCAGATAGATAGATGGAGGAAAAAGCTCACGATTCACATCCTCAGTAAGACACCCTTTGGTTGGAAGCCATGCAATTGGTTGCTTCCATCTAGGTCATACAACCCTTCTATCCATGTCAAATACAGTAGTTTTGCTGTATCTGAGGATAATAATAGCTCATGCCAAATGTCAACATGTAAAATATATGAAAACACTTTCACTCATTAATAAATGCCAATAGGATCTCAAAAATCTGAAATGCATTTGCTATCTAGTCTAGTTCAAGTTCAATCTAATACTAGCTCGAAGGGCTTATCTTCAAACACATTAAGCAAAAAGTGCAATTTATTTTAGATTCTGGATTAAAGTCTGCATTTTAAAACTCTTAGTAAAAAGCTGGGTAGCAACTAAAGAGAAACTTTCTAGGACAGCAAATTGTAGGATGAAAGAACAAATTCTCAGACAAATCAGAGCTCATCTTAGACCTTATCATCTTCTGTTGCACCTGCACAGCTCTTTTCTCTAAGGCACATTTACTCAAGTAAGCTATTTGGCAACTATAAAACTAATGAACATTTCCTATGAGTTTGCATTGCCTTTAAAAAGCCTCCTTCAGCAGAACAGATTCAAACCTTACAGTGCTATGTAACATACTTACAATGCTAAAGACAAGAAGTGCCAAGTATCACCTGGACCGACCCATGACTGAGCTTCCCTGTAACACATGTGACACCTGGTCACCTGCTTGCTGTCAAACACAATGTCCAACGGCTGAAATGTCTCACAGGCTCAGTTGGAGCTTTTTGAATATAAGACAGCACAGTTACAGACCAGTAAAAAGGTAAACAAGATGAGGATTCTAGAGAATGGACATAGTAATTCTTTAAGCAGTAAAGAAACTGCAAAGGTTCATAAAAATTCAAAAGAAGGTCAGATGCTTTCAGTAACAGTATTATCAAAAATAAAGAACATCTAAAGTGTAATCATTAACAGTTAATTTCCTGAGTTGCTAGGCATGGGGGAGAAACAAAAGAGAATGTTAACATCCCTCAGTTGCGGAGTGAAGAAAGCTCAGAGACACGTGATTTTAAAAGATGGATTACAGAGATTGCTGCTACAATCACTGACTGTAAATGAGTAGGAAATGGCAGGAAAACAGTAATTCAGACAGAGTGGGTAAGTAAAATATGACAGAAATTAAACTGAAATATTAAAATACAGTATATCAGAATTATCATGAACAATCTTCCCATGATTGTCCTTCTCAGAGAGTTTAAGCTGCTTTAAATAAAAGGTCTGAGTTTTCCCCTTCATATGTGATTTTCCATGCACATAGATGACAATATTTCACTTTCATTAAAGATGAGAGTTTTTTCTAACTGGACTATCATTCTTATTCACAATTTTCTATTATCACACTGCATTTCTTTATATTGCTGTACTCCTTCCAACAATTTAATATACACTGTTCAGGATATCAACTTAAAAACACAGTGCTCTAATTTTAACGAACATGTTTTTATTTTCTTTTAAATAGTCTATGCAACTCCTGAGGACTTAAAGAAAACAATACATTTAGTGTCTGGAATGGCAGTTTCTTACACTAGGAGGATATTAACCTTTAATCCTTGAAATCATTAAAGAAATGTTTGTAGTAATATTTTTAGCCTCTTTATCTGGTCAAAGTATTGGAAGTTAAGTCGTGTCTGTACAAACCAATCATTTCACCAGCAGTTTTATATTTCTTTAAAGCCTCATATAAAAAGCACCTGCTTAAAGTGAGTAATGGAGTTTTATATTCATTGCACTTAGGAACAGCGTATGTAACCTATTCCGTTTTCCTCCCTTGTGGAATATATTTCAGCTTATATTGCACAGCACATTACCGATGTGTATAAAGACCCTCTGATCAGCAATTTGGACTGCAGACAGCAACCTGCATGAATACACTTTTTTCCCCCTTCCTTAAATACAGTATCCACTTGATTCACCAACACAAATTAAAACCATCCTTTAAAGATGATGATCTCACCTTTACAGTGAATACATGAAGCCCATGCACAGAACACCACAGCAATGTCAGGCTGCAATCTGCAGCATACACCCTGCACAATCAACAAGCTATACACGTGCTGTCAGCATTACAAAGAAAGAACCTAGTATATCATCTTTCCTGGCTAAAGAATAGAAAATCTGCATTTAGTGTGATTAATTTTTGAAATGTTAAAAACCTTGATGTCTATTAAGATACAAAAAATAGAAGAAAATACAAATGCTGTAACACAGCACATATTAAAGACACAATTTTATCTTGGAATTTGCATTTTGTCAGAAAACATGAAAAACTATTTCCGTGCTGTAGCTTATCAAAGCACATGCTTGTGATATCTTCATAGTTGAGAAATCTAAAGAATTTTTCAATTCAGCCTCAGCATCAGGTTTCCCTTCAGAACTGAGCGCTCGATTTCAATAATACCATGAACTTGAAATAGTTGTACAACAGTAGTCTTCAATTATGACAACACTTATGCTGAATTCAAGTAATATAGGAATGATTGTAACAAAAATAACATATTTTAATTTTTTAATTAATAAACCAACAGTGGCTTTTAATGGGACAAAAATAAGTTTTGTAAACACACTTGCATGATTATCAATGGTAATCATGAATTCATCGTAATACGTATCACTATATTACAAAGTACATTGATTTCCATGTATTTCAAAGCAAAATAATTTATTCCCTGTGCACAGAATCATATCATCATGAAAGCAGATGCTACTTTAGAGTAGACAGTTACTTTTTGCATCTTCTTCCACCCACAATCTCTCTCTGCTGCTAAGTTTTAAGTAACATGGAAAATAAATTTGCCAGAACTTAAACTAGGCATAGAATTACCCATCAATATTATTGCACATAAGTACTTACTCAGTGAACTAAACAGGAAGAAGGGCTATATTACATTAGCTTGATTAGTACCTCATGGAAGGCTGCAGAAGTTTTGAGGTCAAGGCAAGTTTACTGAGCCCATGAAAAGTGGAAAGAATAGATATTCTATAGTCACACATCTGAGGTAATATCTGTGATTGGGCAATTGCATGTTTTCTAATTTATTGTAATTAGGTTAGCACTACAGTAAGCTTGACTGCTACAAACTTCTCACTCTGATATACTTTGTACAGTAAATATTGATAAATCTACCCAATATGAAAATATCTAAGAGAGGACGTCAAAGTTAAAATTAAATCCTGCTAAATCTTCACATTATCTTTGAATGATAACCAAAAGAAATTTTGAAAAGAAAAAATAGTCAGACTTTTAAGTCAGAGGAACAATACTATGAACTTACTGTTTTAACAATGCTGTTTCTTTTCCCAATTAGACTTCCTTAGCATAACTAAAAATCTGTATTAAATGTCCTTATCGGTACTGTAACTCAGCTTAGTTTATAAAAAGGAGTGCTATATGAATACCAGTTGTATGCTTTTCAACAGAAGGATGTAAACTTATTTAGCGATCTGTTTTTCTCTTTCATCTTATCTCTAGTTTCTGTGTAGATTTATAATGCTCATTGTTTCCAATTTTAACAAATCACCTAATGGCAGAAAGGAAAATATGTTAACCTTGGAATTATTTGCAGTTGTAGAAATCCCTTTTGTCTGGCTCATGCAAGGCCTGCAATCTGTTTTAAACACAGATTGTCTGTCTTTTGTCTGACAGCCACCAAGCTGCACAAATTACTTTCTGCCTGTTCACCTGTTTGCAGCTGTGTCTGTAAGCTAAGGATTCTGTAGTTTGACTTGAGCAACCACTCTAGGATTGATGACATGTGCTGCTGATAAACTGAGCAATTTGAAGAAATTACTGGCTAAACTTATTGAAAGACATCTGTGCATGAGCTGAGAACTAGAAGCCTTCAGTTGTGTGTTTGCAACCTGCAGTGGCGGCAATCTGTTTGAAGTGATATCCTTCTGTAACAGAGCTGGTCCTGCCACAAAATAACTGAACCATCTTTGCAACGTATTTCTTCCCCCAACAACAGAATTCTACTCTTTTGGTCTTGAATATACCTCCTAAACAGAGGATATAACAACAATTAAGACTTCCTATACTCATCTAGCAGAAGTAACTTCTTTTGAAGTGTTTCCTTTTTCCACTGAGATCTGGCATTCTGTGTTGTTTCCCAGCCCTCTGCTCACAGACCAGTTCTCAGCAGTTAATGGTAGTTTGAGCATCTCACAGGCACCCTTATTATGTCAGCCAGCAGGACATGCCTTGGCAGTATTATGGGGGTACAGCTCACCTCTTCAGCTAACTAATAGTGATGCCCGAGGTTTCTGGTCTAAAATTCAGTCATCAAAAAACTCTACTTCTAAACCATGTGAACCTGGATAATGTTTGAGCATCTTTGCAGATGTTCATTTTGAGCACAAGAAGCCCAAGACCGCGCTCTCAGGGTGAGCATGTGCATGCATATGTGCATATGTATGAAATTCTTTTGCTTTAAAAAAACTCCACCAGCCTGGTGAGCTGCGTGTGATGGCTAGCCAGCTCTAAGCTGTGCACTACATTGAGCAAAATAAATTCCTAAGTCCTTTGGGACACATTCTATAGTGATATAATTCAACGTTGCTCCCTTTTCCTTTGTTCTTACACACGTAGCAAAAATGCATTTCAAGTATGCATTGTGACAGAGCAAGCCAAAGCAGAATTCTGCACATCTTCAAATGTTTTAGTAGCCCAGAATAAACAACAAATTAAAAACATAACTAAAATTTCTCCACATAGTAATGCGAAAAAAATTAATTGAAGGAAAAGTGTGTTAAGCCTAAAAAAGTAGCTAAGTGCTTAGAGAACTTCCAGTGAGCAGTCAAAAGCACAAAAGTTGTCCACTTTCACATCTGCACATTAACCCTCTCTCCCCCACTAAGTCTTCATTTTAGGCATTTTAAAAGGATTAAGCATGCAGTACTTAAGTACCAAAACAAACTATTAATTTCACCTTGTTGTCTTTACAACCACTTCATACCAAAAGCCAACCTACTGACCAAAATCATCAAACTATCAGAACTCGTATCTGTGCTATTTGCTAGCTTTAGCAAATCAAATTAGTGTTCCATTTTAATTTCTTTAGTATTTGGAAACAGGTATTACCTTTAAAAGTATCTTCACAAACAAGGTTTACTAACAATGATAACAATTTTCAAAATACATATACATTTGATGAAAAATTATCACTGTGCTCAAGAACATTTGAAAATAGGAAAGTAAAGCTTTCAAGTTAAGTAGCTATATAAATTGGGCTTTCACATTTCAGAACTCATAAACTGGATTCACCACAGAGCTGAAGTGACTTCCTGGAAAAAAGAATATATAGCATAGTGTATATGTATACAATAAATCAAGTCCTGATTATGTGCAGCTAAAATCTATACATCAGCAACAATAAAACCTTTAAAATACCATGCTACAGCAGATAGCTAAGTAAATACAGCACGTTTTTATCTTTAGCATCTATGCATATTGTGCATTCGAGCGTTTTTAATGTCAGCTTTTATTTTAAAAGAGCTAAGTCGTGAGAACATTCTTATGTACCACTTCATAACTCTGACACCAAGTATGTATAAAAAGATTAGCCTTTATTTGGTATAAAATCAGTTGGCAGTTTTACATCTGTGCAATGCAACATAAATACCCCAGCTGGCATCTCAAGCTCACACACATATGGACTTCAAAACAGAAACTTCCTTATTTGCAGCACTGCCAGGGTAATTTTGTATACTCTGCATACTACAGCTATTTGTCAGGCCCCTGCAGGTGTGCACTGCACATAAACACACAGCTGTAGTCTAGCAAGCCAAGTGTTCCATCAAACACATAAAGGGAGACCTCAGCAGCTGGATTAGTCATCCCTGCAACAGGTCCAGAGAGAACAATATGGGTTAGTATTTTTGGAAAAGCATGGATGGTAAATTTATGATTATGCTGGCCTTACCAAATAACTGCTGGATTGTGTCATTTTTATGCAATGTCTACTTATTAAAGTTTTTGTTAGAATGGCTGGAACAGACCGAATATTTTTTAGTTTTTAATATAAACAATAAGGTAGTTTATGTATAAAATAGTTTATTAAGTGCAAAATGTTAAAAGGTTTTCATGCTAGTGGTTGGTTTTTGACAGATGTTACAATTATTTGTATTGGCTTTAACAGACAAATCGCTGGAATCAATTATAGTTAGTATATCAAAGTTTCTTACTAGTTATATATTATGCTTTGTCACATTTACTATAGCCACATAGGATTTTTCTATTTCGTTTTTGCTGTAACTGCCTAGATCACAGGTGAATTCCTAAAAACACTTGATAAAGACAAGTGCAGAATGAACACTACTGTGATTAACTTGCTTATTTAAACTGATTTTAACGAATTTTAAAACTCAACTAAAATTACTTTCTCTCAGTACTATTTGGAAGACATCAGCATCCAGAGAATTTCACGGTGGTCATACAGATGTTACAAATATTTTAATCAACCAGAAAAAGCAGTAAACTTAATTTTATCCAAGTTTCCTTTAAGAAACTTCATATGTCAAAATCAACAATAAAAAGAATCAGTAAGAAAACGAACAAAATTTTTAAAAGCATTTGCCACCTATTTATTCAGAATGGTCACTGTATGGTACGTATTTTAGCATTTTAAAATTGCCTCAGAAAATATGAGAAACCATGAATGCTATCAGGACTAATCCTAGATTAATTTCATCCATTAAACTTCTGAGTTCAAATATGCAGGCATCCGTGCTTGCTTCTCTTTGGTGTTTGTTTGGAAATACAAACATTTACCAGACCTTGCATCCTGCTCTCTTTTCTGATGGTGACATGTTTACACACTCACAATAGCTCTTTCAAATTTCATGTGCTGAGGGTAAGATATCAATTCGACACCTTGTTACAGTAGACACTGACCAGCACTGAGAATAGAACTGTTTTTCCTTGCATAGACCAGGACTTTGGCAGCACCTGGGAACACTATGAGCAGGAATCCATTCCCAACTGCCCCTGCTTCATTAAGGTAATTGCATCATTTCAAGAAAGAAGAGAAGGGGCTTCCTAAAGGTCACTTTCCTAAACATGACCTAATGACATTTCAAGACCACGTATGTGTCATCCATCAGGAATATCACTACTGGGGGCTCAGAAATGTACATGAAGGTTATGTTAATGTTATGGTAACATAAGATCTAATCATTATAATTACTGATACGTAACTAATAACAACATAGTCATTTCCTCATGTGTGTAAAGGGAGGTGTTTTTTAAAGCCAAACAGGTTGTAGTAAATGCTGAAAAGGCACCAGACTCAGATGAACAGTACTCAGCCATATTCAGTATAAAAAGCCACTAAAACATGTCATAACAAAATAAAAAAGAAACACTTCGAAACAAAAATGGCTATTTAGAATACAGGGGTATGAATCAACACATACAGGTAGCCAGGGCAACCACCAAACCACAGCTGAAATGCAAAGAGTAGATTTATTTCATTCCCTCACTAACAATGCTGGGTGGCACGGGCTCTGTTAGTCTCGGCTCATCCGAGCAGACAGAGGCACACAGGGACACGGGCTCCGTTAGGCTCAACTGAGCCCGGCAGGAGGGACCACTTCCTGTCCCAATATACCAAAGGGCTTCAGGCATGTGTAGCTTATCATAAGGCTGAGTTTTTTTGTTTTCTCACCCTGTCCCAGCAGGAGGCTTGGGCATGTTTGTTAGAGTGTGTTATCTCTACATAGGAATTCTACTTCTCAAGACAGGCAGAGGATGAACTTCACTAGGCATAAGAAATGGAGTTTTCCCACCCTGGTATTCTTAGCATTCCCATCAGCAAGGCCACTTGAGCAAATTTACTATCCTCCTCACCATTCCTCCCACTTTTAACCCTTTTCTTCCAACATAGGATAAATGTAAAAGGCAAAGTTAATTATTCCTCTTCATTGAAACAACTCTCTTTCCAAATCAAAACAGAAAATGTATAACTTCAGGGATACATATTTTGTGCCCATCTTGGATCTACAGCCTACAAAATACATGTAATAAAGCTTTAAAAATGGAATTACTAATCTGGTAAACAGAATGCAGAGTCCATATCAAAGATATAGTAATAAATGGAATATGGCAGAAACTGACTGATGGCTTGAAGGCAAAGTTTTCAAGATTTAATGGCATACTGCACCACTGATGAAAAAGCTACATTTAAAAGAACAATTGCTTTATTAAAATTACCTATAACCTTAGTGTTTACAATAAATAAATTAGCCCTACTTCAGATAAAAACTTAAAGTATCTATCTTGAAAAACAGCTAAAGATGACCACAATATTATAGAGCAAAATATTGTGATACCCATAAAGCAAAACTGTGCCTTTCCAGAAATGCGACTTCTCAGGACATCTTAAAGAAAGTATTTTTGTGAAAGTTACAAAAACATTAAAAAGAGGAATTAGTGGTTTTAAGTAATAATATTATACAGTGAATTATAAAAGAATATAAATTTAAGAGGGAAAGAGAGCAAGAAGGACAAGGGGATTGGTGAGGGGTGGAATGTCCTAGTAAGAGACAGAAGACAAGGAAGGAGAGCCCTGAACACTCATAGTAGCATGGCTCTGCAAAAGAGGAAATCCATAAAAGCCAGCAGCACACCAGGACCTACTTCCCTGAGCAGACTAAATGTGCAACTTGGCTTAGCCTTGTTGTGTGTATGGATTTGAATGTGGTCTGAGCTCCAAGACAACCTGCTCCAATTTAAAAAAATTCTCTCTTCTTTGTCTAGAGATCTCAGATAAGCAAAGCACTTGCAACAAAAGCTGTTTTCCAGGAAGAAAAATGAACTTACTTGAAGTAATGGACAGGGAAATACAGTTCGTATGATGAAGGATGTGTCTATACAGCTACATGGCAGGGATGACTATATTATTTTTGCTTGCACAAGTCAAACCACATTTAGACTTTCTTCACTATCAAGTCATCGATACTTTTTTTCTTTTAATTTAAAACTCATATTCAAAAATTTGACTGCCTTAGCTGGCTGGCATTTTAGGTACAGTTGTATTATGCATGTCTTAATCAGATCCTGCCTAAGACTGTATCAAACCCTTTAGAAACACAAAAAACCAAAAATCTAAGGAAATAGCGTTATTTTTGAAATTCATTTTTTGCTGCAGATAGCATGCCGTTTAAAAAATTAAATTATTAAAATCTGAAGTATAGAAGAGCCTCACTTGGGAAGTATTTGAGAATACTGATCACCAGCACTACCTAGTAAGAGCATTTCATGTCTCCAAAATTTTTATGCATTCCCGTGCAATGTTAAGCCAGCAGACCTTGATAATTTAGTGAAGTAGATATACATTGTCTACTGCAGGAACATGACAAGATACTACTAAAACAGCAATAATAGAAAATTCTTGCAGTTAATCCACTGATGCTACACATTAAAGAAGAGAATGATAAGCAATTACTGGAAGGACACAATGGTTTCCTAAATTAAAGTTTGAGACTCAGCAGTGACAAATTTTAGACCACATCATCACTAACATATTTAGTGTTCTGTAAGAAACAAAAGAATTTTCCCTGTTTGCAAAGCCTACCAACTGAAAAAGATGGACTGTGCAGAGATACATTCCATTTAGATAAATAGATACAAATGCAGAAGTGGTTAAAAAGACTTTGTATTACAGAGAAACACAGGAAAGAAGTGCAAAAAAGTTCTACTATTATGGTCATTAACTTAGTTGAACTTTATCCTGGTAAACATTAGAATTGAAAAGCCACCCTACATATTAAAATGCTTGAGAAATGCGTCTTTCCTGTATGTCCAAAACATTTAAAAAACCTAATAATTAATAAAGAACTTCCTATATTGAGAACTATACTACTGTTGCCCAAACAGCTGAAGCAACATTACCCAATTGTAACCAATTCCAGACCCCTTTGGGCATCACACAGACCATGCTTACTTTTCTCTCTATTCCTACCTTCCTTTTTTCCCCTCCCATTCTTCTTAAAATACAAGCTATTTTATAGGGTGACTGTAATATGATACTATGATCATTGCAGATTGCAGTTAGAAACAGACCCTTCTAATCCAGCTGCTCTCCACTTCAACAAATGCCATTTAAAAGCTACTTCATAAAAACATTATTGCTTCATACTTAAAAGACATTAAGTCAAGATTTTGGAAATTCCATTCACTTGATTGTATCAGCAAGTGTACTATATGCTAGATTTATCATTAAAGCAAAATCCATGAGAACTGTTTTCCAGACTTCAGTTAATGCTCTTATGACACATTTGGCCAATGAAAGGGATGAAAACCAGTAGTGCTTTGAAGCAATAGCCAGTAAATGCCGCTGTGGTTTACCAAGAGTGGGATGCACATCATATTAGACCACAGTTAATGAAATTAAACCATTTCTTATGTTTTTTAAATGTGTCCTGTATTACTTGCTTGGAAACTACACAACTGCTTCATCTTTGAGATTTTACTCTTTTTTGGTAGTAAATTGTATCTCTTACATCTACTGTTAATTGAATCAGTAAGCAACAACCACTGTTTTGTATTTTATAATACTATTTAAGGCAAAATAACTTGATAAAAAAAGCTACATATTCTTTTTTTTCCACACTAAATGAAGTTTCTAACTTCATGTTCCTTACTCAAAGATCCAAGGGAAAGATTTCTGTAAGGAACAGAGCATAAAGTATTTACATATTACCTACTTGTATCAGATGTGCATTGATAAATAGTTTCCTTTCATAACATGCCTTACATAAAATGTGGATTTCATTTAATGCTTTCTTGAGAGAAAAAAAATTCTCCTGGCAAATATTTTAGTGAAATATATTTCTAAAGCTTTAACTCCAGTCAAGTATAATTTTTTCAACAAACAAATGAAGATGTTTATTTACCAAAATAAAACACTATTTGTCCTCTATTATCCTGAAGTCTCAAAGAACCAAAAAGATTATTAATCTTAGAAACCCATTTACTCCTCTAGCACTGCTAATTATTTACATATTAATTATAAATCTGTGGTTAAAGTCCAGCTAAATTAAATCCTTAAAGACAACCACATTTCTCAATTATATAGCAACGCATTGCATATTCTCTTATTTGCATCAATAAAACTACGAAAACTAGTATTTTTCCCTTGGACTTTGACAGAGAGCTCACAGGAGAAAATCAGTTTCTTTCTAGCAGTCCAACCAGCTGTTGTCTTAAACCAAGAACTCAATTCTCCTAAGCCCTTCAAACGGTGCAAACGCAGCTCTTCACACATTGCATTTTAGCAAGTTAATTTATGACTGAGCAATGTCAATGAACAAACTTTTCCAATTAGCATAATCAGTTAACAGTAAACTGAGGGATGGTCAATAGTCCAGGTCATCTTTACATTGCCCCACCATAAGGAGCCACTACTATTCTTCCAGAGGAATTATTATGCCATGATTTGGCTAGTTGTAGTCATCAGCAGAATGAGATCTATATGTGAGAGATTAGTAATTAAATGGCATCAAAACCAGTATGTAAGAGAAAAGACAAGTGGCAACAGCCCTTCTACTAATCCAGATCAGAAGAGCTACTGTCTTCTGCTCGCTCCTTAGAAACACTTTACTACATATTTGGAAAAACACTATTATAAAAATTGGAACTCTGATACTGGGGGTGGGGGGTTGGGTGGTGGCATGAGGAAATAAAAGATATGAGCCTTCCATTAATGGAACTTCTTTTCAGATAAATCACTTTTCCCACATAAAACCATTGAAAAGTCAACAATGAAACTCTTTATTCAACTTCCAATACTGAGAATATAATTTCTGTATCTATTAAAAAAGAAATATTCTAAAGACAAATCAAATGGGATTATTGTGCTTAACAAAGAACTGTCCTTATTAGCAGAAGTGTTGAATAACATTGGCCTTTAACACAAGTTACGCTGCACACTCAAGTGGCAGGGAAGTTCAGATCACACATTCTCATTTCCATAATCATTTTCACATGCCTAGAATGCATTAAATACAATACCATCTTAAAAATAAAAAGCAGACATTCCTTTGGAAATTAATTCAATATTTAGCACATCATAGAAAAGATCTCCTCTTTTCACGGTGCAGAAAAACTGGAACATAATAAATAGTACAAGGATGTTTGCTATTCCCTTTGCCTTAATTTTGTCCTATAGGCACAAGCATACTCTACTACAAATGCAGAAAGATTACATTCATGTCTAGAACACTGTATTCTAACATGGAATCTTCTTCACCACACATTTTTCACAGACCTCACATTAACTATTCCTGCTCAATAGTCTCCAGCCACTCGCCAGAAAGAAACACACACCACATAATGTTTCCCCTTATGAGGTTCTTTCCACAAAAACAAAAATGTAAGCCTACATTTAATGGATATACCTATCTTCAATTCATAAATTCATCACAGCAGTTAGAGCTAGGGGGTCCATGCAAGAGCACTGACTTTTGGAGAGGATCAAATCTTTCCCTAGCCTGTATCTGGGTTATCCACATTCAAGCTAATGCTGCTCTGAGGATGATTGCTTACGGAACACAACTAAAATTACTGCATTTGTAACAGCAGTATTCTTGCTTATTTGTATTTATTACTTCCAGAGGCAAGCCTGTGTTTCTTCTCAGGATGGCAAATGAAGCTCAACTAATAAACCCTACACTGTGAAGAACTCAATTATTTCTTCTGGATCAACAAGATGTCTTATAAGAAGTCACCAGAGAATTAATGGTAAGTTGAGCTAAGTGACATTCCACCCAACAATTAAACAAGACATGTTATATTAAGCTTTAATTTCCATCTTCTTTCAGGGCTTTCCACTATGCTACTACAGCACATGGGAACAGAAATTACCTTTGCAGTGCTAAGAAGCCCCTACTTGGCAAACACATAATGAACCACAGTAATGAAACTTCAAATGACATGCATATAAGCAAGGGGGTAAGGGAAAAATCCTCTTTAAGTTCAGTTATACTATAGAATAAATATAAAATTCCAATGTGTAGCTTCTCCATTTACATCATAGTGCATTAGCTATGCACTACGTGCATATGATTACTAATCACTTGCAGTGATTACGTAACATTTCATAGTGTAGATCCCACGACTTAGACAATGTCAATAAATACAGGAAATAAATTTTTTCAACACACAAGCCAGAATGGATAATTAATAATCAGACATATGGTTCAAGTTAATTCCTAGAGGAAATAGTAACTAATAAACTTTTCACAGAGTACACAGAAGCGATGTGTAGATGAGCTAGATGAAATGGCTTCATTCTGTCACAGGAAACTACACATCTGCCATTACATTCACAGGTGGAAAGATTTGGATCATCTTGCCAATGCAAAATAATTGCAATCATTGCAATCAGAGAAAATACACAAAAGACATAAAATATTTACAACAGGAAATCAAGGAAAGAGAAGTTAATGTGATTTGTGAAAGACAATTTACCCCATACAGTGATTCAAATAAAAAGTAATTTAAAAGTTTTTCACAAAGTAAGGCTAACTTAATAGTACACATACTACCCTAACACTTCTTTAAAAGGCATTTGAATCTTAAGTCCATACTGATAAGGACATACATAAATGCAATGCATTAAAAAAGAGACAAGACATAGATTTTAAAAAAAAAATAAATTCCTTACACGACAAATTATTTCTTCTGCTAAGTACATCATCATTTCAGGGTAAGGCTAAAGAAAGATTAAGAATAATCTTGCTGATTATTAAATTTTGTTTCTCCAGAAGACAGTTGTTAATGTTAAAAATGGAGACTGCTGGCAGTTTTAGAAACCTACTAGTTTAGAATTACTCCAACTTCTGTACAGATAATGTTTTGGGTTTTCTTTGGTCTATTTTAAATTAATACCACAGTTTTACAACTCATTAAGCTGTTTTCCAGCTGTATATAAGCTAACATTTCTGTTACAATTCCTAAAGATTTGCAGCAGAAGTCTACAACATTTCTGCTGCAATGCATAAACTGAGAAATAAGAAAGCAAACAAAAAGAAAGTAATGATAAGGATCTTAGAACACCACCCAATCTCAGCAGCATTGCTGATCAGTTACTTTGCTCACAAATATATTACATATTCAAGAGAAATAGAAAGAAACAAAGATGAAAACTAAGATTTTAATTGCACCCAATGATGACAAAACACATAGATAATTTACATATTCAAGCAACTGAAACGTCAATCTTTCTCAAGAAAAAAAAATCCCAGAGCAAATGAAAGTGGAAATGAAACGAAGGGAAAAAGGTATTTGGCTCTACACACTAAGAATTGCCTGCAGCAGCATGTTACAGAGAGGTCCCTGGAGTTTGGCTGAGCTTCAACAGTGACAGCTTTACACTGTAAGGATTGGGTCATCAGTGGCATAACTGGGCAATTAAGATATGAGGTAATGTATTTACTTATTTTAGTAAGAAACTGTACAAAATACAGCCATACAGCCTGATGTACAGAAGATTTTTGTACACTGAAATCAATTAATTAGAAGGAAAGAAATGCCTGAGAGACTTGAAGGAGATGCATCTCGCCTATTTGTAAAAACACAGGGAAAACCAAATTAACCCCACTACCATCCCCCCAAAAGTAAGTACAAGAAATTCATATTTGTTCCAGTAATAAAATACAAGAAGGACTGGTCTTGTTAACCAAAAATCATCTTCTTAACCAAACTGCCAACCATGGCAGGTCTTACTAAAAATATTTAAACTGGTTTTATACTGAGGATATTAGTGCTTAGAATAGTTTTGGATATGAAAAGCAGTTTTCTTTGCATTGCATATCCCTGCAGCTGTACAGAGGTTTGCTTCACAACTCCTCACATTTGAAGGATTCCTTTGCAAACACAATCTCCATATGTGCCTTCCTATAATCAATTTCTTTTTCTTCACTCCCATTTCCAATTTCTCCTCTTACATCTCCAAAGTAGATGACAACCTTTCAGGGTTGATATTTTCCCCTCTCTTTAAGGTAAAAAAAGACAGATGAATTTTTTACAACAGTATATGTGCAGAAATTTCATCACACAAGAGTAGCTGAGTAGCAATATTTTCTGAAATGACCACCAAATAGTAGTAGTATAGAAAACTGCATTACAGAAAGTTCCTCTTCCAAAATCGAGACACTAAATCCCACCTACATGCTAACTGCAGATCTTTGCTTTGTGAATTTTCCATGTAGGGATGTTAATAAGAAAAAATTCAGCTGTTTTACCTCTCAGTAATACACAAAGTATTTTTGGCACAATACTACATTACAGCACAGCAGAATGTAAAATTTCATCAACCTTGACAACCTTTTCATTGGGACAATATGGATTTCAGCACTAATAGACAAAGTATAAATAATCCTGTGCCATTTACCTAAGTCCAGTGCAAACAATAAGAAACTAGTATTAATAATTATATTAAACACACAAAGAATGTAAATGATCTTAACCGGCAAGACTATACATCTTTCAGAAAGTAAAAGAACCTGATGGATTAAAATATGAGCTTGAGACTGCTGCAGAGAGTGGTACCAAGATCAGCTTATAAATTCATTCACCTTTGAGGTGTTCTCCACTTGGGGCAATGCCATCATCCTCTCTGCCTTCAATTGCCTCTCATGCTCATGTGTGCACATTATAAGCCAGAAAAACAGCTAAAATGACGTAAAATAACCTTCAGAAAGAAAAACTTCCATCTGGATCTACAAGCTGAACAAAATGCTCACATATACAATTGTTTATACATGTGGGAAAGCTGTATAGTGCCCCTATACACAGTAGTATGGTCCTACATCCTAAAAATAAAAGGAAATCACATCACTTATAAGGCAGGTCAGATGAGGTTTTAAAATCCCCCTAACCTTATAAACATGCCTACAAATCAAAATCTAGCACCAAAACACTTCAAGAGGGTGTACAAGAATAAAAGGTGCCAGAAGTTTCTAAACGACTATCTATGACTTTGTAAGACCTAGATCCAAGTGTTATTGTTTGTTTCTTGAACCCTAATGCCTTCCATTAGGGGTACATTCAGACTGAAAAAATAGTTTTAAAAAAATCTGGCTCAAACTCGTTGTAATCATGGGTCTGAGGGGGCACAAAGCAAAACTCTTGATCCATTGTTGATGAGACATCAGAATTGCAAAGAAAACACAAACCATTGCTTTGTTATGTACTTAATATCCTTCTTTTCTAAAGTAAATATTTTTTGTTTTGACCTGCTCTCAAGGAACCTCAAGCATCAGGGTCCTGTTCTGCTAAATTAGTAATTCTGAAGAGCAGCTATGAATGCCATCACTACATTAATTTAATACATTTTAATGTTAAGACCCACTATGGATTTGGCATCATAGTAGGAAAAAAACCCATTTCATAATATATTAGATGGTATAGATACTGCTAAACGATGTTTTGAATGTAAAGCACAGCTTAATCAGGGAAATCAGGTGGCAAATATGTGGGCAGAACTGAAAAACTTAGGATTTGCAATTTCCACTCACATCCCTGCAAATAAATTCAGTAGAAAAATTTACCAATTAGTGCTTAGAAATTTTGTATTTTATTTTTTCCCATAAAATGAAAAAATTCAATAACACGTATTTCTTCCAAAGGGTTCTGATAAGTAATTACAAACCACAGCAGCTCAGATGCTTTGGATGCTCAATTCTCCTATTGGCACAGCACAACATAGAAAACCCTTGCTGACCTGTGGGCTATAATGGTTCCTGCACATTTTCAACATCCATACTTTTGAGTAGTAAGATCCTCTTTTATAATTTTGGTGTACATTTCTTGTTCAAATTTAAATAATTCTGGATTTTATACCAGTGGATCTCAACAGCCATTTCATTCAAACCCTACTGTGCAACTGCCCTATTACTATTGTTTTATATTCTTCCTAAACAAAGTGTTTTGCAATATGTAATGGTGAGGTTTTTCCAACAGTTCTGAGAAAAGGATTATTTCACTTTTGAAATTATGAAAAGCTCCAGAATAATAGAAAAGTGTATTTAGTGGGTTTTAAAATAAAATACTCATACCACTATACAAATGTCACTAAACTGAACAGATGCATAGGTCATCCTGATTCAGGTAAATGACACATTAGCATGGACAATCAGAAAAAATGCGCAAGGATTAAGAAGGCTTCTTAATGAAAAATCATAGAAATGTTTCCATATGTTTTATGAAGTATTCTTTACCGTTTAAATGAGCACATTCAGATTTAGTCGCTGGCTTTGTTTCAGAGAAACCCCATCTGTACACTACATCGCTTACAGGCACATCTCAGTCATGCAATAGCTATGTCACAGCTCATATATCAAATAAAAATCACATTCAAGGCCACACAACCTTATATACTCAAAGTCTTCCATTCTATTTTAAGTAATCCTAAGAGAGCTCTTATTGCACCTCACTGCTGATGTCACATGACTTTTGTTGGGAAACCGAGTCCTACAACTGAAATATCAAAAAGTTCTTAACACAGATGAGAATGATATAAAGGAGAACTCTACTGTACCCATATATCCTGGAAGCCTTTTTTTTCCAACAAAGAAACAGGTGTGGAACTAAAAACTTAAAAGTAGCACTGCACAACATTATGTGGTACTGGGAAAGGCAGGATAAAACATGAGGAACTCACAGTAGGCTGAAGGAATTCATCTGACAAATTCCAAGGCTAATAAAGCTGATGGTCCACATCAAGGACAGAAAGCAAAGAAGTTACCTAACCTTCCTGACATCACAGGTTTCAGATGCAGAAAATCTCATTTCAAATCCAACAGCAAGGATAGTTGAGCAGTCAAAAGGCTTCTATCCACATTACATGGTAGTCCATAAACCATCAACTTTGGTAGCAGGGAAACAGTATGAACAGCTATGTTAGAAATAATGAAATCATACAAACCCAAGCCATCTCCTCCACAGAACACCTCAACTAAGCAGAATGCTGCTGAAACATGTCTATATTTAGGGGGTTTTCCCCTTATAATAAAGAAGATTGCCTTGTCAGTAAGAATTTGTGAAAAACAAAATATATCTGAGCTAGTCAGCTATGTATAAATGTCTTACAACAAAAAACACTTATCTTCAATTAAAAAGAGAGTTTTGTTCTTGCCAATGTCTAAAATCACAACATATCTCTGAATTACTGGCTATATATAAATATGATTATTCAATAGCTGCTACTTGGTAAGTTCCTAAGAAGATTATGTTTCCACTAGCCCATGAAACAGGTGAGTCACTAGAATTTTTGAATTTTTTTGCTTTCTTGTGTTATTTGGTTTTTTTTAAAGATTATACTGATGAATGCCATTACAATCATCAGAAAATTGTATTACTCTTTTTTAATTTCAAATCAGTTTCCTAGTGTTTAGACTATCAAGATTTAATATCTTGCATTTCAAAGAGCTAGTAAAGAAAAGAAAGAAAAAAAAACGAAACAGCAAAATATACTTCAGCTAGCACCTAGAAAGGGTCAACTGCACTAAAGAGACACAGCCTGAACAAGAGGATAGTTGAGAAATCAGCTGGCCTCCATTAGAAAACTGGGGGAGCCAATATTTTCAATAGAAAATTTGTGAACCATCAAGTAACACAAAATGAAGAGGAAAAGAAGGAAGCCTTGTGATCATCCTTGCTTGTTTTAAAATACAGGCAGCAGGATTTTCCTCCTGTACTTCAACACCAGCATGAATCTATCAAAAAACCCCTGCAGCCTCACAAAGTTGTTAGTCATGAACTATTGTCAACATAAAAAGCACTTTTTGAACTGGAATTTGGTTAGGATAACAGAGCTTCTTGTACCTCATTATGCTAGACAGAAAAGTTACGTTTTGAATAGAAAATGCAGTTGACTGAAATACAAGTAGATTTGCCTCTTTCAATGAAATTTTCTAAGGTTTGCATGTAATTTCTGTTATGAGTCTCATCTCCCACTCCAAAATCCACATAAGCCTTAAGATGATGGGTAGCCTTTCAAAAGAATGACCTGAGAAGGATTTGGAAGTCAAGTTCATTTTTGAGACTTCTGAGAGGACAAGACAACATAGAGTGTTAATCTGAAGTAGAACCACCATGGAGTCATTTCTCAACTTGATGCTCTTTTTGCTTATATGCTTAAATTTGGGGAAAGCTAAGAAAAAATAGCAACAAACAAAATAATTCAACATCTGAATATAAAGACTGAGAGGTAATATTTGTTTTTAACATAGGTGAAAGAAAGAGTGACAGATATTATGGCTTATAAAAAAAAGGAAGTATCCTGACATTATGGTCAGCAGGTACCTGAGCTCCACCTGGTAAACAGTATCCAAACAGGGAAGCACCCATAAGGGTCCTTCAGCTCTCAACTGCAATTTCAAGTGCAAGTGCACTAGGTACCTTTCATATTGCTAAAACAAGAAAGCTCTGTACTACCTCAATGAAATAAAGCATGACTATAAGGTATAGAAGAAAACGGAAGTGGATTTTACAGAAATGAAGGGCATATATTTTCCCTTTACATTATAAGACAACTTAACTGACTACATCTTATTATTAATGAAAGCAGTTTCAAAACAGCAGTAAAGCAAAATCAGAGTTTGTTACAGAATTTACATTGTGGTTCACAGCCATTTGAACACAGACTAGCACATTAAAGCTGCAAGTTTCTCCATTCTTCGCAATAGAAACTTCTAAAGTACTGTAAATGCATGGGAAATAAACATAAGAATACGTTCAATTATATTCAATATGTGCAATTATATACAACTGGCAGAGTAAAAGTAGTCTTTCAAACTGCAAAGGGGATTAAGGAACGTGACATGTACACATAGAGACATTTTTATTCTACAAACAGATAAATCTTATTGCAATACAGCAAACAAGAATTCCAAAGGAAGAATTGAAGAAAATCTAACAATACTTATCTAATTAACCTGCAGATACTCACGGCACTTTGTAAGCCTAAGAACAAAGCCATCTGGTACAATAAAACAGTCTCATGGTCACCCTGGAAGAATGCATACAGTTCGATGGGCTTCAGAAAAGATTGGACAGTATTAGAAAAACCTAAATGACAACCTTCATAACTCAGATCAGCTTCAGAATGTAAGATGGAGGGAAATGTACAAATTCAGTTTTCTAGAAAATCATCCATTTTATTTATTTGCACGATTGCTTCAAGGTATTCTGTTAAAATAGCCTGCAGCTTCTTTTGCTGCAGCTCAATTTTCTCATCAAGAGCTACCATAGCAAATGCAGTGTCTGACTGATGGCCTGATAGATTGAATGCTTAACAGATAAATATTGAAAAAAAGTGTTTTCAGTGAATGTTCTGAACTGTATTTATTTCATCTCAAAATCATGCATGTGGACTTTTTAGTTCTAACTGCAATACTGTAAAAATCACCATCTCTTTTCTGTTGATCATTTTCCCATTCAGTTTTTAAGTCAGAACAGCTTTCTACTGACATTGTTAGACAGAAACTTGCCTAAAGGCTTACATTCAAACTCAGCAAATCATTCAAATGAAGGCAGCAAAGGAAGTGGGAGGGCATGAGATGTGAAGGCTGAGGTCATGACAATAGTTTGTTCCAGTACTATTCCCTTTTCTAGACAGTTTTTCCCTTGCATTCAGGAAATATTCTGTACGTGTGAAGAGAATTTTTCAAGACTTTGTGCAAATTTACAGAAGGCAAATTTTATGAATTAAAGAAGTAGGTTGATCTTATTGCTGAATATAGTAGAGGTACGACCTTGGTGATAAGCTCAAAATCTGCTGGCAAGCTGTGTTTCATTGATAACATATGGGATACTGCAACATACGAATAGACAGCGGCATAAAAGCGATCCCACTGGGAAAGTAGCCTGGACATGAAGTACACATCAAAGCAAGTTTTATAAAAAGCTCTCTTGAAAGACAGAAGATCAAGTGCTTAGCACTTTGGTGATCACAACCACCTCATCTAAGCCCAGTGAATGGAATACAGAGTTAACTGATGAAACTAAGAGCTATGAGAGCTACAGCAAGACACAATCATACCAGCTTTCAACAGAACTGCAAATGCTGTTATGTCAGTGCCTCAAAGCTTTGCTTTAAAGCTCATGCTCAGTTTAAAATGAGTAGACATAAATATCTATGGATTTCTAATGTCTCTAAAGTGATCTGGTTTGCTGGCACAAACAGTGTATTTTTAGATACAATTTCCTAAGACTGTGCCCAGAATAGTGCAGTTCATCCCTCTGAACTGTACGTTATCTTTGTTGTAACACAATTCCACAGCATTTGAAAAGCTCTTGAACACACACAGAAACTATGTTCTTTAAAAGCCAAGAGCGACTCTAAAAGAATCTGCAAAACCATTAAGTATAACAGATATCTAACAGGTGTTTTACACTGTAGACACAATTCTAAACCTGCCAGTCAGATGTTTACCGACAGAGCATAACAAGCACAGTCATAACTACTTACAACAGTAATATTTATTGTCAAGCACCCAGTAAAAACTGCATTTTAATCCTGGGAAGCATGAACAACAGTATGACTAATTTAGAAATTAAATACACAAATAAAATAAATCATCCTCCCTCTTCCCAATTCCTTTGCTTGTAACAGACCATAACAGAAGAAACTGTTTTGCTTTTGTTCATTTTTGATTCAAGGGAAGTGCCCGTCTGGAAGACAGGGCTGCTACTCGTCTCTGTTCTACAGGGTAAAAATGGACTCACATCTGATCACAAATCACAACAGACTCTTGTAATATCCCAAGTTCCTCTGACAAAACCCCTAATTTATTCTCTAACTCTAGTCATCCTTGGAAGTGCAGAAGTTTGAAAATTTCCCTTTTATCAAGCAAACAATTAAACTAAGTTCTTATTTAACTTCTTTTGCTGAAGTAACTGTAGATGGATGACATTAATTCTTCACAAATTTGCAGGTACTAAAAAAGCGTAATTCTGCATCTCAAAATTTAATTGAAGTCTGAGTTTCTGAGATGACACAATTGTTCAAGAAGAGGAACAGAATTTAGTGTAGTCCACTGAAAGCCAAAATAGCAGAAAACACAGAATAAGTAAGTTGAACAGATCCATCTATCAGACAACAGGCACAACCACAACTGGAGAATGTATTTTTTGCTATTCAAACTGAAACCAAAAGACACCAGATAATTTCTGAGTACAAGCCACTGAGTTCACACTAAATAGGCTGATACTGAGACAGCAAAAAGTAGATTTTTCCTAAAAGATTTTCTTTTAAAAGATAGCAAAAAGGTAAGGAAAATATTCTGGGAGACAGATGAAAATTGAAATCTTATGGACTCCTTGACTTTCTAAAATAGTTAGGAAAGCTATCAGTCAGTTTGAAAACTCTTCTTGGCTTGTAGTAAAGCAAGTGATTAATTTACTAGTATTTGTAATCATTATTACTTTGAAAACTTTCTCCAGTAATTCCAACTACTAAAATAGCTGGTATTCAGCTACATCACAAATCTGAGTTTACATATAGAAGAATGAAAAATTATAACTAATTCAAGAATAAAGCAGTTGACAGAAGTGCTATATCCAGCTGTGCTATGTCACACAAGCCAGGTAAAACCCAAGCAATCATATGAAGAGAACTCCAAGTCTCATCAGAGGTGTAAAGATGGCTGGTTTCTATAATGGTGGAATTCTTGCATTTCACTCTAAATCATCCAGTATTCACTTAGCTCAGAAAACAGAAACAGTCTACAATACAATTCCACTATGTGGACAATTCATTTGAAGAACTAAAGGTAGCTTCTCAACAAGATCACACCCCGTAGAGCAATTAAGCTTTTCTTCTTCCAACAGCAAGTTGAGAAAAAGAAAGTCCATGTCTTCAAATTGGAAAATTTGAATAATTACTGGAATAGTAATAGGAACACCCTTCCCAGAAGAAAAGACTTAAAATATTTCTATAGCACTACCCAAGATTTATATTTCTTCTTAATTTCTGTATTTTCTAGTCACTCCCCTGCCCTGCAATAACTGGTGGGGGAAGGGGAACACTGTTACCATAAACCCCAGTTCAGAGAAAGCATCTTTAATGACAAAAACATTTGAAACTACCATGCCAATTCTACCTATCCATACCTGAACTAACTGGTCAGGTCCTCTGTTTTGTATTCAAGAAGTAAAAAGATGCTAATCAAAAGGAGAACGGATAAAGACTGGAAGCAAGAAGTTCAGTAAAGAAAAGGGTTGACTGACACAGGATTTGACAAAGATGTAGTAAAAGTAGGAAAAGAGCATGAGCAAGATGCAGCAACAAAACCACAAACATCAAAGCATCAAGCACAAACCACAAGCATCAAACTGGGAGAAATCAGCATAAGACAGTGTAATATCTGGATTTATTCAGCATGCTCAAAACAATGCAAAAAAAAAAAAAGAGGCAAAATACATTTGATTCGAACTTGATATAGTCATAAAAGAAAAAAAATTAAGCTCAGCCTAGGGACTTTGCTTATTTAGATGATTTCCTACTAAAACAAAGGTGTTTCTGGAAATAGTTCTAATTACTTTCCTCGAATAGCCAGCAGCCCTGTTACAAAGTAAGTTTTGGAGAATGTTAAGCAGGTATAAGAGTTCTTATTTCACATAAGACAAAGATCCCAGAATCCAGGAGCTGTGGTTATACAGAGACCTCTGACATCCCCTTAGAATCCAAGATTTTGATTAGTGCTTCCCATAGTGTGATACATACCTTTATAATACCATGAAATAAGGAATACTTGCCTACAGCAGTACAATACTTCAAAGCAATATCAAAGCAGCTACATCTGCTTGTGCCATTCGTAATTTTCCTATTACGCTTCACAAAAACAGAAGGACATTCACTGGATACCATTAAATAACACTGTAACAGAACACATCCCTTTCTATATTAGCTCCTTAATCATTACCTTCCAACAGCAAAATCAAAACCGTAAAATGTTAATTTAAGAGTTTTCTTGCTTACTATAGTTTTCTGAGAACCTAAGGTTTCACTGACTTTGTCACCCTTATCATTACTAGCTTTTTATGTTACTGTGTATTTCTACTTTGGTGGAATATTTCTCCAAAAGAACTGCTTGCCTTTAGACACATAAGACTAAGTGAAAAGCTAATGGATAAAAGAGCTGCTATAATTGAAGCTCAGGATTTTCCATTAAAAATACACTTTCTCTCCTTACCATTACCTTATTACATATACCTTGTATTAATTATCTTCTGTGACTATGAGGCGGAGTAGACACATAGGAAAAACATTATTCTTGACTGCAAGAAATACAATAATTACTCGTCATACAGTCTGCAATTTTAACAGCCTAACAACTCTCCAACATGATATATTCCTGGACAAGAATGTATTTTTCTTGAATATCCATGCAATTAAAAAATGGCATTTGGATCTACAATAGCGAGGTTTAAAATAATTACAAGGTATGTATCTTTTTAAAAAGCTTGATTTAATATAATAAGAAATCACATGAGACATCAAACTACTGCTATTGCAGTACATAATGATCTGGTACCTCTATGGCAAGAATAGCATTGGTATTTATCATCTTAACTGCCACAAGAACCAAAATACCCTCACAAATGGAAAGTAGTTTTCCATTCCATTCACTAGAGTTTATTCCATAAAAGTAACTCCAGAGAACACGAGTATTTTTTAACTCTTAGTATTGTATATACTAGTAAGTTTTAAGCAGCAATCCAATACTTGGGATCTGTCCCATGTACATTCAACTCAGTACAACTTTTATCTGATCAAGACTATACTTACTATGTAAACTTACTACTCAAGGTCAGCAGTCAATGTTACATATTTGCAAACAGAAAACATGCTTCCTCTATTTGTTTATTCTTAAACCTACCCACTTTTGATTATGCCTTGGGCGATTTTTTCCTGAAAACTACTACTACTACAATAAATACATTTTTACTACCATAAGTTCCTCACAGGAATATTTCAATATTTACTATTTTCTCATTTCATTCACATTCCTTAATAATCCACTCCGGTAAAAAGATTCCCTGATATTTCTTGCCTCATTAAGATCAAAACCTCTAATTAGTCTGTTCCTTTCCAAACTGAAATGTCTCATTCTGAATAAAAAGGAGAAAGATATGTGTTATAAGGCATTCCAGATTCTTTTAAAGTGATTCAAGTTGTTTCAATAAATAAAAAGAAATAAGTAAACATAATAAAAAATGTCCAATTAAACTATAAACAGAAAACATCATACCATTATGACCATAAACTATGATAATTTATTTATGCTGTAGCACCTATATGCATTTTCATTTCCTCTCAGAATATCTCACTACATAAACTAGTATCCCACAAAATATGATTCTTTAATCAGAAGGGCAAAAGGAGAGATACTGACTTTGGGAATTTCCACAAATGTCAAACAAACAGGAAGTGATATTCTAAGCTGGAATTAGCTAATATAACACATCAGTATATTTACCAATCAGAAAATAGCAGGATTTGATTTGTACATACTGACGTATCGACACTCAAGTTAAATCTAGTTGGCATGAGAATTAGAACAGGAAAAGGGTTCCAGAGTCACCATCGCAGTGTGTTAAGACTAATCAGAATTTCTCAGTTGTAGTTTTGTTTTAATGTTTAATAAGGTCAAAAACAGCAGTAACACATTTGACATATTAGCAGCCTTTCTGTATTTATGAGAAAGTTGTGATGAAGGCTCTAAACAGAGGTGAACAGTAGTAGGAAGAAAGAATCATCATACACTGAAATATGAAAGGTCCTGCCTGGAATGGTGGAAAGGCTTTCTCACCATGAGAACAGTCAAGCAGTGGCACAGGCTGCACAGACAAACAGGGTGTTCTTACCCTTGGAGATTTTCAGGTCTGACTGGGTATAGCCCTAAAGAACTTGGTCTGATCCCATAACTGACTCAGATTTTAGCAGAAGATTGAACTGCAGAGACTTCCTTTAGACCCTTCCAACTTGGATTTTCTGATAATCCTATTCTTTTTTGCCAGGTACAAAGAAACAGGTTTCTTCTGCTCTTCTGAAGAGCAGTGTTCAGGAAACGGCAGTGACTGGCATCAATACTTCTACTGCAACACCTCTGCAGGCACCTTTTCCCTAAAAAACACAGATGTCAAGAAAACACTGTGGCCACCTCATTCATGATTTATTCTTATATCAGCAACCACTGATGGTTTCCAGGTTCACTCTGGGCCTTTGCACAAAAAAACTCCCAACGTTTCCTTCTGTTATCTCTGAGTTTTCTTTTGTGTGTGCTCTGAACGCTTCTGAGAAAATTCCCAGTTCCTACTATGCAGCAGATTCAAGACTTATGCTCCTCCTAGCCTTCTTGTCATAACTCTGAATTTCAGTAGTGTAGGCTCAACATGCTCTATTGTTCTCAGAAGCCACCATCTCAACCTCCCAGCAGAGTTTTTCACCGGATGCAGTACGTGGCTGCTAGAACAAGGCAAAAAGGCAGCCTACCACTCTGCTATCCAAGTACAAGAACAAGCAATAACATCAAACTAGCAGCTGAACAAACAAAACAGGTGCTCTCAGTCACAGCTTTCATTGCTATTTGTCCAACTAAACTACAGACTCTGGAGTGAAGGCACCATTTATAGCTCTAAGCTTAGCTGTCTTGGTTTTTTGGTAGCGCACCAACATACTCAAGAGTTTGCTGTTATTTTCAGCATAGACACTGAACTGAGCTCTCCTGCAATTCTGAAACAATTCAGCTTAAAAAAACTTGTATACATTTATGCAAGCTATGGATTTCATGCATGTATGCATTCCTTTCACAACCAATGATGTTTTTATCTTTTTCTCCTTCGCTGTTCTGTTGACACTATGTATACATGCACTTGCAACACAAAAGACATTTTAAAAGTCTTGTGGATTTTGTAGTACATTAGATTCTTTAGCACATTACATATCAAATTAAGCTCATATGAATGCCTTAAGTATGCCTACCACTATTCTTCCATCAGAAGACTGTATGTGTCAATTTCAAAGCTTATTAGTATATATTAATTAGATCAGAAAGAAAATAAAAAGACAGTCATAATTATGCATACTTTTTATGCATGCATGGTTTCAATGCATACTTTCCATAACAGTTCCTCATTTCAGGACACAACAGAGCCATTGCTTTTGGAGAGGATTTATTCAGATACTCAGCAAGATAATCTCACTGATTTCATATTGAAATGATAAAACATACTACCTATCTCCTTTCAGTGCAAGTCAGTCCACGACTTAAGAATATCACTGAAAATGTTTACTACAAGAGGAAATAAAACCTCATACACAACTAAATAAAGCTTAAAAAATTAAGCTAAAGAAGAAATCATTCTTAGGTTGCTTGTCCATGCTGGTTTTCCATCCGTAATTAGGGCTCACAATCTACCAGAGTTTCACAAAAGTGCAAAACATAAAAATAATACTATTTACACACTGTATTCTGGGCCTACATGAAGGATGAGGAGACATGCAGGTAATCACCCACACAAGACAGTAAACTGTTTATACTGTGCAAGTTTCATATAGCTGTGTCCTGCCACTCCCAAGCAATTAAGAGAATACATGCTTACACTTTGATTTTAGACAGAAATTTTAATTCAAACCCTCCAAATCAATGCAAAATTGTCCATTTTATATGGAACAGATTAAATGTCAGTATGTTGCAAGGAAGTTAGAGCTGAACAACCTGCATTACTTCTAAACCCTGAAATGTTGGGCTTTTGCTGGCTTTTGTGTTTTGGAGTTTGGTGGCAAGGGAGCAGGCAAGAGGAAAAAAGTAGTTTTAAAAACAGGGGTTTTAGAACGGCAGGTCACTTATTTTAGTCTTTTTCCTAAGTGGTTAAAAGAACTATGCAGCAGCTCCACAACCCCTTTTTATATGTACACCTGGGAAGAATACTGAATTCTGTTACTTTCCTCACTGTTACCCTGATGTGGTTTAGACCAGATGTTTAAATGTTACAGTATGTACATTTTCTTCTCTTCTTCCAAGGCAAAAGCAAAATAAGAGGAATATTTGACTTCACTCCACAAGAGACCTATTTAATAGTTTGGCGGTTATGTAAGTAAAGGTAGCTTGGCTAAGTCAATGTTGACGACATACAGAACGACATGATCCTAATGAGTTGGAAAATATTGGCTCTCATGAGATTCAACCAGATGCTACTGCGCTGAGAAAGCTACTGTATTATTGAATTTCATTTTTATGAGGTAAAATTTATTATTCAACCATTAAGGTATCCCACATGAAATCTTGCATAAAATAGTTTTACAGTTACTTTCTGGAAAATAGATTTTATTTTAACTTTAAGACATCATTTACATGAGGGATTCAATGCCTATTTGATCACCTTCAGTAGAGAAATGTAAGGTCTGCAAGCAATTTTCCCAAAAATACCAGATTAATGGAACCGAACTGTCAACAAAATAATGAACTACCTGAACAGGACAAGGAAAAAGTGGTAGCAAGTTCCAGTTTTCCAGAGTAAACTAAAGCCATGTGTGACTGTGTATGTATTTTTTTGGCAGGCTGAAACAGTTAGAAACAGAGTGCTTCAGGTACTTACTAACAAATAATGGAAAAAATACATACTAAAATTACTCTATAGGATTAATCATGCTCAACATTTGAAAGATCTTAACTAATGCCATTTTCCTAATATTTTAGTATTTTGCACACTTTTATTTTTTAAATTGTATAATAATAATTGCAATAATATTAACATCTATAAATGCAATAAAGTAGAAAGCATGATGTATTTCTAATTCCTATTTGCTTCCACATTTATAGTGATTGAAATGCAGAATGAGGATGTTTCACAAGCATAAGAATTCACATTATTTAACTGACATGTACCATGCTGTTGTACTCGTATACCGAAAGGATTATAAAATTAAACCAAAACATAAATTTCCAAAGAGTTACATGTGGATTGAAGACTGCTTTTGTGCTGGTTTTTTTTATTTTAGATGTAACGCATTAAAAAGTTAGTAATGCTTCTTCTTGACCCATGAAAAAGAGCAAAAAGCTGTTTGCAGCTGTTTTACTTTCTGTTATGCTGCATTTTGTCACTTGTATTCCCATCTATTTTTGTTCTTGCACAACTATTTCAAGCAACATGCATCAATCTTATACTTAAATGATGATGCCTACTCCTTCAAGTACTAAGTTTAACTGTTCATATTATCTCTTTTTTAAATCTATCTTGACATCTAAGAACCCTAAAACGAACTTTTCCCAACTGGATATTTAAATATATGGATTACAAAAGGTGTAATTGCAATGGAGTTAAGTGTTTTCAGAAGTTTCATTAAATTTCATATAATTTATAACTAAAAACCTGCTCTTAGCAGAATTAAATCACCTCAAGCTAAGACAGACATAATATTTAAACATGTTTATAAAAAAGTCTAGAGTAAAAATTATAGATCTTTCTTGACATACTCATTTTATCTGTCCTCCACAAGTTCTCAGCTCAATCAGTCACAGTACTGCACGCATCTTTTACTGGAAGTTTTAAGATAAGAAACCTTACTAATATGTAGCACAAATACAAATTTTACATAGTACATGCACTTCATTTTTAAATTCTGTCAGAAACCAAACACACACAACTTGCTTTTGAGACTTCAATTTTTTTTTTTTTCCAGACAACTTGCCTTTGGGCAAGTTAATTAAAAATTAAACTCTCAGATGATCTAAAGAAGATAGCAATGTAATTACTCAAATATTCCCTAGTTTGTTAGGTCTTTCTCAGTAGGAAGAGGAAGAACAATGGGAGCAAAGTAGATGGGCGACAGAAGAGTGTTAACCTTCAAGCACTCTTCCCTTTCTTGTATTCCATTAATCTATTATCAAAAAGAATTTGTAGAGGATAGAGAGGTTGTTTTGAATCCCTTGACCAACTTCAGTCTCAATAACCTTTGAAAGAAGTTTTGGAGCAGGATAACATTTCTGCTCCAGATGAAAATTTAGGGCAGAACCCCAGATACCAGCAATAAACTCTGTTCATATGTTTGTGGAAACACAGTGCAGAGCTCTCTTTTTAAACTAGATCCATAGCAGGTCTTTCAGCCGTTACCTGGCAAACAGGATCCCAAAGGGGCCTTTGTACCTTGTGAGCCTCTCCACAGCAGGTGAAAGGGCCAATAGTCATGTGCTCCTGTCTGAGGTTTCCCCCCTCCTGCAACTCATCTATCTGTACTTGTCTTCCTATTAATTTTTGATTTTCTTAACTTCTACTGCTTTCTACTTTATTCTTTCTATTTGCTTCTTGTTCTATATTCCTCTGCAACTCTCTTCACTTTTTATTAGGTGATCCTCTTTCTCCTGTTTTTCTTCCTTTCCATTTTTTATTTCTATTTTCCCCTAATTCATCTGTTCCTCTCCTGTAGAGCATCTTAACCCATATTGCAAGCCCATATTATAAGTTTCAGTGATAAAGTTCTAAAACTGGAAGAGATGGCTGTGTTGGAAAAAGCATACAACTATGCTTTTAGCATTAATGGCAGCTAAAAAGACCTTGTCTGAGAGGTTACAAGGGTTTGTGATATCACTTTTGAGTTCAAATAACACTGAACTGTATTGAAAGTGTAGTGCCCAACATTCTCAACAGCACCTGGCACAAAGCCCCAACAAAGACATAAAGAGCTCAGCAACAACTGTTTCAGTCCAATAATACTCTTCAATCACACACAAAAAGTGGCAATTCAGATATAAGCAGTTGAGAAAGTTGAAGGCTATGTAAACAAATGGCAAACACATTTGCGACTACCTATGTATGAGGAGCTACCTAGAGAAGAAAAATTTCAAGTCACAGTATATTTCAAAATTGGTAGAACAGATCTGGGCAGGTAGCTAACAACTAGACCATTCCCATAGGAGGACACATTTCATTCACAAATTATAAAACAAGCATGATGTTACATTGAGTATAAAATCCTGTGATCTGCCTATAGCAGTCAGATTTGCTGGAAACCTCAGGATTACGGCCAACTATTACAAAAAGAAGATAAAATATATAAGCCCTTTCTTTATTTTCAGAATAATGTTATTTATAGGGAGGGCTTTTTATTTACTTTTAACAGGGAAAATATCTGGATAGAGACATAGCTGTTTGTCCTGCTATATTTCTAATTAGTTACAAAAATGGCTTTTAGAAGTTTGAAAATGTAAACATAGAAAAAAATCTGGGCCTTGTATTCATGAAACACAGTTTATGATTCTTTGAAACAGCAGCATGTAAGTAATTAATTTCAAGAAAAAATTCCCTGAAAAATGGGATAAAATGAAAGAAAGGGAATCTTTGAGTATATTGTTGCTTTTTCCTGCAAGAACACTACAACTTAATATAAACATACTCGGAAAAATAAAAGGAAAGACAGTTAATAGAAGTTTAAAAACAAGTGTTTATACTTTCATTATTTGTAGTAAATCAAAGAAATATCAATCTGCAAAACCATGGAGATGGAAAGCTAATTTCTTGAAGTATTATCTCTGTGCATAGCCAAAACCAAGTTGTGCTCAGATGGAAAACACAGTACTATGAGAAAAAGGCAATTTTTTCCTCGAGAGTTTAGGTTACACAAGAAAAGTTCATCTGTTCACTCACAAAGATTCTCACAAACACAGTGGCAGGAGGAAGAGCCCAAATACCTTGCCAGGCTTGTGCCAGGCCCAACATATGAGCCATGTAAGGCCACTCAGTACAAGCCTAAAGGAGCACTGGGCCATGCAGTGGCAGGCAGGAATTCAAAACAAGGACTCCCAAGAAACATTAATCAGCTTTTGTTTTATGTTGGAGAAACGAAGTTGAATGTAAGTAGAAGTGTTGAGCAGATGTGCCTTGTTTACTGACAAGTTCCTTATTGACTGCATTATCCTCATAGTCACTTCATTTATTTAAAAAAAGGAAAAAAGAAAGAACAATGATGAAAGAAAAATGACAAAAGAAAAACTGAAATTTCAACTTTGCTGTGCAAATACAGTCCAGTATTTTTTTAGAGGCTTACACACATACATGTTACTGTTAAAGTATGTGGAAGCTGACATTCATTACAAGGAAGACTTTCGACATGGCACGATATTAAATTTTACACAACAGTATTCAAACAAAAGGTAGCAGGCTTACAGAACCAAGAAAAGGTAGCAGGCTTACAGAATCAACCAAGCCAAAAATTTGGATAAAAAGGATTGACAGCAATCATTTCATAGCCTTGAACACAAAGCTGCCTTCAGTCTAGTTAACACCAACCACAACTACAGACGTGTAAAATTTACCAGGTGAAGCGTTAAGCCATGAAAACCAGAAGATCAGAATAAGTGCATTATATTGTTCATTTACTTTATTTGAAGGACTTAAAATGTGTGCTCAAGATTTCTATTCTGCAAAGATACTGTTAGCAAAGCTGTTTCACAGTTCATCGAATTGATTGAAACGTGAAATAATGGAACAGGCTAGTTTGAAACTCTGCAAACCCTAAGAGCAACTGAAGTGATCAAACAACTATATTTTCAGACTTCTCATGATGTGGATTGTAAACCTGCTACCAGCACAAGTACCAGGACTTGAAAATAAAATGTCACAATCACATTCTTAGGTGACCCACACAGAATGAAGGAATAAAGACAAAAGTGACTTTCATGAAAGAAGGAAAACCTAAGCACTTTAAACAGTTATCCCAAGGGTTACACAAAAATACAACAGTTCTTTTGCAACATTAGATCAAGACAGATTTAACATCAATAAAGAAGAGGAGCGAAAAAAAAAATAGAAAGGATCAAGAAAAGCAGAGCTGAAAGACTTCCAGTGGTCTAATCCACCACTCTGCTTCAAATCATGACTTTCTGCACCTAAATCATTCTCCTAACAAATTCTCTGAGACTGGCAATGCTGGATATTCCAAAATATCTGGTATTCTTGTCATGGATTCATTCACAACAAGTAAAAAATAACAGCTCTAAATTATTCTAGCCTGCATAGAAATCTAAAAAAAAAAAAAAAAAAAAAAAATTAAAAAGTCATTTTCTGGATGACCTTTATGCACTTGAAAACTCTGGTTTCCTCTGTAAACTGGTCAAAAATCCCTAATTTATTCCCAAAATCTATGGGTGTTTCACAAAAGCATGACAGATAACAAGTTTCATTATTTATGTAATCATCACCAACACTTGCATATCTTCAGCAATTTCACAACAGTTAAGTAACATTTATTTACAAAATAATGAGAAACATCTGCAGCCCTTCAAAGAATTCTATGTATGCCATTGATTAATAAAGCCCTTAATAATCCAGTTTCACCTCTGAATGATCCTGAAGTAATAACATTGTACCATATAAGGTAGCGAAAGTGGATGTTTCAGATGAGGGAAGCATGGAAAAATTATCCTGTATGGGAAAATTAAATGCATCCAGAAATTGGTGCCAAGGAGTGAAGCTGGGTGGCTTAGCTTACATCCTGGATTTCAAATATAAGCTATAAATACCCATATACTCACAAAAAAACACTCTGTCTGTTAGCTACTACAAGCAAAAACCTGGATTGAAAGGATATAGTTGTATGGACACTAACTAGCAGTGCTCTGTACAACAATAAATACTTAACCAAAAGTATCACATATTTACCTGAAGTTTGGAAAATCTCATTCAGTAAAGCTTCATTTACCACCACTGAACTGACATTTCCAACAGGATGACACCAGCTCTGATAAATAGTTTGAAGCAGAAGGGTTTGAGCTCTAGTTGCTTGAACTGTCAAATTAGGGAGCTCAAAAATGCATTCTGTTAGTGGGACTTGAGCTCGCTTGGTCCTGTTTAAAATAAAAAGAGGAAAATCATTACTTTGGCACGTAAAAACAACAATTTTAAAACTTAGTCACAGAATATTAGAGTACAAGCAGTTAGGCTGTAAGGTTGGAACAGTGTGCTTATTAATTTCTTCTTCTAAGAGCTGGTTTTACTTATACTGAATTCAAACTTGTTACATGATTTAACTTTATATCTCCCTACAGAACGTAACAGTAAAAAATCATGTATTTTTTATCTAATTATTTCTTGGTTTTAAAATATTTAATAAAAGCAATTCCACGTGCTCCCACCAAAATAAGAACTACTCAAAATTGTGCAGATATCAAAAACACAGAAAACATCTGTTCAGAAACTGAATGTTCCAATTATTTTTATTTACAAAGCTTACTATGCATCACTAAATGACATGCAACTAGTGACCCAAAAAACACACAGACAATATTCATACACCAAAATACAAACAAGCCCACATTCTATATTTTGCTGACAGAGCTCATTAAGTGATTCTACTATTTTTCAATGCCTTAGCTTTTAACTGGGGAGGAGCAACAGGAGGAGACAGGCATTCAGTAGGGCAAAGTAAAGGATATTTGTCTGGGAAATAAATTCCTCTATGACAATATAATCCACCATCATCAACAAGAACACTTTACAAAAACTATAGCAAAGTCAGTAGCTTACATTTTCTTCCTAATTCACGCACTGTTATCTGAAATAAAGCAACAGACTGATTTGCTACACTCAACAAAAATTACAAAGGTTCTTTAGCCTTTCTCAGTTTGGAGCCCTTTCCTATATCATGTTTTTAACATTATCATTCTTGCCCTAATCACCTCCCACTCCATCACTGAAATGTATTTTTTCTGCTATTTAGCATTATTTTCTCTAATGTCCTACATGGCAGGAGGGTTGGAACTAGATGATCTTTAAGTTGCACCAAATCTTAACCTTTCTATGATTCTATGACTCCATGAAATATGACATGACTGATGCATATATTAGCTTATTCACATTCTGGAGAATCTCCTCCATTAGAAAATTTTAGGGACATGTTTCAAGTCCCTTAAAAATAAACAGTAGGCTAATGTTCCACTGAGAATCAGAACCCCAAATGAGGCAAAGCTGCTAAAGCTGCACACAAAATTCACTGGTCCTGGGAAAAAAGCATGCTTTACCAAAATGCTCAGGGACTGAAAATGTCAAGACATGCAGACATTCAATGACTCTTCAGATCAGCAAAATCAAAACCTTGCAAGGAACTCTCAGAAGCAGCCATAATACACCACATCTCCTATTTAGGCCCAAAAGAAAATGCTAGCAGCTGTATGACCTAACATATGTGGGATAGTACTGGCAATAGAGACTCTGCAGGAGGCTCCATGAATTCAGAAGCAGCCCATTTGTGATGGTCAAATCCTAAAACCTTTAGCAGCATGTAGAGACAAAATTCTGGTAATAAGGAGTAGACTTCCTGAATAGTCTGCATCTGAGTGTAAGAGTGAGCCTTCAACAAGAAAACTGCAAACAGAAAAATACTATATCACTTCTCAGACCCAGGATCACTATGCTCTCAGTGAAGCAGCAGAGTAATAAAATATTCTGCTTCTAATAGTTTTGGCCTGAAAGCTGCAGATGTGACTTATGAAGCATGGTTTGGAAATAAGCATGCTGAACGTCTGAAGACATCTCTCAACCACTGTGTTTATACAGTTGTACAGCTAAAATGTCATCAATTTGAATTTAGACTTGGCCATACAAACAATCACCTCAAGTCCTAGAAAGAGTTCCTTCCTTTAATTCCTTACCAATACCAGCAGCTTGTAAGTGAAAATCATTTTCTCTGGCTCAAGAGGAATTAAGCTCAGTGTTAGGTACCTACAGTAAAAACAAATATCCACACCTTTCACCGTGGTCTAGAACCTTTTAAGGTAAATCAAAAGACAACAGCACTTGTAGACATAACAGAGATCCATTCATTCAAGATCTGAGGATTATAAATTTAATGTCTCTGCAGGTCACTGTTTCTGCCTGCTGCTTATCAAGGGACATTATGACAATTCTCAGCTGTAGATGTCTACCACAGATCAACGTGACAGATAAAGCCCACCCACAATAGTCATTGCTCCTCACTATTTTAATATGAAAATAAAAAGCAAAACTGATTCTTATGAAAGAAGATACTGATTAAAGATTTTCAGAAATTGATGTAAATACAGATGAAGGACAAAGAACAAACAAAAACAGATGTTGTAACCTTCTGTAATAGTAATCAGCATTCTTCAGAATGAGGTTTTCCAATCTCATAAAGCTTGGAATCAGGATTACCTGTCTCAAAAATGCTGAGAAGGGGGAGGGAACCAGAAACAAGACTGCCTCTGATTTGCAACTCATTTGAAACTAATGGCACAATTATGCTGCCAGCTTCAAATGCCATTTGCAGAAAAAAACATGGATGAAGGAAAAACATTTCATGTTTATATGGAAGAACTCAGCCTTATGTCTGGTAGTAGAAATTTCTTTCATATGAACACACACCATGCTCCACAACACCCCCACAAAATGAGCAGTCTCCTGTTCAAATAAATCTGTCTTTGAAGTCTGAATCTACCTATAGGTACAGCCTTTGTTGCTAAAAAAATTGAAACTCATTAGAAGCCTTTGAAGAAGAGATCTTGTATTAAGCCTTGTTTGGTTGGTTTTGCTGGATTTTGTTTGTTTTAATAGGAATCACAAACACCAAATAGCAAGCTAGAACAAAGAAGTTACATATGGATGGTTTGGGGAGCTGTGCATCTCCCACCTGCCTCATCTGCTGACAACCAGGTTCACATCCTTCTGCAGTACATGACCACACCCCATTCCAGGCTCACTTCTAGCAACTGTAGCACAGTAGGGCACCAAAAGGGTGAGAAATATCTGAAAAAACTCCTGAAGCTCTTCCTGTTTCAGCTTGAAATTTAAACACACTGTAAACCTCTCCAGAAAATGCTCTTCTCACAAAGAAGTAAAAATAATAGAAAAGAATGCATCCAAACACATTTGAATTTAGCTGGTGTAAAAAATTCATTTAAAAAAAGCGTTTTTCTAAACATCAGAAAACTACCTAATCTGAAAATTAGAACTACTTTAAGGAGAGATGAAACAAAAAACAATACCAGTATTAAGTCAGGCAAATAGAGACAGATGCTGCTTGGTTTAAAAAAAAAACCAAAACAAGACAAAAAAAACACCACTAAAGAAAAACACTTTACCTCAGACACCCAAAAGGAATAAAGAGCCTGGAACATATTCTGACCATTTCTACCACACAAATGCTCAAAAGGACACATGACCACTGTCTTGTGGATACAATTACATAAAACACATGTCCCATTTCAGCTCCTCAGATACACAAGAAATGCTCTGAGCAAATGTGCTAATATGCCTGTAGCCACTCAAAGGAAAGCTCTGGGTACCATGAAAAGCTCAGGTGGAGACTACAACTCTGAGACCTTTTCTGATGTTCATCCCAAGTTAGAATTTGAACTTGTTTTCCTAAAATTTCCTAGAGTTTAAAACCAAGTTTAGTAACCTACCAATTTAAGCAAAATAGGTGTGCATGAGTAAAAGAGTACAAAAGGCAATTCTATACTTTGGAAAATCCATTCCTGTGAAACAAAATGGTATATGTAATATAATTTATTTTAAAACTTGAGATTAGACAGACAGCACAACCCATTTCTTATACACAGAACTGAAGTCAGAAAACTAGCTATGCATATTAAGAAAGCTTTTGCAGGCATTACCTGGAAAGAAATGTAATGTATAGTGACATCAGATTGTTTCCTGGTTTGTTTTTTTTTTTAAGCCATGTCCGTAATCCTTTATTATTTACCTCAGTATGAAAGTGCACTGTTACATTTTCTTTTTCTGGTATTTTTTCCTTTTGTTATCTTTTCACACAACATTTTCTCTATTTTCCCCCTTATTTCTGAATACTAATTTGCAGGATTAAAACTATGTATCTCAGAACAAAGCTTTTAAATATCCCAAAAGATGGGTTTCACAATGTAAAATTGGGAAGAACAAAGAAGGTAGAAAACATTTTTCAGCAAACTTCAGAATGAGCATGACTCTGCAATATGTCCATCTAAATGCATTTTTATTAACAAATTAATGTATTTCAGAGGGAATCTGAAGAGATGTGACAATCACAACATACAATATAACAGTGCAAAAGACTTTGCTTTTAAAGTCTGACTATTTGACTAACAGATACTACAGCTACTGTACTGGCCTATGCTACATTCAAATCGTACAAGTTTCACATAAATTTGTCCCTTAGGAGTAGTAACAGCATATAATTTTTTTTTTTTTACAATATGCAAATTCTACACTTACTGTACTTTAACAATCCCATAGGAATAAAGTCTTCTGGTCCTTTTCAGATAAGTTTGGAGGAATGGGAAGCTGATAATAAATCTTTTTCTATAGAAAAAAAAATATCAAGGTGGGGGAAGCATTGTACCATGTGTGCAGCAAATGTTGCTTAAACGAAATTTTAACTAGACGCAGCGAGTGATGAAAGTACAATTATAATTCAGGATTTATTATAATAGTTTTGAAACACAAATAATGTATTTAAAAGATCTTAAAATGTAAGTCTGCCACCAACCTGCACCTGCTAATATGGAAAATACATCATTAATAAGGTATTGAGCTATATTTAACCAAGTTTTATGACCCCAGAGATACATTCAAGTAATAAGTGAAAATACAAGTATAAATAATTTTTTTCAGTAAACCAAATCAGATCTGTGGTTCTACACTGTATCATGAAATTTGCATTAAGCAACTTCATATCAAAACTCTTCACCTTATTAAAAAAGTTGTGGCACATAGTTTGGGCCTAAAAACACTACTTAAACTGCATTTTAGAACTGCAACAACAGTAGGAATAATTATTTCCAAGTCTTTACACTCAAGAGTTAAGACGCAGTTTTGAACATATGTTCATTTAACTGAACAGGTTAAAAAACTACCAATTCAAACACTCTTCTCTAGGGGAAAATAAATCCTAACTAGCAGGATAGGCTACTCATTAAAGCTGAACTTGGACAAGTTCCAGAATAAATTTAAGGAAATATGAACAAGCAAGTCTTGCTGTGTAGTGGCATGGAGTGAAAATGAATCTGTCCTAATTAAATGATTTTTAAATACACTTTGGTTGTACCCAGTTTGCTGACAAACTGTAATACAGACTTGCTGAAATATTTGAATAAATCTGGCATACCATTAAAGAAAATAGTTTTCTTTGCTATTTTTGAACAAAAACATTAATTGGTCCTTATTATACAGCATACATAGGCACCAATATAACCAATCCATGTAAGTTCACAGGCCTGTTATGAAATATTTTCAGTTTGTAGACTTTAGGAACAGCAACTCATTCTTGTAAAATCAACACCTCAGAGTGATTGAAAGAATATAGTGGTGAACAGCTGGGTCCAGAGGTTTATACAGAGTCCCCAACTGCAAAGCTGGAACCTGCAAAATGCTTGAAAAAATTTGATTTTTGTTATTACTCATATCCTGTACAGTAAAATACGATTAGTTCATTTTTTCCAAAATAACAAAACCAGGAACCTGGAACTAGAACCTAGTAACTGTGCCTTAGAAGAACCTGAATGTTATTTAAATGGCCAAATAATTTCAATCAGCATTTGTACACCTTTCCTCTTAGGCAACCAGAAAGTGTATGCTGGTTTTATAAGACATGAGCAAAGGCTTCATCTATACACCTACAACAAACCTGTATTTCTACTTAATCTGATGTTTCATATCTAATTTTTTTAAAATGAAAAGTTTGATCCTTTTTCTTAACATTTAAGTAACTATTATTACTGTAAAGGAAACAATGTCTAACTCCTTAAAGACAAATATCAAACCTCTGAAGGGAACATGTAGGAAGGGAAATGGAAGCATTATTTGAATGCCAAAATGAAGTCACTGCTATTTACAAAAAATGCAATTATTCATGCTAGAGGATCAAGTTAGCTACTATTAAAAAAAATCCCAAACAATTAAACTTGCTATAGAACACTTCATTCCAAAAACACCTCCAAGACTGATGCCTGCAACTTCTGCTCTTCTATAGCATTCACTAAAGGCTGCCTGGTATCTTACATCATCACTGACATAGGTGAATTTTCAGGAGCTGCAGCTGCCTTGGCCTCTTATTGTAGGAAACACTGTTAATCATACAATTTAGGGAGAAACAACGAACTTAAAGGTCCACCAATTTTTTTCTTCTTTATCAGTAAATCAAAACATAAACTTGATATTTCCAAAAATTTTAGATATGGGATTAGAAGAGAAAAATGCTATCATTTTAAAGTGGACTTCTGCATAGATTTTTTTAACATCAGTTCTGAACTATAAATTGTCAGTGATGAAAACACTTTTGCAAAGTGTTCAGTCACACGCGAACTTCAAAAAAATCACAGATTTTCTTGAAACAATTGTGAAAACAAAATAATATAGACAGAGTACATATTTTAATATGGCTTCGAAAATGAACAGAGGCTGTCCATTCTCAATTCTCAGTATAGTGTGTGTTTTAATGGAACAATAAAATTCAGCTTTATACAGCACAGCAAAAATGAATGCCTATTACAAGAAAAAAATCATTAAATCAAAACATATTTAAAAGGAAGAAACCTTGGAAAAAATAAATCCCTTTTAAAGAAAAGAATACACAAGTCTAACAACATGTTAGAAGTTCTAAACTTAGGTTGTTTTTAAAATAATTTTATTGATTTTGTCCCATCTGGACATTAAAATTATGACCATTAGATTAAAAATTATGATTGCTACATGCAAATAATAATACTGGTTTGTGAACCAGTAAGAAGTGACAAACAGTGACCTGTGCTATGAAACAGCATGAGAAGAAAGCATGCAAGAAAAAACAAACACCTGGAATGTGAAGGTAGGAAAGCTGTAATTTCCCTAAACATGATTTGAGCTTTACTGAGCATCAGATGAGTCTTTTGACGTGTGGATTAAATGTTTCAGAAAGCAGGCAAGAAAGCAGTTTATGATCACTTCTAGCTTGGTCACTGCCTATGTTCCTCAAAATGCAACAGATTTAAACTAAAAATCTGTTGATACCAACAAGGGATTGGGGGTTTTCAGTCTTATTTTTGGACACATGATAAATTAAGGTGGCTGTTGAAATTGCAATGCAGGAACATCTTAAACCTGCAGCTGCATCAGAGAGACATATTTAGGATGTTTGGATCAAGTTCAGCTTACTGACTAATCAAAAGGACAGATGCTAGGAATCTGAACTGCCATCAAACCACAAGTGGACATCAGTGACTAATTGCTATTTCTTTCTTTGCAAAAAACTTTTTTTAAGCGCTAGTTAATACTTGCTTCCAGAAATAATCAAAGTGATATGACATATATTTTAATATATAAAATAATGAATTACAAGTTCCCTGCTCTGAGGGGATAACAAGCAGACCTCAGTCTTCTTTATGTATTGAAGTTTGATGTTTGTAAACTATCTATATTAAGCATAGACTTAGATCTTCAAAGAACTGCATTTTCAGAACTCCACAAGGTTTGGGGTTGGAGAGTTGAAATAAAAGGGGTAAGAAACTTTCCTCATGGAATGCCCTCAATGTGAATTTGGACTTTTTAAATTACTTAGACTTTAAACATCCAGTGTTTCTTTACTTCTACAAGAAGGTCTAAGTTTTTTACTTGGATCTAGAAATCCTTCTGTTGTTGATGGTGGTATTAGTGAGAACAAAAGAAGGTAATATGACAGCTGTATTATGTTCCACAAGATCCAAAGATAAAGACCATAAGAAAAATCAGTATTTTTTACAGTGGCCAAAAATCAAAATGTATTACAAACAAAAAAAAGCCAGAAGCAAGTCTGGAGAGAGCAGGGACATTCAATAGGAAATCACTGGATTAATGAAGGTAGCACAAAGGGGATCAATCACGTGAAAAGCAGAGAATTTTCACCTACATTTTAATTGTGCCTTGTATCTTTTCCTGAGAAAGAGATCTTAAGTGAAAAAGGAGCAATGACAAACTAAATTATGCCAGCCATCATTATAATTTATCTTGTAGGTAAATGTTAATTTTTGGTGAGAAACAAGAAGGAATCAGCTGAAACTTGCTGATGCTGTAACTAAACAGCTGCAGATGACCAAAACCACCAGAGGTGGCCAGGTAAAAATTGCCAGTGGCCATAAACCTCCAAACCACAAAGATCTGTGTTTATTAAAACAAAGCAAGCATTACTCTTTTTTATAGCTTTTATAAATCCAGCACCATTTCTTCGGATACTACAGAGTATCCAATCTCAGGAGCCACCGGGGTGGTTCAGGGTTTGGGGAACTGCCTTCCCACAGTGCAGCCTGCTTTACTGTCCAGGGAAGTAACCCCATCCTCTCCCTTTCCCTGTCCTCCTTCCCCCTTCACACAATCCCAGAAGCGGCAGAAACAGCCATTAAATCAATCCTCTAAAGCTGCCACACAGAACCATTTGGTTGCCATTAGCAGGTAAAACAGGGAGCCAGAAGGGCTCAAACATGCTGGTGCTCAGTGAAGAAAACTGCAGTGACAAACCCAGTTCAAAGGTCTTCTTGGGAAATAACACAGTTTCAAATTCCTTGCTAAAGATTTAAGAGCTGAACACAACCCCAACTTGAAGTAAACACTAACAACTGATCTCAGTAAAAAAATTTGTCCATAAAGGTGAGTGGGTTATGATTTGGGGCCTTCTGTGAATTTCTTCTACTAAAAACTTCTGCATGCTGGTTTTTTTTCTTTCATAAATAGATAAAATATTTTGGTGGAAAAAAAGGCGAGATAAAAAAGGTTACTTGAAATTCTGACAAATTTTTTATAGCTAGTCAGAGCAGTAAGGAGGTGTATGTCCGCATTAGTAAAACAAAATTAGTATTTGCACAGAAATTATTGTCATAAATAGAGATGTCACAAACAAAATACATAAGGCTAAAGAAACAAAGCTGTACTTCTGTATCTGAATTCTGGTAAATCCAGAAAGGTAAATCACAATGGTTGGGGTTCGAAGAGCAATTCTTTAAATCCAACCTCGCTACTAAATAAAAAGACTTTTTGCCTTACAGTGTCTCAAAAGCCAATTCCACTATCCTTTAAGAAAGAAGTTATAGTATTAAAAAGGAGTTGCTGGAAACAGGGAAGCATGTTTTGCTTTTCTGATTACCAGAAAAGCCTTTAATATAGCAAAGGATGGATCAAGGGTGTATTCAACAGCAAGGACGTGAATGGACAAGGTGTGCTAATGGTTCACATGTACACACTGCATAACTGCAGAAAGAGTACAAAGACTTTAAAATTAGTATTTTCTGGCTTCATTAAGAATCAACCTCAAAAGAATTTTAAAGGCTATCAAATGTTATTTAAAGCAAAACATTAAATCTCAGTAAATGCATAATACTTTATAGTTCAAAGACTACGATTAATATTAAATCTAAATTTACCATCTTTAAGCATTGACTCTGGCATTACTTTACATCATTCATTCCACAAAAATAATATAAGCTTTGAAGCAGATTCTATGGATATAGTTTTCCTGTGTTCAGTTTTGATCTATTCACTGTCTCATAGCATCTATTCAATCAATTAAAAACTCCACAGGCCCTAGTGAGTGTTCAAGACTATCAAAATTATCATATACACATATAATGAAGATATTGTCAGTAAAATACATCAAAAAGATATTTTCTTGTATTATATATATATACACAGTCAAATCCAACATGTATGCAAAATCAAATATATACAAATACTTTTGGAGCAACAGACTAAGTCAGTTACATTATAGAAGTCCCATTTCCATTTGTTCATTTAAAATACGAAAGTCAGGTTCTTAATCCTCTCTTTCTCCCTGGATATTTCCTCATTATCAAATATTCTAATCATGTTTACCAAATATTTCCTTCCATTCAAATTGTTCATTTTGGAATCAGCCATTAAAATCAAATAAAAAAACTAGTAAGCATCAGCAAAGAAAAGAATCATATTGGCTTTTGTTTAAAAAATTATAATGAGAAAAAAAATCTGAGCAATTGAAATTCAATCCACAATTTTTGTACTGGTGTCTGAACTAACATAATCCTTTCCATTTCTTGCACTGATGTCAGGCGTATCTACAACAAGTATAACGATGTTCAAATCTGATAAACAGGTTTTATTCTCACAGTTTATTTAAGAGCTTCATATCCCACCTGAGCATGCCTTTACTTTTTTCTTTTTTGTTGTTTGTTTAAATGGCCCTCTAATATCCCTGTCCAAAACACAGCATCCTAAAAAATCTAGTTCAGAAACTGTGAACTTGTATTCTTTAGAATATTGAAACATAATGAAAACCAGACAATATTTACTAAACATACAGGTCCAAATGGAGATCCAAATGTTCACATGCATTCAACACTGTACCTCAGTAATCATTCAATGCTGTTCCTCACTATGTACACCTGACAGGTTACTTTAACTTCCTTTCAAAGGCATTGCTAATGAAATAGTAATAAAAATTCCTGACCTATAAACAACTAGGATAGAAGTGATTGAGGAAAAATGCTGAAAATGCATATTGTTTGTGTGTAAGGAGACAAACACTCAGCTTAGAATCGGAGACACTGATCTATGAGGAAATCGATTCCCATGAAAAAGAAAAAGCACCTCTGGGTCACAGAGGGAACAAGCGTGAGAATACAGCAAACAAATGATATTGGACACAGGACAGTATGTTTCTTCCACCTAGAGATGAACAAAGATGCAGTAAAGATCCTAAGGTGTTATGGACAGCTGAACATCCACATGAGCCTTTATATTTGGGTTATTTGAGTCAAGATAAATACAATCTGTTTTTTAATAAAATGTTTGCAGTCACCATTTATTATGGTTATCAGCTTCACTGAGAGTCATATTAATGTGCTTGTAAGAGTAGGTGCATAATTTAGCTCTGGTTTCTGGTACCTCACTTCAGGTGGAATTGATGCCTACCACTTGAGAGTGAAGCTTTGTAGAGCTAAAAAAAGACATGCTACAGTTTGGCCAGCAACATGAAAATGCTCCATGAGCATAATGATGGCAAACATAAAAAGATAAACAAAATCAGCAATTCTATACAGCTTAATAGCTAAGCATACAGCTTATTCAAGAAGTAAACACACAGTTTCGGTGAAGGTGGATTATTTCGTACACAAGGTGAATAATCCAATATAGTTCCCTGGAGAATTCTTATTAAGTTCTAATGAATGAAAGGCCTTTTTCTTTTTCAAGGTATTATATTAAATTACTACAAATTTTTAAAACAGTGCTTTGAATCCTATCACCTCCCCTGGCATTACCTTTAAAAGAAGACACAAAGAAAAAGGTGAAAGGTAAGAGAGCAACTGCAACACTAAAGTACAGGTCTTCAGAATTCTCTGTAATAACCAACATTTGATTTGGGCTGGCTAGCAGGATGACACCACAACCAGTTTCAGGGTGCAAGTTTGAAGTATCCCTGTTTTCCAGCTATGGAGGCTGAGTGCTGGCTCCAGTAATGGTCTGGGCTGCACATACAGTTGATCTGTTCACTTGCTCTCCACCAGCCTCAGGCCAGGGCAGCTGGCACTTTCTCAAGCAATGCTGAAGGGACCAAGCACGTCAGAAGCTGTCCTTGGTCTGTAGTCTCAATATATGTCCTTCTGAGACCTAATTTTATTTTTTTCCTGCCTTTTGGGAGTGGAAAGGAAAGCTACAGGTAGATATGTGTATATGAACAGAGACACGAGAAAACACCAAGCCTCAAGGGTCACAGACAGGTTTCTAGCAATGTGTTATTTAGCAGCAGAGATGCTAGCACAGACTGTATTTCTCTTCATAATTCACAGATTCACTTAGAGGCAGAAACAAGGGCACCAAACTGCAGATAAAATTCTGGAGAAACAAAGGACAAACTTTGTGCAAAGAATTGCCACCAGTGCATCTTTCTAGCCAGATTCTACATGGGTAAAGCCTCATAGCAGAGAATATCACTGAAAATCCTAACAGGTCCTTTTATACAGATAATGTTATCACTAAGAGAAACAAAATTTCTAAATATATCCAGTAGAAAAGAAATATATATCAGGGATTCAGTTTTTCTTTAGGATCTATGCTATATAACAGCATTTCAGTTTTAAGAGTGGGTTTTCAATATCTTTCACTAGTCTCTAATCAAAATGCAGCTTCAACCCTGAAAATCCTTCATATTTTTAAATACTACTTGCTTGTTTCTAGTACAAATGCCAGTAAATCCTAATGGCAACTCTTACAAAAACCAGGATTAACTATTCACCATGTGCAATCACTTTGCCTGGGCAGATATTACCTAATAAGCTTAATTTACTTTCACTGAAGAGACTTGACAATTAATTAGTCTAAATAACTACACTGGAAACACTCCCAATGACTACCCTTTAGCACCAACTCTGCTGAATTTCCTCCTCATGGACAATGCTGAAAAATACAACTGCTTCCAATTTACATTGATTATAAGTGCACTTTCAACAGATTTGCTGAATGTTGCCTGCCACATCTGCAGAGAAACAGTAACATTTGATCTGGACTTGATTTTTTAAAAAAATTAAACTTGAGGTTTGCAACTGAAGTTAATTTGTTACACTAATCAAGCTGCAAGTCATGTACTCAGAATGCAAAACCTCTCCTGTTCCAAGTGCTTTTCTTTGTAAGCAGTAACAGCTCCTTCCAGAATAGTACAGTTGGAAAGTGCCCCAAAATGTTCTTGTTGAAATTAACAATGTTTGTATCACTGCAGATCAGAAATGTTCCACAAAAGTTCTTTAAACATCTTCATCCTTAGTTCAAGGGGATCATGCTTGTGTGTTTTATAAAGCAAGATATGTTAAAATCAATGAAAAGCTGCTATATTACCCTACAATATGTTCACAATATGCTATACTATATTGACATACCTACTCCTCAAACACTAAGATGCACAGTAAATCAAACTTCTGACCGTGTCAGCCACTGCTCACCTAATGTCCTACCAAAACCAGCTACCAATAAATTAATTTTTAAAAATCTGATTTAGTATTATGTTCTTTGGTGCATTTTCTAGGCAATAGCAGAGAAGTGGACAACGCTGAAGCAATCCAGCACACTCCTTACTGTGCTCTTCTGACTGCTCACATGTGAGTACTACACTACCACTTCTGCATAACCCAAGAGAATTAATGTTGTGTTCTGCTTTTGCACAGCCCCTATCACAGCATATCTCAATTGTTCAAACAGGTCTTAACATGTGCCAGATCTAACTGGAACAATGCTGAGGTGGCTGAAACTCCCCTGCCTCGTACACTGAATGCATCTGCTCAGGCATTCAAGCCCAGATCTTTTCTGTTTTGAACAACACCCCGAATTTTCATCTGGCAGTTAAGTTCAATTACTGACATAACTAATAGTCACAACTGAATGCTACAAAATGAGTTTCATGTGTTTTCAACCTGTTTCTGCTTCTGGCCTAAGAAATGAGCATGCCCCTCAAACGCCCATGTGAAATGCAATCCACACCCAATCTAAACTGACATTGCTCTTGATCTACTGTGACTAGCTAATAAAATAGGCTGCCAAAATTAAGACCTAAGTGTCAATTTGTGGGAAAACTTCCTAGATTTATGATCTAATGCTCACAGTTTGTGGATAGTTGGCTCTGTGTTACCTGCCAGTAGGATCTGCTTGACTCTTACTGGCACAACTACACTGAATGTCATGACAGCTAAATCTCATGACTCTCAAGATCACAAATCTATTATGATTTCTAGTCCTAAGCAGATTATTCTACTGGACATGCCATGCAAAGATGTTTTAACCAAAAAAGTAGCAAAAGCAGATAGTTCACCTGATTCCCCATTATACACTTTTAATCCTCTCGTTGGTGAGCAGAAAATTCTAAAATCTTCTACTGTCATCACAGTAGTACATTGTTGGTAAAGGCCATGCCAGCAGAACCTAATTTCCTTACTAAATAACTTCTCACTGCGTATGAAGTCAGATCTTCATCTACCACACTGCTTGCAGATCAACACTAATTGCTCTCACCGTTGTCAATTCATGGGGATACCATTAAATGTACATGATATTTACAAGACGACCCCTGATGCAGACAGGAGCAGGTGCACATCTTGGCTAGAACCTATAATGACCTTACTCAATTGTGTAACAAGTCTAAGAATTAATTCTATAAATAAGAATACAATATCATATGGCATATCAGGTACATAGCTTTGATTAAGAGAGGGATGTTTGCCTTGTAAGGGGACACATGATGGAAGAAAATGGAAGTAAAGCTATATAAAAATACAAACACCTTTACATTAACAAAAGTTTGAGCAGAAACCTATACAGTAGTAATGAGGGAGTTTGAGTCCTCAGGTTTTGCAATGTTAATATTAAAGCTAGAAAAGAAAAGAGAAACTAAATTGTGTGAACGAAGCAACCATTTCACAACTACACCGTGACAAAATCAAAATAAAAGTGAGGAAGTCAGGTAAGAAAACAAAATGCTGATGTTCAGTTTGGTGGCAAAGTATATTTCTCAAAATCTTTTCATAATAGTTAGCCAAAAGGCAGTTAGAACCTCATGTGCCAATCTACTCTAAATAAAGCAGATTCTAAGGACACAGTAAATGTTTACCTTTACAGATAAATCTAAGGGCAGCTATGCTATATAAATGTTCCTTAGAGTTCATAAAAAGAGCCTACAGAAAACATACATATTAATTCCATGGGAAGAGCACTCCATCTAAATTTCCTAAGTGATCTTTCAGAACTGTAAGTGCACATATTAATAAAATAACTATATCAGGTCTGCAATTCACAACTTTCACAAGTGAAACAAGTGACAGATCTCTGGACAGTTGAGGTGCTCAGCATATGACACATGAACTTTTGTCAGCTTTTGTCAATAATGATTAGCACTTCACTAGAAACATTGAAGAAACTACAGTGCCAACACAAATCAAATCTCCTGTTACCAAAAATCCTTCTTCATCAGAAAGATTAATCTTGAGGGAGATTAGCACACTGCATGTATTTAAGCTGAAATTTATTTCTTAAGGCAGTCTGCAGAGAACAGCTGTAAGGAAAAATCTTTGCAGAAACTGTATCTATTAAGTATCTCAAAGACTGTTCTTTTTTTACTAATAATTATTGAGATCTAATTGCAGGTTTCTAGTCTAAGAATTTTGTTCTGATATAGTAAAAACTCAAGAACAATCAATTAAATGCTCTGTACTCTAATCATTCAAGTGCAGACTATGAAGTCCTAGAAAAAAATTTACCCAATAGGTCCTGAACCCCTTTATAAAAGCTTAATTCACACACTCAAACTTAGCATGACTAGCTATTAGTCAACCCTGTACTGATGCTTCCTTGAAAGTAGCAAACCAGCAACTATTGCTCTGGTATCCAAAAAATAAAGAGGGGACTCACTATCAAGAAAATATATCTCTTGAAAGTAGACTACAGGACCAAGAAGCTGAACAGAAAGGAATCAAGGATAATGATGTAACCCTCATTTATAACCTTATTCTACCAGAGCTCAGTCTCAAAATCTGTCACAGGTAGAGACAGTAAGTGAAAAATTTCCTACAGACAAAGAAAAACAAAAAACACAAGTGTGGAACACTTGTTTAGAGAAGACAAGTTAAGAAAAGCAATAAAATAACACAATAGAGTGATATCTAGCTCAAAATATAGAGAGGACACTTCACTATCAATCAGATGCCGGAAAAATAAAACCAAGGCTATTAAAAATCCATATTCTGTACTGTTAATTTAACATTCTTCAGAAGTACAATGAAGTGGTATTTTAGAAGTGATAGAAGGTTATAACACTTTAGTATCTCACACCAGATTACCTCATCGCTTACCACAGACATAGAAGCCAAAAGAAGAAAAGAAAATCAGCTAATTCCTCTCAATATTTCTGTTTGATAATAAACATTCTTGTCATTCACTCTAGGCTTTTAACCATATTCTGCTAATTCTCAGTTGGTTTTAGACATCCTCCTGAAAGCTGCTTTACAATCTGGCATGCAACACTACATAAAGCAGTTGTAAAATATTGACATGAACATTGTATTTTGCATCTTGTTACGCTTGACAAAAACAAAAGACCAGATGGTTTGTACTTTCCAATAAAAACAGATTAGCTATGCAATTTAAAAGATGTCCAAGACTTACTTAACTAGTGAGTTTGAGCACATTTCTTTTATACAAAGAAAGTGTACTAACTGAAATTAAAAGAGACATAAATCTAATAGGTAAACAGCACTTTATGACTGTTTATGGTTATTTACTGGAATTTACTGGGCTGAAATCACTGAAATTTTATCTGTTAAAACATCCTGCCAATGTTTATCAACTAGTTTTTAAAAATTAATATTACTACAGTATTTTATACACTGTATATAACAGTAATTTTGAGATTATTGTACTGAAACTAGAAAAGAAACCTATTCTACTGATTTATGTCAGAAATAAAGTTGAGATTTTCACTGCTAACTCAAAACATACTACCTAAGGGATTCCGTAACAGTTCATAAAATGTCTTTGTTTTTAAAAGGTATGGTCTGTGGTATGTATTTTCTACGAAGAAATAGAAGAACACATGTAGTATCAGATGTGTGTACTTTAAGAAACTCTGGAATGTGAAATCCACAAATCCAAATAAAGCAGGTGGTATAATTTGGGAGGGAGGACTGAATTTAAGTTTAATGACATTACCAGGTTATCCTACCAGACTAATTCTCACTCACTGCATGACTTCAATGAAGCTCTCAGTCCTCATGCTGATTTCGATTTAGCTGAAGTGCTATTTGATGCGTTTCATCTGGAGTTTTATTCACTTCAAACTACACTTCATTTAACCAGGCTGCTGCTGTACTCATTTGTTTTTCTACTTTATTACTCACAAATTGGTGTTGCTTAGTTTAGATAAATTGTTGGACCAAGTCCATTTTATAAAGTTTTTAAATTTCATTAATAAATAAGTAAACCATAGAAAGAGATCATATCACAGGAAAAAAGTGAGAAAACCATCAAAACACTACAGTAAGTGTTGGTCTAACAATATCTTCTAATAAATGCCAATAGATAATGCTGTTTGAAAGCAGGACCATTCCCCTGCCTCCACTCCCCAAAACTACAGCTCTTTCCAGCTGGGCATGCATGGTAATGCAATGCATTTTTAAAAGAGAGAGAGACAAAGAATGTGAGAGGGGCAGATTACATGAGAGAATCCAAGAATGCACGAGAGAGAGAGAGAGAGAATGTGAGGGCAAGTGTAGAACAGTGCACAAGGGAAAGCACAAGAAACCAAGTGGGAGCAAGAGATAGAGCACAGCAAGCACACTCAGGAGAAAGCAGCAGCACTTGAATACCATCAACCTGTGAGATGACAGAATTATTTAAAAATTCATCCCTAAAACAATTGTTTTGATTTTGCACAACTAAACATGAGGTTTACAGTATAGTAAAGAAATTTAAGTTTGCCACTCAATACTGATTTATTAATGCAGTTTGCCAACCAGGATTCAAATGTCAGATAACGTAAGGAAAGGCTGTCAGTTGTAAAGTCCTGCAATATTCTGATTAGTGCTGATTCTAGGGTATCCTGGAAACGTTTTTCTTTTTTAACAAAATGGTACAACACAACAGCAACTAATTCAAAGTCATTAATACTTTTGTAAACTATTGATAGAAAATATGACAAAGTCAGTTAGACTGCTACCACCTGGTGGTGTGCTGATAATGCATTTACACTTAACATGGTATCACAGCTTGTGAAACAAAAATTAGTATATTCTTTACATGACAGTAAGAACAATCACAGAAGTTGACTTTTTTGTATAATCCAGTAAGGTTTCACAAACAAATGTATCTTCCAAATGAGTTAATCAACACAATGCTTGAAGACAAAGTATTTAAGCATTAACATGCTTTTATATTATCTTGTCACTTTATGTAAATTTGTTTTGCATGGATTAGTCATAAAGTAGTATTAGAGACAGCTGCTGCTCAAAATGAGTGATAAAGAAAACTAATACCTTTTCCAAAATATTGTCAATATGGACTTTCCTGAAATTAGTTTACATAAATGTAACCTATCAGTACAAACTATTACACACTGATATTTATGATCACAAGACTTGAACTGTAGAGATGAATTTAAATACTGAATTTCCATTGCATTTAAGACTAAAAAAATTATATAGCACATTTCATAAAAAGGTACAGAACTGTTTTCAGAAGAAAAATATTTGTATTTAACATCTGAATTACTACAAACAGTTTAAATAGCTCATCACAATGTTGAAACACTTCCAATTGGAATGAGAAACAAATAAAAATGTAGTAGAAACACTGGGGGTTTTACTCCCAAATTTGTTGCTTTTTATTCGGTTGAGTTTAAAAAAGAAAAAGCTGACCTATTCAGTTAAAACAGCAAGCTTGCCCTCAGTATGTAACTTCAGCTCTTGTATCAGCTCAAGAAAGAATGGCAACTGGTTCCAGAAACCTAGAAGGTCTAGAAGAAAGCCATTTACCACAGGGCTTCTGTACCACAGAATAAGCAGAGTTGGAAGGGACCCACAAGGATCATTGATCTTAAGTGACTGACCCATACAGGGATTGAACCTGTGACCCTGGTGTCATTAGCACCACACTCCAGTTTTCTCAGCCAAACAAGGGTCTAAAATGTTTACTGACAGCTATCCTTACAAAGAAACCTATGAACGATAACAGAATTTGTAGCAGAATATGATAGAGACAGAGAAGTTTAGGGATATATATGAAGCTTGGCATTTTTAAATCCCTCATGAAAAATGCAAAAGTAATTGTGCACACGACTTAAACACACTGTACAGGCTTAATGCTCACCAATATTTGGGGAACTTGATCAGCTTGCCATAAACAGCAGTACTGAATGAGGGGATAACTGGAACAGGGATGCAGTATAATCCTTTACTGTCCAACGAAGTCAGTGCTGCTTGAAAACCAAATATCTGGAAGAAATTCAGTTGATCAAATGGTAGATCATCACATGATTAGACTACTTTCAAGATATTTTATAACGCAATATATGAATATGTAAATATACTCAGCAAACATTAAATAAATTGTGTATTATTTTTAGATAATTCCTTTTCCCCAAACATAAATATAGCTACAAAAATCTACCTCAAATAATGCCCTAGAAATGCATGTAAAAATATTTTCTTCACTCAGTAGTGTTAACTACAGTCTGCTGAATTTGTAAGAATGTTGAATTACAATTTTTCAATTCAAATACTTCAGTATATATCCTTCAAACTGCCTTTCATAAAAAGTTAAATCATACTGAGTAATTAAAACAACACTGGTATATAAGAGTAGTATTTAAGCAAATCAGAAGCTTCCTTTCAAAACTTTGTTTCTTAATAATAGCCTGCCTAAAGAAAGATTCATCACAAGAATTCTTGATGATTTTTCCACCTTCAATATGGCAAACTGCTGTAGAGTTGTCTTTTAACATGTTATACCAGTATTCACAAGAACAGAACAATTCAGCCACTATTAAAGCTAGCAAATAAAACCTTTATTTCCATATCTTCACGGTGATGCTTTTGCTCTATCAATACTACTAGTAGAGATAGTTTTTCCTCCTAACTTCCCATCAAGTTTGTAAGTGTATTTTGCAGCAATCTACAAATCATAGGAGCAGTATCTCAGATGAGGAAAAAGGTTTCTTTCTGGATAATTTTAATTTGATCTTGTCACAAGGACCTTGGAGCTTCAGTCTGCAGTTTCCTCATATGAAGTGCTCAGTGCATATTATAAAACACTTGGCTTGAGACAGAAGCAGCAATCCCAAACAACAACGTTCTGAACTTGTCCTCAGCACACATCTCAAGCCCTCATTTACCTTCAGATAGCAGTGTGAGTAACAGTAATGAAGCAGGTTGTCTGATGGCTGCCCAAGGCTGCTGACCACATGCACCAATTGCTCAGCATACATGGGCACTGAGTGCTCCAGGTTAACCTTATCCACCAAAATTCGGATGCAAGGTAAAGGCCGCAGGGGCTGGAAACTTGCAGCATTTAACAGTCCACTTAAGTTCTAGGGCAGGGAGGAAAAGAATTATGTAATAATTATACTGCAGATGTATTACTTATCATATCTCTATGGTCTTACCTAAACATGTAAAAAAACTACATGGAATAAACTGTTTATAGATACCATGGCATTATACTATAAATCCTCAAATCCTTCCAAAATATTTTCTTTGAAGTTTAAAATAACCAATGTTTTAACTGGAATTGTCTTGGGTGCAGGTGTCCAGCTGCTGGTGGTGCAGGGGCAGCCTCTGTGAGGGGACACCAGGGGCTGTTCTAGGCCAGGTTCAGCTCACTCCAGCCCGTGCTGCAACAGCACCACCACAGAGCTGAGCTCCTCAGCCAAGCTGGGGGCACCTCTGTGCAGACAGATTTAAGAATGGGCAAAAACACCACACAGGCTGCAAAGACTCAGAGAATAAGTGAGAAATGCAACATGAAAAGCAAGGTCACAGAAGGAGGGAAAAGGCAGTGGTGCTCCAGGCACCAGATCAGAGATTCTCTTGCAGTACATGAGAGACAACACAAAAGCAGACATCAACACTGCAGCCCATGGAGGTCTCCATGCTGGAGCAAATGGATATGCCCTGAAGGGCACTGCAGCCTTGAGGGGAGCCCATGCTGGAGCAGATTTTCCCTCAAGGACGCAGCCTGCCAAAAGGACTTGCACTGAGGTAGAACAGTGGGAGGATGAGGGAGTGGCAGAGATGAGCTGTTACAGACTGATCCCCATCTTCCATTCTCCATCCCCCTCTGCTAAGGGGTGGGAGGTAGAAGAGTCAGAGAGAGAATGAAGAAGGGAAATTGAGTCTGAGGGAAAAAGGGGAATACGGAATATATGTTGTTTGGATTCTTAGCAATAAGTGAAATTAATTGTCCCAAGTTAGTTTTGCTCATACTGGTAATTGGCAAGTGATTTCCCCTCACCCTGACCCATCCCATTCTCTGCCCCACTGCTCTGTTGAGGAGGAGGAGTGAGAACAGCTGGGTAAGCATCTGGCAGCTCGTAGAGGTCAACCCAGTACAAGAATATGCAAAGTCAAAATATTTCATCCTATACAATCTTTGTTTACCTTTTGATCATCTCAAAGCACTATCACCATAATAATCTCATACTGATCTAGCCTTTACATTGTCATCTTTTATGTATTCACAGTCATGCCAGGTATCTCAGCAAAAGAAGATGTCATTCCAAGGAAAATAAATACCACAACTTTAGACATCCAAGTCTATTTTTCATAGCATCCATTAAAATGGAGTACTGCATCCAGCACAGGTTGGACATGGGCATACCAGAATAAGTTTGCTGGAAACAAAGTGGTTATGGAGTTGGAGTACATGAGCTCTGTTTTAGGAGAAACAGAGACAACTGAAGTCTTTCAGTCTGGATGAGGCCAGAGAAGAATTCTACTGCTGTCTACTGCAACCTACTGTGAGAGTACAGACAAGAGCAAGACAGAAGAGGTGCTAATTCAGCACTTGACAGAACAAGCCCTGGAGCAACCCACTCTTCCTTTGACCAGGATGTTGAATTCCTGGAGAACACCTCCAAACATCTCTTCCAACCCAAATTACACTACAAATCTAAACATTTCATTAAATATGCATCAAAATAGGACAATAAGTTGATTTATATATGATTTTCAATCTAAAATTCAAAATCATTATTTTAAATACACTTGGCTTTATTCAAGAAATGTAAATTGACAGTCCAAGTAATGACTACATCAACCAAAAAATTCACTGGAATTCGACTTCTTTACCTCAAACTTACAACAAACATGGGACTGTTCTCCCATTATACCATCTGCCTATGCCCATAAGGTGAAAAGCACCACAACCCATTGAACTACTCAGTGCAGTGGATTGAAAAGTGCTAAAAAGGAAAAAACCTCACTGAGAAACCTGTTCCAGTGCTTCACCACCCTCTGAATAAAGAATTTCTTCTTAACTTCTAAACTAATTCTGATTTCTTTAGTTTAAAACCATCATCCCTTGTCCCTGTCACTATCTACCTGTACAAAACCCTCTCCCTCCTTTTTAGAAGTCCTCTTCAGGTACTGAAAGGCATAGTGAGGTCTCCTCAAAGCATTTTCTTCTTCAGGATGAGCTACCACAGCTCTCTCAACCTATCAGATGAAATAGTGGACAAAAATTTCTAGAAATTTAACTCAAGAATTGATGATACATGCTCTTCCTCTCACTCCTTCCCCTATCCATATGACACCTTCCAGTCTCTGGCACAAGAGATAAACCTACTGCAAGCCTTCACTACAAGCCACAGATTTATCTCTACAGTACCTCAATTTTGTACATTGAAGAAGGAGACCTGTAAGAATAAAACCAGTATAGATTTCTTTAGCTGGCATTATACTACACATTATCCAAAAGATAAAACAAATGAAGACTATCAGGAAATTTCTGCCTCTCTGACCTAGTCATTCAGCAGTTAAATGCCCAACTCCTGCTGACATTCTATCTGGAACTAGCACACACAGCTCTTGAGCCTGTGTATTAAAAAATTTCATACTTTATCAAACTTATGAAGACCTGCAGAACAGGTACTCTTCTGACCAAAAGTCAGAGCTACTGCTTTTTCATTTGCTTGATGCTTTAAAACATTTTTTTATTCAAAAGTATTTTTCTTATCCATACACAACACCTTCAGTTTCCAAATCTAACTAGTCAGACGTGGCTTACTTTAGGTATCTGAAGTTAAGGCTCATGGGCACCAAACTAATCCAGAACTCGGTGATACATCCAGCACATGGAATAATAGGCCAGTAAGAAAATTTATATCAAATAGCACATGGTAATATAAAGAACTGAATCAGTAATTGTGCATACATACCTTCTCACCCATGATTATGGGCAGCAAGTGGTCTAGTAAATTGAATTCTGCCACAGGGATTATAACTGTACACTTAAGAACAGTGAACGTTGTAAGTCTAGTGGGAATGTATTCCTCCAGTGATGCTACTTCTTCTGAGCTTGGCATAGTTCTACTTCCATCCATAATATCTACAATAAATTAAGATTACATATGTTTCACTAAAATATATAAAATGTGCCCTACAGCTGATGTTTCAGAAATGCCTAGAGACTAGCAAAAAATGCAAAGCTCCCCCCCTGCTCCTTCATAGTTAAGTGTTATTTCACACTGCTTCTACCTAAGGCTAAATGCAATACTAACTTGATTTTCCTTACTTGAAATCCTTTCCTTGCTCTCAAAAATTCACCTTAACAGTCTACCATAACTTGTTTCCATGCATTTTCATCCTTTATGACTATTATTTTGAACTAATAAATACCAATAGGAATACTTTCTTCTCTAAGACTCCAAAATTAAGCTAGAATTGCAATGAAGTAAGCTATTCTTACTCAACATGAGGCTTATGATTAAAACAAATGGCTTTCAAAGTGTCTGAAATTATCTCAGAAGTACATCCAACACTGATGGGGATATTCTGATTAATTCACCTTTATTTTACATTTTGCTCTTCAGACTCACAAAAACTATTTGAAAGCTGCACCAAATGTGGTCTGGTTTAATTCTGTATATTTGTGTACATGCAATAAGAGCAAACCTGGCTTAGTTCTGCTGTATGGTTCATACTCATGTTCCAGAGCACAAACTATCATCTTCATGATCCGGTGTACTGCGCTGCTATCCAATCGAAGATTGAGTGGACCCACAATGAGGCTTTTTGTAGACATCTCCTGAACATTTCCAAAATCTTCACTCTTTACTGAAGAAAGGTCTTGCTGATTCCCAGAAACTACAACAAGTTTTACAAGAAGTTACACAAAACAATTAGATATAATAACTTATTTTATCAGCTACTTCTGTTTCAAATCCTTTAATCGAAGATTTAATAAAAATACCAAAAAAAATCACAATGCAAATAGAACACACAAATATACAATAAGTAGTTCAACAGGTTTTAACAAAATTATTCCTGGTAAATGCAGAGCAAACAGGGCAAATTTCTGCCTTACTAGCAAGCAGAGTACAACTTAGGAACCCTTCAATGAACTTTATATTTCTCAAATTTGGGACTCTTTGGAGGTGTCTAAATTTCTATGGCAGCTTAATCCCATCTGTCAATGACAGCCATGGCATTCAAAACTGTCTACAGCTTGTCACAAAGATATCCCTCCCCAAAAATCAAGGAAAAGGTGTGCTGCAAAGACATTACAGATCTGCACCTTTGAAAGGTTAGCTGCCATGACAAGGCTGGAAGAACCAGACTGAAAACTAAGATAAACCCTTCCTTCCATTCACATTTACTGCCATTCACTGATGTATGGGCAGCAAAAAAGAAAATTCCTTTAATGTCTCAGACTGTTGGCTCTTAAAAAAAAAAAAAAAACAGAGATAAAAGAGTAGTTTAGTAAAGTAGGGTAATAAGGTAGACCAAAATCACACTTCCAGTGTATACAGGTGTATACTCATCTACTACCAAACAGTATGACTATTTTTCTAAACATACTTCACAGAAATGCTTCAGTTAAATCATGCAGATTTCAGAAGCTCAAGTTTTCCTGTCACATATGACCTGTAAAAATATAGCCCTATCTCTCTAACATATTTAGCTTGCAGAACTTCACTCTGATTTTTTTTCCTAAGATCATCACTTTGACAGCGTCTTTGACACAAGTACTAAGCATTAAATATCTTGCTGGCCATTACATAAATGAACAGTCTGACAAAATAGGCATCAAGATTAAATGGTTTCTGAGACTACAGAAGGGCAATGGAGCTGGTGAAGCACCTGGAGCACAATACATCTGAGGAACAAGTGAGAGTGATGGGGCTGTTTAGCCTAGAGGAAAGGAGCTGAGGGAAGACCTTACTGCTCACTAGATCTACCTGCAAGGAGGGTGTAGCAAAGGCAGGAGTTCAGTCTCCTCTCCTAAGTAAGAAGCTAGAGGATGAGAGGCCTCAAGTTGTACCAGGGGAGGTTTAGATTGGATATTGGGAAAAATTTCTTCACTGAAATTGGCTACAGGCACTGGCACAACCTGTCAAGGGAAGCATTCTAACCACAACCGTGGAAATGTTAGAAAAATGTATGAATATGGCTCTTGGGGACACAGCTTAGTGGTGAACATGGCAGTGCTAGGTAAATGGTTGGATTCAATAACTTAGAGAGTTCTCTTCCAACCTTAACAATTCTATGATTTCTGGTTGCCCAAGAAGAACCCAGTCATTCACCCTTTTGTCTCTCTCCTTTACTGTACTCTTTTAACTGCACTCATTCAATACAGTCTTTATAATGAAGGCAGTTGAGCTTGGTGGAAAAGGAAGCAAGGATAGGGGTTTTTTCCATTATGTTCAAATCATACTCCATAAAACACTGTTACTTCTAAGCACTGGTGCAGAAAAAGGTCCTCAAATAAACTGAGACTATGCTGAATTTGATGCACAGCTGGCCTAATGCTCTGCAGGCCTTTACAGGCTTATACACTCAGCAGAAGAATTAACTTTATCCTTAAAAGCCTAACAGAAGTTGACGGTGAGAGCATTTACAGCCTCTGCTTCCCTTGGTTTGTTGTTTTTCTGAGAAGAAAAAGAACAATAAAAGTAAGATAAAAGGAAAGAAGGATACTACCTAATAAAACCTACTCAAATCTTCAGCTGGAACTGAGTTATAATCTTTTGAATGAATCCTGAAAGAGATTTTTTTGAAACCCAGCATACTGACTTTTGCATTTATTTTATAGGCAGTTAACATACGTACTTTTATCCTTCCAATTCTACACAGTATTCAGTTCAGATGAACACTACCAAAAAGTGTAAAAAACCATACCACCACATAAAAAAATAATAAGGCCAAAAATAATAAGGCCAGAAGCAGTAACAGCCTGCCTTTTCAAAGAGGAAAAATCAAACTTGCTTGTATATTTTGTATGTATATGAACAATATATCTAAGTGACAGAATTTATACAAACCACTTGCTGGAACAGTTCCAGTTAATTCCACCTAAGTGCAAAGGGAATAGGGTAGAAAACCTATTGGTTCTACAAAAGTAGGTGATCACAGGTAACTTGAAACCTCATGGATGTATAAAGAAAACCAATTTTCAAGCACTGAGTTTTCAAGCTCTCTGTAAATTGTATGTCCAATTCTAACCAACCAAAAATATCAAAATGAGTGCTGCATAATAAACTTGCCAGCAAAGTAGAGAGCTACACATTACAAACAAAAGGTAACTTCAACAGCACACCCTATTAGATCTGTAGGCCGTGCAAATCAGTGATCAGGGAACTGACAGACTACATAATGTTTCAGAGAAATTGCTCTGCACTAAAATATGAAGGAAAAAAACCAGAAAAATAAAGGAAGGGGAAGATAGACAAAACGTCTAAATAAGACTACTGTGCATGGCTATCTTGCTTTCATTCAAAATACTGAAATTGATTAATGCACTTCTGTAAGTGACAGATGAAACTCCTGAGGTTTAATGTTATCCAGGAGGCACTTGTGGTTTAATCAGTAATTCTATGCTTCAGGAAAGGTTAAAGGTGCAAAGAATGTGTCAAACCAAAATTGCCTTGACAGATAAAAATCTTACAATCACAGTAACTGCCTCCTATAACTTAAGTTGGGTTCGTTTTTTTATGGTATGTGGCATGCAGGAATTGTAACTAAAAACAGCTATACCAAAATAAGAAATAGTAAAATGCAAACTTTCATATAATTAACACATTAAAAATGCAGATTTTTATTGTTTTCAAAATCTTAAGGTATTTATACCTTCATCTTAAATAAATATTTTACACCTATTTGTTTACATTCTATTTAACAACTATGCATTTAACCCACAATATGGAAGAATTAGCTAGAAAATAACTAGCAGAAAGTATCACATTTGCTTTTCTGAGGAACAAAAACCATTTGAAAATTTCAGATTTTAAGTTCTTAGCTCCAGAGAAATAACAACCATTCGAACAATTTAAAAATTAATTATTCTATTCTTTTACATAGCCAGGTTACTGAAATTAAAGGAGTAATACTGAAATAAAAGCACACAGCAAGACTTGATAGGAAGCCAAGCTACATTTTGTGAGGTGTTTTCCTAGTGACTGATGGAGAAAATTGAAGCTAGGGCTTGAGAAAGCATCCTGGAAGGAAAAAAAAAAAAAAAAAAAAAAGAGAAGCTAAGGAGGGAAAAATGCAGTCAGAAAATGCAACAGCCTGTTACTGAGGAAAAGAAAAAAGTGTTTCTGAGTTCAGTAATTTCTAAAAAGGGTTAGTTAAAAGTCAGGAGGAGATATGATCATAACATTCCTTATGCATTCAGAGAAACAAGACAAAATACTCCACAAAATTAATTTTTTCTTCATAATGTACATAGTCTGTGCATATTTAAATTTCTATACTAAAATTCAAAAAGGAGATAAGGCTTACCCGAGATTTTCAACTTATCTACACAGGAGTTCAATGTGCAATTTAACATTTATGTCATTATTAAAACCAGAAGAAGTCTGCAGTAGAAGTTTGACTTAATTGTACATTTTCAGAGCTTCACACTACACTCATGGTACAGATGAAAGTCTCAGAGTCAGTAAAAAACTGTTAAATTTCCTGGTTTATGCCTCTACTACTGAGGGCAAAAGCATCATTTACTTATTTTTGTAAATGTTTCATGGTCTAACTCTAAGGAAGCTGGAAGTTTCTTTCCTACTCCTTTTAAAGTCCAGCACGTCCAGAAAACAAAGCCACTCATTAGGAGTTGTGATTTCTCTCACATAGAAATGCAAAAAAAACCAAACCTCAGATGAGTTGGACTATGTAGCAAGGACAGGTAAATGTTCAGTCACAAAATAGCAAAAAGTTCCCAACAGATGTCCAGAGAAACAGGATTCACAATAATAAATACACAGATGGGAAAGAAAGTAATATCAATTTGACAATAAAATAGCAGAAAAGTAGCTGTAGAAGACAGTGTTCTGAGGAGTGAGGGGGAAGTTATATCACAATTAGTGATAAGAATATCTGTAAAAAAATATAAACATATTACTTGCTGATAGATTAACTCCTTTGTCCCAGCTTTTGTGACACTCACAAAAGTAGATACACTTCATTAAATCCACTTCTCAGACTTAGAAAAGAATTTATAGGAATCAAAAAAGCTATTTAGAATTAGCCAATATCTATCTATATGCATATGGTTTAGGCTAATTTTTGCTCATGAAATTGTTTAGATACATATATTTAAAGATAATTCTTCACACTATCTTGCATCTTTGCATTTTTATTCATAGAAGAAAAACAGTAGTCCTTTTCATCTTCTGTGCCAAGTATATGATCAATCTCATTCTTCAACCAGGGTCTCCCAAGATATATTTTTTAATATGCAAAGTCAAAAACAACAACTTAAAAAAAAAAGACATTGTAATTCATTAACTCCACAACTGCTACAAGATAATTACTTTCAGTTTAGCAACTGCTAATAAAAAATATCATTACGATTACTTATGCAGGAAAAGAAAAATAAAAAGGAAGAATACTAACAGTCAACAGCTAACCAAAACAACTAACCTCTGAAAGACATCAAGGAAGATGAAAGCATTTTAATGATGATCCTGATGGTAAATCTAAGGTAAGTTAGAGGACAGTTGGTCAAAGACCATGTGGGCATGCCAGTCTTTGTTTCTATTATTTATCAGGGTAAACAACAGAAAAAAGGTACCTTTGCCACTGGTGCTTTCCATTGTGTACAAGTAATCCATGTAGAAAGCCCCAAACCTCTGCATTCCAGCTATCTCTGTGTATGTCTCCTACCAACAAAGCAAAGCAAACAAAGAAAATGTTGTATAAGGAAAGAATCTTGAGATGACCATCTGATAGACTGGTATTAGAGAGATATATTTACGTTTGGATTTGTGCATCAACACAGGGAAAGGTTTATCAAAGCAAAGGACAGAGGTTATCACAAAGAATTCACCTTTCTGATAGGTAATGTAACTTCCATTTGAGGCCACACAAATGCACATCCATAATTCCTGTGGACATGCTGATCAATTAATCAATAACATCTAGTCAATTAGTACCTTTAATGAAGTAAATATTCTTCATTTGACCTCTTGCATGCAGCACATCAACCTAATTAAATACGCTGAAAACTTCAGCTCATTCAATTTGGCTTTGCTATTCATGGAATATTGTGGGTTTATCTTTCAACAGTAGGAAACTTTTCAAGACTTTATGCCAGCATTGGGATTTATACATAATATAATACATCATACAGCAAATTTGTGTCCCCTCTTGTAAAAAAAAAAAATGGGCAAATTGTAAAGGCTTCAAAGACAGACCAAGGATAGAGTAAAGCTTAAAATACACCATGGGAAAAGTTTGAATATAAGTACTTGTGATTTTACTGATTTCATTTTTTCATGTGATTTTTCGGGGTTACACTTCATCAGTAAAAAGGTGAAAATAGTAAAACTTAAATTAAAAGGAAATTGGACACATTCCAAAATTACAAATGGCTTACCTGTACAATAAACAGCACAGATCTCCACTTATGAACACACCTGGAAAGGACCACCTTGGTCATTGCAACCAATCTTTAATAATGGCAGACAACCAGGGAATAAAGTTTTACTGCACAATTTACAACAAGAGAGACTAGAGGTGACTGAAAATTTGTCTCCACAAAAGGCAGAACTAGCAAAATTTTCTCTAAATAGACAAACAGAGAATGTAAACAATAAAATTAATATGGTCCAAATCTGACAGAATTTCTTAGTTTGAAGACCATAGACTACTTACTGTTTGGGTTTAAAATACATGCTGGTAAAGCTTGATTTTTGCTAGCATTCTCTCATATGTCTCTTTTCCTCTTAAAATGTTCTGTGGTTACTGCTTTTGGAAACTATGACATTAATTCAGTTTTTGGGGCAGGAGGGGAGTTTGAGGTTTCTTTTGGACATGTTTTTTCTGTTTGGCTCTTTTTTTGGCTCGGTTTTTGTGGGTGTCTTTTTTTTAACACAAACAGATTTACTTTTTTTTTTGGCCAGCTGCAAAGTAAGATTCAGTTAAATGTGTAATGGTAAAGATAATTCAGTCCTCTAATAGTACACAGATCTAAATAAATATAAGAAATCCATTAGAGAGCATTTTGGAAATTTTTTAATAAGAAAAATGTAATTCTCTGACCTTATGATGAGCTGCATCCAATATAAATTCTGCACGAATGCTATTATTTTCTGGACTTCTATAATCAAACAGTGAATTGGTGAGGTATGTCATTCCTTTCACGCTCAAGTTTTCTCCACAATTAAAGAAGCATGCCTCCTTCATGAGGAAGGAGAAAGTGAAGCAGGAGAAGGAAAAAAATACAGTCATGTTAACAGAGCAGTTTCAATTATGTCATAACACAAATATACATATTAGTAGTAGTAACCCTCAAAAGCATATTTCATTATGAATGAAGATGAAACAATGAAATTAATTTCATTTGTGTAACACAAGTTCCTGTCCACTCCTTCCTCATTTTCAAATCAATAAAAATTGCTTGAACTAATGAATACAACTCATTATAAGAACATATTAGTTGCATTTTAACAGCAAATAACCTCACATCATCATCACTCCAAACCTTGCCCCCATCCTATCCAGTATACACAAACTTGTCACACTTGCCACTTGTCACAAGTACACAGCTTGTCATTTCTGGCTGCCCAATCCTTTCAGATGCTGTATCCATCCTCTTCCAAGACAAGCAGTTATTTCCACGTATGACCTCACTGCTACATTATCATTCTTTATTCATTTAGATTTTAACATGCCTTCTCCCAGACTTCTATCCTTCTGAAATCAAGTTTCCTAACAACAGTTATTAATCCAAAATTGTTATTTAAGGGATTTATTTTTTCCAACTCTCTATTCTCAATCACAGACAGAGCCAGAACCTTTATGAAACGACCAATCCCAAAACCACAGCAACACACAGATAACATGCAAGTAATATCATCACCATTGTCAAAAAACAGATACTTTCCTAAATTCCTGGACTAGAGAGTGGCAGAAGAATGAGTAAGAATAAAATCCCAAATGTCCCTTTTTAACTAACCTAAAGGAAATTCTCAGTTGGTCAGAGCATGGTGCTAATAATGCCATAGTTGTAGGATCAATCCCTATATGGGCTGTTCACTTAGAGTTGGACCTGATGCTCTTCCTGGGTCCATTCTAACACAGACTATTTTATGAACCTGTGAAATTCTCTTGCTCACCCACCCACCTCAGTCTAAAAAAAAAAAATAATCAATTCTCTCAAGATTTTATACCTGATAATCTCAGTTGTCACAGACAAGGTGGCTGTCCACCCTCAAATCCCCAACCACATCTGCCTTGTCCTTAACAAGGCCAGCACAGAATTTTTATAGTTGGCACTTCCTTGCCTCCCCAGCGTCTCCTGCTGGAAAAGCCTCTGTGTATCCATTGCAGCACACCAGTGATACAGTGTGTCCCACTGCACCCCTAAAATCTCAACAATGTCATACTCAACAGTTTTGTAAGGATATTTTCCTGTTTTCTGCTCTGCACACACTAACACCTGAGATTGATGCCAAGCCATGATGCTCTCATAGGGAAAAGATAAGAAGCTGCCCCATCATATCTATCATAATACAGTATACAATTTCCCAGATTAAGAGATATTTGACATAAATATAGGAACTTGGTATTTTCTTTCATATTCGTAGTTTTTCTCTTTAAAATACTTTCCAAGGCTTCACAGAACACTGACATCAAGTTAACAGGTCTCTTCTTGGCTGTATTATTTTTTTTTATTTAAACATAGATAACAGTTGCTGTTCTCCAATACTTTATGGCACTGGTCTATTTACACTTGAAGTAAAAATCATCATTATTGAATTTAAAATTTAATGCAACACTTCATTAAATATTTTTAAAGTGGTTCATAATGATACCCAATCTTGTCTTAAGCAATTGAAGATTTGCATCTATTTGAAATACAAAAATTAATACTGTCTAACTCCTTCACTTCATACTGCTTTCAATCTTACTGAAAAGTGAGGGAAGACATTCAGCATTCACACCACATTTCTAGTATCTTCAGCATACACTGGTCTCATTTTTTTCTTCCAGTCTTTAGTTGATTTAAGTACTTTCAAAGATTTTCAAATGCATTTTGTTATACAAAATCAAAGTATGTCAACAAAGCCAACAATGGGTTATTGTCCACAAAAGATTAAAAAGTATTATGTTCTGCCTCTTCTCAATCTGAGACATTTGTTTTTTCAACTCTAAGGAATGAACACTGAGTTCTATATCACAGTAACATCCAAAAATCACAACTGGTAACAGCAGTCTTTTCAATTTTTGCAATCAGACATTTTAATAATGGATAACAGAATTGCTGACTCAGCAAACCAACTGACACTTCAACATACTCACTTCATCACTCCTATTCATATTCTCTTCAAAATCTTTAATTCCCATAATTCCTTTAAGGCACATTGCTTGGCAACCAACAAAACCAATTTGGCAATCAAAAAAAAGTTCACCTTTCATAAGGACCTAGTGAAGAAAAAGAAAAAACGTGATAAATTTTTAAGCCAACTCCTCCACAAGAAATAGAGAAGATGGACAAAAGATGAAGCAAAATATACTTAGTTTATATATTTAGAGTTATAATAAATAGCAATCATACAGGGCACTTGAAAGGAAGGGATTACTACAATGTTTGGCCACTACAGCACAGAAGTTTACAGAGTTAATATCTATATGATTATTACAATAAACACATCCAATATGACAGAATGAAAGATCAGCAATTAAATAATTTTTAAATATTTTACTGGCAACTATTTGGTACATTACTTAAAATGTGTCAAAAAAGCCTTGTCAATGTAAAATTACCTCAACTGTTGTTCCTTCTTGCTCCCAGCATATAACTTCTTTGGATTTTACTTTCTGAGGGCTGTAATAGCTACTTTCAGCTTGCATTTCAGTGAGCTACAGAACAATAGGATAAACATCTTATAAAAGTCAATATTAGTATTAAACAACACTATGGTCATTAATACACAGAACTGATAAAGACAAAGTAAACTATGGGCAAAAATACATTAACTGTCAGGAAACAGGTGCAATTAAACAGCTGTAGCACATTATCCATATCAGAATGTCTCATATTCAACTTCTGTTTGAAATCTGCTATAACAGAATGTTTAAAATCCACTATAGTATTTTCAGTTTGCTTATCTAAAGAGAAACTGTGTGAAAAGATGAAACAGATACACAGCTGCATTATTAATATCAAATGAGTTTATAAACTGCTGTAGAAATCCATTAACACTTTATTTATTCTTCCTAGAAAATATTAAACATCGTTATAATATTACAGACATATTTTGATTACAACCATACACATTCTTGTTTTATGTCATGGCAATCAAGAGCAACATGCATTTATATTTGTTGCAAGATTTTGATATAAAAATTCAAAATGGGAAAACATGCACAGGTTAAAAAGCACACAACCTACAGCTGAGAAAAACAAGAAAAAAGCTACACTATATTGAATATATTACATTTGGTGTGAAAAAACACAAGTTAGTTTAGGGCAAACAGCTTAAATATCTCAAATTCTAATTTTTACAAAAGAATATCTATACACTCCCTTTCTTTTCAAGACTGGATACACATGGATGTTGTTTCAATTTAAAATTTTGTAATCTGAATGTCCAAGAAAACTGGATGAAAAAAATCACTGATCACCCTTCACCTGTGTGCAATTATTGCAGAGGAAAAGCAATTAATTGATTAAAAGAACTCAGAAATTACAAGAATAGTTTTGACCATTATTAGAAAAGGGTACATTTAATTTGGCATGATTTTCAGCTGGAATGATATCAACTCTTCAAAATGTTAATGCAGAAACTTGACCTTATTTTTTAACCAAAATATGAACCACAAATTAATTCCATACACTCTTTGCATGCAAGCAGAACAATGAATTCTGTTTTCCTCCTGTCACCATATTAGCATCATACATCACTTCACATGTAAAATTTCTAGAATGCAAAATGTTACATTTTGAGTAGTTTTTAATCACTTCCTAATAAAAAATGCATGAACTGGCAAATGAAGCATTAGGAAAACTCTCTCTAGCAAAGCACATGTTCAAAAAAGAAGGTCATATTATTTTTAATGAGTTTTCTTGCATGAGGAACAAGAGCACAAAATTACTACTGTATGACAGTGTAAAAGAAGATGCTGAGCCATGATAAATGAGAAATTTGAGCTTTGGTGGCTTGTTCATCTTTCAAGTGGTGTCCCAGGGATATAATTAATGGAGAGCAAAAAAATTCTATTATTTATTTTTAGCCTCTTATAATGAGGGCTGAAGAAGACTGACACAAAAGAACACGACTGAATGCCTGAATGCGGTTGATGTCCTCAGATTTTCAACCAAATTTTTCAGAAGGCTGAAGGCTTAAAACATCAACATCCCCACAGAACATGTACAGCTTCCAAAGTCACTTGTCTCAGCCAGACAGTTGCTGAGCAGCTAAATGCCCTTCTACACCACCAAACAAAAATGACAAAATGAGGCAAAAAGCACCATGAAACAACCTTATGTACAGATATTGAGCCAAACAGGCAGGAAAGGGACAGGTGCTCCTGATGGTATTGGGTATAATCAGGCACATAATTTTTGTATGAGAGTTATAAAAGTCTTGCAGTTATCTGAAAGGCTCAAAGTCATAAAAATTACCCTAAATTACTCTGTGGCAAAGTTCTGACCTTGATTTAATACATGCTTAATTGTACAGCCAAGAACACTTTGTGTAGTTATGCAGATGGAATTGCTTGCAAACAGTTTGACATGTTACAAGTATTCTGCTAATTCAATACCTTAATTTCTAATTTCTGTCAGTAAATCTCAATATCTTAGAATTTTTATATTCCCTTCTGCAAGCTTACAAAATATTAGAGAGAAGGCCAGCAACGATTTTCAGCTTTGCTTAGAGCTAATACTTAAATATTTCTCTACATATACAGTTTATAGCTCAGTCTGTATGTACTATTTATCCTTTTTTCCTTCAATACAGTCTCAACCTATGGAAAATTAATTCAACAGCATCAATATACAGTGTATATTTCATATACAATGGCCAAAAAAAAGTCTGTAAAAATTCCTCCAATCCTAGCTCTAATCTAAAGGGTTTTTTATAAAGAAATATATATTTGTATAAACATTAGATGGATAGAATACTGCAATGAACACTTACAGAAAGCCATTAGGCTTTTTTTCCCCCATCAAAAATATTAATCTAAGTAAATTAAGTGGTTTCCTTTGAATATAAAGTTCACACTCAAATTTTAGCTCAAATAACAAAATCAAGTCACGTTGCCATTATCAGTCCAGAAGATGAATTTTCAGCACTCACATTTCTTGTTACTTATTAATTTAATCTCCTTGTAGTAACTACAGTATTTGTCTTGAATCAAACAGTATATGATGCTCAGAAAACCTTTATGCACTTCCTCAATAAGTCAAATGAAACCTTAACAACACAGAGAAATATTTACCTTAAAAGTCACTGTTGCCTTTGTGCAGTAAAACCCAATTGAAACAATAGGATCCTTGAGGGACTGAGACTTCTGCTGTTCTGCTGTTCCAGCATCAATTCCACCAGAATCATTCTCTTCATCATCATAACTCACAATAGCAGGAACAAAAGACCAAGCCCATGAAACCCATCCTTGTTGCTGGTCATCATCTTGATGCAAATAAGGATCTTGACTAATGTACTGTGTAGGATATTGCATTACTGAGCTTGTTTCATCTTCTGTCCCTTTTGAAACAGAGTTAAATTTCAGATAAACCATACTTACAAATGCATTTATTAAACTCAAATTTATGGTATGTGTTATTTATTCAGCTTGAATAGTATTCCACACAACATTCACTGATACTTGGTTTATAATCATAGAAAGTCAATACAAATTTTAAATTACTGAATATGAGTTTTGAACGCTTCTTCAATTCATCAACATTTTCCTCCAAAAAATATCAAGTGTCTTTGCCACAGCTTTAGTATCAAACATCTGCAGCGAGACCAGAATTTGCCATCTATACCACAACCTTCCAAGACTGCTTCCATGAAAGACCTTCTAAAGCTGTAAAATTAAACCTTACAAAATAATGATACTATGATCATCTTGTACTTTCCAATTTTTAAATTACATCAAAAAGTACTTCAGTTGCAACAGTCTAATGCAAAATTTGTAAATACAGCAGAGATCCAAAACTTAAGGTTTCAGATCTCCTTTGTTTAAAACTAAGCTTTTCAAATATTCAAAAATCTATGCTCAAGAAGTTGGTATCCATCTGTGAGTCAAAAGTCAAAATATTGGTCGTCTGTGAAAATCATTAGAGATAACACACAGGGCAAAGCAACAACTTCCCCAAAGACTCAAGTCTAAGACTCATGAACCAAACAGGTACATAATGTACTACAGGTACAAAGAGCACAAATAGCTTTTATCTGGTTTCATCATCACTCTGATGGGACTCAGGAGGGCTATTAAATACTGCAGAATTACTATAAGTAGTACAGGATGCAGTATTTTTCCTGAAGGTGAACATTATGTTTAATGAATCATTCAACTGAGAACAGAAATAGGCATATTCCAATTCTATTTACCTATTTTGAAACTCAGAGATCTCATTCTTACAAGTTTTAGACTTCTTACTCTTTAGTCTAATTGTAATTAGTCTTAGCCTTTTACTCTATTTATACTTGCATAACAGAAGAAAGAGGAATAAAAAAAACACTCATGAGAATTCTCTGCACATGCTTAATAGGCAAGGGCACCTCTTCCCACAAAGGCAGCACAAGCTTCCTTTCTGCTCTCTTCACACAGGTCTCAAGGATCAGATTTAAATCCAGAAGCAAATCTTGAAACACAGCAAATACAGAAAAGGTGCCCATAAAATCTTGGAAAAAGCCAAGAGGAGGAACTGTCAGCTACAGAAGGGAAAAACTGATACAGAGCATGACTCAAGTAATTTAGCATAATTGGCAAGCACAAAAGAAATGGTGGAAGGTCTGGCAAAAACTGAAAAAAAGGTGGAGCTGTAGAATCTGGGTCATGCATAACAGTCTACATGCTCATAAAATTCAGCCATCATTTAGCATATCCCTTTTTGAAGTATACAGAGACAACAGTAAAACATGATAATCCAAATAATAGTTTGGATTATCATATTTTTTAATATTTTTGAAAACATTAAAATACACACCATTTTACCCTAGCTCCTGTATCTATATACTGTGAGACAGAAAATTGAAAGAGGAAGATACATCTATTTTCTATCACTAAATTAAAACTACTACAGCCACTATATAATCTCCAAACTTCAGAAGAAATGCATATCAGCCTGATAACACACAGCATCCTCTAAACACTACAAACTTAAGCACAATGTAAATCCATTGATAACAAGGAATAAATGAAGGGAGTACATACTTAGGAAACACAAAGTCTCTTTGCCTTGAACTAATACACTAACCACATCATTACCTGGAAACATGTAAGATAGTGAAACACTGACAAAACCCCTGTTTTTACATACATGAGTTTGTTAAAGGACAAAACCTTACCCTGCATCAGGTTTCTAAAGCCATTTTTGTCTAGTCATTCATAGTGAGTTCACAGGGGAACAGTCTTGCCCCATAATGCATGGCAGCAATTCAGTTAAGAAATACATTTTATATATACTACAAGATTGCAGTGTGAGTGCATCTCACTGCTTGCATGTTCAAATCAAGTTTGACTTTCAGAAATTTACTTTCTTTTAAAGGGTTTGAGATATTTATCTGTAACAGGAGTCTGGAAACTGGCACCTCTCAACATAAATCCGGAATTAACTCAGTAGAAAATTACTCTCTTGGTATTTATTTATTTATTTATTTCTCTGTCTGTGCTCGTTCTCAGCCAGGTATGGGTGATCCAGCCTAGCCTGTGGCTACTGGAGGAAGAAGGAAGGAATGCATCCCAGCTGGCAATAGCATGAATTTCATCTCATTGAATCAGCCATGAAACTGTATGAGTGAAATTTAGCATATAATTCAAGGACAGAGATGTAGATGTTCATTCTTGTGTCACTAAATAACACAGACATTAAAATTAATTTTCTTATTCACAATTTGTCTGCTATAAACCAAAGAAGCTACTACAAACCCACAACTAAAACACTGGAAACAAGCATAAATGGCTCGACCATTTTAGCCTGTGTGTGGCAAAATATCTTGCAGTAAAGATATAAATGGGATTCGAAAACTGCCTCTACATCTCTGCCTTAGCCATCCAACAACTGCCATCTGTATTGTGTTCTGAAGGAGATAGTTCCATCAAATACATATGGTTACATAATTAAGTACAATGATAATGTTAGAACACAGCATAGTTATGTAGGAAACTTACAGATTCCTTTTGCAATCCTAGTCTAATTGTGGACCCTTCTGAAAAATCCTGTGTATAACACTTTGACGTTACATTATATTATTGCTTTTTTAGATGGTTGTTTTATGAAAAGCTAGGAAGTCATATTCACAGTTGTTCAAAAGAATGCAAATGGGACAAACCAACAGCAAATGCAATTCGACCTTCCTGAAAACATAAATTAAAAATAGGGATGACAAGATGGACTGCCAAAGATTTTACACATATATGGATGTAAGAATCTCAAATTTAATTCTCGATGCAAAAGAGACTCTTCCCATTCCTCCAGATCCAAATCCAATCTTGGAAAGATAACAAAAACTTTTTTCTTGAAGAGACTAAAATTAAAATACAAATCTCTTCAATTAATTCACTGAATCATTGAATATGCTGAGTTGGAAGGGATCCACAAGGATCATTGAGTCCAACTCCAGGCCCTGCATAGAATCAACCAAGAGTCATCCCACATGCCTGGGAAGAAGCAGATGGGAAGCAATCACACACACGTAAAGAAAATTCACCCCTCATCAGTGGAATGCTCCTGAAAAGATCTTGTTGCAGGAAGTTAACATAAAAGATCATACAGAAGGAGGAATATATATTATATGAAAATAAAAACCAGCTGAAACCAGACAAGGTAAAAGCACAGAACTAAGGGAAACAGTGCAAAGTAATACTTTCTTGCTTAGAACAAGTTCTGATACATCTATTCTAAATGACCATTTTCAAAGAAATTAAGAAGCACACTTTGGCTTTTCTCTTATTTATTTCAAATATAGCTGCTGCCATTTTCAAACTTGCTTATGGAAAGATGCCTTGTTGCATGATACATCCAGATAAATCCAAAGTACCTAACGGTGTCACACCTCCCAAAATGGTCTGCTTAGATAATATTTAACCATAGTTTAGTTAAAACCATCAGAATTCCTTACAGAACATGACATTAAACATTTCAAAGCACTGCATCCTTACTCAGCACAATGAACTGCCTCTAGCAAACTGCAGACTGACAAGTTACTTGGCAAGAACTAGACCTGGATATTTACATTTGCAAAAAGCAAAGAAATTAATGTTTTTAACACTTCTTCTTAAAAATTAAAAGCTGTACTTACCTGCGATATTCCCCAACATATCTTTAGTGTGGCAAATCAAGTCTTCACCTTCCCCATCCTTGAAGCTACCTATTTCTCCATAATACAGAGCAATCCCAAGCTGCATTATACGTATAAACATAGGAAGCTGCTGATCAGAGATTGAAAGTTTCAAACTTTCAACTAATGTGTGAATCTACAACGTGAAAAGAGAATAAAAACAAATAATAACAAAGCTCTGGCCTCAGTAAAGCCCACTTTTAAATCACACAATTCTATATTCTCTTGGTATGGGCATTTTATTTCCAAAAACGATGTTTGCAATATAACAGAAGGCAAAGGGCTGCAAACAATGACTACCAAAAACATCCACTTGAGTTGTCACACAAGAGATCTTCAGTTGAAAAGTTAAGTGTAACACATTTTACACATACAGAAACATTTATGTGTTTGTTTTTTGAAGTTATTGCTGAAGAACTTTCTCAAATATAAGTGATGTAAGAGCATCTAGTTAAATTTTTATTTTCATTTTATTTTCATTTTCATTATAAATCTCTGCATCCTCTAGATAAACTAGACATTCAGATAGTACATCTAAATAAACTTCAGATATATTGGTTTTAAAATACAAGATGCTTCATTTTAATTCTTTCCCACTCCAAACATTGTTCCAAGTGGCCAAGTAATGGGGGGAAGAATTAATGCCAACTGAAGTGCAGAAAACTGACTCCTCTGAATATTCCATTTCAAACATACAGTTGAGGCACTTTTCCTTAAATGAAAGAAAGATATCAAAGACTAAAATTGTTGGGATGAAAACTTATCCTTCTTTAAAAATTTTAGCTGTAAAATAGGCAAATACTTCTAAATATTTTGAGTATGTGACCATTCTATAAAGGCAAAGCCATATAAGGTAAGAAAGGTACCTTTCATTAAGTAAGAGCTGCATAAAATTATTGTACCAAAATTACTGTCTAAGATTAGACATATTTTCAACTCCACGTCCAGTTTCTAAATATTACAGGTGAAAATAATGGAAATTAAAAGTAGTTGCATATCAGTGTTGGTCTTAACGTAATTCAATTCAAAACCCATGAAAAGCTACTTTGTAAACAGTATAGCACATCCATGGGTAAATAATATTATAGTGGTAAAATCAGTATTTGTATAAATGTATGCTAATACTTTCATATGTGTAAATTAATAAAGTCTTAGCCTGAGTTATAGAGAATGAGTAATAACATTATATCAGCTGTTTACACAGACAATATGAAATATGTCAGGTGTCAGAATTATGCTTTTTTTTTTAATTCTCTGAAAGAAAAAAGCATGTAAATCTAAAGATATATTTTGGAAATTAAAAATTAATCCTTGCACACCAATGTTCCAACGCCATTTATTTTAAAATTGTTAGTAGCAAACCTTTTCTGTGCAGAAGAACAACAGAATAGATAAGGAGTAAATAACCTCTTAAGTACTTTGCCAGAAGCCTTTTTAAAAGCACACAAAGAGCATGTGTCCTAGTGGAGGAACCAGGAACACTAGGTAGCATTGTAGACAATTAAGATAATTTTACAGTGAATTCACTGAAATTATGCTACACTCCAGGACTTCTGGGATTATACTATCCTCCCATCATGATCCTGCTCTCACACTGGCAGTGGAACCCAGGTGCCCCTCAAGAGAATTGACTCATCTCCCTAAGACTGGAGAATTATTGTCTTCTTGAGTTAGCTTCCAATATAGTGCCAACACAGGAGTGGACTTAGATGACTGACAGGTCAGACAAATGTCAGTGTTGCTACAAACAGGCGGAGGCAGGACTCACATCCCCAGTCCATATCAGCTCATCTGCCTCACTGTTGCCTCATTCCATGACGGATTTTACAAGAACAGCAACAAAAAGCTTACAATCTATTCATTTTATATGTGTTTTGTCACCTCCACCCACATATATTATTTTCATGCTAGAACTAAAAGTAGGAGCTTAGTGTTCCCAGTTCAAAAACACATCCAAGCACTTAAGAACCATTCTCCTTTGAGAAGTTTTAACTCCATTAAAACTCGCTAAGATTAGTTTAGCCAAAACTTAGCAATGGACACAGTAATCAAAACTATGAAGGTTATTAAAGTATTCTAGCCCTTTCAAAGAAACCAAAAGGGCACATGTCTCGGAAGCTTTCTTTCAAGACTTAAAATCAGTAAATTAATGACACATAGTATTAAAGCTCACATTAGCAAGAACTTCACAGATTTGGAGAGAAAGACAGAGTACTTCTGGCTTTTCTTTTGAGCTGGAAAATCTGTCAGTAACCCACCCTTCAAAGTGCTGAAGCTACAGTAATATAATTTGCAGCAGAGGCTTTTAAAAAGTTTTTGGCATCCGCAAATTAGATTTAATTCCATTAATGAAGTTGTTCTATTTACTGATAACAGGTCTTTTTGCTTCAACCCTATGAAAAAACAGTTATTTTCTATCATTAGCTAAGTATTTTAGGCAGTCTAAAAAACTGCATCATGATGACCCACAGAGCATAATAATAATAATAATAATAATAATAATAATAATAATAATAATAATAATAATATTGCACTCCTGCTCACTAGGAGCTGAGTTTGGCTTGCTAATCCATCTCACGTGGTTCACTGCAGAGTGTTAATACACTGATATTTCTTATTATTCATAACAGTTGGAGCTACATGTGAAACAATAACTTAAGTCCAAAAAAACATCCTTTCCATCGTATTGCAGACACCCTAAAGTACACTACTGGGTCTTTTTTTAATAGATTATTTGCAGACTTTCTTTCCTCTCTTACAATTATGGGGTTCTTTTTAAACCCCAGGAAAAAATGAAAATATTAGAGAGCATAACTTCCTTACTTACATGCTGTTTCTGTATATAAACTAACTGCATCATATGAACAAAATACAATTTAAAAATTCCTTCAGCAGAACACAACAAGTATAAGCTTTTTATTTTACTTAAAATTTTAAAGGATATTTTAAAAAGCCTCAAAACTTCAAAAGCGAGCAGCAAAAATAATTATTTTGGATACCTACTTTAATAACTGATGGCATTTTGGAGTTGAGGTTATCATATGTAAAATGCAGACGAGTCCTGAAGGAACATTTGTACAGCAGAGGTTCCTGGTAAAATTCAATTTTACCACTAGCATTTCTCTTATCAAGACATACTGTGCAGTCAGAAAAGTTGATCATCTTCCTCAGTACAAGATCAGTGGCTTTTAAAAGAAGTGCACAGGTTAAAAAAATATAGTGCATACAAAAAGTAAGTTGTGCATACAGGTTCTTAACTAGAAGAAAGCAACACAATAGAGTTTTTTAGCCACTATTTAAATCAGCAGCAAAGTACTTGATTATATGACTAAAGAGAATAATTTCCTGTGTCAGACTTTTTCTGCTGAATGCCTAAGAAGTGAGGAAAAATTAGTTACACCCAATTAAAATTTTCACTCTGTCTGCTGTACCTTAGCTCTTTTTATACAAGAGTACTGTTTCATGTGGAAGCATACAATAACGATCATTCTCATGGAAATAATTTTGCATATTATCCCCCAAAGTTCTCTTTCAAACCTTCCAAAAGAAGCAAAAGCTACTATAGTGATCTTAATATGAAATATATTAGTTTGAATTATTTCAGCCAGAACAAAAAACAGGTTCAAGAAAACATTAACTGAATTCCTCACTCTACCTGAAATCTTCTGTGTGATTTTAGCACAGTTACTGTGGCCCAGTTACACCTCTAGTCAATGTCAGTAAGAACACCTAAACTTAAAGGTGAACGCTGGCAATTCAAGGACTGAAACATTCAAATACTAAGGACCAAGACAAAGAGTCAGAAGTTGGGGACTTTTTTTCCCTGAAAATATGAAGTGAAATGAATCATGTCTTGCAACTGGTATGCTGTGCTCACTACTGTGAGCACATTTTACTGCCTCTCTTGCCAGCCTGTTCAGTTTTAAGATTATCACAAGCAAGTGCAATGGAATGCCTTAACGTGCTACTGCTCACTCACAAAACTTGCCTAAGCACTCACTGCCAGCAGCAAGCACTATTTCAAATACTATCACAGGATGGCAAGTGTGAGCAGAGAAAAACTCATCTTGTATGATTACCTGTGATCATACAAGATGCAGTAGCAATCAATCTATATTATTACAGTTGGCTCATGAGAATTACGTTATGGACAAGAGAAAATCAAAAATTAATTGTGGAAATGAAAACAGGCAGAAACAGTCTTACTTCTGATAAAAAAGAACCATTTTTATGAGACTTACAAATTTCTGTATGAAGTTAAGAGTGCTTCCACAGTAATATGTAAAACCAAAAAATATCTACTCACCAGAGATGTCCATAAATGCTCGATCCCAAAACTCATCCACTGTATAGCATTCTGCAGAAGTGATATTGACTGAGAGAACAATATCATCCTCCACATACTTTAATATCAGATTGTTGATCACAATGTTGACATTGTTTACAACACGCCTAATCAAACTCTGAACATAACCTATAAAATAAAACAAATTCTTGGGAATTATAAGGAAGACATGATAAATTCATTTATTCAGTAAAAAAAAAATCATTATTTCAATATATTATTTTCAACTTGCACTCTCTTCTAAAAAGAGAGTGCAAAAATTTAAACAAACTATGTATCACTGTACTTTCTTTACCCAAAAAATAACAACTTAAAACTCTTTAACATTCTGTGTAGTTAAGTCAATCAGCATCCTAGAAATGCAAGATACCATAAAAAAAGTTGTTGAAAACTATTAATACAATAGAGCATATGAAACTAATTAACTTTCAAACTAATTAAGAAAACAGAACATTATGTATTACTGTAGACAAAGAGCTTTAACAATCAGTTTTTTACTTGAGAGATATTTAGAAATAGGTTTGGAAAAGTGAATGCCAGCTGCTAGGTTACTTTTCAAGTGTGCATGTATTATGCCTAGGTGCTCCCTCCAATTTTTAATAAGTTAACTAAGCATTAACACACCTGGTAGTTTCTCATTCTAAAACCTAATATATCCACATCTTGTTCACTAAGACCCCTGTGAGGTGTATCAAAACCAATTTCTGTCAACAACCCAAATAGTAAGCACCTGCACTGAAGCCTGTTGAGAACAAACCCATTTACAGCTTTTTGGATGTAATATTATCGGAAAAATTATCTCATCTGGGAATTCTCAGCATGTGACAATCATTCATATTTTTAACAGTATCGTAAAGAAATTAAATACTACCCATATTCATGTCTTTCATGTATACTGAACCCAACTATGCACCCAACTCACTTGCTTTAAGCAAGCCTTAAAATTTCTCTGTTTTCAAATTTATGACATTACACACATCTAAAAATACATTCAATAGACACTATCGAGTTATGCTGAAAAAAGCAAGCTAATGATACAGGCTTAAATCCACAGGCTTCAAGAGCAGTTTTCTGAAACTTGCATTAAATAAAACTCTTGTATATCAACAATTTTAATTCAACTTAAAAATTAAAATGAACATCAAAACACTGTCAGATAACTAGGAAAATACTTAAGTTGCTGCTTATATTCTACTCTGCTTTTGCTAGGTATTCATCTTTTTCTCAGTCATATGTAACTTTTCACTTTAGTGTATATGGGAAGTCTTACTATGCCTTAAGTGCTTTTCTTGAGTTCCACAATTAAAAATTTACCCAGCTGACATATGACATTTTTCATTTTTTCACAATTCAAAGTCCTCAATGACCAGAAAGAAGAAATCCAGAAATACAGTCAAATTCAATGTTTTCAGATTTCTAACATAATCTGGATTGGCTTTTTTTGCATACCAACCGAAAACTACTGAAAAATATGTGGAATAACTTGTTTCTAAGGATTTTCTCTCTGACTGCTTCAAATGGTAACATTTTTGGTTTATATGACCTCAGAAAACCAGATGGATTATTTCAATAATTAAGGGGCATATGAGACCCATATTCATCACTAGAGTGATGTAAACCAACCTGTACATAAATAGAAGGCAGCACAACACATTTAGCTCCTTTTCCTAATTTCAGCATAGAAATATTTTTGCAGACTATTTAACTAGCAACGCTAAAATTATAACCAGTTATTTAATTATGATTTTAAAGCAAGCTACTAATTTCATTGAAGAAAGTGAAGCTGTCTCTCCACAGGTCCAAAGTTTATTCAGTGTTTTGCTTTCAAGGGTCTTTCAAAGTCAATCAAATATACATTTTCCTGCTGTCAATGACAAAAACTTTACCTCACAGAAGCAAAAGAAAGGCAAGTAGTTTCCACAGATATTCAGGAAAAGAGCAACATCATTTTCATCTGTATGACTTTTTGGCTGAGGGCATAAAGAAAGGAAGGAGAGTCCTATCTTCCAAATAAACCAGGGGTCATGGATTTGCTAAAAACTATGAAGATATTTCCAAGCTAGTGGTACAGTATAATGTTGGAAGTATCATACAAAAACAACTTCCTGATTAAGTTTAGCTTCAAATATACTAGAAGCAGATGTTTACATGTGAGAAACAGTTTTTTAAGAAATTGTAATTCCTACTATTCAAAACAAAATAATAAAAACATCAGCAAGTTCATGTATAATAAAGGGTTTGTTGTTTTTTCGTGTTTGAGGTTTTTTTTAAAGAGTTTTGCTTTAAATACCAGAGGGAAAAAGCAGGTAAAGGTTACTTATACTCCTGTGATTTCTAAGAATAACACTATGAGAATCTTTGCCACTGAAATATAGATTTTCTATGGTAAGTGAATAAAACTACCACATAACCTGTAGGGCTAAATTTTTTCCTGAGGTGCAACACAAAATCCACAAGTGTGTTTTTTTCAAATTGTCCAGAACCCAGGAGGCTGCACTGTGCCTTAAGTGCTACAAATGCAATTGCAAATCCAACACTACAAAAATTTTGAACCTCTATAGTCATAGAATCAATATCATCAGACTAGACACATCTAAACAAGTTTAGCAGGAGTATTTTGTTGCCAAAGCTACATTTTTATCTAAACTTTGTCTATGGAGACTAATCTCCAAAGGCACTAAAACAGAAGGACAGATAAAACTTTAAAAAAAAAATATAGCACAAATATGATACACACATCCTCCAAGGACTTTAAAAAAAAAAAACAAAACAACCTACTAAGCAGAGGATTCTACATTTTACTAAAATTCAGGATGTGCAAATTATATCTTAGGGCATTTTACCACATAGGACCGCTATACTAACCAGTGCTATTTGTCCACTCAAAACCAAAACCAAAGCCACTTTTATTTACAACTTCATAATTTACAACAATTAATATAAGTATATTGATACAATTTCACCACAAGTACGTAAGTTACAAAAATCCTGGAAATGGCACAGAAAGAAATATACTGATACAATTTTTGGGTAGCCTTTGACTTTCGTTGTTGGCAGACATGACCCAAAGAACCGAATTCCACAGCGCTGCCACAGCTGAGGCGCTGTCCATGGTAGGAAATGGTTTCCCACAATTCCAAGCCCTTGGAGTTTATTGGATAGCTAAGCTCTAAGAGACACTCCAGCCCTGGCTCCTCAAGTAACCATTTCAAAGCAAGATGATACCATGTAGGACATCATATTACACACACTAAATGACCATGTTGTCCTTAGATTCAAGTAAGTATAAAGTTTCTGTTAAGGAAACAGCAGGAAAGCCTCACACAAAACTACATTTTTTTAATTTATCTAAAATCACATAACCCAAGAAGGCAAACTGCAATTCATTCCAGTACTCTCCAACTTTACTTTTGTGCATGAAACATCTCATAGCCAAACTAAGAGGCAATAGGAATCAGAGAGATCGTTCCTTAGGCATCATATAATATCTCTAAGTTCAGCATTCAAATTCCACATTCACATTCAAATTCTATGCCAGGAAAAAAAATTGGTGAAAATTTCCATCAGTAGATACAGGTAGTAGGTGCAGAATCTCAAAAACATTAACAAAACATCAGAGAGTTTGGGTTTTTCAATCTGAGAAAGAGAAGTCTCCAGAAAAACCTTATAGCAGCCTTCCAGTACCTAAAGGGAGTCTACAAGAAAGCTGGGGAGGGACTTTTCACAAGGGCATGTACAGATAGGACAAGGGATAATAGTTTTAAGCTATTAAGAAAGAGGGTAGGTTTAGATTTGTACTAGAAAGAAATTCCTTGCTTTGAGGCACTGGAACAGATTGCCCAGAGAAGTTTTGTTCAAGGCCAGGCTGGATGGGGCTTTGAGCAACCTAGTTAAGTGGAAGGTGTCCCTTCCCATAGCTGGGGGCTGGAACTAGAAGATTTTTAAGGTCTCTTCCAATTCAAGTCATTCCATGATTCTATGATGCTACCTTGAACTATAAATTAGTTATGTCAATTTAAGAATTCGATTAAACTGAAAAAAAGGTTACCAGCATTAAATTACATTTTATTGTGATTTAGTTCTAACATACAAGTATTTCACTAACCTTTGTGATTCATAGGTAGACAAAAAATAATAATCTAACAAACACTGTGGCCATCTGAATAAACTTCTGTATTTGAGTTAGAGAAAAATACCTAAGCAGTTTCTGAAATTATGGATTACCTGGAGGTAAATCAGGGTCAGGAGAAGACGACTGCTGAACTCGTCGTGATTTTACTGCTGATTTCATGCTTTCTGTGGTACTGCGGTTTGTTGAACTGGAACCACAACTTTCGTGGTCTTCCTGCTAGAGGAAAAGAAAGCAATGAAGTCAAGCAAACAGAAAAAAAATAAATGTGGGGAGAACTCGGTAAAGGTTCTATAATTTCTGTTACTGTTTTTCCACCAATTCAATCCTGTACTACAGAAGTTGACACAAAACTAGCTGGACAACATAAAATTAATATTTTCACTAACTCTAGCTTAAAAAAGAAACCTGTAATTTAAATATTTATTTCAACTGAATATATTTCTTTTAGCTCCATTTCTGCTGAAACATTCCTTCAGAGACAGAGCCCTGCAGATTACCAAAACAAGTTTGAGAAACTACCTAACTGTATGAGCTTATATGCCTACTCATGAAACCACCTCAGATGGTTCCAAGATGTCAGACTCACATCCTTCCTAATACTGCTAATTGAAGCTGATTCATAAAGCAAAATATTTTTGCAGACTTCTCTAACAGTAATACATGACCCCAGAAAAGATAAATGAACTCATGGCACCTGCTCCTCTTGAGCTTCTATATAGTTCATTCAACATAAGGAATTCAGAAGCAGGAACATGGCTCATAATTCCAGAATGTGATATAAGCCTTTCAAGTTGAGATATGCAGACACAAGAAAACCTTAATTAGATGAATCTAGGATTTTAAATACACCAATAGTATCCTCATTACATTCCAGAATGACAGTTTAACTACAAGGCTCAAGTGCAAGTAACCCAAGAGAAGTCATGCAAATATTCTTGTAAATGTATTAAAAGAACAGGTTAAAGAGAACGCAAACACAGCTTGTGACCTAAGCCAAATTACTTTGATAGACACAGCGACTTAGAGAAAAAGTGAAAAATGTTTTCTGGGTCATGTCATTGATGATATCACACAATTTGTTCACAAAAAGAAGCTTTGGGTAACAAACGTCATGTAGCAGTATGAATAATAATTCTTAAGTCCTCTTATCACCAAAAGCAAGCAGCTTAACTGTGCTAGGTTTTTGTACAGGACAGATCATGTGTTTCCCCACGTGCTGCCTGGTATTTCTAACAATCTCAGAGAAATTACAAAGGGGAATCTTCACATTACTTGCTTTTTTATGTGGATTTTTTCCATTAAAAAAAAAATTAATACATACATACATTTCCCTTCAAATGCAAGTCTACAACTTCAAAAAGAACTGAAGAAATTTTTTTCCTTCCACTTTGTACTTAGAACAACAAAACAGGGAAATTCTATGATAAAATGAAAATACCATTTCACTAAGAATAAAAAAAGAAGAGCAATATAATCTTAGCCAGAGAAAAATAAGATTAAGAGAGAAGCTTTAACTCGTTTGGGACAATCGCATAAGACAGACATATTCATACATTACAAGACTAGATAATAGCTTCTAAGTTATCACAAAGGATTTGAGATTTTCCAGTTACTAATATAGTATTGAAAAGCAAGCTGTTAGATGTTTTTTAATTTATGGTTATTTAGCCATTTCAGTCATATAGGAAAGTCCCATTCCAGTGCATAAAAACCCCATTATGGATGCTGAGAATCAGCTCTGTTTAGAGGGCATTTGTTTTCTCATCTCTGACAAATTTCTGACACTTTTCATCGAGGAATGCAAGTCTCCTGAAGACTCACTCTAGACTTCGAACTATGGAGCATTTTCACTAGAAAACCACCTCTCTCTTTATGGCCCACCTGACAGAGAAGCAAGAGCTTCAAGCTTTCATTAAGCCCAGCATGATGGAAGCCTCTTCACCAACATATATTTTGTAATCAACAGAGCTCAGCTCTCCTTCCTCTCCAGTTTACTGAGAAAACCTAGATCATACACTCTTAATATGAAATTTTTGAAATAACTTTTAGCTATGCTTTTTCTTGGAAACTAGTTCACATGTAGCAGAGAAATATTTTTTCAGGTAAGTCACTACACAACTATTTATGTTTTGAACTTGCAGAAAAGCCCAAGCTCAATTACCACACTTCCTTCTTTCCCAAGCTCTCTCATGGATTGCACAGAATGCTGTGCTGCAACTATTTAATGACTTGGTCTGATAGGATCACATTACACTTGACTTTTAATATTATGTCAGCTACAAAATAAAGAGAAGGGGGGAGAAGGGAATGGGCAAGTTCTTTTTCTGAAGTGTTAACTCTATCAAGCCTGATTACATTCAAGTTTAACTTTTCTATCTACATATTGCTACAATTACAATTATGTTCAATACATGTTCTCAAAACTTCACAAAATCTATGCAATATATTTAAGTATTACAAGCAAAGATTAAGTAAGAGTGGTTTAAGCTTTTACCACTTTCAGAGAGCTAGGAATAAACACTAGCACGTTGGCTTTTGAGGAGGGTTGGGTTTTTAAAGGAAAGGGGAGGAGAATCCTTAATTTTGAAACAAAGTCTCAAATCTCAACCTATAAATACATTATATACAACAAGCTTTTTATATTTCCCTGAGCTACAAGTCTGCTGTGATGGAAAATGGTTGTAAATAATTTACAGCAAGTGGGACCTAAACACAAGCAAAAATGTACATGCTCCAAAATGGTGCCAAAACACAATACAAATTTATCTCAGAAATATGCCTGTGTGACTTAATCCATATCAAGTAACAGAGTACTCCTACACTTAAAAGAATTCAACCTGACTGACAGTTGAAAAAAGGGTGAGGTTTGTTTTTATTTAATCTGGGATAACATCCATTCATTTCCTTACAATACACAATTATCAAAAATATTTTTGGGAGCTGCAGGAGTTGGGTTCAAGTTTTTTAAGCATGAACATACACACCATTTTTCACAACAGTTACTGATATTCTATAAGCCAAATGTATTCTTTAATTACTAGGAGATGATAAGAGTGGCCATGAACTTAAAAAAAACTACACTCCTAAGTCCACATATATCCAGAAGGTTTCTGTATCTGCACACTTCTGCTCAATGTTAACTTTAAGAGCACACTATTAATTTCTCAAACATGTGGTTGTCTCATAAGCCCAGAAGTAAAACATGTTCATTAAAGAGATGGGGAAAGTTCCAAGGAAACTGCCAAAACTAGCATAATTATGAAACTATTTAAAACTGGAACCAACTAGAGTCACACGCTGTGTCTAGATCACAGTGATGTCATCAGAAACACCCAGCCAAAAAGGACTAAAATTACTGTGCTCCCATAAATCCACCTCACACCAGATGACAAACATTTAAAAGTTGAAGTCAAAATCGTAATGGTGGTGGGAAGGGAGTTGCACTCTACAAGTGCTAATGACTAGTTATGGTATGAGATTTGATAAATGTCCATTCATTTTATCATTAATGATCGTGATTCCAAACATTAATGATAGTGATAGCCAAACAATAGCAGTGGAAAACTAAAAATATTCCTGATATATCTAGAGGTGATTTTTAAATAATATAACTCATTTACAAAAGTATCTATTCCCATTATCTTGTATCATAAGTAAAGCCTAGAAAACTTAAATCTGCGTAACAGGTCCTGTTCTGGGGTGTTGTTCTGCAAATACTGTTTTGCACACCCAGGCTCCTTTTTCATTTCTGACACATATGTCAGATCCAATAGCCAGCTGAAATGTTTTTATGAAGCACTACGGTTAGTCCTAGAACTATGCAAGTCATAAGTAACATGCTAAAGATACCTAGGCTAGTAAAATTATATTCATCAGTCAATTTTCTAGTGCAATTTAAAACCATTATTGCAAGGTTTAGAGCAAATTACAACTGACAATACAGATGAGGTTTATTTTGATCTCTCCTAATTAGTGGAGTTTATAGTCTTTGTTCACTATTCTTGCCTTTGTTTACTATGCTTTCCAAATTTAAAATAGTTTTCTTCTTAAAAAATACACAGTCTCTTTCTTTAAAACATACAAATCCTATTCAATGCACAAGATCTCCAAAATGTCTCATAAGCACACTTTATGGGAAAATAATGTTCTCTTGCAGATCACTTGGTTTTTTATGCAAATACTGTCCCTCTGCTTCCACAAAACCAAGTCAGACAATGTAAAATGGGTTCTATAGAAACAAAAAAAAACCCAAGAAACTGTTTAAAACCAGTGAATATTATGAATTAAAATTTTAAAATCCAAACTGATTCAAATTACCTACTACACAAACTTGCAGAGTTCTCCATCCCCATTTTTTCCTTTTCCTCTATAAAATTTGTTTTTCTTATCCTTTATAATTTCTAAAACAATAAGCTTAATATCCTTTACAAGTCGTTAAAAGATATCTATTCATATTTCTGTAAAACATATTTTAAATGGCAAGATGCAAGAACTGAGAGAGTGAAACTTACTTCCCACTAGTGGACAGTGCTCATATGGCCAAGTAGCTGGCTGCCTGTGGCAAGACTAGAAGGAACATTCAGGATGTGTTCATTTTAGCAAGGCCTTTGACACAGTCTCCTCATCCACAGACTGGTGAGATAGTAGGATACAACTGGATAGCAGGAGTGCAGTGAAAAAGTGGCTGGACCACTGAGCTCAAAGGGCTGTGATCAGGGTACAAAGCCCAGCTGATGACTGGTTACTGGTGGCATCCTTCAGGGATCAGTACCAAGTCCCTTGTGTTTAACATGTATACTAAAGACCTGGAGATGGGATAGAGTGCACTCACATTAAAACTGTGGCTAGTACCAGCCCGGGGAGAGGAACTGATGCACTGGTGGGCAGGGCTGCTGTTGACAGGGTCCTTGAGCAGGTGAAGAAAGGGGCAGTCAGGAACTCAGTGAAATCCAGCTGTAAACACTGAGTGCTGGAGTACCCAGGATAAAGATACTCTGGAACTGCAGACTAAAAGCCAAACAGCTCGAGAGCAGCTTTTCAGAAAGCAATCCAAGGATCCCAGGAAGCATCAGGCTGCCCATGAGTTAGCAGCGTGTCCTTGCTGCAAAGACCAACTGTGTGCTGGGCTGTATTAGCAGGTGGAGCCAGGGGCACAATTCTCCTCCCTTAGCTCCCTATGAGACACTCTGTGGAATACTGCACCCAGCTGAGGGCTCTCCAAGACACTCCAGAAGCAGATCTATAGAGGACCACCATGGTGGTTAGGGCACAGAAGCAATCTCAGGGGAGATTGAGATAAATTAGGGTTGTCCAGCCTAGTGAAGGATGATCCTACTGCTGTCTGCAGCTACATACTGGAAGGGTACAGAGAAATGGGAGCCACACTATGTCTGTTGCCACTCATCTTTCCATCATACAAATCTGAATCATGCAATTCCAGCCAGGGCAAACTCTTCTTCATCATTTGGAGGGTGATCAGTATTGAACTGTCTGCCCAGAGAGATGGTAGAGTCTCAGTCCTTGAAGTTATTCAGCATTTTGCTGGCCAAGCCCTGCAGCAACCCATTCTAACGGGACCTGGTTTGGACTAGATCATCACCAAAAACCATTCCAAATTGCACTATGATTCCTCTGCATGGAAGAATGAAACAAAAAGTAATACAAATTCTACAAAATATTGTCTTTAAAATACAAAAGTTGCACTAAAATTGTAAGGACCATCAAGATCTTGCTTTCAAAAGGATATCTGGTTCTTTCCTACCGCTACACAATTGCTAATATGCATTACACATAAACAGATTCATATTACACTTCTATCCTCACAACACTTCTGCTGGCTAAAAACGATTAAGCACTGCTTAGAAATAAGTACAGAAAATTAATTTTATTATTCTTTTAATGAACAGCAGACTAGAAACATAACATTGTAACAGAGAAAATCCAGTGACTCACATATGACATCTGTACATCTTTTCTAAGGTGTGACTTAATAGTCTAATGCACATTTACCTAAAAAATATGTAAATATAGGTATATTTCAGAACTATGACAGTGTACAATATTGAAGACAATTTAGCCAAATCAGGCTGTTCCAGTTTTGCAGAATAATTAAGAAATTCTGTATTACATATAGAAATTATAGGTTCTATAGATATACTTCTAATTATTCCAGAAGACTATTTGAGACTACCCATTTTTTTCACTGTAACACAACTCAATTTTACATCACCTCAGAGTGAGTACTCAGAGACTGAGCTCTGTCCTTCTCTATGGCAGACAAGAACATGCTGGAAAGTCTTTTTTTTCTACCAGAGTTTTTTTCAGTACTATTTCATGTAGAACCATGTCAAAAATAAACTCTTATGTCCCAGACTACAAAAGAGAAATACCAAGGAATTTGAGGCAGAGATGCAGGGAGTGAGACAAATAAACAAGGTTTAAGTCTGCTTAAGCAGACAGAAACTGGAGCAATCAGGAAACAATTTAAACAAGGTGTCAGCCGCTATTTGCCTCTTGTTGCATATGATCTTGGCTGATGTTAAATTAACAGAAACAACCAGCAGCAATGACCAACAAGGCATATTTAAGATACCTGCATTAGATGAGGGCATTACATCCACCTCCCAATAGATACAAGCCCATAAGCCTTGTTGTGTTAATTCTGTTAGCATGGCACAATGTGCTTCAAAATACAGGTACAAGTTAAAAATCCACACAAATGCTGTGGACAGGCTGAAAAGCTGCCACAGCAGCCCCATGAGACTTTGTAAGGAATCTGTTGCACTGATACCACAAAACACATGTCATCTTCCTATTGATTTCTGGATAACAACATCTCCCTGTGAGGTTGCTACTGTTTTGATTAGCTGATTATCCAGAGTATTTGAAAGGAACATTCCTTTGTTTACAAGAAAACAAGCTGTCAAGCGTCTGAATGCCTATGGTGATAAGGTCATACAGCCAAAGATAAATAGAACAGGCTGTTCTCACTAAGTGGTTCTCAGAAATATACTCCAATTTCTCAACACTCAAGACAGAGTAACAAATAAAATGGCTTTGCAAGTTCTTTCTGAGGGGAGTTGTACAAATATCTTTTTTCTATTGTGTAAAGAAAGTTATGTTATAAACTGTTAACTGATCATCTAGTGAAGTTTCTGATACATTTACTGTAGTTTTAAAAAATTATGAGGCCACCTACCACGATGTTTGTTTCTATTAAAAAGCACTTACATCTCAAAATTACTTTTCTGCAATTTCTCCTAGGATAAGCTTTTTCAAGATTTCATTCTCTCATGTTACAGGAAGTTTGTGCAGTGCTTTGCTTGGGGGAACAAGGGTGGAGTGTGTTAATTCTGTAATATTATTCTGCATTTAATATCAAACAAAGTGAAGTCTGACCCATGACTAGAGCTCTCAAAGCTACCAAAAAAACCAAAAAACAAAACAAACCCAAAATAAGAAATATTACAGTAGCAACTGGCAGCTATACTCAAGATTTGGCATCACTGTAGAAGCAAAGATGGAAGGGATAAAAAAGTCAATTCTGAAATGTTTGTTCCACAAAAGTCACAGTGCATGGAATTTTAACTCAGTAACTCTCACACCAGCTTGACTGAAAGGAAAAGTCAAGAAAAAAGACACAGCAGAATGGTGAGCTCCTTCAGCAAAACTGGTAATGTAGGCTGAGATGGGTCATTCTGGCCCATATATCCTCTGTGACTGAAAATGAGAAAGAAGAGTGACTGAAACAGTTTAACCCTGAAGGACTGGGAGAAAAAAGTGACAGAAAATGCACTCAGGAGAACAGACTGAAACCTAAGAGAAGTGGCCCGCATTTCCATTCTTCTTTCAAACTTGTGTTCAGAAACAAGCAAATATAATAAAATTAAGAATGATAAAAGAATGGATCCCTATTTCAAAAATCTCTTGAAAATTAAGTCAGAACAATATAGGATATATATTTCAAGCTTAAATTATTTATCTCCGTATATGAAAACTCGAGACCAGTCTGACTTCCACTGTCATCCAGCCTAACACACAATCTGGGGCCTGTTAGAGGAGCATCTCACCCTCTTCCAGGTCCAGCTACTGAACTGGTCAGCACTATAACAAGCATACATTTTTCTTACATCACTTGCTTTCATTTTTGTGTGTGCTACTTTGGAAGACACTGTACCAAAGACTTGACATACTCTCATCTTGTTGCAGGTACCTTGAAATAGTACTTCTCTAGCATTTATCAAATCTGTTCCTGCAGTGTTCACTACAACATCAAAATACCATTGTAAGCATGGCTCAGTCACATCACTGATTCATTAAACACCTGGGAAGCATTAGCAAAAGTTTGATCTATTCAGGTCACTCTCTCATACTCTCTTCCACCTGCCAGAGGGCTAGCACTGGTCTCCAGCAGTATTTCAACTGGCCCCAGACTTCACTAAGACATCACTTTCCTTTGTGGTGGTAGATGATTGATGGGATTTGTTTCCCTGCATGGCTCTGGTGGGTTGTAGTTCAGCTCCATTTCACACTTTCTTTAGAGGGTACTTTCCCTTAACACATTTCCTACTGGATTTTATTAGAAAGCCAGATCCCATGTGCAAGAATTCTCTCGACCAAGCACCTGCCAAGGATGTAGTAATAATTTTTATTACAACATAACACTGCCACCCACTTCCTCCAGAGAAAGGTAGAATACTGTCCAGACCAAATTTTCTCCTAATCCCAAACACTACTGAACAGCAGACCTACAGCAGGGTCCCAGCAAATTGAGTAATCCTCAGCTCTCAAATTTCCATCATCACAATAAACCTCTGATATATAATAGTGAAAGGCCTGGGGCACAAAGCTTTGCCTGGAGAACTTGCTATCCAAGCAAGCTCTTTTCAGTGCTGAGCATCATTTGGATAGAGCTTGGTTTTTGGCAGGTGCTGGGGATGGAAAGAGAGCAAAGAGGTAATGAAATGGCAATGAATTATACATGCCAATGTCAGAAGGAAGAGTATACCCACTAGGGTCCCTCCAGCTGCTATTGATTTTCACAAGTGTTTAGGTTATGTTTATTGTGACTTAATTCTCCATCAAAATTGTTGAAACTAGTCCATAAGTTCAAAATTTCAACGGGCAGTGCAAAAGAAGAAGCAGAGAAGACAATGACAAAGCCATGCATATCTGGTTTCCTTAAGGTTTCAGTCTTAACACCCAATGCAACTGAAAAGCATTTGGGTCAGAGATTTTAGCCTAAAAGTCCTTTCTTCCTCAGTTACTGTCCAAGAACCCACAAGATGGACTTTTTCCCAAGGTAGTACACTTCAGGTCATTTTTGCTAGTACAGGCAGGTTCAAGCAGGAAGATATCTCAGCCACAGGCACAGAAAGACTGAAACACTGCAGCTTTCACTGCATTCTGCAAATACAGAAGTAAGGGAATTTCCCTGAAGAAAAAGTGAGAACTCAGCATACAATACAATCTACAGAAGGAAACTGGAACATCAACTTAACAGTAATAAAAAATTCTTTTCCTTTTCAAAAACTAAGCACAATCTACAAAAATAATAGTAATGGCCTTTTTAGTGTTATGGTAAGACAAAACTTCATTTTCTAACATTTCCAGTAGTCCTTCTCATGTATGCTTTTCATGTATTCTATGAACATACATGTAATACTATGTCATTGTATAAATGCCATGCATGAATATTCAAACAGCTTTAAGAAACTAAAGTCTACTGAGTATAACTGTCCATTAAATTTTAGATGCTTCCATACATATGTCTGAAACATAATTTCTCTTAGCTTACCTAGTTTTCTTACTTCCCAGCTGATCACATTCTGAACACAGAAGTCTATCTGAGAGCTTCATTATTTAGTTGTCTCTAGCAAAACTTCCATTTTATTTCCCAAAATGCTTGTCTTTAAACTTTCCAGTACACCATAATAGCTTTGCTGTATTTCTAACAACTCACCTGCAAATTTGTAGTTTATTTTTATTCTTTCTTTTAAGCTGAACTTCAGACACCATGATGGAGAAGAGATTTTCACCAAATGTAATTTATCAATTACATTTTATTTAAATAACATTATTTAAAACTATAGGACTAAACTACAAAGCTGAACTGAATAGCTGCAAAAACTTTCTAGTTAATCAATGTTAAAAAGTACACATAAGAGCAACTTTCTCAAAACACATAGTTACAGGTTTTCTACTTATAATCAGTCTTTTCTTTTGCAATTGTCAGTCTGTGATGTGTAGAGCATTTCAGAGAACTTATTGCTATTTATAATGCTCTGCTTTTAAGTAAGAAAGCTTTTGAAACATTAACTTAAACCTAAATAAACAGTAATTTGTCTTCTAAAACAGCTAGCAGTCTATCATACCAAACCACCAGAACACTATATATTAAGTCAAGTGCAGATGTCAGCACTGCATTGTAAATGCTGCAAAGTCTTACAAAAGATGTCTATATTATAACATAACATGTAATTATTTTATCACATTGCTTAATTTAAAACAGTGTGCCTCCTCTCAGGCAGCATGGACTCTATACCAGGATTCAACATTTGTTATTCTTTCCAGTGAACACCATGCTCATGTCACTTCCTTACACAAATTTTAATGTTCAGAGTTCAAATGTACTTTTCTTAATACTAACTAAAGGGATGACTTCTAACATCAAATAAAAAAAAATCTTCCAAATCTGTACCAATCATTTTGAATTAAAAATATTTTTTATTCTTGGTCAAAGTTGCAATGAAAGACTAAGGAGAGGTTTAAGACAAGGTAGGAAAGTGAGTGTCAGAAAGAAATGAAGTTGAGTGCCCAAGGGAACAAAATATAAACATTCTGAAAGGAGCTAAGGAGACAAGACCGTTACTGTTTGTGCTCAACTGCCACTCCAGCCACGTGCAACAGGAAGAAATTAAAAACTGGACAACAGGATGGAGAAATAAGATTGAAAACAACTTGGGGGAAAAAATATGTATGTGGGAAAGGAAAAAATCCTCTAATCTCACATAATGCCAAGAAGGAAAGCTCAGGGAGCATTTAGTGAGGAAGAAGAAAATACTGTATCTTATTTCAAATCAAAACATGGAACAACATCTGTAACAAAACTACCGAATAACATCAGCCAAGCAATAAAAAGTTAAAAAAGAAATTAAACTCACAGAAGTATTCTCTTAGATCATTAATTCTTTATTATTTTACCTGTTAGTTTACTTTGTGAGATCTGTTTTACAAATTTAAATTTGACAAAAGTAATCACAAGTAACATACCATTAAGTCATCAACTCATTCAAGTTTCACTAACTTATTTTCCAAGGAATATACTGGTTACAGTGGTGGATAGTTGTAGCACCTTCAAAACTAACCTAAGGTACTATTCAAAATACTATGAATTCATCTAAGTGCAACTGCATTCATGCCAAACTAAAAGAGAGCTTTTCTTGACTGATGCTTTTTATCTGCAGTCCTGAAGGGCAACAGATAACTTCATTAGTCAGAAGGCAAATCCCTCACTTTATAATTCTTTCTGTAAACTTTAGATAATACCAATAATTTAAGGACAAAGACAATCGAGGATTGTCCACCCATGGCAATCACCCAGGGTCACGTTCATGCTTTAGCAGCCTCCTGGGGAACACACCATGGTTCTTTCACAGACAGACACCCTCCATTTATTCTATCCAGGCAGGTCTCCTCACTAGTCTCTTCTTTCTCCCTTAGACAGCGTGCAGCCCAAACTTTTACTCTGTATCTCATAGAGTACACTGAACAAAGTTGGAAACTGCAACTATCACTTCTGAATGTGTCTTACATACCATTAAAATAAATATCCAAATAAGAGTTTTAAAAACTATGTCTGTTCAACAAAAAGTATTGACACATACAGATTTCTAAAGTGCTCTGGAAAAATATGGCTCTAAAATACATCATGTTGAGTCATGCTTTATTCTGAAATCTTGCCATATAAGCACAGTCAATTCTCAAGACTTACTGCTGTGAGAGAACACAAGTTTGTGATTCATTGAACAAAGTGATTATTTGCTTTATATTTTATAAGAAAAAATGCACCTAGCTTTCATATAGTTAACAGGCCTACACATTTTTATTTCCAAATTTCCTGGCAAAGAACGCAGGATGCAACAAACCACACACCTCCACTTCACACTGAACAAACATTTGAAGCACTGAGTGCCTAAGTGGTCCTTTTCATGTGTGTGAGTCTCAAAATCAGGTTGTAAGATGTAACAAAAGGTTCAAAGAAACAATATACTGCATATAAAGGAAGTTACCACAGGACATGATTGTGGCAGTGCATCTTAGTGACATGAGTCTTAACACAGTCACAGATTTCTAAACGTTTTTAAATATACTAACTGTGCTTCCTACATTGTGACTTACTGTGTTTCTGGAAACACCACGTGGCAGTTTGAATTTCATCCTAATCCTGCTTCCTCTGTGGAAGCACACAGGCATAAATTACATAAATACTTGTACCAAATGATGAAAAGCAGTTCTTCATCCACAGGTAGTCTTTTTTTAAGCTATCCTCTACTCCAACAAGCATTAGAATAAAAAATACACTTTAACTATTAAAATTAATTTAAAATACAATTTAAAAATTGCAATTTCAATGTGGTGGCTAAAAAATAGTAAGAGATGCAATACTGGAGATAGACAACCTGTGGGGTCCAGTAGCTCTTTGAGAAAACAAATTAGTAACAATGTAGATTAAGAAAAAAGAGTAATTATATTATGAAGCCAAAGGTTCATGCCAAATCATGATACAGGATATTTTAAAGTTATCAATTGTATGTATAATTTTACAATTTCATAAAAACTCTAGATGACAAAAAAAAAAAGACCTTAGTCACAGTATTATCATTTAACTCCGTATAAATCTTTACACCATAAATGTCGAAGCTAAACTTACCTACAAATTTAAGTTATGAGTACTTCATACAGATATACAGATGCAGGCTTACCAAAGTGTCTTTTCCAACTAAAAATGTCACATAAAACCCAAGGATACTTCCATTTCTACTCTTCTTTTGTGGCTGAATTGAAATCACATTATGTGCACACTTGCCTATCATAAACCTCTGCTCCTATTTGTAAATGCACTTAATGCATATTAAAGTCCTTAAATACTTTCCAAAAAATATTATTTCATTAGGGTATTTTGGCAATGCTCATCAGTGTAGTCTATAAATATGAGATTAATATACACACAGTATATGTAGATACACTTACAGCTAAACCAATGTAGTTACATATGAGTTTCTGTATGTATATTTACATATTTATAAACTTTTGCTTAAAGTGTCAGATATCTAATATAATTCTCTATTAACACATTGTTTACAACTTCTTCCATGAACAAAATGTCCCATAACTATCATGGACAAAATTCATACTACAGTTTTTTCCCTAGACCCAGTATGCAAAAGAGGTTTGAGAGAGGAAACAGAGATCCCAAAAAACAACACATTTTTCACAAGTAATCTGTGTTCCTGCAATCAACTTTGCAAAATACTGTATGAATATTTTTGGTGAGAAGTATAAGATAAGTTATATTTGTCCATGGCCTTCACAGTGCTCTACTTAGCTAGAGAAAAAACTCTGTATTTAATCAAAAACTTTGCACGTTACATGTTTTAGGTCAAGAATAAAAATTTTGTCTGTTACTGCTGCAACCAACATGCACAACTTTTGATAATTAACTCTGTAAATTAAAGATCTTTACCTGGCTTGTTTTTTCCCCCCACTCAAACTTAACCTTCAACAAAAAACATTTTCCTGCTGATCAGGTTTTTAAATTATACAGATATTTTAGAGTTTTTCTGGTCTAGTAAACAAGTGATAAAACATACAATTAAAAACACATTTATTAAGTAAGAATTGCTTGATTTAGAAAAAACAAGCAGAGCTTGGATTTTTCTTTTAAAATGCAAGCCATCTTCACCACTACATCATTTTAGGTCAATCAGAACACAATGTTTGGATTTTCAATAATACATTCTTCTGGTATCAGACTGAAGACTTCTTATGCTCCAAGCACAAAATCTCTCCAAACCTAACAGGCATGATGTGACATAGCAGAAGACTAAACACATTTCTCAGTTTCTCCATGATAGGGTCAAGTCGGGTTTTTTTTCTAGAATAAAAGTCTTGCACTGCAATTAGGTGCTAAACAAGAACATAGGCAGGAGCTGTCTGCTTTCAGAGAGTTTTGACCAATGTAAATCCCTGATAACATCACATTAGTTACCTCTGATTGGTATGTTGAAATAAGATGCACAGCACTAATTTTCAAGGGGTCACATCAAGACATTTACAGACAGCAAGCATTTTCATTATTTACACATTCCTAAAATCAGAAAAGATCTTGAAGGCTAAAGCAGACACATAGAAGACTGGGAATCACCAAGTTTCAAGGTACTGCACCTTATCACTCTTTCCTTATCAATTCTGATATACAGCTGCAGAAAACCACAGAGAGCCCATCCTGGCAGCTTGGGGTTCTCTCCCACAGGGAAAATTACCTAAGATAAAGGGAACATTTCTCTTACACAGAACACCTGCCCGTTTTAAGTTTTTTGAACAAGAATAAATCCGCACAAAAATATTTTAACCACCTCTAAACTCAACTTCAAAAGTCCCAAAAATTGAGGACCTCCAAAAGGAATTTTTGCTGACTGCTGCATCAGCAGCATAGAGGACAAAACTGCAGGAAAGAAAGATAAAACACTGAAAAGTAGCAGGGTTTTTCAGTTGAATTAAACAAAAACTACAAGAGCTGCTTTTTGAGTCTAAATATTGGGCATGTTCCACACAGCACTGAGGAAACAAATATGCAGAAATAGATGGAGTACATCATCATCTATTGAGCAGCATCAACATACTCGTCACTTCTTTTCTGGTCTCCACTCCCTTTATTCTGTCCCTGTTAAAATTGTCAAATTAAGGTGTTCCAACCTCTGCACTAAGTTTGGAACACAAAACTTTCCTCCCTTTCCTAAAGTCAGGATGGAAAAGTGAGAAGTACACTATTTTTGCCTTTCACATTATAGTCTCATGTTGTTCTCTTGCTGCAAGTGCCACTAGCCCAGAGCACCAGTCCTGTGGCAACATATACATCAAAGAGAATCACAAAATCAACATGAAGAAGTTCTCTTATACTTGCAAATATGCAAGGAGATGTTCAGTTTCCTAGGGCTGCTTAGCCCACAGACATCCTGAACAAGTTTTTAAAAAATGCTTCGTAAGTCTACCCAAGAAATGCTTTTAGGCTACCAGACTAATTTTTTTTGGTTGCCATATTTTAGCCCACAGAAGAAACGTGACTTAGGTAACTCTAAAGATCAGGGAAAATTAGCTCAATTTATAGATACTTTCTCATAAGAAAATCAGATTAGATGATCAAAAAGCTCCTGATAGTGTTAAAATCCTATTCATCAAGGATGTTAGGAAGCTTTTTCAATAATTATTTATCCCAATATTGACTACTGAATAGTGCCAAAACTAGCAGATGATCAGAAATAGAAGTGAGATAGCACAAAAATGACAAAATACAAAGGAAAATGAACACAAAATGGTAGAAACAAAAAGCAAAGTTCTTTTTAAAAACAGCATCTTTAACACAAAAAAAAACATAGCCTTCAAAGAGTGCAAGCTATAGCATGGCCAATCCCTTGGCTTAATCTAAGAAAGAAAAAAAAAGCAGTAGACATTGCCCATATTCTCTGATATATCTCTTTTACTATGTAAAACTCAAATGTGTGGTTGTCTCTCTATAAGGTTTTAGAGGGATCAGAATTTACCAAGTGGTTTATGATACATACAATATGTCAGTTTACTGAAATAGTTTGGAAGAAGTTAAGAAAACTGGTCTCTGAACAACAGCCAAACCAAGGAGCATGAGAAAATTCCCATTAACATCTTGCAGCAATACTTCAATCAACTACAAAATACTAAGTGGAACTGTACACAGTGGTAGATCTTAGTTCCAGCATTATTAAATGGAAAAAGAAACCTCACTCACATTTGACAGTAAATTTTAATTTGGCATCTGAATGTAAAAGTATGTCCAATAATATATTTTGATCATATAAAGACAATTACATACGCAGCTATTACTAGATATGTATTAAATACTGCAAGACCCATAAAAGTTATTGGAAACAGGTTTTTCCCCACACTAATGTACAGTAATTTAGATGACTACCTTTTAAACCATCTTTATATCCCACAGCACAATGTTCAGAAACCAGGTGCCAGTGTGCACCTCAGACACATCAGGAACAACTAGATGTAACAGAACCACATGAGACAATAAAAATAGAACGAAGATGCTATGTTAGAGCATTCCAGATAAGCAATGAAAGGCATCTTTGTTACCTCTACATAAAGAGCAAGGGTTGGGTTTTCCTTTTCTCCCTCCCCCTCTTTATTTCTGGAGGAAGGAGCTTTGTTTCTCAGGCAAAAGGAGCCAGAGTTTCCAAGTTACTCTGCCCCAGTATTACCTCTCAAGCAGAGTATAGGACATTCTCCAACTTGGGGTGGCAGGTCAGCAGCGGGGGGAAAATATATTCAATAAGCCTTCTGCTGAAATCCATACAGGTGGATTATTGTAGCAATATTACAAAAAAAAAAATACCACCATGAGTGTATAACAGCAGCTTGTTATGAGATATTCAGCAAAACATTTTATTGAATAAAGAGTACAACAAAACCAGCTACAGCAAACCATGTCCCCCAGAGAATAATGAAACTACCTGCTACCAACACGGCATTCTGTGTAAATGCCACTAAGTACAGAATTAAAATGGTTAAGTACTTTCAAATTAATCTTTGGCCAAGCAAAACAATTGGTTTCAGAATTTCATTAAGAGCAACACATATCACAGCAACAAAACACACTGGGTAAAGCTATTGAACTGCCCAAGTTCTGACAACTGGAGAAGCCACTGCAGCACAGCAGGTGAGGGAAGGGCCACGGACAGCAGGCCAGCTGTGATGGCCAGCCATGGACACAAGGACATGGCAGACTTCTCAGCAGCTACAGCAAGGGCAGTGAAGCAGCAACACTGCTGTCCCCAGGCTGATCTCCTACAGTGACAAGCAGCCAGCCTTCTGCACAGCCTACAAAAGGCAGTGCCTAGCCCGAGCAAGAGTGAAAATGAGGTGTCCACACAGCAAACACCCACAGGAAGTTCGTTTCAACACAGCAGACCCTAAGCCCCAGAGCATTGTCTCTGAATTTCTATATGCACTAGAGACTGGTTTTAAAATTTGATAAGCTCACGAGTTTTATTAGGGACTTTTTCCAGCAACTTACATGTAGCTAGAAGATTGTCTCAGCCGCTGTTACACAGGAGAAAAAGAACTGATTGCTGTGTGGGGAAATAGTATCTGCAGCCTCACACACAGAATAATTAAATAAACAAACAAATCACCCAGAACCACACTGTGAACCCTCTTTTCAACCGAATTCCAAGGTACATTTCTGCTAAGTCTTTTTTCTCCAAGTCTTAGACTACAGCAAAAAGATAATGAAGAAAAATATTTGCATTTTACATTGCTATCATCATTTAACTTTCTATTTTAATTCATATTACAAATTACCATTCTCTATGTTAAATGGCATATATAGCTTTGTTCTCATGAAAGGGGTGATTTTAATTAAGAGACTAGGAAAGCAATGGCATAATAAAATGGATCATAAATGGCATGACATTCCAGTGATGTGTTGACCTCAGTCTTAAATATTTAACGTTCTATTGAGAATATAAAGTGGTTTTATAGATATATATGAGAAGCTTTGGATAAAATATCAAGTATTTAAACAGTACATGAAATAACTTTCAGAAATTAAAGCTCACAAAAGAATAAATAGAAAAATATGACAAAAACAGCTTTCTTGAGAGGCTAAAGAAAAGGCAATTTTGCCTAAAATAACCTGGTGCTCATTAAAAACTTTTTAGTGTGAGAGTTTATAAACAATTTCATTTATAAACATAAGTATGATAAAGACTACTGTTATTTGCATTTTTACTGCCAGAAAAAAATACCAACATCAAAAAAGCCATGCACACTACCTCTGCTACCAAACCAAATGAAAGTACTTTGAAAATCCCACAGGAAATTGTGCAAGTGATCCATTTTTTTAAGGTATGAGATTCATCCAAATAGAATCCAAATTTGAATTTTGATCACATAAACTCTAAGAGACAATACTTTATGACTCATTTTTTCAGATAAATACTTCTCAATCGTTGAAACTCATTAATCTTGAAGAAATAAACATTTCCAACTACTGTAAGAATAGGGAAAGGTTACCTTTGTCTTCTAATCAGTTGCAATGCTAATTTTCAGCCTAGTTTAGATCAGGATTCTGAATACAGCAAATATAGAAACTAGTTCAAGACTGCAGAAGTTTCTAAGGGCTGGCTTTCTGATGGGAAGCATGTTCACACTACTTGTGTCTCGCATTCCTTTAATTAAAATAAAATCAATTATGCAATAGCTCCAATAAATCTCTATTAACATTCCAAATGAAGTAGCAATTGAAGCACTACGGGTTTGTTAAATGAAAGAGGTGGTTGAAACATGGAAGGGGAGCTTGGAAAGGCAAACAATAATCTCAGGCAGAACAGCACCATACAAAGCAGCAAGTATGACAGCAAGTGATGATGTGGAGTACATGGTGAAGAGAAAGCTGAAAATAGGTTTAAGTGCGAGAGATCTCCTGAGAATAATTTTGATAATGTTGTAGCCTGCCAAACTGCTACACACGTGAGCTGACCTGCATGTGAGTAAGCATTCCTGCTCTCCTGCCTTCCACATCTTCCTGCCTGCCCTCCTACCACTGCTCAAACAAGATCTGAAACAGTAGTGCAAGAACAAATTTTTTTAAAGAAACAAAATCTCGACACCATGCAAGACTGATCTGCTGCTCATCTAGAATCTTTACTGATTAATCAGTATATAGTCAAAACCAAGCACACCACACTTGAGTATTTGCTTTTACATACACACTGCCTTTCAGTATCAGAACAGATTAAGTCCCTGTTTTTTTGAACAGGCTGCACATTGCAGTGAAGCAAAACCAGAGCAAAGGCAAATTATGTGTTTGGGAATAGACCTGTGTTTCTTAAATTGCAGGAAAAAAGAAGATAACCTTGCAGGAACAAAATCATTTCTTACTCAGTAACAGCAATAAAACTGACATGAACTTATTTTCAAGAACAGAAGTAAGTATCAAGTGCAAGAAGTTATACCAAGCCAGCACAAATGACAGGATCATACCACACTTGAATTCATTACAAGAGCGTTCAATGATGAAAAAATCATGTACAAAGGAAGCCTCAATGCTATTATGACCTGAATGTGTTTACAAGGCTACTTTATAAATCACTTAAAGCATTACATGTCTCCTTAGAGACAGGAATGAACATGAAAACTGAGAAGAAGAGAACAAAAAATTAAACATGTCCTTGCTTTCTGCCTATGTAAGATTGTTATACACAAGCCTTTGGCACAAATCCAAGAAATATTTTTTTCAAATGAAAAAATAGAAATATAAAATCCTAGTGTGTGACATGTTGAAGACACAAGTATCACTATTAGGAGTTTTGACTGGGTAAAGATAGCCAAGAATATTACAGGCATAAAATGTAAAATGGCATACACCAGACCTTTTAGATGGGCAAAGCTCACAGGTCAGGCATCAAAAACACTAGGACAGGAAAAAAAATAACTTAAGCATTAAGATCATTTTAAAATGAGGCAGAAGGAAGTGGCAAGAATGGAATAGGTATACGTGTGCTGCTGTTTTGACTGTTATGAAGCAGAGGAGGACAGGACAAATTTGAAAGAAGGACACTGCCACTCAAAAAGCTCAATCCCACCACCCCATGCATCCTTAATGTTTCTGTCAGACTGGAATGTCAGAAGCAGGGGATCTCTTTATAACTGCTAGCTGCAATTCCCTCAGCTTTCTCTCTCCTTGCAGCATCAGCCAGCATTAACTCTGGAACCAGCAAACTGCCAAAAAGTTGTTTCCCACAAAAGATGAGAAAGCACATCAGATTGTTCACTGCTCAGAAGAACTGAGAAGCCTATTAAATCTAAAATCATGAAATATCAGTGTCAGCAGATCATAAAAAATACTTCAAGAGCCAGGATCCATCTTCTATTAAACAGCACCCACAGAATTTATACCAGTTCCACCGGTGCCAAGGACAGGATAGGGTCCTGGAATTAGTATAATCATCAGATTGGTTTAACAATGCATAAAGACATTCAGCATTAGTTTCAAATTAGCTGCAGTTTACCCCTATTAAACAGAGTCAGAATCTCATAACTGCATCCTAAACTAAGAATCTGTGGGCCAGAATCATCAGCCTCTAGCCAGGTCCAGCACAGCCAGGGGGAAGATGAGCACTCATGAGCTGGCAATTCTGAGGCAAGTCTGTCCCTCACTGGATACCAACATACAGACCAATTCACTGAGTCACACTATTGAGGTCTTGTAACCTTGATACTTGCTTTCAGTACAAGATCAAGATGAAAAGTGGTGGAAAAAGAAACATTTAGTCGGAAACATTTAAGTTCACTTTCAGATTTCTGAAAAATTGTATTTTTTAATTTTTCTTTCAAATAAAGTTTTCAAAAGTTCCTGAAAGCAGCACAACTTTATTTTGTCTGATGAAAGTACTCTGCTGTTCCACACACAAGAAAGAATCCACCTGAAAAAAAATGTGGCCACAAGACACTCAAGCTCTGAGTGTAGCCAGTTCTCTCCTCTTAAAGAAAATTTCCCTGGTGGTGCCCTCTAACCAGAGGATTCGTGTACCTTTTTAGGGACTTCAGAGAAAAGGACAGCAATGCTGCTAAGGAAACACAGCCAGGAACACAGTCCAGAGTAGAGAACCAGGCATCCAAACAACACTTCGCACACAACAGAGGAGCAGTTCAATTAGATTCAGCTCAATACTGAAAAAGACAAAAAACGTGAGGGCCCTGCTTTGACAAGCAGAAAAGTACTGCCCTGTGCTGCTCCAAACACAGTGTCCTGTTTGTGTTTTTTTCTCAAGACAAAAGAGGCACTAAAAACACCATTTTGCAGAAATTATGTTTGCACTCAAAATGCCACAAGTAAAATGACTGAGCATCTACAGCACAGTCTTTTTTCAAGTTGATGGATTATGCAGACACCAGTAGAAGAGAATCTCTGACTTTCCTCCAACTATATGCATAGTTCACTTGGTTTTACTTGACTGAGAACAGAAGTGCTTAAACAATTGGTATATGGGTAATAAACTACAGTTTTATAAGTCACATTTATGAGAGGAATACTCTTTGATATGCAATAAATGAAGAATAGATTATTGTATCTTGACCTTTAGATTACAGTCCTGAGAAGGGAAAGTTAACTGCAGAAGATTTAGCATCATCAACAACTAGAGGATTTCAGATGAAAAGAACTAGTGCATGCACATAAGTAGATAAAAGATATGTCCACCATTAACTCCATGCCACACAATTGCTTTCAACTTTTATATGGATACAACAACCATACCTCATTTTTGTACAAGTCAAGCAAAGTAGAACATCCTTAACAGAGCAGGAAATGAAGTTTTAGTCATTGCACAAAATAAATCAACAAAAATGTTATGTCTGTTGATGACAATGAAACCACTAGCATATGCACTCAGGACTCTGATCTATTCTGTCCACCAGATGCTCTCTCTTTGTGAAAGGCTGGTAAAAAGAATTAGAGAGTTCATTGTGGCTTAAGCAGATTTTTTTCATGCTGTTAAGTATTTTTCTAAAGTTTTACTGCAAAATCTTAATGTTCTTAAGTATCATAAGCAAATATCTACGATGAACAACTTATAACCCACAGGCCATATGCAGTGTGGCAGGACAATTCATCTGGCTTGTTCCCTTTGGCCGCCTCTCCTAAAAACCTCAGCTGCATACCAGATGACTGCAGTGAAGCAGGCAGTCTGTTCCCCACAACCATTTTATCTAGGGGGCTTGTAGCCTCTCCCCCATCATATAATAAGCCCATCTTTAAATGCATGCTGGGAAAAGGGTTGAAGAGCTTCCAGAAAAGATGTCCACTTCCCACTGCCAGAACAATGCATTTATCCCACAACATCATCACTGAACGCATCTGAGGAACATATGGGAAGAAGACCATCAACACCAGGCTGAATGAGTTGTATGGAATCAGCAGCACTCCTGTCTGCCCTCTTTCTCTGGTCTTCACCAGGCCCTGCTGAGTAAAAACTGCAGGGTAGAAAGCTTAAACACCTGGAATCCAGTAGAGATACAGGAAGGCAACAACTTCCAGAAGGCAGCAGAACTACACACATATACAACACAATCCAGATGATGCTCACCTATAGAAAGTGTTCCAGAAGCTGTGAAATATGACACTCTCCTACCACTGGGAATAAAAAGCAAAGCTGAGAGCAGCCCACCCACCCAAGGACTGAAACATTGCTGTCCACTGTGCTCCCCACAGCCAACAGCAGAGCAACACTGATTGTATTGATCAGGAGGCCTCTCACCTCCTAGAACTGCATGGAAAACCACTGTGGTTCTTGGAAAAGTAGTCCCACGTTACCAATACACTTCTAGGACCAACGATCTTTGGGTTAAATTCTAAGTAATCAAATATTACTGCTGCTACAGCAGCTGTTAATTAATTTCCGGAAAACCTAAACTAATTTGAAGTACTGAATAATGCTGAGAGGTTAACAGGCCTAACAGGCTTTGATATCTAATGAAAGACATTTTCAGCTTTAAATGAAAATACCTGCAAATTAAATAACTCAATAGAACCCTTTACATGACAAAATCTTTCAGAAGAATGATTCACGCATATAAAATAAGAAAGGAAAAGCAGCTTCACATTGTTCATCCTCCAATTAGGTGTAATAAATAAGGGCTTTAACTGAAAATGAAGGATAACCTTACAGCATTCTGAGCTCTGTAGACCTTTGTACGTGTAAAGGAAGTCAAGTGGATCTCTTGAAGCCAAGGTGAATGCCTCAGAACATGGTTTCTTAGCAAGTCAGTGGTAGAACCACTAAGCAAACATGCCAGAGGAGAGGGAAGAAAAAAAAGTCATATTTCTCAATAGAGGAATTGAGTTTGTTCAATCTTCTCCAGAGGCAAAGAAATAAATATTTACATTTGAAGTTCATGCTTTTATAACAGTTGGATGGTCCAGAGTATTGCCAGCAACACAGTACAACTTCCCTCAGCTTCTGTGGCATGTAAAAAGGCAAGACAATGACTTGTCCTTAGAAAAGAAAGAATACATTTAAACCTGAACATTTACCCATTCTTTTGGAAGAAGTGAAGCTCACTGGGATCTAATTTATTTTTATCCATAAGTGTTCAAAATAAAACACAATCTACATCAGTTGCACATCAAAATTCAGCAGGAACCACTTCTCAAGGGCAGGTATTACAAGGTAAGTCACAAGCAATATACAAGTAAAGGGAATTCTTTTGCTTAAGTTGTACCTAAGAATTTATAATTCAATTATACACTTTTAGAGAAAATACTACTCCTTCCAAAAAGAACAAGCTATAATTCCAAAGTATGCTTTACAGTGAAAGAATTAAGAGTATTTTGTCTTTTAGAATTTTGAAATCCTTTTACCAAAGGTGAATAAATTGCAGGACTTTTCCACTAGAAAATCTGTAATCATGCCCATTCTCAAATAGTAGGTTCTGCTGTAATGAGGAGCTAAAATACATTCCAACAAATTTATCTATGCTTTAATCTATCAACAAATGAGGAAAAACTACTTCCTCTCCAAGGAAATATTTTTTAATGCATTACCTCACTTCATTCCCCATTAAACTACACAAATCCAAAGTCTTCACCCAACTACATGAAACAAAGCTGGATTGTAGGGTCCTGATTTGATGTCAGCTGGATTGAGACAAATTTGGAATTATTCCAAAGTAAACCAACTGAAGTAGCCCAGACCTACACGGGGAAAGCTGAATCAGAATATGACCCTAAGCTTCTAGGAATTATGCCAAAGATGATATATAAATCCTTTCTCCCTGTACCTGGGAACAAAGACACTGACTATCGGCACTACATTTCCTTGCTGTAAGTAGGACAGGGAAAAAGTTGAGTAAAGATAGTAAATGGACAGGGATTACTTTTAATCTTTCTACTTTATACAACTGTATCCACACATCAGAACAGGTCCTCTGTACTTTATACAGACAAATACACCATTCACATGTTAGTACTTTTATTTGTCTTAGTAAACCTATTTTCTGGAACATACATCAGCAATGCTGTTATCTGAGTTTCAACTCTTAAATTGCAGAAATCACTGTCAGTCTCCATTCCTGTGCAAAGGGGTTCCCTTCCAAAATTCAGGAGTACATACCATGAGTTCACTTCCAAATACTAATTTACTGAATTAACCACAGCAAAAAAGAAACCAAACAACCCTTTCTACCTGGTGCACCACCATGAACCGTGAAGACATCCTGTGGCAACCTTGTTCTAAAGCAGCTGGTGTAGATTTAAACCCTGAGCTACCTAACAGCAAATGCAAATTCAGTCTCATCAGTGATATGCCAGCTTCTGCTCTCCAAATGCTTAGTACACACCAAAGGGAAGTAAAGGAACTGTGGCAAGGAGGAACAGATCTGCTGGCTGGCTAGCACAGACCAATTCAGTTAGTTTCCTGTCCTAAAAGCAATTCTATTGCATTCACATTCAAATCCACGACTCTGAGACCCACAACATACTCCACAGTTCTAAAATATAAGTTAAATCAGTCAATGCTGCATTAGCTCTAATATTTAAATTACACCATCCACTTCTTTGCTATAATGTTGGTTTGCTGCCTGCAATTCCTTCAATTTCCTAGCAGCACAGCCACTCCCCAAAAAGAATTACTGGCTACTATCATAGCTGGTACAGAACAAAAATATTATTTACATTTCAACAATGCACTTTCTAATTGGTGTTTTGCCACGAGTTCAACCTGACATTCAGCTTCCAAGCTCATTTTGCGGCCTAGAAAGCTCTTACATATCATTGTCCTCTCTCCACACAGCATATTAAGGTGATTTGCTTTATAAACAACCGTAACATTCACACTCTTGAACTTTCCAGAATATAGCTGTACCATGTAGTGTAACATAGTCTGAGGTCTGCAGTTTTCTAGTGATCAGAAAACATGTCAAGATGGGTCCATTAAAGAACTCCAATTAAAAAAACAGTTTTGTTGGAGGGAAGCAAGCTGAATATACATTGACTGCCATTCAGCTGAATATGTGTGACAGTGCTTGCCCACAAAGCAATCAGAAAATGGCTCTTGCCTGCTCTCTCTGCCTTATTAACTGGATTAACATGAAATTATAACCAATACAAAACAACTGTTTACCTGTGTACTGAGTGTAATCCATATTTCCTGTCCTAACTGTTCTTTCTTACCATCAAGCAATAACAAAATAAAAAATTCAGATGGAAAGCTGTCTTTGCTAGGCATAAATACATATGCACATATATACACCCACACAAATATATCTCAAGAACATGTTCCTATAGCAGTGCAGTACAACAGGTAAGTGGGAGTGCTGCTTCCTCACTTGTTAAGTAACATCACAATCCCCCAAGCAAAGGAATCTAGAACTACAAAGTAGAAAATAAGGAACTACAGTTTTAAAAGAGTAAAAGGAGGAACATGGGCTTCCTCCAAGACAAACACTTTTCCTCTCCACGTAGGAAAAGTACTTGAAATTGTCAACATTCGAACTACTTCACAAGTAAAGTGGGATATGTACAGATTTTAAGTGTCAAAAGGTGTAAGAGGCAACTGACTAGAGTGGAATTGTATTGCAGGCCTGAACTTATACAGAGATGAGCACAGAAACAAGATGCCTCACGCTCAGCAGAGAAGCACGTGCTTTTGGTTAAAACAAATAACACTTACTTTGTTAACACAGGTATTTGGCATAGGTTTATTGTTTTCATATGCATGAATAAAGAGAAGTGTGCATATCTGCAGGTCAAAACGCTCTTGGCTTACATAATTTGATTTCCAATTTTTCTTTTCTTTTTGTAATGCAACATGACTTACCAGTGGCAAGTTACAGTCAAATTCAGTAATCAGTTTTAGAGAATGCTATGGAAGCACAAATAGAAACAGGGGGATGGGGGGGTGGAGACAGATAGAGCTAAATGGGTTGACTGTTATTTGTGCCCTATACAAGTTTCCACAACTAAGGTATGGGAAAATGCTTCAGTCAGAACATACTCCCAAGCACAGCTTGCATCTTCTGTGCCAACAAATCTCTAATCCTAATACACTCCAGTTCCAGGAAAAGCCTCATAGGTTGCAATCTAGCTCTTGTTTTCAGAAGCAGTAGCCCATGTGCAACAAGCTCATAACATTTCAACTTTCAGCAAATGAAAATAAATATTTTCCATCAACAAAGATAGTATTGGAAAAAAAAAAAGGAACATGTTTATAAACATTCATTGATTTAAAATGGAATTTTGAGATTCTAAATTCTCACCATGCTATTTCCCAAACAACTCAGTTTTGAAAATGAACCCGTTCTGCTGCTTCACTCTCTGTGTTGAGCAACAAATGTTAAAACTGCCAAGTGCATTGACATGGCATCGTGATATAGACATTGGGTCTTGGACACACTCTAGGCCCAAAACACAATTCTTGGGAAAAAAAACAAAGCACTGACTATAATTCAGAAAGATCCGTTTAGTAGGTCAGCTGATAGCTACTTGGTATATAATTTAGTGGAATGAGACTGGTCAGACAAGGATACACTTAGACAACACTTGGATAAGTGAAGAGATTCCAGAAAGAAGAGGAATCAACTTCTACAGCCAAGAGTCAAAGCACAATTCTAGTTAAACTGGAATTCTAAGTAGAAAGGAAGAATCTAGCTAGGAAGTCAGTACCCATAGTTAAAGGATAGTCTATTTTTTAAAAACCCAACACACATAAAAGAACAGGATAAGAGAAAAATAGGGGAATTAAATAAAAGTAGCGAGAACCACAGATTAATTTAAGTGTCTGCCCAAAAGAACAAGGCTTTTAAACAGTACAAATCCAAAACACATGTCACATAAAGCACTGATTTCTGTTGAAATACATGTTGATCCAGAAAACAGCAAGCCCCATATCCATATCTATTTTGGAACAAACTTATGTAATAACTGTGTTTTAGTAATCAGCTCTGAAAATATTTTCTTCAAAGCACAGGAGAAAATAATAATATATTAAACTACTAGGTCTGAAATATTATAACAGATTCAATAAATTCAGCCCTATGCAAGATTCCCAAAAAATATACATACATGGAAAACTACTCCAACACATCTAAAATTAGGATTACTTTTTTCCAAAATACAGCATCCAAAAAAGTTCCACCAAAATAAGTGAGATATTTCTCAGCTAGTCAGGTGTTCCAAGGCAAGCAAGTGGAACTCTTCATGTACGTGTGCTACCCTCACCTGATTAAACAATCTGCTTAGAATTACCTGTGAATATATGAAAGCTAAAAGAATCACCAGCACTACACCAAAAAAACCTACCCTTCCTGTCTTGGGGTGACTTCACATCCATCCCCTTCACATCCAGCAGTTTTCTTTAATCTCTTCTCACCTAACTCACTTGTCCATTTAGATGCCTCAGCAATCCTTCACTTCCTACACTCATCCCCATTATCCTTTCCTCTTGCTACTCGAGAAAGACAGAATTCCAATTGATGTTCCACACAAGACCAACCAACTTCAAAACTCATGCTCCAAACAAGCATCTTGTACTAAGCTAACGACACCATAAATCTGATACAAATTATTTAGTGCCTACTTTTGCAAATATACTTGGGACACTACAGCAAGTCAGAGTGGACTCCAAAAGAGCTCCCCTGATTGCAGGATATGCACGTTTCAATCTGGCTGCCTCAAACTTTACAGATGAAGGAGAAAATTAAAGCTGCAGTCTCTGCAGCTGCAAGGCTTCTCAACAGCCTATAGAAGGGTCATAAATTAAGGTACAGTACCAGCACCACACAAGCACTTAAAAAAGACATCAGACCCCAAACCTGGGGCATTGATTTGGCCGTTAAAAGGAAGTTCATGTACACTGTGTATAAAGAATTGAGACATTAATTTATATAATCCACATTTACGCGTAAGTAAATATATTTCTGTCCTTCCTGGATTTAAAGGACAATTAAACTGTTTTTTTGGAGGGCAATAAGTTATTTAAAACTTGAAAAGTGTTATTTCCTTTCTGGCAAGGGCAAGTTTCCCTACACACAACTGACATCTTAAAAAGGCAAAGAGCCAGCCTAAGCCAATATACCCAAATAGTAATAAAAAACCCCAAACAATTCTTAATTCTAAATACCTAAATTTTAGAAAAGCAAAAAGGGATCTTGGGATAGATGGCAAGATGCCTAGTCCATATGCATAAGACAAACCAACTGTATGAGTATACTAAAAGATTGAAGTACTAGGAATTATGACAAGGCAGCTAGGGAACCTGAGGCCCTGAACCTGAACCCAACCCCAATAGCTGGCAGGCATTACTAATGCTGAAAAAGAGTTGTTTTTAAACAGCAATTCTCCATTGAGATAGCAGCTATAAGAAGGCAGCCATGCCAAGTTAGCTTTTCAGCTACCAGCACTGCATTATGGAGGCTGTCTTTCAACCATTTTTTGAAAACCAAAGAAAACCACCAGTTTAGAAAGAGATAGTTTAGGCAAGATAAAGAACAAGACAACAGGAATTTGAGCTTTACCTCCAAAATGTGAAAAACAGAAAGTTCTTGCTCGCTACCAGTACTGCAATTGATTCTACAGTACATAGGAGCACAAAATGAACACCAGCAAAAGTATGAGGTGTCTATGCATGATAATGAGACTATAACCTTGAGGTTTGTTAGTATGAAGGACAAAAGGGCTTCACTGGCTCATGCCTGGACTGAGTTCGCAGGGCAAGGTTTTGGTAGCAGGGATCTACAGGGGTGGCTTTGTGAGAAGCTGCTAGAAGCTTCCCTTATGGAGGTAATGCCACCTCCAAGACAAACCTGGCACCAGCCAAGGCCATCAGTGATAAATATCAGAGAATAGATTTAAGACGAAAAAAAAAACCAAAACTATTGGACAGAACCAATTACAGCCAGAGCAGAGAGAAATAAAGGCATGGGAGCTCAAGAACCCTGAGGACACCAAGGCCAGAGAAAGAAAGGGAAGAGGTGCTCCAGGCATGGAGCAGGGATCCCCTTGCAGCTCATGGTGAAGGAGCTATGCCCCTGCAGCCCACGGTGGAGCAGAGATCCACCTGCAGCCTGTGAAGAAGCCCACGCCAGGAGAGCAGGAGGAGGCCTGAAGGAAGCTGTGATGCCATGCAAAGCCCACACTGGAGCAGGCTCCTGGCATCACCTGTACACTCATGGGGAGAGGAGCCCACAATGAAGCACGTTTGCTGGCAGGCCTTGTGATCCCTTGGGCTGTTCCTGAAGGACTGCACCCCATGGAAGAGACCCACACTGGAGCAGATCATGAAGAACTGCAGCCCATTGGAAGGACTCACATTGGAGAGGTTTGTGGAAGACTGTCCCCTGTGAGAGGGACCCCACTCTGGTGTAGGGGGAGAAGTCTTCCACTAAGGAGCAAGAGGAAGCAGTGTGATAAACTAACCACAACCCCATTCACTATTCCCTGTGCCACTGGCAAGAGGAGGCAGAGAATCAGGACTAGAGTAAAGCCAGGGCAGATCAGAATGGTGGGAGAAGGTATTTTTAAGATCTGGGCTTACTTTTCATTACCCTACTCTGATATGATTGGTAAAAAATTTAATTAATTTCCCCAAGTCAAGTCTGTTTGGCCCTTGATAGTAACTGGTGAGTGATCTGCCCCTATCTTTAGCTCAATCCATGAGCCTTTCATTATATTTTCTCTCCTGTCTATCTGAGAAGGGGAGTGAGAGAGCTCTCTGGTGGGCACCTGACAGCCATCCAGGGTCAACCCACCACACTGCCTAAGAAAGAAATTTCATTGACAATCTGAAGTACAGCTGCACTGCTTGGTTGTTACCAGTGTCCGTTACCTTCCTTATTAAGTATCACTGCATCCTCATATGCCTAAATTTTTTTCAATTGCCACTGAAGTCTTCTTGACAAATAATCTCATACCAGAATGTTCTACTGTTGGTACAGAGTTCAAAACAGTGCTAGAAGTACAATACGAGTGAGTAATAATTTGCTGTCTCCTGTCAATGCAAAATACATAGATGTCAAGCATTGGTCTTTGCCTGTAATATATAACAAACAGTTTTCCTTTTTCTTCTAGTTTGAGTGAGATGACATTCTGAGAAAGCAATTCCAGAGGGTTTGCAGAAGGCTTGCTTCTTAAATCATAATAAAAATTAACAGACAGATAGAAATCCATTATTTTAGCAGCTCAGATTCTACTTTCTTACCAAATAAACCCTTTTCTGAACCCTAGGATTAGAAGCACATTCAATTTTCTACAGCTTCAGAGGGCACTAGAGGGATGTGCTTTCACAAAGGAGAAGAGGAAGGGAAAAAGTGGTGCTTGCACATGTCCATGTTTAGATGTTTCATGAGATGCCTACTGCCACAGACACACTAACTATGAAAAGCAGACAATCAGGCATTAAATGTAGGTTAGGTACAGACTTTCTGAACCTAGAACAGCTTCTGGAAGAAAAAAAAAACTCATCTCAAGGGATTCACTGTGCTCCATGATCATGCCTGGTGATCACAGGATATTGATTCTATTACCAACTCACACAAGACAGTTCTCATTTCACTTAACAGCTGCAGCACATTCTCCTTTTAATGTGCTCTAGAGGAATGGTAGTTTGACCAAAAAGGTATCCAGCCCATTAGTTCTGAGACAAGCCTGTAACAGAGGTCAAACCACAGTAAGCCTGAAGAGCCAGGAGATGTCTTCAAAATCACAGACTTGGTCTGAACACCACCACAGAGGTACACAGAAATCTCGTTCAGAAAACAAGATGAGAAAAGGCAACATTTGCTCTCTAGATTGCTCCAGCTCCAGCTGCTACAGGAACTGAAGGAAAAACTGCAACTACACACAGCTCCTGGCAGCTTCCTTAACCTGCAACACCTATACCAATACAGGGCCACATCCTCACCTTACTCTCTTCACAGCATGCAAAGTGCATTCATTTGACCAAAAAAAGCTATTGAAAATCACTGATGTTATACAGTCTTAATACCTGCTGTAATACTGAGCAGCCTGATTTTAAAACTGTAGAATCATTTAGGTAAGAAAAGGCCTTTAAAATCATCAAGACTGTTAACATCAAAAGATTTTCTTGACAAGAACTGCATTCAAAACCTGACCTCTTTGCAAGAATACAGTCCCAACTATATTTACGACTGCTTTTTCTGTCCTTGAACCTGCTATCACAGTAAATATGCCTGACACTGAACACTCATACATCCCCTCTCTTGCTTGGTCACCCACTGTTTGGCTGCTCAGAAAAGCATCTTCCCAGTCTGTTCCTTCTCACATAAAGCCACATGTGTTCTCAAAATACTGGGACAGCTCACTATGCTTTGTCCCTGTGGGTGTTCTCAGGAGTTAGGTACAGCACGGCTGTCATCCAGGATTGCACAGGCCAGAAAGCAGAAGTGCTTAGTATACAAACCTTGTTCTTTACCGGAAACATCTAAAAGCAAGGCTCACACCTAAAATCAAGGTTCATTCCCCCAAAGAAAGCAATAGGATTAGGTCAGAAGTGCCACACTATCTCTGCCTGTAGGCAGCACACCAACACTGAAAAATGTCCTAGGAGCCAGGAATAAGCACAGAAGGAGTCAAGCGAGATCTCTCATACCTTGATGTGAGTTTCAGACATTTGAAATCACCATTATTTAGCCCTGAAAAGGACTCAAATAGAAATATACGAGCAAATTCACATGAAAACTGCCCAAAATTAGGAACATATTAATAGGCATTCAGGTAAACAAGACAGGTATTCAGGCTGAGGCAACACAAGGACAGTGGCAGGACTCCTACAATTAGAGTATTAAGAAATACTCTTAGGAGTCTTTGAACAAATTCACAAAGGCAATTTCTTCTTTCATAAGCAGAATTACTGCAATCTAAAGCATCAGATACTTTCTTTTTATAGTCTATTAAAGTGGTTAGCAGGAACAAAAATAGGTAAATTACATGGTCACTCTTGCGTGCCCAGCCAGTACATGTGAGTATTTATCCAGCATTAAGCAAAGCTGTTCATCTCCTCCTCAGCCTCTCATTTGAGATCATTGGAGAAAGACAACAAAGTGCCTGAACCAAATGCTGAAAAGCCTCTTCTAGCACCTGTTAGAGCCTCCCTCTACTACTTCCTCTATTGGAAGAGTAAGTTTATTAAATGTTTTTGCAAGATATTTGTGGGGCATGACATCCCTTAAAAGGTCAATATCCTTGAAAGAGAACCTCCTACCTAAAATACTTTTGTTCACAAATCATATTATTATATAAAATACATTTATATTTATATATATATATATTATGCATTATAAAATAAAGCAATTCATAGAAAACATAAGAACTCTTCAGACAGGAGTTCTTGACAGAAAATGGCACAAAACCCAACAAAAGACTCTGTCAAACCTTCCTGAACCTTTGGAAAACACCAAATTAGAGCCCGATTTGCATGAAGCAATTTTAATTTTTAATTCACAATAATATGGAAAATTTTTCTTGTTATTCAAATATACACTAATTGGTATGCATGCACACACAGAAACATTAAATCCTCTTTTTTGTTATATTACTCTATTAAAACACAAGTAAGAGCATCATGAACTGACTGCTTAATAAGAATTTGATATTCATCCTTAAGTTGACATGATTTAACACTAGCTGATAACAGCTTGCTTCCTACAGAGTAAATCTTGATACAATCTTCATCTTAAATTTTGCTAAAACTCGCTCTCAGATTTACCGAACTAAATATATTACTATGAAAGTAAGTATCAAATGATATTTATTTAAAAAACAAAGACCTTGAGCTTCCACATGAGCAAATAAGAAGCATAAAGGTGAGCCACTAAATACTGCTAGTTAAGTCTTCTGACTTCAAGTCTTACCATATTTCTGCTGTCACAGCACAGCAGACTTATACACTCAAATGGAAAAAACCAGCACTGCTTGTCCATACAGTCACATTCAACTGAACTACTACAACCTAGGTGAAGAAAAAAAACAAAACACTAAAGCACTGCTTCAGATCTGGAGCTAGCTTTACCACCTAAGCAAAGACTTCATATAACTATACCCTCATCAAACACAAGACTTCAGTCTGCACCTTCAAAGACCTTCATAATCTGTCAACATACCTTATCTCCCATCTCAGTCATTTCCCGGTCAAGACCAATTTCTGCTTCCAGCACTCTCTGGTGTTAGTCTCTACCAGTTGTCAGGTAGGAATGTGTCTGCTATTCTGACAGTCATGCTTGTGGGCTGCTCTCCACTGCCTCCACAAAGTTATTATATTCCTTCAAAACTTTCTTTGTAATGCCTCATGAAAGGAGCAATGCTCAATTGTCTGTATGCTGATCTAAACTGCTTGGTTTCCCTGTGCCCCTGTAAGTGCTTCAACCTAGCAGTCTTTCCCAATTCCATAATTAATTATCCTTGGAGTACAGAGAGCCTTCATACACATCAGCATATTTCTGGTGCATTGTGTTCTGCTTAAAGGCAAGGACTCAAATATGAAGAAGTAATATAAGCTACACATTTCTCCTTGATCTCCTCGTTTGCACCAGTTCCAAGACAAAAAAACACAGAATTCAAGGTTGAACATGAAGAATAGTCTCGTGGTTAGTTATAATGGCAGGAAGATGAAGAAAACAGACACAGGTTTACAGGCTTGTCCTTCCCAATCCGCACTACCTGAATTTAAAGCCTCTGGTTTGGGCATGGAGATATCTTAGCACTGAGAGGAGAAGAGAAATGAATAAATAATTTCAAATATATATTTTTTAAAAAGTGTATTAGAGCAAAGAGTTAAGAAAAGTCAAACAGGACAAAGGGAGAAAACCTCTTGGAGGAAAAACAGCAATCAATACAGATTTTTAAAAGTGTTTCCAATTCTATGTGAAGCCCAGAGATTTAACATATAAAGATAGACAATGAGAAGATAAATACTGGAACTTTAAGCACTTCTAAAACAAAATATAGCAGTCATGGAGAACAGTGTCAGGATAGTCAATTACTATAACATAAATACAATTCAAGCGAACTTCAGAATCACATTAAAGTGTTTAAGAACAGATTTAAAAATCATACCAACATACTTGAGAACATACTTAAAACTCAGTGCTGCAGAAGATTAGGTCAAGAGCAAAAAAAGAAGCCAGGCACAGTTGCATTGGGCTGACAGACATCAAAAAGCAATGTGAAATACCTCACAGCCAAATTCTATTTCAAGTACTGACACTAACCAAGTCATAACCAAAAGTGCACATACAAAGCATGTTTACTAGAACACCCCTTTATTCACTGCAAAGTTGATGCACTTCAGTTTAATTTTCTTGTAAAGTATCACATTTAACATTTTGGTTTTAGAAGTAATAGTATCAGATGCAGAAAATGAGAAAAATTAGGAAAAACACAGAAGAAAAAGGGGGAAAGAAAAGATCTTCAACATGTTAATACCACTAATTCTACAAAATTCTGGATTTTGTACATCATTAAGTGAACTTACCACTAACACAACAGTTCTGCTTAGAAAGAGATTTTTTGCATAAAACTAGAAGTTGAGCCATTACTGTTTAATCCAAACTTAGCTGAGGAGATGCTGCAATAAGTACAAACATCAAAAAAACCTAACTAAACTAACACTGAAGCTGAACTAACAATGACACGGCAAGACATATATACAAAAGCACGCCAGGGAACTGATATTCTTCAAAAAAAGTGAGCCAAATCCTCTCTTCCTTTTTACAAAATCTGTAGAGTCCACTGGACAACAGTTTCAAACAATGCTGTTGTCCAGTGTCCACGTATTTTAATCTTCATATATCTTCAACAGAAACATTGTTTGAAATAGCACCTTTCCAAAGAAAACACATCTCACTAAGTTGAGGTCAAGAACTTTATTTTTTGCTCAGGTGAAATTATGCCTATGCTCATTAGAGGTCTCACTTGAGGAAGGAAATACAGGTCAAGCCAATCAATTTGAGAACTAAACCAAGTCTTCTTGCTAATTATGCTCTTCACTGACATGAAGTTCGTGGCAGAACAGTTCCAACCGGAGCTAAAGTCGCCGAAAGTTCATTTTACTACCATTTTCCACAGAAATACTTTATTTCATTTGTATTTTTTATGACAATTGGTTTTAGCCAAGTACACTGCCATACTTTAGACATTTTCAAAGAGTAATTTAAAAAAAAAATTCAACCTGTCAACTTTTTAAACCATATCCTCAGAAAACAGCATAAAAACGTTTTCATCTACATTCTTGTTAGTCAAGGATAATCCTTCTATGGCACAGACCCAAATTTTACCCTCCTGAGCATACATACCAATGAATAATTTGTTCAAATGTCAGTTGCAATTTTCAAAACTCTTTTCTTGCCTCTGAATCTTAAACATCTGTAACAAATACTTGTTTTGAGAGTGCTTTACGTTCATGACACTTGACCTTTTGATGTGTGCACCACAAAATTTGAGTTTCAAATACCACACAAGCAGGAAATCTGATCATTTCAGCAGTAGCCATCTGCAAGGTCCAATATCAAATATTAGTTCTGGGTTGCACAAAAGTCATGGGCTACAAATCTTTTTCTGGAACTCATAATTAGTTGCAATTTGCTGCTTCCAAAAACACACTTCTCATGGAACATCTGGTCTCAAAGCCTTACCTTAACATTAGAAAAGTACTTAATATTTGGCTGGTGGTGTGTATATATGCACATCCACATATGCACACAGATTAAGTGTAACTACAGAATGCAAGCATATCCTCTGTGGGTGGCTACAACTAGAGATTTCTACTCCAGGAAAAAAACCTCCTAGTTCTGTAACTGTAAAAGAATATATCAAGAAATATCAAACAACAGGAAAGTGTTTTCTAATGTTCTTTCTGCCTTGTATCTAGTTATTGATGTTAAATGTTAACAGCTCACCAAGCACCCTTCCAAACACTTGAGCTTTTCACAAATTAGGATTTTCATTTGCATGATCCTTAATACAAGTGAAGCACTGTTGAAATCAAAATGTGAGCAAGGCTTTAAAAAAAACCAAGCAAAACAAACTTGTAAGCCTCTCTAGAATAAAAGTACCATGCTGATTAAAAAAACCCCACAAGTTCAACATTAACATAAGCAAGTACGTTTGGTTAACTAAGTTAGACATATGACAAAAATTGAGGCACTGCATAGTTCAGCTTCATTATGTCAGAAGGAAACCTTACCTGAGCCTGTGAAAACAAACTAATGCACAAATTATTCTGAGCAACTAATGAAGACCCTTACATACAAGAAGTCTTCCAAGTACACTCAAGCAAGCAGTGTAATTTCTAAAAGTAAAAATTATCTAGACTCCAGGATCTTCAACGCATTCCTCCAACAACTGCAACACAACTTTTGAAAAATGCCCAGTGCTGAGCTGTGCTACATACAGCTGACTCATGCAACCAGCACTGCCTCTTGGGAGAGAGAAGCTGGAAGCACACAGGATGCTACACTGCTCTTGAAATCCATTTCTTCTCTAGGCATAGGAAAAATCTGACAGAGCACTATTAGCTTGCTTTCACATCTGCAAGAACACAGCTACAGCTAATAAAGAGTTTAAATATAAGCATAAAGGAAGATAGTAGCCATGACAAGAAGAAAAATATTAGCCACTCAGAAAATAAAAGGGATCCCAACTTCACACGTCGGATTCTTCAGAAGACTTTCTTGAGAGTGACCTATAGAAGCTCTTATTCTCATGAACATCACAATGCTGGAAAAGCATTCATCATATTTCTTACCTGAGCCCCATCCTTTAACTTCAAGATGCATTCCATTGTATTGATAGTGATGACAACTGGTTCTGATCCCAATTTTGTCCATGGCACATGAATCCGAAGTTCATGAATATGCCCGCTTAAAAAAGTAAATGGCAGTTTCAGCTCCTAACAACAACAAAAAATGCAGAATTAACTACTGAAATACACCAAAATTCCAGACATATTTGTAACTCAAAATAGTAACGTCTTATCACAAAACAAGTCAAAAATTATTCTCCCTCCCCTAATCAGCAGTGTGCCACAGGCCTTGGCATGCATCACTCAGGCAATTATGTCAAAATCAGTCTGTTCAAAGGAGACATTTGGATTACCACGTCTCTGATAATAAAAGATAGTTTAAAACCACCTCTCTCTCACACATGAAGCTACTTCAAAATGCTTCACTATTAAAAATACAAGTAGAAACAAACAAGGTGAAGATAAACATTGAAATTAATGTGCAACAAGTATTATCATGAAGAGCAGAAATTTAGAATTAAACATTGACAATGCCACAGCAAGGGAATTTTTTTTGAAACATTTTAGTGCTTAAGTGTTTTAAGAGCTCAGTTCCCTTAAGACTGGCTCATTGTTGCCCCTTTCATATCAAACTGCATTGTAAATAGGAAGTTATTAAATTTTTCATTGGCAAAACCAGACTCCTGCATAGCAAGGTCTAATGTAGATGTCTCACTGGTTTAAAAACTTGCACAAGTCAGTCCAGAGCTTCTAACAAACGCCTGGGCACTCCATCCAGACAGATCACAACTCTGCAGGACAGCCCCAGGGAAACAGCTGCTGCTTGCAGCAATTCAGAAGGAAATAAGGAGCTGAAGTTTAGATTAGAGGTACCCAACGAAGTAAAATGGTGTACATACAATACAAAGTGTACAAAGTGTTGCAATTTCCCAGTAGCTTCAGGTGTTTTCCTGCAAAAAATGAGTTCAACACTTAACCAACAGAAGGGTCAGGCTAGAGAGCTGGTCCCAGGACTAGCAACCAAGATTTGGAATAATGAAAACAATTGTTTATTGTAAAATAAAGAATCAATATTTGATATGTTAGAATTTTAAGTCAGCATTCTCAGTACTAAGTATTCTAATGCTCAGGTTTCAGGGATGCTTCATCTTTTCACCTTTCTAATTTCATATTCTGATACTTTTTACTTTCAAGTTTTAATGGAGAAAAAATGACACATCTTCATTTCAAGTTGCTTATAGCCTGGTGTTTTCATCATCATCTTAGATGCTGGGAACGACAGGTGGTGTGTGTTCTCAGGTTGAGAAATAAGTGAATCTAAGCAGGGAAGCAGTTTTGGCAAACATACAACGACCATATAGTCCAATTGCCTGACCAATTCAGGGCTGACTACAAGTCCAAATATGTTATTAAGGGCATTCTCCAAATGCCTCTTACACACTGACAGGCTTGGAACATCCACCTCCGTTAGGAAACCAGCTCCAGCATTTGACCACCCTCAGGAAAGAAATGACTCCTAATGTCCCATCTAAGCCTCCTGTGGTACAGCTCTGAACCATTCCCACTTGTCCTATCCCTGAATAGGGGAAGAACTCAGCATCTCCCTCTCCATGTCCCCTCCTCAGGAAGCTGTGAGGTCACCCCTCAGCCTCCTTTTCCCCAGATGAAACAAGCCCAAAGCCCCCAGTCCCTTCAAACAGGACATTGCCTCCAGCCCTTTCATCACCTTTGTTGGCCTCCTCTGGACACATCCTCATCCTTTCCCCTCATCCTTCAGCTGTGGGGCCCAGAGCAGCACACAGAGCTCGAGGTGAGGCTGCACCAAGGCTGTACAGTGTGAGACACCTCTGTGACCGGCTGGTGAGGCTGAGTTTGATGTACCCCAGGAAGGGGATTGTCCTATGGGCTGCCAGGGGGCATTGCTGACTCCCACTCAGCCTGCTGCTGACCAGCACACAGAAGGTCTTCACTGTATTTTGGTAAACTCAGAAACATGAACCTTTGTTCAGGACTCCAGAACTATCCTGGCAAGCCAGGGCTTAAGCACCTTTGCCCCTTGGATCAGTTTAGGTACATACATCCCATTCAACTCAGAACTCCTATGAATGAAGAGACGTCACACACAGAAGGTCCACAAAACTCAGAAATCAAGCAGGCAAGTTACTAGTAAATTTCAGACAAACATCTACCAGTGGATCCAGAAAGCCTCTTTTCCTGCACTGCTTGACCCTAGACCTATTCCTGCTGTACAGAACTTCTATATTAATAAAATTTGGTGACAAGGGCATTTTGCATTTACTACTTGATATGTATTAGAAAGTCTTAAGTATGCCTAAACAATAGTTCTGTGAAGCTAGCTAATGTAATTTTCTTTTCTAAATATAGTGGAATAAATAAATTTACCAGTGATAAGTTCATGAATAATTTGTATATTAACAAATCTTAGTAATATGCTTTGAAAGCCCCCTAAAAAGTTTTATTTTCTTAAGTGGTTACCATATCCTAAGTTCAGAGTTGAAACGACCACCATTTACATCTGTGGCAGGTTTGCATCTTGAGAGAGTCTTTGACATAACTAGAGGCAAGTCAACTATTCTTACCAATACCCACACCATCACAGCAACAACAGCTGCTAAGAGGACAATTTTAGGGAACACTTTCCCCCATTCCGCAGCTGACACCCCCTAAACCTTTCTACAGGTACTATGAAAATCTTATCCTGTATCCAGGAGCTAAGAGTATTGTATATTCACTGACGACAAAATTCAGAGGAGAAAACTACACAAAATTATAGCTCTATTTTTTTGCCAAAGCCTTCAGTTTGTAAATTGGTTTCTGGGCCTTAATGAGTACTGATTAATTAAGTTCAAAAAAACCACACCCATCTCATACTAAAAAAACACTTGACTCCTCCTTCAGCCATGCTTACACAAAGTCACACCCAATTTCAAGTCCACATTCTAAGAGATAACAGTTTCATACTTTCTCATTAAAAGTTCAAAGAAAATTGTTAATTTGTTTTTACAAAGTGTTTTTTTCTTCATCAGGTTCGCTACAACACTTCAGGATTTCAGCCAAAAGCCTCTCCTAAAAATTCAGCCCTAGGCTCACAAGCAACACAAATAAAATTTTCATCCAGACAGTTTTAGTTAAGACACTGAAAAGCAAATACTGGGCTGTTTAGCTACAGATCTTGCTACACGATTAATCATACAATAAATTAAGTAATGTCTTTTGTCACAGAGTTGTTGTTTTTTTGGGGGGGAAGATTGAGGACATACATGAAGTGTGGCACAGAAATAAATTACAAAAAACATGCAATCTAAAAGTACATTACAACGTAAGAGACAATGCTTTCAGAGATCAAGACAGCAAACTACCACTGTGAACAATAATAGAAAAAAATTCCCATTCTGGACTTGTAGATGCCTAAGGTTTTGTCACTCATCAATACCACAATGTCTATTTAGATCCTGACTTCTCTTTGCTTCAAAAGGCATTCTAGAATAGCTGCTTTTCCACTATTTGCTGGATGGATTTAACACATTCTCACTTTTGTCTAGTTAACTGTAAGATACTGAAAGAAGCAGAAGAAGGAATTATTTCAAAATAAAGGTGATAAAAGCAAATGCACAACATATTTAGAAGACAGTTCTTTCTCAAAGGAAATTCATATATAAATGTTATCTGACATTAAGGAAACCCACTGTCATGGTTACAGCCAGGGCAATTAGAATAAAGCAATGTAGAGAACTCTTTGTTGTTCTATTCAGTAGACAATACAAATGTGTGCCAAATTAAGTAACTTGTTCATAACTCAACAAAGACGATTTTTATTCCTGTTTCCTATGCAGTCTTTCTCCCTTCATTAAGTACTGCTCGAAATTCTTAATATTTCCTTTATACCCATGACTGATTAGACTTCGCATTTTAGATTTTCCATTTAATCATATAAATCCTTCACAAAAATATATGTTATTAAAACCAAACTTCTGGGCTTGATCCATAAATAACTGACTAACATGTAAGACTGCAGACTAGATGATCATAATTCCCCTCTGCCTAAAATCTCCCCTTGCTCTATAACACAAGACTATTCTAAAAGTTGGGGTGATAAGCAACTACTTATTCTCCACATCATTATTAACTGAAATACCTTTTCTTCACAGTCAAGGCTTTATTTCACAAGTAACCAGTGGCACATAACAGAGACCTAAATTAAGGATATTTCAATGCTCCCATTTCCTTAAAATTATTTTAAGTATCTTAAAATTTTTCATGTTTCTTTCTATACCAATTCTTTTGGATATGAAAGATACACATTACAATACAATTCAATAATCTTTAGATCAAGGTATCTTTTGTCTTCCAAAGACTACTTAATCTTTCCCTCCTGCATTTGCAAAACAGCTAAAAACAAATTATGGGAATATACACAAGCAGCAAGAATAGATCATGATGTATGTTAACTTTTTGTCACTACTATAGCAACACATATACTACACACAAGCTGGTTACCAAGTTCAGAAGTAGGTCTGTTACCTCTGGTACAAAGGAGACATCACACAAAACTTGACAAAAGTGCTTAAAGCGCTTTTCCAAAAACACTTTAAATATTTAAAGTATTAGTTTCAAAATTTTATTACAAATTACTTTCTTGAAGTAGTTTTTGTGCAATGTGCATATTATATACAGATGGGAAATTTCTTGGATTGTTGAGTCTTCTAGTAATTGAATCATTCAGGACAGGAAAAAAAATCAAAATTTTATTAGATTTAATCTTAAACTAAAGATAATGATTATTAAATCAACTGGCTATTCAGAGAGTGACACAATTACATACAAAAACTACACTGTACCTAGAAAATTCAAGCCAAGTACAAACTAGTACTTGACTTCAACTACAGAACTGGTTTGTACAAAAAAAGGGGGGACAGAGAGAAGGACAGACCCTAAGAGTTATTACAATGACATTCAGCTTAGTTTAATGAGACCATAACACTTACATAAATAAATGTAAAAAACATGCAAAGTATTTTCAGGTACTGGAACATTCTCTTCACATTTGGTAAATTTTCTATGTCAACAACTGTATTTCATCTGATTTCAAGAGATACTGGTTCCAATTTGGTCACAAAAATAAATTAAAATCTTCTGTAAGACAAAAGGCAGTTTATGTTTTGCTCTCATCTGTCCTTTGGGATTCTGTTTGGTGGCTCATCACAGCACAACATGACATGAGAACACTAATATCAACTAAAGTGCATGGAGCAGGAAGCACACACTTGTCCCCAAATCTATTATAAAGTGCTTCGTCCAGGTAGTTTGGCACCTATGCTAACACTCCCAAAAGGTCATGTATAACTCCACAGAAGATGGAATTCTCTGGAAATATTTAAGACTCTAGACGAATACTTCCAGGATCAGTGGATTTGTATCTAAGAACCTGAAGCATGAAATTAAAGCTGTGTTCATGTCAGATAAGAATCAAGGAACCAGGCTGGGGATCACAACCCAGGACAGAACAGTGCTAAAAGAGCAGAGCAATTAAGGGGACTAACTTTGTGTATCATGAATCCATCAAGGAGAGAACCCAACTAAAATTATATATACTGGTAAATTTTAGAGAACAGCTTTTCAAGGGAGCTCCTGCCACCTGCAAGGGCTTGGGGACTTCGCATTACCCCACACTGCTTACTCAAAGAGTTTTGCTGAGCAGATATAAATAGCATCCCCTTCACAAAAAAAAAAAAAAAAAAAAAAAAAAGGAAGACACTAAATACAGTCTGTGGGTTTAGACAAGTTCCGAAGAATAATAAGAGCCAAATGAAGATAACTACATTTCACAAACAAATAATCTAAAAACAATGAATACGAGCTAAATTTTGCATCCATCACACATTCACAATCCCATTCAAATGAGCATGGGTACATATGGCAATATTTGGCACAAGAGCCATGACATTATCAGGTTGAGCTGGATATTTAGAAACACAGTTCATAGACAAAGATGAAGCAAAGGATCACCTACCAGCAAACTGCAACTACTGGAAAGGGAACACCACCACTGACAGAAGCAAAATTCTTATAGTGCCAGGTAACATAGCAAGTTTGATACATCCATCGTAAGTCATCATTTGATTTGTTATTAGGACAAACTTGTTCTCAGCACAGCAGAGCACTGAAACAGCTTACCCAGAGAGGAGCTTCCCAAAAGACAGATTTCAAGACCCAGCTGAAGTAAAACACAAGCTGGTCTGACAGTGCTGGCAAGAGCCCTGCTCAGAAGAGGAGGTTGGACTAGATGACTTCCAGAACTCCTTTCTGATCAACCCTTCTTTGTACATATACATTTTAAAAGGCTGGCGGGGGAACACATCCTAAAGAACATCAGCTGTATGGACAAGATTAACAATTAATAGACTTGAGAGAAAATACACAGACTATGAAATACTTGAAGGAAGACAAATAAGGTTCTTTAAAAAGCAGAAACCAGGACAAGATCTCTTGTAAGATTGTCTCCTCCTCCAGAACAGGATCAAGATTCCTAACTGACCATGTGTATTTCTTTCACATTTTAAAAGGTGTTCCCAATAGAGACATGCAGTCACCCAAGCCTATGCCAATGCCTCATAATCTGACACATAAATGAGATTTCCATTTATGTCTAACCTAAGTCTCCCAACATGCAATTTATTCAATTGCTTCTTGTCAGATCCAAGTAATTCTTGCCCTACCTTGTCTCACCTTATTTTAGTCAATATTAAAAACACATTCCCTGTATATTTTATTCTTCTTTCAAGGGATGTATCGTCTAAATTTCCCATTCTTTGCTGCATTTCTCTCAGCTCCTTCACTTGGTTGAACTACATCTGGCCATGGACTCCAGCTAAGCCCTGCTACACCATGCACAACAGAAAGCAGCATTATCAGTCTCACACATTCAAGCTGTCAATTCAGATAAGCATAAAAGGAAACCATCCCTATGCTAAGGCTTTACCACTGCATATTGACAGCAGGCTCCAAATTCCATATCTAGTATTTTACTTGACCAACTTATTGTTTCAAGGCTAAGTTTTCCCGAGTCTTTGATTAATCCACAAAAACCAGATTTTCAAATCTATTCCTCAATTGCTCTTAAGTTTAGATACAACTGGAATGACGAAATCTGAAGTTAGAAAACAATACAAAGAGCACAAATGGGTTTAGGATGCATAATCAAAAAGAGATCCCATTCTACTTTGTGACCTTTCAACTTAGTAACTATGTGTAATTATACTGGAAAAGCAATTCAATTAATGTTCCTACCGTAAAACAATAGTTACTGAAAGAAATATGTCCACAAAAAAGCCTCTCTTCACACTCCATAACTTACAGAATGTGTAAAGAATTACCATTCATTGTGAAACAAATGGCAAGAAATCAAAGCAAGAATAACTAAATGCAGGGGAGAAAAATACTTGCATAAGAGGGAAACCAGCAAGCACTAAGTTATTACTCAGCTGTGCAAAACAATCTAAAATAATTCAGCCAACTTATTTTTAATCAAAGACATGGACTGTAACTGCTATAAACATAACATACCTGTTCAAGTACATCCAACTTTAATTCAAGTTTACTAAGCACAACATCTCCTCCCCAGAGTGATAACTGTAGATCTGAAGGCTTCAAGTTCTTTATGTAGCGATTCACATAACTCATCAAAATAGGAGTTACATAGGACTCCAACATTCTGGAAGATCTCTGTATTACAGGTCAAGCACTAGGAAAAGAGGACAAGAAATTGAGATGTTAGTCAAATTTTCAATAATGCAACACTCTTATTTTTTGAAGGTGTGTAAATAATTTATAGTCAGAGTTTCACATAGTTGCATAAAAAGATAAAATGTATAGAAATGTATAGAAAGATGCAAGCACGCCTATTTTCATTTACGAATTTTCAGGTTACACATACATATATATAAGTATGTATGTACATGCACATATACGTGTGTATATATACATATATATATATATCTACATATATGAACTAGAAACTGGCTTGTTCAAAAGAAAAGCCAACCAAATAAATGAAGAAACAGAAAAGGTGATCGAGCAGTCCACCATACTTTCACATAGCATTTAAATGACAGGAAAACTCCTTTTTGGAGTCATCAAAAGGATAAACTTTGATAACATCAAAAAAGGGTAACTCCTAACTGATAAGAGTCCGCACTAAGGTATTGCCTTAGATTCACCTCCCCGGTCTCAGCACCGTGTACAAGGCAACCCCGCCAGTTTCGTGCCAGCCTGAACTCCAAGAAACCAACATTCCGCATGAACGGAGCTGATGTTACGTGAAGGTCTGCCATCACTCCCATCCCTCCCCACATCCTTTCCCAAACACTCGCCGTCCTGAGGAGACCCTTCCCCGTCCCGTCACCGCCGCGGCTTCACCCGGATACCTCCACAAACCCGGGAATCCCGCGCCCGTACCTTCGGGACACATCCTCGCACGTCCCTCCCGCGGGCCCATGCCCCCTCAGGGCCCCTTTACCTGGCCCTGCACAGCGCCCCGAGGCTCTGCGCCCACCCCGGGCCGGCCGGGCCGCGGGAGCGCCGCGCACGCAGCGCCTCGGGCAGCGCCTCCCGCCCCGGCTCCACCGCTCGGGCGCTTCCGGGTTTCCTGGCGCATGCGCGCTCCTCCGCCGGCCCCCGGCCGGAAGCGTTCGGCGCGAGCACGGGGCGGGCCAAGCGGAGGCGCTGAGGGCCGTGAGGTCACGTGCCCTGCGGGCGCGGTGATTCCTCGTCCGGCGTGCCCATGTGGCGGAGGGAGAGCGCGAGCTGTGGGGCAGAGTCTCAGGGAGTGAGGGGAGTGCCTCCGAGGTCATCGTGTCCAATCTGACCGAACAGCACCGTGTCAACTATACGTGGCACTGAGTGCCACGTGCAGTATTTACTTAAATACCCTCTGGGACGATGATTCCATCGATTCCCTGGGAAGTCCATTCTAGTGTCTAATCACCCTTTACGTACGTAAATTCCTCCTAACGTCCAACCTGAACATCTGTCACAGCTTGAGTCTATATCCTCATGTTCTCTCCATTTTTTTTCTGGGAGGAGGTGCCAATTCCCATCCGGCTACGCCTTCCTTTCAGTTGTAGGGAGCGGTAGGATCGTCCCTGAGCCTCCTTTTCTCCAGGCTAAACTACCCCGGCTCCCTCAGCCGCTCCTCATAGGACTTGTCCTCCAGACTTCAACAGCCCCATTGCCTTTCTCTGGACTCTCTCCAGTACATCCATGTGCTCCCTGAATTGAGGGGCCTGGAGCTGCACACAGCCCTCGGCACATTCTCCTCCCAGGGCAGAGTGGCCCGGCCACCCCCGGGTGTGTGGGGAGCTTGGGCATGGCGGGCTCTGACCCCGAGCCCTGTGAACCCCTCAGATGTGCCACTGCCTCAACCAGCCCCAGCTCCAAGGTTTGGTTCATGTTGTTATAATTGACAAATGGCCGTGTGGGGCAAGCACCAGTGGTGGCAAACACTTGTTCTCACTCAAGGTGTGCATTTTCTGGCTTGGTTTAGAGCGAAGTTCTGCTACGTTCTCAACTTCACCATTTCAGATGTGAGAGGAGTTCCTGACACTCAGGAATGCCCTTTATGTTCTGCATGCCCAGAGTGCTTCTCCCTTCTCTAGTTCATAGAGAAAAGCCATCTCCAGCAGCTCCGAGTCTTTTTGGGGTTGCCTGTGGCACTCAGAGAATTCCCTGGAAAGGTGAATTAATAGAATCCTTGCAGGCTGACATGTTGGCATATGGGTGATCTGGGAAGGAGCTGAGCTCATTTTTGTAAGGGAGAAGTGCAGTATGCAGTGCCTGTGGGCATGGCTTTGATGTAGATAATGAAAAACCTTTTACAAAGGCCTCTGATTTGAGTTTTAAAGGAAAGCCTGGGATATGCCTCTTGAGTTTCATATTCCTCCTGGAAAGTTGAAATCCTGATAATTTAATCTGCAGTGTAGTTATGCGGTTGAAAACAGAAAAGACAGCACTATACAGCATCTGAGAGAGTACGTGTGAAGCTCGAACAGCAAGTGCTCAGGTAGGAGCCTACCCCTGTAGCAGTACATGTATTGAAATCTGGCTGAGCTAATCAAGGTCTGGAGGCTCCAAATCCTGCTGGATTACCTGTCTGTTCTGCCTCTGGTATACATATGCTCAGTTAACCATGAATCAAACCTCATTTTGCATACACCATTGCCTCACTTGCTGTGCTATCTTCACTCATGAATCACAGCTTGTAAGACAGTATTTCACCTCACAGAGTCAAAGCAGCTTGGACTTCTTTTCTTCTTACAGTGGTTACCACTCCCACAGCTCATACTTGAGTTTGTTTGGCTATTCTTTAGTACCTGTGGCATGTTAACCTGTGGCTAAGAAGTGGTAGCAGGCAGGTGAGGGACAGGAAAATTTTAGCAGTGTCAGTGGTCTTTAATTAAAGTTGTGCTTCTGACTATGCAATTTCTCTAGGACTAACAAGAACTTGAATTCCTTTGCAGAACCACTATACCTTTCTGTTCTGCTAGAGTGGTAGGAGTGGTGAATTCTACTGGTAATACTTTCCAGGAGTATGCACTGCAAGCCAGCTCAGAGACATAATCAATGCTAATGGAACAATCTCATTTATAGCATAGCCTCCCCATAGAGTTGCATTGACACAACAGAGGGATGTGGCAACTCATAAGTGTAATGTTGAAGCACACCCTAAGCCTGGATCAAAAGCCCTTATTTCAATAGAAAAACATTCCTCTGTTTCTTTATCCATTATGTTATTACTTTTGAATGACATATCCAATCAGTGCTGGAATGTTTTCTGAAAGTTCAGAATTAAGGACAACGCCCTATTTTGGTGAAAAATCAGTAAACGAGAAGAGTAGGGGAAAATCATAGTGCTCCTGGCAGCTGCCTGGCAGACCTAGCAGCTGAGAACAACTCTGTAATTTTCCTGGCAGTTATTAGCATTTCATTATAACTACCTCCATCTCAGTTCTAGTTCAAATATGTTGACACCCTGAATAATTTATTTCCTACAGTAAGAAAAAAAATAGGAAAAAAAAGGAAGGGCTCATACAAGAATAAATCTTTGAAGGAAAGGAGATTAATAGGTGGCATAAAACAGGAGTTTGATAGTGTTATAAAGATCCCTGATGTACAGAGGAATGTGAGCTGAATACATGGGGAATTTTCGGGCAGTAGGCAGGTGATGTGCAGTAATGAATTTGGGCGTACTACAGCAACGAGAGCATGTCTGCTAGAAATGTCAGCCCCTTGAGCTAGTCCAATTTATTCAGTATTTCAACACTTCAGTGAAACATGCAGGATAGGCATAATTAAAATTACAGATCTAGTGGCATACGAATCTTGTTCAACCATATAACTTGAGCAATTGTGAATCCCTGAAAAACTAAGAAAAGTAGATACAGTTTACCTGGAGACTGGAAAAGTGTACACAAAACGGTGTCACTTTTGGCCAGATATGAAAAAAATAGCACTTCAAGGAGGCCCTCAGGAAATGAATCTACCGACAGAGTACTTTTTTTTCTTGATAAAAGAGTCTATCGATGTGTTTCTGGTTTCAATGTTGTTGTTGCTATAGGCTCTTTCCTCTTTTCTGCAACAGAAGTGGGATCAATGAAATACAAAATGGAGGAAGAAAATAGAGTTCATGTAAAAATGAGGAAAATCTAGAAAAGGTAGAGGATGATTAAGTGACTGTTACAGAATTACTCAATCACAGACTGTTTGGGGTTGGAAGGCACCTCTGGAGATCACCCAGTCCAACCCTCCTGCTAAAGCAGGTTCACCTAGGGCAGGCTGCACAGGATTGCATCAAGGATGGTTTATATGTCCAGAGGAAGAGACTCCACAACCTCTCCTGTGCAGTCCGTTTCCCTGTGAGGAAAATAAAAATTACTCAGCTTTCTTTCTTCCCTCCCCTTCTAGGTGCTAAATCATGGACTAGTTGATTTGTAACACTTCTTGTTGGTTCCTCTCTCTGATTTTACTACAAATTATACTTGTAGTAAATAATGTAGTATATTATAGATAGATGTAAAATATATGTATAAGTTTGTTTATATTGTAATATATAAGAATAATGTATTATAAACATATTGAAATTTGCCCTCTCTGCTTTACTGGGAATTTCCTGAGCTCAAACTAAATTGACTAAAGATATGTATCTTCTAATATTTTTCAAACATTAAAAAATTACATCAACAAAAACAAACAATATTAATCAATCAGTTTTACTATTACAAGTAAATAGATTATTAGTAATATCATGTTACCTAATTATTAAGTCATATATAGCAATCAGAAACTGGGAAACAAAAATTGCCATGTTGCTTTTATTACTATAATAGCCCCCATGTTACTATGGGATTATTTTCAAGTTCACCAAAATGCACATATATTTGAAATTTGGAAAAATTAAAAGCAATTAAAACAAACAAACAAACAAACAAAAACTACAACAAAAAAACAAACAAAAAAGGCAAAAAAACCTGCACATGTTCTTTCACTGCAATCTGAATTTTTGGTATTTTCTAAATTTTAAGGTGCAAAAAATCGTCTATCAAAAGTTTTATCTGTTCTTCTATTCCCTAAATTATGCCTGAAAATCATAGTGAAAGAGGTCTCAGCTGTAGTCTTGAAGCCGTATTTTTTTCCAGTGTTAAGGAAAATTGATTTAATCGTGGCACCTTTAAAACGGAAAATTAGTATTCTAAAAAGATCAAAATAAATTTATTATTTCTAACTATGATTATGAGCAAGAGTCTGAAACAGTTACATTCACTCTAAATAAAACAGAGAAGTATTAATTTAGTGATCAAAGGTCATGAAGTTCTGGAAACTTTTGATAGATAATCCCAGCTCATTGCTGCCTCATCTGGCTTTTTAGGAAACTGCTTTCCCCAACGCTGCTAATCCCGGCAGCAACTGAGGACAGAATGCTCAGGGCAGCGGGGAGCAGGACACATTTATGTCGATTCGGATGCTAACCCAGCTCAAGCTTCACCAGTCTTGCCTGATGTTTCTCTGTGGGTGAGTGTTCACTCTGAGTTAACAGGATGAATGTTTGTCCAATCTCTTCTCAAGGGTAAGCAATGGACTAACAGCCAACTTGGTTTGCTGCAGACAGTGATGGTGAACTCAAAATGTAAGGATTTAGCTGCAGTAACTGGTGTTTTAAAATGTAGCCTGCACGCATCAATTCTTTGTACATGTATTTGGTTGCTTTGGGAATTATGAAACCTCAATAAAGAGGCAGCATCACATCTCCAGAGTGCATTGTCCTGAATCTTATTCACACGCCAGAATGAATGAAAGACAAGAAACCTGGATGGAGCAGGCTGGAAATGTACACTTTAGTCTTCTAGGAGTATAATTTTCAGGTACATCATGAGAGGCAAGCATGGCTGTCTAACCAGGAAAGTTAAAACTGGAAACTGTTTTTCAAGTTTTTGTTGAATTGGTAACACAGGAAAACAGTTCCCCACCTTGCAGTAGTGAAGTTTCAGGGTATATAGTGATATTTGACCTGTTATGATATGCTTGAAGGGTTTATGTGTCCTTTGGGTAGAAAGTGCTATCTTTGACTTCTACACCTAATTATGAAATACATGCAAAAAAGTCGGCCAAGAAGATGTTATTTCTGGTTCCAGTACATGAAATATATGTTTGACAATTTTAAATTGTATATGTAGAGAAACATGTAACTTATTACCGCCTCTGGGTATGAGAAGATTTATGTACTAAAAGTTTCACACAGGTTTTACCAGACTGTTGCTATAGTGTTCATGCAAAATGTGTATTTCCAGTGACAACTTCTAGCATGCAGTCTTTTAAAACAGTCCTGCTTTTTGGGACTTAAATAATCACTTTTCTCTGGTATTTACATATCTATATTTTTTTAAAATTGCAAGTCTATGATTTTATATGTACTTGTACCTATAAATGATTTTCAGTAAATATGAAATGCATAAGCATGCTATCAATATATTTCAAATAAATATTTATACATATACTGCTATTATGATTTTTCTTCAGTAAAAAATTTTATATGTTATCAAAAGTTTAAGAGTAGCTGACAGCTTCTTCCTGTGTCATCTGTTGTTTCTTTAGAGGATGAAGATAAAAATGGCAAAGTTTAGGAACCTTTTTGCTGGAACTATGCTAAAATCCAGTTCCTTTCATTGGCAAAGTGAGTTTTTCAGTGAAACTGTAACACTCTGTGATGCTCTTTCTTTGGCTTGTCCTGCAGCTGTACCAGAAACATTCCTGCAGAAGATGAAGTCTGTTCTGAAATTTCTTCATCATGTGAACAAAAACGATCTTAGAATTGATTTATATATTGTAGAGGTGATATTAATGAATATCAGGCATGTTGGACAGCAACAAGAACTGCAAAGCCAAGAAAATGTGCCAGCTCTGCAAAGTCACCCTTGGAACCTGAATGGCAGACACAGCTCCGTGTGAATAAAATCTTTAATATTTTAGGACTGATCTCCTGGGTTTCTTGTATTTATAGATAAGTAAACATGGGTCCTAATATTGAAATTAATCTGTATAAAATGAAATCAGTCTATGAAAGGTACAAAGGACTAAAGAGAAAATACGGAAAGTAAATAATTGAGATTCATGAATCTTTTATAAGAGGGAAGCTTTTTAAAATTTCCAGAATTTTTAGTAATTTTTTAGCTCTTTATCCTAACATTTAACTTGCAGGCCTTAGGTAGGCTAATTTTTTCCCCCTCCAAGAATTTATAGACATTAGCATTAAATTATTTTCTGATGTATTTTGTCAGGGAATTAAGTAGCTGTTTCACACCTCTCCAAAAATCAATAGCTATAAAAGCTCTGCAAGGATCCCACTTCTGATAGAATGACTGCTCAGAATTGTCTCTGCCCCTGAAAAACAAGGTGCAGTCTATTTGTCACACAGCAGTTTTGAGACCTTTGAGACTTTTTGGTTGCAAATTTTGAGACTCTCTGAATTTATTTATGCTTTTAAGCAAGTTCTTCTTGCTGTTTCAGCAACCAGTATCAATTGCTTGCTTTCCATCTTTTTTATTTTCATTGATGTAATTTCCCGCCCACATTTTAGATTTAGTGTTGCTAACAATAACCTAAGTATGAATTGGAAGTTGCAGAAAGTCTCCATTCAATCTTAAATTCACTGAGTAGGCAGGATTGCGTATCTTGTATTTCATTCCAAGGACGTACTTTTTTTCTTTTGTCAGTCCATTTTTTCTGAAACACATGATCAATTAATATTGATTTCTGGCGTGCTGTATCCCACATGAATTAAGGTGACGCAAAGAACTTCTTGCTATACTTCTTATTATGCATTTTATATCATCCAGTCATAATGCACAGAACAGGTCTTTTCAGATAAGTATCATTCATTTGTCCAAGGCTGATGGACGTGGTGGTCTTGATGCCATTTCAATTACATGATCCACACCTATTATTTTCTCCATATGATCGAAAACCTGGAAGGATGGGAAGATTATTGACTTACTGCAGCTTATTAATGGTAGCCAAAATTTGAAAGACTGTTTTATAAAGAGTGTAAATGTTTATAGCATGATTTCAGTGAGAGATGATTGCAATATTTTATAAGATACCGCAAAAATTTTTATTAGTGATGGCTCTCACTCTTTTCTGAATCTTGCTTGATAATGGAGATTTTTGAGGTCTGTATGAAAAACAAAGTAAATACAATAAACACAGTCTATCAGTAGTTTACATTTGTTACACGGGCTGCAAAAATAAAGCTTGCATACATTCAGATACTGCATTTCTGATAGTTTATTTGAGATTTCCATAGATATCTCATGCCTAAGAACAAGCAAGTCTATAAGATGGAAAGAAAATTAATTAAAATTAAATTTTAGATTTTATTTGAAAAGCTGACCCTACATGAATCACCTGCTTTTCAGAAATGGGTCTTGTTCTTTCATCCAGATGTTTTGTCATAACCCTTATTGTGTTTTCAAACAAACACGTGACATTTCTAGAAATGCAAATTAGGCCTAACGATTTAGTGTTTTAAGATATTTTCATAGCAACAGAACACAGCTGCTGATTTTAATTCTGGTCACAAATTACGTGGAAAAATTGCGTCATATTAGGATATTTTCTCTTCCTACCTCTGCTTTCTCTCATGCTTCACACAGTTTCTTTTTCAACAAGAAACAAATCTGTGTGAAAAGGAAGAAATAATGGTGCTTCATAGGAAAGTGTATTTGCTTCTTTCAGACACACAAATTTGAAATGAAATGAATACGTCTTTTAGGGAAGCTGGAAAAAAATTCTCATAGTAACCTAAACTTTCCTAAATGGCAAACTTCTGAAAGTGGGACAGCTGCTATTAATTAGCAAGACAAAGTTCATGTTCTCATCAGCTCATGTCTTGAGGTACAACAGCCTCCTTTCTAAAACACTTCACAATTGCAAATCCGTACTGTTTCCCTGCAAAGTACCAACTTCTCCTTTGCATCCCTCCATTAAGTTGAGTTTATCACAACAGAGGTGAAGGATTTAATTTTCAATGCTTTGCACTTCTTTCAAGCACATTACCCTTACTCTTCCTTCTGTACTTAGTCCCTTCTGCTCTGGCAGAGATGCAAATAACCATCCCAAAACCAAGTTTTTTACCCTTGCATATTATCACCTAGCAGTTGTTCATGTATATGGAGATGACATGTTTTAGACACCTCTGACAACCCTCCTATACTTTGTCATCTCCTTTCTATGAAATTCACTGTCACCACGATGTCTATCAATATGACAACAGCTAGGAGCAAGGGAACTGATACCCTCCCTGTCTGATGGATCACTGGCATATGATTATGTCCTTGGGCTCCCCATCCATCAGTCATATCTCCATGTTGTTACCTGAGGATGAAATTAGGTACAACCATTTTTCATGTAGCAAAGCTGAGGCATGAACTCATGCCAACTGCAACATCTGGGGAAAGCATAAAGCCAAGTGACACCTTTATATTGTATATTTTTCAGGCAAAGATCATCTTTCTGTTCTGGGTCTGTATAGCGTCTTGTAAAACATTACTTCGATTCCTGAATGCAGCTTTCAGTTTTGCTGCACTGCAAAAAATGTTGGTAGCAAAATCCTTTCAATGAGATCCAATTCATTGGACTGGAGTAATGTAAATCCAGTTTGCATTACTTGGATGGCCTTTAAAACCGTGTGAGATAAAAGCAGTGGGCATTAGCTCATGGAGAATTGCATGCCTTCCAGTCTTTACCAGCTCAAAGGCTTTCCAGCAGCAAATAATGTGAACTGTCGAAATGACTAAAAACGTTCCTGTTCACTGCAGTTCTCAGAATTGTACACTACACAAGGAGAGGGATTTAGTGACCAGAGAGAACTACAACCAAAAGAAATGTGGTAGGTAAATATGACTGGGAAAGTAGGTGAACCCAAGCCTGAATAGAGCATGAGGATGCTAGTATCTTCAGAGAGCTGGGAGCACCTCCAGGAGGTCTGCCTTTGTGCAGATGCAGTAAGAAATGAAGCACCTCTTTCCACACACCGAGACAAAATAAAAATGGACAGCAGATGATTCATTTTTTTCCCCAGCTTTGTGATGGACTGTTTCACTCTCACTTCACAAAGATGAAAGAACAGAGCAGTACAATCCTCTTAGCAGGGTTGTAACAGCCACACAGACCTTCATCTTCTTGCTCTCCAGGGCCATGCCACCTTTTGTGCTCTTTCATGGACGGTTAGCACTAACATCACTAAAACATTGCCATCTTCAATTGAGTGAGAAGCTAGGGCCATATCACAGTAGTTCTTTGCTTCTGAATCAGTGGTCAATCCATTCCAGGAAGACAAAAATACAGAATAAATATTGTTGTTATTCCACATATCCTGGTAGTATTGTTTCAATCTGTTGGGTGTACAGCCTATGAGACAGTGCACTGGTTAATGTTGTAAAGGCTCCTTTTAAAACCTGGGAAGTTAGAACAGATATTATTTTAATGAAAGCATAGATGTGGAGGCTACAACAAAATCCACAGGAAGATTCTAAATCCTCCAACACTTCGGATTTTTCATCAGCCTGGATTTAGATTGACCCTAATAATGTGTATACTTAGTGCTTACAATCACATGTATAAGGTCCATTAAAAATACAATTTACCAGCTGTGCAAGTATTTTTCTAATGACTCAGACGCTCTACTTTTTTGTTATTGTATAAAAATGTGATGCTTTTAAGCTGAGCAGCATAAATTACATTGTTGCTTCTCTGCTGCAGTATAATATAACCTTTCCCCATGGTTATACATTTTAAAAGGGAGGTATAGAAAGTTCTGTGTATCCAGTGCACCTCCTGGAGTTCAGCTTTCAGGCCGTTTTTCTGATCATTTACTTCCTAATCCTCAAGATATAAAATCCTCCTGTTAGCTGTTTGTATCATGGGAGGCATGGAACACCCTTGCTTTCAGGTGTCTATCTCTGGTTGAAGGAATATCTTCAATTCTTAAGCACTTCATTACTATGGCCAAAAAAAAAGTGTTGCTCTCCCAGAACATACTTTTTGCAGATTGTTGCCATAAAACATGTTACATTCCATGGTAATATATATAAGTCTCCTATGAGATAAAACCTGGTCAACAAATACCTGTGTCCGAGTTTCTCTACAGGGAAGAATACAGATGAATAAAAAATTTGCTTCCTTGAATGGAAGGTAGCAATTTCATTTTCTCATCGTCAAGAGCCTCAGTGAGATAAATAGGATTAGGACGTGACTGAGCCCTGCATGTAGTAATTCTAGGCAGAACTAAGTCAAGAGTCTTGCATTACAAAATCATTAAACATCAGCTTTTTTCGTGTTTTGGCACAAAGATTACACCATGCCATCAATCATGAAAAAATATGTGCAAAATATAGCAAATTTCTCGGCTTAAAGCAAAGTAAAATATTCCTTTGCATGACATGTTCTTTACAAGGGAAAAATTAACATGATAGCACAATAAATCAAAACATTGAACTGGAAGATGCATGGGATGACTTTCTGTGTTGGACACATATGACCCGTGAGTTACTGAGTGTCCCAGTAATAGAAAACTGCCCGTTTAGTGAGATTTTGGTGCAAGTGAATCAGTTTGCAGAAGGGTGTAGGACCTTATTTTAGGCTCACTTAAATGTGTGGCTTAAACATCATAATGAGATTTGACTGTGGTTTGACAGGTATCCAATACATAGAACACAGTCTTAACAGCTAATTACTGCCAATACTAGGTGTATCTCAAGAGGGAATTTAATGTAAACATTTTTATAATGTACCACATATATATAATAGCCCATCCTCCAGTATGATTCCACTTTTCCTAAGATTCATTTTGTTGTATAAATTTGTCCCTCTTTTGGGAGGTTAGAAGAAACTAACAAAATTGCAGCAGTATGAAGTGAAATATGAAAAAAGTGAATGTAGCTTCTTATATTAACAAAAATAAACATATGTTTTGGTTTTCAGTGAAGTATTACAAAAATACTAATAAGTGATGCAAAAAGGTTCATATAAAATTATATTAATATAATTTTAAAACTAAGAACAAGCAGAAAAAAACCTAGGCACATTCTGTTCATTTATTTTTAAAGGATTTTCCTTTATTCTATAAAACTATATTTGTAAAAGGTTCTTTCCTTAGATATAGCAATGCAAAAGCATTTCTATTTTTTAATTGCTTGCATTTTTATTTAACTTAAGTACCACGTACATGCTTGGAAACTTAGTTTTCAATAGCAACAAAGTATGTACATAATTAGTAATGGGGCCTTCAATCATTCCCCCCTCTCATGTTCCACTGTTTTCCCATATTCCAGCACAGTTATGTGCCCTTTAAGCTATTTTTATCAAGTGTGACAACTTTGAACTTGTTCCAAGACCATATTGCCTTAGATGTGACCTTCTGGTGTGGAAGTTAAATGTTCTCTGAAAATCTTGCATATAACATGTACTTCTCTATATTTACTCTAAATGTAATATCTTCAAAGAATACCAAAAAGTCAGTGAAACATGAACTTTTTCTATAACAGCCTTAGAGCCTGATCCTTTATACATGACTTCAGTAGGATTTACACATGTGTAAGGGCTGTGGACCATGTGTGCAAATATGGACACATGTTGTATCATATTAAGGTTCAATAATAAGGCTGGCCAGGAAGCAAGGATTCTGTTTCGTGAAAGATTCTGAGGTTTTGGCATTTGGTTTCATTCTGATGCAGGGTGAAATCAAGACTTTGCAGCATGTTTTGAAAGCAAGAGAATCCACAAAGGAGACAGACAACAGACATGTAACTGGGGCTAAGTATATACCTGTCATGGTGAATCCCCATTTCAGACACTGCTTCAAATCTGAGAGCAGTGATTTAAACTTGGATGTGCCTGGGCAAGATGAATTTCCTTGTCACCACATTATTTGTTGTCCATAAACAAGCGAAGCCCTTCCTCCTCATTTTGAGTGAAATTCCATTTTAAGGTTGAGGTAAGCAGCCCTGGTCCTCTCTCAGCAGGACAGGCAGCCCTGCTGGCCAAGCATTTCACCTGCAGAACCATCTGAGAGCTGCACTGCATGCCAGGGGACCCATGAGGTGTGTTTGGTCACAGGGCAGGTGACAGCCATGGTGCTCTATTCTGTTGCCCCTCAGGACTCTCCAGACCTGTGCCCAGTGGTGTTCCCTGAGAGCCACAATCTATTCAGCTCACAGAGTTCTGGGGCCAATGATTTAAGCAAAAGGGCAGGCTGTAGTGGTTTTATATCTCAGGTTTTTATAATGTGACACAAGAATTCCTGTCACTGCAGTTGTTTGTGTGGTACAGCTATAAAATTTGCCTAAGATGTATGCTTCTGAAGTACCAGCTTTTCTTGGTGTTTACAAGGAATTGGTTATCCAATGGAGTAAATATTCAGTTGGATGAACGGTTTTTGGTCTGAAAAGAAATGCTGAATGAGAATGAACCCCATCAGCTCTGTTTTATTTCATTGGTCTCAAATGAAGGTAAGCAGTATCTGATTTGTTTCTTTTAAAAAAAGACAGTGTTGCTAAAAAGGCTTTGAGATAGATATGCATTTGAGGTATATCTGAATCACATAATCAACAAATGTTTTTGTGTACTTTGAGCCTTTTGTGACCCACAAATATAGTCTTAACAATGTGCTTTGTTCTGCAACAATGTAGTAGACAACGATTGTAAAGCAAGTCTCACACAAATTACATCTCCATTCGGATTATACTATAAAAATTTTTAAAATTTATTAAATTTTTATTAAATTTTTACTAACAATCTTTAAAAAATTCCCAGATTTGATGTAAGCTCTAGCAAGCATTAGCTGATAAGTTAATTCAATTGAATATGTATTTGAATATTTATTTCATACAATGAAAACCCAAAAGAAATCCCCAAAAGCTTGAGTGAAATTCTTATGGACAAATGGAATATAGCTTTGCCTATATTCCATTGAAAAAGAAAAAGATCTGGAAATATTAATGCGTCCCTATTTTGTTCAGCTGCTTTGTGTTTGCAAGCACTGAACTGTGAAAACAGTAGGAAACAGTTAAAAAACAGTAAAGACAAAATTCTAGGAGAGGAAATATAAATTGACAGATTGTTTTAAATTTGAATATTTAGAAAATTGATGAGCAGAAAAATATCTAATTTTTCTCTGAGTTTATTTCTAAGACAATTGTCCAAATTTAGTCTCTCTATTTGAAAAAACACAAAGACTATATTTAATTTTTTTTAAATGTTTGCTTTCTTCATAATTTGTTGTTGGCATGACCCTAGACGAGTTTCTGGTACATTTTGCCTAAGGGCCAAAGTAATACTTCCACTTTGAATGTTAAATACTATCCAGCAATCTGTCCTAGATCTTGACATAAGAGCTGGCCAAGCAGACATTTATTCTGTTTTTTATTATTAAAACAATATTTCAAATAGTTATTTTCCACAAAGGAAAAAAAAAAGAATTGGAGCTGCCCTTTTTGAAGACCAGATGATGGTTTAGTTTTAACATTTATGTGGTAGCACCAAAGAGGCATGACCTAGTCCCCAGTAAAGCAGCGGCAGTTTAACAGATGATATGAGGTGTAAATGCTGAAGATCTGCTTCAGTGTGCCTGGTAAATACTATAAGCAAGGATTATTCCCTCTCTGTAGATGTGGAAGCAAATCAGAAAAATCATAACAGATTTTGACCAGGAGTCGGTGTTAGAGACGAGATTAGAATTCAAGAGCTGATTGCTGTCAAGTTTAGTTCAGTAACCAGTGCCGAGCCAGCCGGACAAAGCCCATTCCTGCAGCAGCAGGTTTTGGCCCTCTCAACTCAGCCACTCCAGCTGTAGGCACTTGCTCACAGGGTTATGCCACAGCAGGCCACAGTCAAAGTAAGGAGCCAATGATTTTCACAGAAATTCTCGGATTGAGCTCTTTCACCAAGGAGATATTTTAGCATTGTGTTTTCCCACTGTCTATGTATTCAAGTGAAATGGACCAGCAAGACTTCCTGCAATGATACCCCTCTAATCATGTATCAGATCCCCCCCAAATGAAACTTTGGTTGCCTTATATTCAAGAGCTCAGCTGGGAGTGGCTGTGTGAGGCAGTATGAATGACTTGTCATTGTGGGGGAGAAAACTGGGGCACTAATGCATGCTCATATCAGTAAAACAGTAGAAACACTATTTTAGCAAACAAATCTATGAATGGTCTTCATGGGCAGTAAAATCGTTTGTCTGAAAGGCACAAATGCATCAATGTTCATGCCTTTTTGGTCCAAGAGGACAGCGAGCAGCAGAGATCTCACAGTCAAAATAAAGTATCTCATAGTATCAAAATAGAGTAAACAGAGTGTTTTAAGGCTCTTTCTTTTTAAGAAGCTAGAGGACTCGCATTTGTCTTTGACCTCAATGTGTAGGGACAAATGCCAACCAGAAGAGGGAGCACAAGTCAGCTGGAAGTCTATTCCCAGAGCTCTACCGACTCAACTAATTGCTGTGCTGACAAACACAGCCATGTTGGCAAAATAAATTAAGAAGATAAATCCGGGCTTGCCTTCTGGAAAACTGATCAGAAATGAACTGATATGTATATATGCCATTGAACTGCCCTAGCAGTTCATTTAAGAATGGCTGGATTTGAGACAGAAATGTGTCACTCTTGTGCTTTCATGGATATTACTCAGCTCATGAGATCAACAGCAGTCTCCTTTCTGTGCCTCTCCCACTTACAGTTCACATAGGGATCGCTTATGTATGTAGTACGAGTCATTTCTTGCTGTAAAGAGGCCATGACCACCTAATTGCTTTCCTCTTTAACTCTCTTCCTCCATTTGCCTTCTTTTAGTTTTCCTTTCCCTTACTTCTCCTGCTGCTGTGTCCTTCAGATAGCATCCTACCCTCAGTTCCCTAGGCAGCGGCTTGCAAAGCAGAGGGGAAGCTGTGGAGTCTGGCTGCCTGCGGCACCCCTGCAGCTCTTGGGTCGCTCACCCTGCGTGCAGAGCGAGTACCAAGAGACTCCAGCCATAGCCAGCTGCAGCCGGGTCTGCTGGCAGGAAACCTTGGCTTGGGGAGAAGTAAGGCTTCCCTGCCACAGAACTTTTACTGCCATCTTTTCTGCTCCCTCTGACACTGGACCACAGCTCTAAATAGTTGTCTTGGCATCAAGGCTGCACAGCCACGAATCTAGGGTGACTCAGAGGGGTTGCGTGTGGGTAATTGGGAAGCACTGATTCATTCAAGAGGGATTTGCCATTCTTCCTTAAGTTTAGCACGCATGTGAGATACTTTTCCTCCCTTTACAGATTTTTCACCTTGCACTAATTTTTGGTAGTTCTCTCTCCCCTCTACCTGTTGGCTTCTAATGCTTTTTCTCTGTCCCCACTGACTCTTATTTTCATTCTTCTCTGTCACATTCTTTACCCTCCACTCCCTATTTTCTATTGTTCTTTCATTCTTGTTGTCCCCCCCCGCTTTTCCTTCTTCCTTGTTCTTGTCTCTGCCTCTTCGTTCCTAATCTCATCTCCGAAGTGACGTCTCACATCTTCACCCTACCAGAAAATAGTCTTGTTTGCAAGCTTACATCTATTTTTCTTTTTTCTGCTGGATATGCCACTTAAAACATCTTTGCTTCCTTGAAGGGCTCTGATTAAGATTGCAAATATTTTTCTTTAAATGGTTAGAATGAAACAAGGATTTGAGGAATATTGACTCAACAAATTATTTTCTCTTAAATATATTTGCTTCTCCTTAAATAATCACTTAAGTATGTTATAGCATAATAAAGTTTTAACAATAGTCAATTAATAAATAGACAATAGATTTAGAAAAATTGAAATTAAATTGCAAAGCTTATTTGAAATTACAATTTTCCTGATCATATATGTAAGTTACATGGCTGTACATAGAAACTATGATATAGTGTATAGGTATAGACATTCATTATTGTCTTCTTTAAAATCTGTCCTGTAGTGTGACTTCTGGCAACTTCTTAAAAATAGATAATTTTTCAAGTTGTTATTTTTGGTTCATTACTGTACCAGAACTAGAAAACTGTTTTCCTTTCTATGTTATTAAGACCAACAGAAGAGGTATAAGTGACAGTTTTATTTACTTACTATAATGGGACAAGAGATCACTAGGCTTTACATAGTATGGAGTAACTAATATTATTCTTTCCAGCCTTTTCTTTCTTTCTGAGACACTTGATCTTCTGAGCGCTTGATCTTTTTAAGCAATGCTAGGTCAAGTCAGTTATCTAAAGAATAGTTTGCTAGAGAAAACAAAAAGCAATGGTGTCTGACAGTCTTCAAATGCACTTTGTACCTTGTTGTTTTAGTGTCAGCTATTGACAGATCTTGTTGGGGAAATTTCTGGTCCTATCAGCAACAACAATTCAATCTTCCATAACACTTTTCACATCAGAGCACATTACAAATAGCATTATCATCCCTCTGTTGATAGCACAGGGGTTGGAGTAGGGATAACTGACAGGTTATAGGTAAAGGAAAGTTTTGACTGGAAGAAATAAATTTCCAGCAGGGAACAAATACAAAATTAAGTCTTTCAGTGACATTTCTCCACCACAAAAAAAAATCTTACATGAAGAAATTTTCAAATCTTGCTGAAATTCCCCATTATATGATCTGACTTTAGATATAGTTGCAAAACAAGTGAAATTAGGATAACTTTTACTGACATTGTTTTGGCTTAGTCAGGTCTTTTTTTTTTCTTTTTCTTTTCTAAATTGCAAGTTCAGTCTCTGAGGAAACATTCTTTCTCTACCACACAAGTGGTAAATAAAATCTACAAATAAATTCTATTTCCCCAAATGTATAGGATACAAAAAAATGTATTCATTAGTGTGAGATATAAAAATGTAGACTCACACTTCTGAAATCTATGGCTGTTCCTTTCACACTTGTGCCAAAGGCAAACAAACATAATTCTCCCTGGCAGCTGGACGACATTCCAAACAGCCACCACATTAATTCACTCACCTCCATCAGCCTCCGCCTGCAACCTGCACAGCTTGCTGCCAGGAAGCCTGGCAATAAATTCCAATTCTAAATACCAAACAAGGTAGAAAATACCATGCAATGTATTATTCCAAAGGACAAAATGGACTTACTTGATAGGCATAGTGAGCAAGGGGCTCTTCCACTGCCTTTTGGAGTTCTCCTTATTGCCCTTGTGGAGATTGGCAGCTGCCACACAAAACGTAGGTTTGCACTGACTGTTGAATTCTGGATTTTTTACTCAAAATTTGAGTCATTTTGTTATAAAATCAATAGATAGATGTTTGATTAAAACTTAATTTTTTTATGTTGATGATGTGCAAACTAATGTTAACGCCTGATGTGATAATGAGGGATCAAGCCTGGAATTGCTGTGCATTCAACTGCTTCTGGAGAAGGATGTTGTGGACACTGTGCTGCAACTCTGTAACATCTCTTAGTGAAGCTTTTTATTTTGTCTCCAAAAAACTATGTACGAAAATGCAGGTAAGTAACAAATTATAACACCATCTATGGTTACAGATTATGTTTATTTACTATATATATAGTTTTGGTTTGTGTTTTTTGTACTATGTATGTACACAAACCTTTCCACTTTTCTCTTGTTCTTTAAGTTGTTTTTCTTTTAATTTCAAGAAAAAAACTCAAGAACTGAAAGTAATTCTGTTCTTGGAGGAAACAGCGTGCACCTTTCTCACCTAATGGCAACTGCAAACAAAATGGCCATTAACTCAGGAAATAGATAATTTCCCATCAAGGTAGAGCATGCAATGAAGGCATCACAAATTCAAAGGTGGGATAGTTCTGTCACTTTTTTTCTGTTCACCTTTTTCGGAAAAGCTGTATATTCTGAAATGAAATTAACACAGTATGTTGATTTTGTTTTCCCTGAAATAATTTTTAGGAATTCAACCTGAAAGAACACCCAGCAATCTAAGTTTTCCAACTTATTTGGTTCTTATGAGTATGAAGATCTGTGAGGAAAATCTCAGACAGCTGTCAAAAAAGGTTATTACTGGTTTGGCTTAAGATTACACTCAGCACACAAGTTAGCCATTCTGTACATTCCAGCCAAAAGTAAGTGGAGCAAGTGGGATAGTAAAGGAATAAAATCATTCTCAGAAATGTAATAGGTATTTGAACTCTCAGAAAAATTTTACTCCGTGTTTTGAGCAAAGTGGATGACAGTAATTTCATGCAAACTGCTTCCACACATGTTAGTTTTACTAACTTTGGGTTAGTTCACTGCATCTAGGGATGGTAAAAATCCCTCTGTTTGATTAGTCTTCTATCTTGACTTTATCTTTTTAGGGTTTTGCAAAGCTGATAAAAATACAAAAGTTCACACAGAACAATTTATTTGGATTTCAGCCAAAGCTTTGATAAAATGGGCTTCTGTATCAGCAAAAGTACTCATTTTTGAACAACAGGATAAGTAATTCGTGAAATGGTATTTTACACCTTGGAGAAGCATTAGTTAGGAAAACCTTATACCCTGGAGATCTATGCACTTTTCATGCTTTCTTTGAGTGAGCACTTACTCCTTAGTACAACTGTGACATTTTCAGTGCTTCTTTGTGCAGGGGTAGAAAGGTCATTCAGATAATCTCGACTTTTCTTGTTGTTTTTGAAGTTGCACTAAGATTTCTACCTGTAGGCTGTTTACCATGTTGAATGGCTGTCATTTCTCTATAATTAGAGCTACTATGACCTTTCTAATACAAATTGAATTCAGCTCTGTTTACTCCTCCTGCCCAATTCTATCTACACTATATTTCCTGCCAAGGGATCCTTGCCTGGGATGGAGTTTTGTTCTGTAGATTACAAACCGTGCAAATGTCTCCCTTATTTCTTTTTACAGCATAGTTGAATTATTTTCCTGCATAAGTTTGATTTAATCCACTCTCTACTAGGACTGATGCTTTCCAGTTACATGCTTTTCTTCTTTATGATTTTATTAATCTCAGAATAATTTAAGCTGTTCTGTGGACTTCCTAAAATATCAGCATAGGTTAAGGAACTATAGGGTCAACAGGTGTTGCTATAATGGCTACCTAGAGAAGGACTAAGTGCTTCAGTCCTTTCACATTTAAAACTACTGTTGACCTCAACAAAGGATAAGGAGATAGTTGGATTTAACTGTCTTCACCTCAGGAAGGACATGCACTGAGCAAAGAGACATGGAGACAAAATTGGCTAGGAGAAGCATACCTTAATCTGCACTTGCAAGTCTTCCAGTGCTTCAGGTTTTTTTCATACCAGCTGCTGAGCTTTAAGTGGCTTTGCTTTCAGGGTTTTTTAAAGTTAATTTTTCTTTACAGAAATGACACCATTGTGCTGTATTTTTGATCTAACTTCTTAGTGGAGATTTACAATCCAAATTCCAGAACAAGAACTGCTTTGGACTGGGGGGATGGTGCTGCTCAGTTTTGAAAAGTCTCAAGATTTTATCTTGAGTTTCAATATTTGCTTCTTCCTTTATAACTGCCATTCCTGGACGTGAATGAACCCATGACCGTTTTAAGCTGCTTTTTCTTTGTGTGCATTTCTACCCCTCACATTAGTAACATCTGAAAATATAAATTTGATAAAAGATTGGAAGTTTTAAAATTACATTTTATTTTTTTCTGGAATTTAAGATTTTTAAGCCAGTCTCATTTTTGACACCTCTAGGTCGCCAGTTTTAGGGTTAACAAAACTATATGCTTCAACATGGTTTGAAACCAAGGGACTTAACAGAGTCTTAAAGAACATTAGGCAAAAAAAAAAAGACACAAAAGGGGAAAAAAAAGAAACATCACTCACACACACAAAACTGGAAAAGACATTTTTAAAAAATGTGTTTATAATTCAGTTACTCTTTAATAGGGACAAAATTAAGATCCTTTTTTTAAATTTTCAATTACTTTCCTATCATATTTGCTAAATTTACAGGTCAGAATTTTTTTTTCCAGCTGCCAACCTGCAACTTCCACACGAGATTTGAAAGTAAAAAATATTAAAATATTCATTCTGCCTCATAGGTCAGTGGCGGTAATAAAGATTCCACAATAGGAAATTAGCCGACAATTTGGTTGATGATGTACAAAACAGAATGGAAGCCAGCTCGCCCTCCCAGAGCTCCTTGGCTCTGCAGTGCTAGCAATAGTAAAAACAGGCTTTTGGTCAGAAAAGTAAGCAGCTCTAATTCCAGGGTACGCAGGGAACTGCTCTGTTGAGTAAGAGCGTGTTCTATGGCACTGCTGCCTGAAGCTGCTCAGTGCTGGGGCAGCTGCACTGCCAGCCACCACGGCAGGGAAAGGAAAACCAGAGATACCAAGTTTTAGGTGGTAAGGTCCTTCAAACTGAAATGCCAGCAGAGACAAGATGTGCTCTGTTCATCTGGAATCAGTCACTGCAGCAAACAGGACTCATCTCTCCTGAGTGGCTGTGTGACAGCCGGGATTATCTTCTTCATGAACAAGAGCTTTTTCTTTCTTCCTGTACATAATAAAGAAATTGCAAACACTTTAAGAAAAAAGTGTTCTTTAACCCAGGATTTTTTCTTATATGATCTTTACATAGAACTTCATCTAAATCAAAAAATCTTCAGAGATATTAAAATGGTTGTGGCTCTGTCTCTTGTTCCTCCCCAGAGATGAAGGAGAACAAGGCATAAATCAGGACTACAAGTTTAAGTTTGTTCACAGTCTGTTCCTTGGGAAGAGCAACTACGTGCATGAGCAGCTTATAACCCCTTAGAAGGTTAAAATATTGCCTGTGGCAAGGATTACTTTAGTGAAAATGCATTAATAACATGGGTTTGTCTGCAATGATATAGTCATGTGTCTGACTCAATATTATTACCAAGAATAATTAACTCGGCAACGGGGAAAACACACAGGTACACAAATGAGGTGCTGATGTTCATGAGATAATTTTCATTTATCATGAACTGTCTCACCTGCATTCTGTTCTGTATACGACCTAGGGCTCTGAGACTAATATGAAACACATAAAGAACGAAACAACCAAAAATGTATATTTCCAGATAAAGGTTTCCTTTCCTCTTCAGAAGTGGAAGAAGCATAGGTCTTCGATAAACTGGTATTTAGTGTTGCATCTGGGATAGATTCAATGGGAAGAACAGTGAAAGAGAGGGAGCATTAGAGATAGCAGCCTGCAAAATTTTGGCATTATGAAACATGTAGCATCTATATTCAAATTTTAGAGTATTCTTATACCTCTAAACACAAAGAGTTTTCTATTAAGATGACTAATTCAACTCATGCAATATCAGAAGCCTGATTTAGTGAAAATACACTCAGAATAAAATAATATTTAACATTCAGACAAAAGACTTCAGTATTATATTGCTACTCCCAGCCTTTTGGAACACATTTCAATTGTAAACCCAGTAAAAAATTCACAGATGTCTGTCACTGAAAGAAATTAACTTTATCCAGTTTGTTTCTTCCTACAAAAGTAGACAACCATATCATTCCTTTTGGGCATTTGCCAAATCCATTGGGATAATCGGATAGAGATGCTGTGGAGTTGTGAACAGTTGTAGTTCTGCTGTTCACCTACAGTAGCTCTGTTTTATTTGGGTTTTTTTTTGTTTGGTGTGAACCTTCCTTGAGGAATGCCTGCTCTGTGGATTTTATCTTCTCCTTTCTGGCAGCATTCTGGATACCATTCCACACCGTGTTGTGTGCAGTGCAATGGAGCCATCTGAAGTGACATTACTGGCTGCAAGAGGATCCCTGGAGAGACTGACACATGTATTGCCCTCAAATATCTGCTGAAGCAGCAGGAGACATTCTTGTTGTAACAGGCAAGAAGAAACAGTGGTGTGGTGCAGCACTTCTTATCAAAGAAGCTGGAAAAGAGGAATTCCTCTGTGCTTTCAACAAAGGAAAGGGAAACCTTGCTTCACTTCTGAAAATGCTTCTGGAAGCAAATAAAAGTGCCAGCTCTAGTAAAATCATATTTTACAGAGCTACAGCCCTGAGTCAGGTAATACTCCTTTGATGTCAAATGACAACACTGGGAATTTTCCTCCAGTAAGGCTACAGAATTTGGCCTATTTAAAATGATTAGATTATTCTTCAATTTGAAATCAGCTTTTCCAAGACAAATCGGTGTTTTACATTTATTCAAATGCGTAGAGGAAATTAGATTAATTCATTGATCTCTAGGTTGCACTGTTGTAAAATTTTGGTTTTCTAAATTCCATTACTCAGCTATTAGGGCATTGTTTTGATATCATTTTAGCAAACACTCTGAATCCCAGGGAAGTTCGTCACCTGGCAGTTTGTTGGTTTTTGGGTTTTTTTTTTCCCTAAAGGAGCTTAATACTACTGTAAAGGAATCAAAAACCACTTAGGAAGTTTTACTTGAGACTACAAATTTTGTGGAGTCACAATTTTGCCAAGTGATTAGCTGGAGGCCAAATTCTGCAAATCCTAAAATCACGTGTGTATTCCTTTCACTTGAAAAGGACTTGCAGTCTGAAGGACTTCTCATGCAAATAGGGATCTGCAGGATTTGGCCTTTTGGGGCAGGGCTGATATCATGGCTTTGCGGTATTTAGTTTAGCTGAATTTTTTTTTTTAAGGATTCATCGGGAAAGTGGAAACAGATTTTCCTAAACTAAATGCTTACGGTTGAATTTAAAAGTGCTGCCCTTGTCAGAGGTTAAACTGTTCCCTGCCTCTCTCTTATAAGCATTTTAACTATCTACATTAAACACTGTGAATAGTAAGTATAAGGAATAAGGGCACAATCTTAAGTACAAGAAAGTGTAAAGCAAAAGGGCAGTTTCATGGTCCCTATTAAAACACATTTAAAGTCCCTCCAGCTGCTGGTGTTTAACTAACAAAGAGTATGGTTTCACACCAAAAGAACAATCTGTTCTGTGAATTAAAGCATTTAGAAGGCCTTAGTAACAAAGGTAAGCACTTACACACATAAGCAAAGTCAATGGCTCTATAGATATTAATGCAAATAATGCTTCAAAACTGGATGTATAGAATGTATAGAATGTATAGAATAACTGGACATGAGTCTGGTTAGAAATTGATCCAAGAAAAGCCCAAATACTCAACGATTGTGGTAAAATAAATAGAAGTGTAGAACACATAGAAGTGAAGTTCAAGAAACTAAGCCAAATTTCTAATTCCATAGCATCCTTTTCCATTCTGTTGGACAGGAATAAAAATCTGGCAGCTTAGACCTGTCTCTATTGCATACTTTCTCAAAGGTCATGACTTGTTTTCTGCATGGAGAGAGTTGGAGCTTTTTCCCATGAGGATGTAGCTAGAAATGTTTATATACACATCACTGAACCTGTTGTGCCTCATGTCCACTCTTTTTCAATGTCAATATACTCTATCAGTAATGCAGCAGCCTGATTAGCTACAGAGATCTAACTATGTCATGAAAGGCCTAAGGAAAACAAAAATATGTCTTCCAGTCAGGAGTGCCTGTTTCCAACATTTGTTTCCAACTTCCCAGGTGTTTCACAGATATATAGTGCATCTATTCCCTAACAACACCTATAAATAAAAGGACGTTGACCTCAGTCAATATTTCCTCTTTTAAAAAAATTATTCACTGGCTTATTTTTCTGCTTTTCTTCTACTTATTTTCTCTCTACTTTACTCTCGTTTGCCCTAGAGTTTCCTTTAATTTCTTCCCCCTGTTCTAGATTTCTTGCCCAAATTTTGTTACGTTTTCATTTCCTTACTAATTTTCTCATTTTCAATTCAATTTTTGCTCTATTTGCAGTTTGTATGTCACTTCATTTCCTCTACCTATCAAGTTTTTATTCTATATTCTGCTTTACTTTTGTTCCATGTTTTGTAGACTCTCTTCTGACTGCCTTTGCTTTGTTTCATTCATATGCACATCTTTTTTTCTGCCTAGCTCTTTCCTTTTCTAGCTCATGCTCCCCTTCACTGCCCCTTTAGGCTTACATCCCACCTGTATGTGGAAATCCTGACAGAATAGTATGGACATAGGTCAGTCAAGACTAGGAGGAAAGATATTCACACCTTATACTTATCTTTCCTTGCAAGTGATGTGAAGAGAATTAACTGCTCAAGGAATAGCTGAGAATTTCCCTAAATGTGAAAAAATCGGTGAAACTTTTTTGGATTATTTTTTGGAAAGCAAATGGGACAGTTTGAATACTAGCCAGTAACAGGGATACATAGGTACAGCTAGAAGGAGCTGCTTTTTTAGAGATCTTGTCAAGGAAATGAAAAAAATTTTGTCCAAACTAAAAAAACCCCACCCATCAACCCATCCACCCAACCAACCAACCAACCAACCAACCTACCAACCAACCTACCGAATCCCACCCTCCCAAACCAAACAAAAAAAACCCCAACCAACCAACCAAGCATTTAACCAATCAAAAAAACTATAACACACCAAAAACCCCTAAACCAGAAACATAAGAGAGGTAGCAAGCAGCCAGTATTGACTGTAAAACTTTTCTGTCTCTACAGTGCATTTTATACCAAAAGAGCAATAACCCCCAAACAAAAAGTCCTCACGCTAGAAAACTCCCAGCTTACCAAAAAATTTTAAAATTTGCTTTATGTTCCTTGTATTTCTTCAATGTCTTCACATTATTTCTTCCCATTTAAGTTTACTCTCTTCCTCTATTTTGAGGTGTTTCCTCTTACACTGGGCAATAGCTGGTGACCTGCTTTTCTCCTCTGCCTTTTGTGTGCACCCCATCATGTCTTTCTGGACCACTCCTATCGATCCTCCACCTTCCTGTGTTCATGACTCTGACTCTTCACATGTTCTCTTTGTATTAATCTTTTCACCCACGTATTTCATCACACTTTCAATATCAAAAAGATTTTCTCTGCTAGCTTCTTCCCACACTGCAGATTATATAGTCATGCCCTGCTGGCATAGCCACAGAAACTCTCTCCTGCTTTCACTTGCATGTGCCCTTGTTCTCTCCTATGTACACACATTGCACCTGCACTTCAAAACTAAACCCAATATGTGGATATATGAAGATTATCCCTGTATGTGCTTGTCATGTAGGCTCAAACTCTCTGCTTTACAGGTTCTTGCCAGACCCAATTTATGGGAGAGTTGTAATATAACCTCCTACTGAAATATGTTTAATTTTTCTTCCCCACTTTCTTCTAGATCATTTTTCAACATGTGCAGACAACCTCCTTCTCATGTATTTTCTCCTTTCACAATAAATCCATCCTCAGACTATTTTTAAATAAAGATGTTCCTATTTTGAATGATAAAGGAATCAGCTGGACTGAAAAGGGAAAGTAGTTGAGTGAATGTTGTGAGGGACAGATTTTTTCCTCTAGTTTAGAAAAGCTCCAGATTTTCTCAAGACAGGGTTTAAAATCTTTTTATCCCTGAAAGAAACAAAGGAGCATTTTTATTTTGAAAAGTGAGGTCTTGGTAGCGTCTTGCTGAACAACTGGGCTGGAAGAGTATCCTTACTTGCTCTTAGGAGGAAGCTTGTTTGACTTTTCAGAGGACAATACTTATAGCATGCCCTTATCACACTCCATTTTAGGCGCTTTTTTCCCTTGACTTCAGGCATGTCAGAGAAGAAATTTAAAATTAAGGTAAGAGCAATTTCATGACAGAAGTGAGATTCCTCAAAGCAGTGCAGGAAAGGACAACCATAACTACTGAATCTTATGTGACTTATGACCGAGGTGAATAGAGGACAATGCTGCCAACTCTCCTTCAGGGATAGGTAAGTGTCACAGAAAGGCTGACATGCATAGAGAATCTGAATTTGTCAGGACTTGGGGAAAATTATTTTAACTTTTCTCCACGTAATTTGCCCTGCTGTTGCCCACTCAGCTAAAGACAGCATGGAGACATGACTTCCAGCCTTTGTGCTGGAACCATTTTCTGCAGCCTGCCTGGTGTGCTGTGGGTGAGCAGAGCTCTCCCAGTGTTGCAGCTTCCATGAGGGAAGGCAAGCACTCACGGAGGTCATGGCTCAGCCTGGCTGGGCTCTGTACCTGTGTGAGCCCCAGCACAAGGCACACACCAGCTACCCAGTGAAGGCAGAGCAGAAGTGTTTCAAGGTGTACTTTGCCAACAGCCCTTCAGAATTGTGGCTCTTGGCCTCTGCAATGTTCCCCTCACCAAGGCCCTCTCAGCTCCCATGAGACTTCCATTTGTTGATCACTGAGGTGCTTAAAACCTGAATCTTGCCTACGTTTTATCAGACCTGTTCGTTGTCCTCTCTATTCAATGCCAGCAGCACACAGCTAAACCCTGTGATCCAACCTACGTGTCCCTTCAGTCCTCAGGCTGTTCTCAGGCTCCCCACTCCACCTAATGTCAATCAATCTTACTCCTCAGCTTCACTGGGAAATTTTTACAAGGAAAAAGGAACTATTTCACCCTTCAGACTGCAGTAATACATGCCGGTGGGTGCATGTGTGCTTGGTATGTCCCAGGGGTTTCAATTCCTCAAGTCAAAAATGGGCATCTGGTTAAAATTCAAGGCAGTTTTCTTCTGGACAGGATTCCTAATAATGGACAATAGAGGAAACAATGGAACTGAGGAGGAAAGTTGTATGTACTGAGAACCCAATTTAATATGAGGTTCCTATGCAGATTTGCTGCTTTCTTAATTTCAGAAACTCAATAATGTTTCCAGGTCATTATGCCAGCCAGGGAAGTAAGTTCTCAATGCCCATCAGCAAGCAATGCTGAAAGACCTGCACCTTATTTGTGCCTCAGGAAAATCAGTGTTTTCAGTCTTACGAATAAAGCAGGAGTAGAAGTCAGATAGTCTCGGACAGCAACTCTGAGAGCATGAGCTTGTCTTCCAGCCATCTTTGGCCAGTCTTTGGTAGCAATTGAACCAAACTAACAATTAAGTATTTGTGTCATTTCCTAATGAAATACCAGTCCCATTCTAAGCATCAAGTTATTATTTGCATAAAGTGATGTCACATTCTTTTTGCAGTCACCTAATTTCTCTTATGGTAAGCAGTTTCCAGGCTAATTCACCTGTATGCCAGTCATGCCACAGAATAGATGCCTGTCCAGTGGGTTTTATTTTGGACTGGATACTGCTTTGGTTTAAAATCTTCATAGTAATGGCTTCCTCCTGTGTTAGGTGTGTGAAAAAGCAGGCATGCACAGTGCCACTGAAGTCTGAGCTCACAGAAAGCTCCACAAGATCATTATTTAGTCTCATGCATTAAATAATGTCCAGGAGCCTAGGACATGTCTACAGTGCTGATGAAGAAACTTGTGCCTGAGCTAGCATGGCTGATAAGAGGTAGAACTGTGCCTGAACAAACGAGTTCTGCCTTACGCCATCCTCTGCCAGCCCCTGTCTAGCTCATTTGCACAGCAGGGATCTGTGCCATGCCAGATGCTGACGTGGCTCCCTGCGAGCTGAGGGATCACTGCTGGGCTCAGTGTGGAGACAATGCTAACGAGATCTGACTCCCAGGGAGCCGTGGCAGCCAGGAGGAGGACGTGCAGAGGGGAGAAAAAGGCTGACTGCTGTCTCCTTTTTCCATTACATTCTCATTTCATACTCTTATCATCTTATTTACATAAATTTTAATTACTTATATTTATGCTTTTCATTACTGTTTTTTTTTTCATTTCTCTTATTAGATTATAAAAATATCTATTGGTATTTATTCCCATAATCTTGAATGCATGGGAAACGCTTGAAAGCTACTGAAGAAAGATACTATAGAAAGAAAACTTTAGCATAATTCTGCCATTATATCTATCAGGACACATATCTCACACCTTTAAATGCAATAACTAAAATAAACAGGCAATTAAATAATATGATGCGATTGAAACACAACTGGGGCATTGCACTGAACACAGAAATATTCCATAACTTTTTTGTCAAGGTCACTCTTACCAAAAGAATGAAGACATGCCCTGGGAAGAGTGTCTGGCCATAGAGTTGTGTGTGTGAGTTTAGGTGTAGAAAGTCACAGACAGCTTTTAACAAAAGCCTCTGACTCTGAAAAGCAATTCTACTTTTGTGTAATAAGAATTAATTTTTAGCTGTAGAAGTCCTGCAGCATGAAAACAGTGAAAATGAGCAACAAGTACTCTGACAGATAGAAAATCCAGTCATATACCATTTTTAACCAGGGATTTTTAAAAAGTAAGCTTCTGCCCAATATATGTATGGAGAGTTTTCCTTTTCTATTTTTTTTTTTTTTTAGTTCTTATACAGATGGTTTCAAGGCAGGAGTTTGGAAAATATCTGAAAACAAACTTCACAAGGCAAAGATTTACAAGTGCTTGCATCTAGATTTCTGATAGGGTAGCCAGACATCAGGGTAGAATTTTGCTTGTTTCTCAAAAATATTTGAGCTATCAAGATGAATTGGGCACAGAAGATAGTGTATGTAAGGGTAGTTGGATGACTGAAAATAGAAACTCCTAAGAATAACACGGAGCCATTTTGGAAGAGAATTCTGTATCTGGAGAGCCAGAGGCACAGCAGACTGGCCAAACTATATCAAGGATATCCAGGAACCTGGTAAGCAGATGTGAAGTATGTGGGGAAATGTGGTCCAAACAGCAAAAGACACTATGAAAAACTGCAGCATCCCTAGCAGGCCTTGGAGCATAGTAGGAATGGACGTTCTGAGAAAATGCACTGAGAAGTTACAGTTTTGAACTAGAAGATAGTATTTGTATGTCTCTTGTAAATGTGAAGTCAAAGCACTGTCACAGGTGAGTGTAAATTTAGTAACTATTACTTTATTTTTGAGCTCTATGTTGTGAATTGAACTGTTTCCCAACTGAGAGGTGATAACTTAACCCAGGGGTGTGCTAGCTTGGGTGGATGCAATGACCTCAAGAGAGTGTGAGACCCTATCTCTGCAAAAGGCAAAGAAAAAATACAGCCAGCTCTTCCTGAATAAGGAAATATATGTACCAAGAGCCTGAAGAACATCCTGATGCTGCACACGATGTTGTGTGCATATTTCTACGTTCACATCCCCACCAGCACTGTCACTAGTGGTGGTGAGAGGACGAGGAGGAACAGTGCACATGAAAAGATGAGAATTCACTACAACCAAAACCTTGATTGCTTTCTAAGCAGGAGACTTTGTTGTAACTGCGGACGTCCCCAGGACAAACTGTGATCTTGAAAAAATTCAGGGCATTGAAAAAGGAAATTCTTGATGATACAATATGGCAGTGGGCAAGCATGTGTTTTGCTGAGACATTATTACAACACTGAGTCATTGACATTGCTCTGAAGGAAAGATCCACCTTCACAGAGATGTGATCAGCACTGCATTGAGAAACTACAGCCACCGGAAGGATTGACTGCAAGACAGCCTCTTGGCACTACCAGCAGATAAACACTCATTAAACTCCTACAGGGTATATCCAAGACCCTGTGCTACAGCACAGTGTGAAGCAACACCTCTCCAAGCCCTGAGGAAAATATCTTAGATCCTACACACAGTTAAGAAAAGAGAAAGAGACAGACGAGTGTGTTAAAATATGTATGATGTTAATGAATTTCAGACTTCAAGGATGTGTAACAGAATGCTAAGCACATAAATTGGCTGTGGTAGTTGCAATTAATTTTGGTATCTTAAATAAATGCAGTAAATGGAACATTACTATAAGTATAGTTCCTGTGGGGACATTGTCACAGGTTAATTTACTGTATAAAACATCCATTTTTACCCAGTACTGTTAGTTGATATCAGGAAAGCCCACCTATGCTGCCACAATAAAGGCAAAGGAAGCATCAGCAACAATACCTAGATGAGATTTTATATAAGTATTTCATGCATGTTGCATATCTCATGCAACAACAGAGACTATACACAGGAGGTTTAGCATAAGCTTCACTAATCTCCTGGGGGTGAGTGGCTGCTTTACGTAGGTAGCTGTGCAAGTTACACAAACTCTTGGTGATATTGTTTAAAGTGGTGTGAGGATGCTTACTCATTCTCCAAGATGAAGTGTAAAATTACTTTGAGGAAGCTGGTTAGAGAAAACAGCATGCAAGGCTGAAGGAATACTGCCAGGCTATTGAATGGTCTTGACTGTCTCGCTACCCTTGCTGTAAAAAGTGAAAGAACCTGGGCTTTTGCAGTCCAGTAGATTTAGAGAAATCCACCTCCAGGCACCTCTTTGCCTCTCCATGTCCTACTTAAAATCTTCTGGGACTGGTGATGTTCAGGAAGGGAATGCCAGAGGACCTCCCCCCACCCCGGCCCACCTCCACAGCACTGTGGAGAGATGGGGAGCAAGTTCTGCTGTGGGTGGGGCCACCCACCTCTTTCTCTCCTCACTTCCCAGTTATTGTGCTCTGGAGTGAAGCACCTGAAGCTCAATCCTGTTGCTTCTCTATCCACTAAAGCTATTGTACACAACTACATACATAGACATATAAGAGAGGCAAGCAGCGGTTGGAATTTTTTCCTGCACCCATGTGCAGCTGTGTTCAGCTTGGATATAATTTGGTCCTACATAAGGATGCTAAAATATCTTCTGAAATATTTCTTCTTTTTATTTATTTCTAAGTTTCTCAGTACATTTCTAACTTTAACTTAACCTCTGAATGTTGATGGTTAGTAACTTCCTCAATGTAACTTCTCAGTGAGCACTGCAGCCAAAAGGGATCCCAGGGATTCAAGAGCATGCATGAAGAGCAAGGAAGATGATGTCACTGCTACACTAAGCATTGGTGGGACTCATGGTGGCCTACAGTCCATTCTTCATGTTTTCAATCCATGGAGGATGCTAAGGGATTACACAGACTATTAAGAAGAGCCATGGGACTGATTAAACTACTAGAAAAAGTTTATAGCACATACTAAGAGTTTCATATGTTGTTTTAGAAAAGAAGAGGTGAAGAGTTGAAATGATCAGAGACTGTAAGTATCTATGGCAGGAATATGATTTCGATAAATAAGATTTAGTCTAGCAGACAAAGGCATAATAAGATTTAATTGTTGGAAGCTGAATTAAGGGAAGTTCAAAATAAAAATAAGGCTCAAAAATGTAAGGGCAAAGACAGTTTTTCCTTGAAACAATTCACTAAGGGTTGCTGTGAGCTCTTCATAACTGGAAATATTTTAATTGAGATTCGTTGCTTCTCTGAACTTTTGCTCCAGTTCAAACAGGAATTAATTCAGGGAAGTCCCACGGCTTGTATTATAAAAGAGGCCAAACCAGATGATCACAGTGGCCCCTTCTGACTTTTTCATTTGTGAGCTTTGATATCAGACCCTAACACAACATAGCCATAGGCAAAAACTCTTCCTATTCATCACAGATCATTATAAGAAATGTAGCTTCTTCTCATTATAACTCAGGCAGTACAGTTTACGGCTGGTAAAACATAACTCTAGTTTCATGTGTCTTTCACTCATTACCTTAAAAAACCTCAAAACATTTACCCAGCTCATCCCAACTATTCAGTGTAAAAAGTGTTTAAATGTTGAGAACAATGAGTTCAGGCTCCAATACCGCTGAGCTGTCCTTCAGTAAGAACACATAAAATGTATCCTAATAAATGAGCAACCCTAAAGTAAACCCTGCATCACTATCACCTGGATGTAACTACACCTAATGTCCCCTTGATCTTTGCACAGAACTCTCATTGCATACACAGCAAGAGCAGTAAATGGCTCTAAGGAGGTAGATACTGTTTCACAAAAAGGTTTAAGACAAACACAGGCAGCAGAGAAGTGCTGATTTAGTAACAGAATATTTTACAGCAAAGAAGGTCACAAATTGGCAGTATTAAAGGTTTTATTTTGGTTAGTTGACAAGTGCGAATAAATGCTGTACAGAACAGGTAGTCAAGTGCCAGCAATATTTTTCTTTTGAAAATGTTATCTTCACTTCAATCTTCAGTAGAACATCATCAGTCAATCATAAAGCTGGCTGTTCCAGGCAAATACTTTTACCATTACACAATCCTGTGTGAATATTGGGTTCACACAGTGGAGACATAATCCTGCAAACACTGAAGAACACTGTATTTTCTAATCCAAGAAGAGCTCATTTCACTTTAGAGATAGGAAATGAATCTTTTCAAAAAGTGGCCTTTAAAATGAGCTGAATTCCTATTCCAGATAAACCGCCTTAACTTTATTTACAGAGCTGATGCTTTTGTTATTAGGCAGAAAGACAGACAGACAGTTTATCTCCAGCGTATTTTTCATGCACAGTCCAGGCAGTATCTTGCGACCAGATTCACAGAACAAATAATTTAAAGTAATGTACAACTTTTAGAAACTAGGTAGTTAAAAACAAGCAATGGACTTAATGGTGACTTGAAACAGAAAAAAGTTTGGTGGAATACCATAAATCCAGCTGTTTCATGTTAGCCACTGATTCAGACCAGCTAAATTTACCCAAACTGTCACAATCAGACTATTTGTTGCTTTTTTTTTTAAAGTTCATCAGGAATTAGCATATTTTTTAAAATTATATTTCTATTTTTCATAGTCATAACAAAAGAACTTTCAAAAGAGCTGTGGAGCCTCATTAATCACCTTTTCGTCAGAGCTAGATCATATTTTCAATGATGGGAAGTAGTTGTCACAAAATATTGCCGCAAAATATTTACATGCTTATCATCAGCAATAGAGGTGATTAAAAAAGCAAGTGGTTCGACTTAACGAGCCAACAAGCAGCAACTTGTGGATGAAGTTTAAGTATGCTGAAGAATTACCGGCAGAGCTCAAAACAAATAACATCCTCTTTGGTTTTTTTAATTGTAATGGTCCTGACTGCATCTCTACAGTAACACACTCCAAATCTCATCCCACTTCTGGCTGCCTATGAAATTTCCCACTGGCCTCTCCTCTAGACATTCCCTTCTATTCCTGATACTGTCTTTTCCATGTTATGTCTTTTTCTTTTAGACTGAATTACTTTTTCCTCTCACTTGGACATTTACTAATTTTTACTACTTGAATTCAGCTTAAAACCATGGAAAGCAAAGTCCTCATAGTGCACAAATGTCATGGTTTGAGTTGTTCCTTAATATTTTTGATCTCCAAACTGGTACTTAGGCAAACAAAATTTACAGGAAATATATTACTGATGGACATAATGTAAGATTAATGGTTTTGATATGGGCACTCCCTTTTGGTAAAGGAGTTCACTTTGTGGTACAGGGGTTTTTTTGCCAAAGATGCATGGGTGGGCTTGCATACACCCATAACTCACAATCAAACTGTTGTGCTCTATCAGGAGGAAAAAAATCTATTTCAATCCCAAGGAAGAAGTAGTAAAGCAACCTAAATAAAGGCAAAACCCCTAAAAAGAGCATCTATCAGAAGATAAAAGGGGAATGTCAGTGGTATTTTATGATTTATAGTAGTTCTGCAGTTGCAGACTGTGATGTGTGAATGTGATGTGTTTTCTCAATAGGAGAAATAAGTGCTCCAAGTTGATCCTTAAATAAATGCATAAAGTGCTGAAAAGCATGAGCAGACTATGGCTTGAGAAGTGTAAATACAGATATGAAATGACTGCTCTTGAGTGCAAGTGTCTGGTTGATAGAACAATAAGAATGAAAAGGATATAGTGCTCCTTAAAGAGTTTACTGTTTAGTGAGGGAAAAAATGAACATACTGTCTTCAGTCCTACACTCCCTCTCTGTCCTGCCTTTTATCATGTTGCCAAAATTGTTTGCTTTGGAAAAATTATTAGGATTTTTAAAAGTAACAACCCTCCTTATACCTTAATACATTGTTTTATTTCTTCAAAGGGCTCAGCAAACATTGCTAAGCCTTCCTAAGAACGTGGCTCTAAAGTATTGGGAAACTGAATCCTGGAGATGAAACAACTCAACTGTGGTCTCGTATTTAAAGCTTCTAAGTGGCACTGTTGTACAAATAATGATTGTATTTATAAACAATGCCATTAAAGGGCTGATAATGGAATCAAAGGCGGGACACAAGATTTGTTGCTTTTTTAAATGTTGTGGGCCACAAATCACACTGTAGAAATTGATCTAATAAAGTTCTTCTTCAGTGTGTTCTTATTTTGCTGTATGAGCCTGATCAATGTTTACTCAATTCCTGAACTGTCAATTTTAAAAGTTTTACGTTATTTCTCACTTGCACTTTTATCAAATGGGATTTATGATCCATTCTAAATATCTTGGAGTATGTGCTTGCTGTATGTTGAAAATCCAGTGTCATCTAAAGAGGTTCAAATACTGTTGGGTGTTCCATGAGTCCAGAAAAAGAACATGATGGTCTTCACATCTTTCCGACTAGGAAAATGTCCTTATATCAGAAAACTGGTTCCAAAACTGCAAGTCAAACTGAAAGAGTGAAGACTGCTAGTTCACCCAGAGAATCTCTCTTACTAATAACAAGGTTTCTTTCATCATCAAGCTGAAGCGAACTTAAGGGACCACGTGAGTCAAATTTGCTGTAACTACAACATGTACGTTTTGCTTTCTCTATAAAGAAACCTTTAAACCTATGAGAAACTTGTAGAAAAAGAAAATTTACAACACCCTGACTCTCATCTACCCAAATAGCTGAGGCTCAGGTTTGCCTCAGTATAGTAGTAAGAGGCAAAAATATCGTTCGTAAGAATATGTCAGACTATGACAAATACCATAGAATACAATAGAATGCACAGAACTATGTATTCCATAATGTGGGTAGTTATGTTTTCTGAAATGATGCTCTTCCACTGGGTCATCCTCATACAGATAATCTCTTCTACAATTGTGTTTTGAAGATGTCAGAAAGCTTTTCTAAAAACTAGATTTTGTGGTATGTCTTACAGGAATACTCGTGTGACTGCTCTGCATCTTTGATGACTTTATCAGAAATTTAAGCACTGCTGGGCATATACTTAATGGGAAGCCATTTTTCTGCTAACTCTCAGAAATACCAAATCCAGCATTCTGGTTTTAGAACACTCTCTTGAGGACTTTGTGACTATAAACTAAGAAATGGATTATATTCATTCCCCTGGTTTTTCCCCATCTCTGACAGATAATTCAGTGCTCCACAATAAGGTAAAATATGGTGGTCAGAATGCCCTACAATTCACCAAGAAGCATTGGGATAGATGCCAAGACTTTCAAAATCTTGAATCAAATGCAGAGGCTGAACCCCAGAGGTTTAAATAAGGACACTGAAATTTTTGAATATCTGGATGAGGACAGCACTGTCACAGAGCAGGAATACTCACAGACCAGCTGTAAATGGGTAAAAATTGCACTGAAAGCAATCATCTTGAGCCTATGAGGCAAGGACTCCCACAGTTTTCTTTCCTTCTCTCCAGGCTAGGAATAAAAATCCCACAGAACAAAAAAAGTTTCTTTTCGTTTGAATTTTAGATGTTAAAAAATATCTATGTCACTTTCATAGAGCACCTGATGAATTAGGTCTCAAATAACATGCAAATTCTTATATAACCCAGTAATCAGTGGACTCAATTGTTTATAATATGCCAACAGTAAATGCAGGAGGAATTTATAATCATATTTTCATGGGGAGTAAGCCAAAACCCCTTCTGTAACTCAAACAAACTGCTTCACTTTTTCGTTTTGGACAGGTTTGAAATGCAAAGAGAAATGACAACATGTCAGATAAATTTCTCTTGTGGCATTTTCCCCATGAGGGTGACGCAAAGAAAAGTCAGAAGATTAGCTTGTTATGCCCAGTGTATTTACAGTTACTGTACAGGTGGATTGTTACAATAGGCTGAAGATAAATTCTCAACAGAAAAAAAAAATCCCCAAAATTGCTTTACTAGGTACATTTTATACTCTTCTGTCAGTTCTTCACTTTTTTTGCCCTCTTCTCGAAATGATCTTTTCTTTCTCAGCATATCTCTCCAGTAGACTTTGTTTTTTTCTTATTTCCCTGCCTATTTTAGACTCCCTCAACAATAGAAATTAAGTGGGGTTGACTGAACTGGTTCAAACACAATAGAAATCCAGTTCCAGAGTCTCAAACTTAAAGACAGATTTCCCCTGACTGATGTCTGCTAGTCCTAACTGTTTTAAGACAGTATTTTTAAATTACTTCTCATATGTTTCTTCTCCGAGTGAAGTGGTCCCATTTGCAGCAGGGAAAGACTCAATATCTTCTTCATTTCCTTGCTGTTCCTCAGCTGCTTTTTCTTGTTGTCTTTCTCCTTCCATCTTCCACTCATTTCCATCCCTAGCCTGAAACTTCTCTTAAAAAGAACTCCAGTCAAGAATGTGCTTGAGCACCCCAAAACCCAATCTGTGACCTGCTAAATGTCCCAGAACCAGCAGGGCAGTGCTCTACACTGGGGTTGGTGACATGGTAGCAATGTCACCAGTGGTCTGGTGTCGGCGAGGAGAGCTGTCCCTGGAGCCCGGCCAGGCCCTTTGCCAGGGAGCAGGACAGGAGCAGATGGCAGGTCCCTCCAGCACGTGTTTGCTGCCTGACACAGGGAGGTAGGGGAGGCAGGGCTTGATGACAGGAAAGGCTTTTTCTCAAGGTGCAGCAGGCTAGCTAAGGAAAAGTAAAGAAGTGACTGGTACACCAGATACTTGCAGCCTACTGAGCATTTTTGGAGTCCGCTGCTCAGTGTGGTCACCTAATACCCTCCTGATCTACATGTGAGCCCTCAAATCTCACACTCCTGCCTGGTTTTGATTTTGCTCATCGTGGGGTTTTTGTTTTGGTTAGTCTCCTCTGGGGAGATCTTGACACTTTGGTCAGCCTACTAGTGCCCCAGCCAGCCCTGAGCCAAGACCAACAGAAGTTTCCCTCCTCTCCCATTAATTTCTGCTCATGAGAAGGGAGAAAGGGTTGACACCCCAGGGACAGAGGGGTTGAAAACTGTTCAGACCAAGGCACAGCTGTAAATGTGGGTTGTAGTGGAGAAAATCAAGATGTTGTTTTTCCCAAGCCCTGCAGACAGGCCAGTCTAGGGACATACTGGAGAATGTTCTCTTCACACGGAAACATTTCACAGATTCCTACAGACACTGATTCCTCTTCCACAGTCCAAATCCTGCTTTGGTTCAACACCTATGTTTATGCCACAGCTTTAAAGGCCAAGATCTTGACTCAAAGTGGTGCAAAAACTGCCAGGTTTTTTTCCTTGAATTCAAGGCAAAGAAACATTTTCTGCACTTGGGCAAAGGCACTTGTGTTCAGTGATGAGGCTAAGAGATTTGTGCTTGAAACATTCCTGGTAATACAACTTCAAGATGCTTGGCACGGCTGAGCTCCCGTGAAAGAATCTGATGCAAGAAAACAGATGAAAGCTGCAACGTGGTTGAAGGGAATTGCAGAGATTGGATTGAAGACAGGATTTGGCCTCTACCACTGAACATTCATGAGGCCAAACATGATATGGAAACTGTTTCAGTAAAATGTACTCCACAGAATCAACATGCCAGGGAGCCTGAACAGCTTCATTTATCACTGCTCCACTGCTGGTGCTTGTCTTTACACAGGGTTATAACTTTTTCCATTAAATCCCATGTATGACTCCGAGACTCTATTTATTTCTAAGGATGCAGAAAGAAGACGTTTATAACCAAATCTGTGTATAATTCTTTTTAAAAAGAGAGCTGTATGTTTAAAACCCTTCTGACCAGGAATATATGAGTTTGACTGTTTTTCTGAAGCCACTGAGTATAATCACAAAATTGATTGCTATAGATAGGTGTGGTGAAGAGGAATACTAAAGGTTAAAAATACTGTCTGTAGCATAGAAGAGTGTCTGAGGCAGTACCCTAGCTTTACAAATATGGAGACAACTCTGGAAAAGTTCAGACTCTTTGCTATCATAGAACAAAGTTAGTCAAGGATGTAGCTGCTTTTGCACTCTCCATCTCCGTCTCCATGTGATTCATTTACCCTTTGTGTGTTCCTTTAAAGGAGCCCAAATGCCTCTGGTAAGAATAGTTTTCCACCGTATTTTTCCCATACATTTGTTGAAGGTTGTTCAAAAAAAGATTTCACACATATACATTTATTTTCATATGGAAACCTTTAACTCATGAAACGAGTTTTTTGCTTTCATATTCAGTATTTATTCTAGTTACACATTTTAAAAGTGATGATAACGATTTGTGCTGCTAAACAAAGAGCACGTTAGTATTGCAAGCAGTCATTTTCCATCCAGCTAAGCTTTCTTTGGAATGTAGCTGTCAATTTTTCCCTTTTTCAAACCCTGAAGGAAGTATCCACATTTATTCAAATAAAAGATCCAAAATCTTGGACTCCTTAGAGCAAAATAAGCCAGAAGGTGGAGTTGCAACTGTAATTATGATCCCTTCAGTGCCTGAGGACAAGGTCTTTAGCTAACTAGATGCATTCCACTGCTACCAATGCAGTCTGTTCATGTTTAAAAATGTTTATTTTGCCCTATCTAGCTGTAGTTCTCAGTGTTATTGACAGATATAAGCAATGTGTGCATCCAATAAACATATGAAAAGAATCATTGAAAACATCCCTTTCTCAATGGTCCAACATCAGGTTCAAAGGATCTGTTTCATAAGCTACTAGCTGTTCTCTTATTTTATGTAAATGTGATAAATTTAATGCTTATCTCACCCTAGCAATGGTTTTAAAGTTGTTTTAGAATTGTACATGTACTTAAAATAGAATTAATCAGATCAATTTTACATATGAAAATTCACAAATTACAGAGATCGGGGAATTGTTGAGATCAGAGAAAAAGGGAACCTTCATGCATTTCAGGTTATAAGCAGGTTGTCCTGAGAAGAAATGGTGGAAATATTACAAAGCTACAGTGCCATGAGAGCATTTTCTTCTCTCTGCTTTCCACTTTTTGTGCAGTGGGTTCTGGTGAGAGTCTGCTTTTAGATTCACTTGCACTTACAACCATTCTAATGTTCTTTGCTATAAGTAAATATTACTAAAGATAGAAAAAATCTTGATATTGTGAGCTGAGAAATACTGCACAGTGTAGCTCTGCCTGCCCATCGTCTCAAACTTTTTAGTTCGAAATGGTTGGGGAATGTTTTTCATGGAGTGAAAAATTTTTGACATCACACATTGCACCCTCCTATCAAAATGTGATCAGTAGAGCTCAAGAGTGACTGGCTCAATATCATAAAAATTAGCACTTGTTTGAAATGTGAGAACATTGTCTTGTTGTAGGCATTCAAAAATGTCAAGATTTTTCACTGTCATTTACCTATTTCACTTTGACAAAATTCATGCCACAGATCTGAGATAAGCTGTTTGCTTGTAAAACTAGTGTGAAACCAGGCTTACAGCAAAGGAATTGAAAATTATAAATTATTTCGACAACTATGAAACAATTTTATAATTCTATTATACTACACGTTACTCCCCTCCTCCAAAGGCTCGGAGGTTCTGCATGTGTGCATGCAGGAGTGTGCATGTGTGTGCCATGCACATGTGGTGGTGTCTATACGGGCTTCTCATGGCAGTGGAGTTTTTTAATCTGCAGTCACACACCTCCAAAAAGCTGATCTGGTACCTCAAAAAAAGGTATCAAAAAAGGTGTTCGTACCTCAAAAAAAAATATTGCACATGTCTGTCCCTCAAGCTAAATGAAAAGAGCATTCCAGCCCGTTTGGGAGTAGAAGGCTGGAGACAACCGGAGATGTGACCTGGACGGTGACAGAGCTGGGCCAGCAGCTGAGCATGACCAGGATCCTTGTGGCATGTGTGGGTCAGGAAGCCAGCTGGATGGACGTGGGGAGGAGAGGGCAGGTGTGTGTGTGCGTGTCTCACCTCAGTGCCCTTCAGGAGCAGCAGCCAGGGAAGCAGAGCCCTGCCAGGCTGGAGCAGCGCGGCCCCATGGAATACACGCCACGCTACAGACTGGGGCTTGGAAACTCTGAGTAAGAAAAGTGCCTGTTGTTTGTTTCTGCTGCATTCAGAGAAACAAGATTCTGAGTACATGCTTTGTAAATAAACCAAAGACATTCCTGACTCCTATCATCAATTTCTCCTCCTAATGGAAAAAATCCAGCAAGTTTCCACTCTGTGAATAGGGACAATATTATAAGCATGAACACAAGGCCAAGTCAAGTGTTGTCCTCACTTATACTGGTACAGCCCAGCTCACATCAGTGCAGGGAAAATGGTTCCTCTACAGAAGAGTCAGAGAGATACTTTCTCTCGTGTTTGAATTTCCAAACTCAAAAAACTGTATGTGGAGGGATCAACCATGCTCATTCCTTTGGCTGGAAACAGAGTTGTGCTTCCAACAAAGTGAGCAGAATTTGATTTCTCTGAAAAGTTTGAATTTATGGACCAGCATTTTTCTAGTCCTGAATGTATGGAGTCAGTTTGCTCAAATCCCTTCTTCTTCAGCCTTCCCAAATGAAAAGCAGTTCTCATGTCGCCGTACCAGGCTGCCTCATGAGGAGGTGTAAGACCTGACTTTTCCAGGCTGAAATGATATGAAGTCTTTTGGGTAACATGTAGTGGGAACTCCCTCTCTGATGGTCAAAAGTAGTTTTCCGTAAGTGCAGGTTTTTGGAAAATACAATTATATATATTTATATTAAATATATACTGTAGTGTCTATTTTTATTATAAATACTACAACTGGAGGGAGAGATAAAACAGTCCTCCTATATGGCAAGCTTGAGTCATGCATGGTTCATGAACAGTAAGATTTTTAAAAAGACCTTGGAATAAGTGTAACTGCTGGCCACATATATTCTTTAGAATTGGAGTTTATTAACTTTTGACAATTCATCCTCCATATCAATGCCATATTACAGTTAAACACTAGCAGAAGCCTTGACATTTTCTACCATCTGTTAAAAAGTCACCTGTGAAAAATCACCTTCATTCCAATGAAAACATCGCATTTAAAGTCTTCTAGCTTTTCCTCCTGGGATGCTGCAACAAAAAACGTACGTATGGGGTTGAGTGCAGTCACTTATATAAGGGGTTAAACTGTAACAGCAGGCAGGGTTGTACCAAGGGTGTTCATGCAAGAGCCTTGGTCACTCTGATCACATCTTGCAGGAAGACAGGGAAGAGAGCATAGAGGAGACATTTAGGGCTGGATCAAAGAGATTGCCCACAAAGACTCTCACTAATCCTCTCTTGTACAAGAGAAGTCCTGCTGCAACAGTAGGGCTCCTGACCACTGCACTAGCACAAGTGAAACAGTTAGGCTAGTGATAACTAGACTGTAGACTAGAAGATAGCCTTGTCAGTATTATCATTTCCATTTTCAGGAACCTACTTCTTAACCTGATTTCTTGCTTGGGGTATCTTGCAGAAATAGGGCAGCAACCAAGAATGCACAGTAGTCCAAGTGGTGTTACAGAATGGCCAGAGGGAAATTTGTTGGTCGGAGCCCACACAAAACTACAGAAGTTAGAAAGATGCAAAAGATGTCACCATGTACTGGAGAGGAAAAGAAATAACATCTCTAAGAAAGACAAATTCGTAACAGGCATTTGGTCTGTAGTTATAAGCAAGGACGGAGCAACAACCCCAAATTTAAAAAATCATAGTTCTAAAGGAAGTTGACTTTAAAGTCCAGATAAACAATCAGAATAAAGGAGGGATTGTCCTTCTGGTCTCATGACTTCTGCATTCCTGAATGTGTGGTGGCTCAAATTTAAGAAATGCGAAGGGATGAGCTTTCTTTTAAAAGTAGACAATTGAAGTGAAAGCAAGAGGATATGGCAGGAGATGCATGGTAGGTTTATGACTCGCCAGCACAACAACAAGTTCTACATATCTCTTTCTGGTAGGAGGCTGAAGTGAGATGAAGTGTAGAGAAACCAGGGAAAGAGATCGAAGTCATAACCTGAAAGAGCTCTTCAAAAATCAGTAGGGGAACATAAGAAGGAGTTTCCAGAGGACTTGTTAAAAGAGTGATTACAGAGTTGAGAGAATCACAGAAGACAGAAGACACAAGAAATAAGATGACAGGATTGCAGGAAGGTGCTCCAATTGCTGAAAAGAAAGAAAAAACATGAAGTTGGGAAGAAGTCCAAAAGGAGTAGGACTTAAGCAAAGGAGATGGGGATGGGGATTTACAAGGTCTGAAAATATTTCAGAGATGCAGATCCCACTTACCCACAGGGCATTTGTGCCATTGATGAAGTGTAAGTCCAGTTACACCCCTGCCTCAACACCTCCCGGTCAGCCAAGGATTTCTCCACTCAGCTGGACTGATAACCACTTCCCAGCAATGGAAACCCCACTGCCTGCTGCGTGCTCCAGTTCTCTTCCTCCCACCCCAGCTCCACCTGGTCCCTCTCGCTCCCGTGTGCAGGCTCTGTGCTTACCCAGCCCTGCATTAAGCCCGAGTAGAACTAACCCAACAAAGCAAATAGTTTTCCACCAGCTTAGTGTACTATTAAGCAATACTTTAAATAGCAAAGAAAATACATGGGATGACATATGGAGACACTTTCCCACAGAGGCATTAAAGGGAGTTTAGTACAGTACTTAGTTTCAAGACGTATGAGTATCTTTGAAGTCTGTAGCCCCACCTTTACTACTGCTTGCAATCTCAGAATACCAGATGGAGAGCAGGGGAGGCCAGTGTTTACTCTGAGCAACAAAATAAAAAGGCAACAATGCTTAAAAGATTGGAGATGCACAGAGGCATGTTATTTCTGCTTATACTAAAAGCTATGTAAATTGAAACAACAAGTTCTCATCACACTGTTAAACCCCTCACATGTTTAACCAAAACCAAGAATTCATCAGCCAGGTGTATTTGGTCACAGACACAACATAACAGATCATAACTGTGGAAACAAAAGCTGCATCACAAAAGACAGCAGCACAAGGCAACTTCCAGTTTTGACAGAGCTGCCTGGCAGTCCCTGCAACATCCAGGCTCTGTGGGATCAACGTTGGGCTTTGGACTGCATGCTGCTGTAAAAAAAACCTTCTAAAATCTTAGAAAATGCTTCATCCTTGCAGCAAAAAAATACTGTTTGGTCATATATGCATAGATTTAGATTGGGGGTGTAGAGTTATTTATTCTAACTATGAAATTGTCATTGGATTTTATGGGAGTATAATAGAATGTTAACAGTGCAAACTACTGATAATATTAACACATCATGTAGTTATTCCCCACAGAAGGATGAAATCAATATAATGATGAAGGTGTATGAATGGAGGTAGCTACACACTGCAATAGTACATTTACATACAGCCAAGGCATACAGGGACTCCATTTTTATTCCTTTGTCCATTTGCGGAGGAAGGAATAAAAGCCCAGAGTTTCACTCTCTTGGCTCTGTGTTTGCTGACAGAGCAATCATTGATTTTAGCCATATCCAAGTCACTGTTCAGCCTCACCTCAGAGCTTATTGTCAGCTCTTGCATTTTCAAGATTTTGCAATGATGCCTGCTCATCACGAGCACGGTAGGATGCACATTTGAGCTCAAAAGGCCGTGGTACATGCTTATGTAGCAGAAAGAACTCTTTATTTGGACAATGAGTTGACACTTGTCACTCATCTTTCTGACCAGAATTTGGGAAGGGCAGGCAGCCAGGGTACACACGGCAAGGGCAGCTCTGTCATAGCTGTGCCTGGGTTGGGAGGGCATGGCCATAATGTTGTGCTGACCCAGTCTGTTCAGGTTCACAGCATTTTTGTGGAGGATGGACACTCGTGGAAGCTCTGATCTCCCCAGGCTGCACAGCCCATGCACCTGCAGTGTGTGGGGGCACAGCCTTCCCTGCTGCAGACAATGTGAAGTGTAAAGGCAACAGAGAGAAAGGTCCACAAAATTTGTGGAGAAACCACAGCCAGGGTGCAGTGAGCCACTCTTGATGGCAGAGCCAGGGAGGAAAGCAAGGAGCAGAGCTCCCTTTCAGCAGAAAGCTCTCTGAAAGTGCTGGCCAGTAGTTCCAGGCAAAGTTGTTGCACCGTGTTGCTGGCCCCTCACAGGGTTCAGGAAAGCTATTTATTCTTCGTAAACAAGCAGAATTGCAGCAGAGAATTACCATCAATCTCACATCCACGGGAGGCGTTCAAAAAGGTCTTAGATGCTGCCTCACATCTAAAACTACAACAGTGGAGCTTGTCCAGTTTCTAACATCCTGAAACACAGAGCTGGACACTGTCCCACCCTGCTGGCATGAGGAAGGGACTGTCCATCCTACAGCAGCCTGGCTTGGCCCCAGGACCCCACATGTGGGGTTAAATCCCCAGGGAAACATTGAGGCTCTGACAGTTGAAGGCAGAAACTTCAGGGCAGGTCTAGTTGAACTACTCATCCTTTGTACAAAATTTGTAGCATCTGCCTTGGATAGCTTTAGTATTGCTGCTATTTGAGCACAATCAGAGGTGGCAGGTATGATAAATCTCTTTGGAACAGCTTTACCTGAGAGAGAGAGGCCAGGCCAGGCCCATCCTGCAGGTACCTCACACAAGCAGTGCTTCTCTGGGCGTGGGGATTTGTCTTTGCTTAAGGCGAGCAGGAGCTCACCAATGATAACCTCGCCTTTCTGTGAAGCAAGGCAAGGTAATGAAGTTCACAGCCCTCCTGGCCTGGCCAAGAACATCAGGTACTTTAATGCAAAGTGGTACTTGAAGAGAGCTTAGAGCAGGAAAGGCACAAGTCCCATCTCAGATCCAAGCCTCAGATAGAAAGTGCATGGACAAAATACAATCACTTATGCTGATCCACTCTCAATGGCATGCCAAACTCTTTGGAAAAATTATGTGGGATCTTTGTCATGAATGACAACGGCTGATTTCACATCTTATCCCAAAAGACTCCACTAAAGATCCTGAGGAATTTCTTAAGTAACCACATATGTTGAACTGTTACTTATCTTAATGAAAAAAAGACAGTTACTTAACAGAAAGATATCCAGATATCCAGAGATGAGTTCACGCTATGGATTATACAATATGTATACACACAGCCCCTCCTCAAAAATAAAGAAAAAAAGAAGAAAAAAGACAAAAAAAAGAAAAAAATATTTTAAAAAAATATACCATTCTAATTCATACAAGTACAAAATTTCCATCTGAAAATGCTAAACATAATTGTTTCCCATCATTTGAAGGAAGTCCTGGCTCCACTGAAGTCATGGCAAAACTCCCATTGACTTAAATGAATCAGGACTTAAACCTTTGCCTTTAAGAACATGCCGAATTATTTTTAAATTTTCTTTAAAAAAATTTAAAAGAAAAATCTGCTTGTATTTAAAAGTTTTGAGGCCAAGTATTTTCCCAGAGTGAATTACTTCAGCCTCGATATAAATCTATCAAATAGGTTTAAAATATGTAAAGATGAACATGCCCTTACAGAGTAGTCCCGCTCTCTTCAGCTCAGGTTCATGCAATAGGACAATAAAGTGAATAAAGGAGAGAAAATAACAGACCAAATAATATCCAACCTTAGGGATATAATCTGCAATTTAGAAATATTCAACATACTGTTATCCTAAGTATTTCATAGAAAAAGCATTTATTTCCCCAGCTTCAATTTTATTCAGATTCCCAGTGTTCAAGAAATAGAATTAATCTATTACCTCATATAAAATTAATTAATTACAAATACTTAATCTGAGTAAAAAAGGCACCTTTTCCATTTCATTTAATGTCTTGCATAATATAAGAAATTTGACAGACAAAAGGTCAACCTAACCTGTCCCTGTATCCTATTTTTGGCAATTTTAAGAGCATTGCTTTAAAGACAAAGTATAAAGCCAGGACAAACATAGAAGTATCAGGTCGACATCCCTTAAAATGCAGTGGATTAAGAAAGATAATTTAAAGATTTTTGTTCCTTCCACAAATTCAATTGAGATTTTCTGAATCTGTATTCTATATTTGACAATATTGTCCTGTGGAGATCAATGAACAAATGCTGCAGCTTGGTGTTAGCGTAGATCATCTTGAAAATTCCACTTCAATAAAATATTTGCATCCTTTCCATTGTAATCTTGATTCATTTGCTGTAATGCTAATCAAGAAAAATTTCTTCTGTACTTTCACATTTAAGTAGAGAAACAGCTAGTGTCTTTTGACTACATCTGAAAATTAACCAAGCTCCTAAACTCAAAATAATAGAAGCTATGCAGTTTTCCCAGATGCATTTGCACAGCTCACTGATCATTGCAATATTAGTAGGACATGATGGCAATACAATTTTGCTGTATTAGTTACAGGGATACCAAAGGGAAAAAAAAACAACTCGGTACTGCAGAACGTTGTAGAAACGATTTCTCTACTTTCTGATTATGATTAAATCTTGGTGTGCTTTGAAATCCCTGATGTGTAATGCAAACCAGGATTTGGGGTGTTAGGAATGCATCCCCACCCTTCTTCCAAAACGCTCTGTAAATTATCATCTGCAGACCCCAAATCCTTGAGTGGAGGGGGGAAGGAAGGAGAGGAAGGCAGGGAGTGGAAGAGGGAGAGGAGGGGGAGAGAGAGAGAGGAGAGAGATTAGAAGCACTTTTCACCTCTTGGTCCCGTCAGTGTGCTCAACGCCGAGAACCGTGCTTCAAATCCGGTGTTATCGTTAGGCCTGATTCAAAGGAAGTGAAATAGTCTACTGAGAAAACAGTGGAAAAAGTAAAGGTCCTGAAGAAGTAAGTGCTGCATGTTGAAACGTATGCATGTCACACCCCATTTGTCTTTCATATTGAAGAATAAAGCAGCCTGTCCCGCAGCAGTTATTATACACCATATTCTTTATTTTAAAAATGCAAGAAATTTGGCACAAAGAACAAAAAAATCAACTGATGAAAAGCATTTATGTCATGGTTTAAATTAAGACCTTTGTAATGCAAGAATTACATCAGCAGTGGGCTTAGCTTAATGAAAATAAGACAGTGTTTTTAAAGACCATGAACGAACAAATCCCCTCTGCTTTCTGAAAGAGACAAAATGCAGATATAGACAAATAGATAATTTAAGCTGAAATCAGAGCAAATCACACTTTGATACCTTTAGGAATTACTGAAGTTTCTGTTTCACTGACAATTCTGGGTCAACGAAGTCAAGCGAGAAGTTATCTTATATTCACATGTGGATTTGAAATATTGTCAGGGGATATTAGGTATTACAAAGTCTCTTCGATATTGTCATTGCTTGAACTTCTGGTTAAGATTAATTGAAATTTTAGATTCTCTTCTCTTTTGATGTGTTTTTGTTTTGGGGTCCACCTAACAAGAATTAAAGGGGCAAATGTTCTACATTATCAACTATTTTAAATGTTTATTGGCATATTATTTTGATATAGTGATAGTTAAGGATTTTATAAAAAAATAAGTTTGAATGAGAAGAAGTGAATTAATATGAGCCATTTGGGGCCACTAGCCATGATGTAGTAATGATTTGATTAATGTAAAATCTACGGGTGGAGGTAACAAAAAGGAAGTGAAGTCTCTCCTCTTTGATGTGTATTGTTTGATATAAACTTTTGTCTTCTATTCTTTGTGCACGGTTTTATCTTTTTCAGTCTGCTGAATGGTGTATGCAAATATAAGCAGCAATTTTTCTGATGCAAAAGGAACATTGTAAAGCAAGAAAAAAATAGTTGTTTCTAGTAGAAATGAGAATAGAGTTCAAAATCTAGACAGAAAACTTTCTACTGTAAAATGGTGAGTATAATTATGTATTATTTTTCTATTTCTATACTGCATTAATGAGACAGGAAACTGCAAAGCAATTGGATCAGGTCCATCTTTTGCTGTTAGTGATGACAAACGCAACGGGTTCAGCTACAAAATATCATATATGTTTTGAGGGTGTGTGTTTCCAAATATATATATGTGTTATCTACCTTCTATAAAAATACCATAAGCAACTAAAAAAAGTTGATTTCATTATCTCGTTCTTCAGGGAGAAAAAAGGGCGTTATTTCAATACTCTGTTACTTTTCGTGTATGAACTAACTATGAACTAACCATCCACATGTCACAAAATGAGTTATATTAAGTATTATATTTAATAAGTTATATTAAATATTCGGGGATAAAAAGAAATTAGATGGGCATGCACAGCACAGAATGGACACCAATATTTATATTTCATAAGCATGTTTTATTCGTGTGTTATTTCTGAATAATGTGATCAAGCCACTGTCAGTACTCAAGAAGATGATGAATATTAGCACTAGTCAATCTCGTTTAAAGATTTTCTGAATTTGTTATGAAGAATAAATTGTTTCTTATCTGGGCAAAACTAGCTATCCAAATCTTGAAAGATCCTTCAACCTAACAACATTTCTCTGTGTGTCGGTTGGGGTTTCCAGGAAAGTCTGTTCTGTGATAAAACGAGCCTCAGTAATGAAACAATGAGCAGCAGAGGCAGTCAAAAAAAAGAAAAAAAAGGCAGTTTTTTAGAAAATAATTGTCATCTTTCACTTCCAGAGAAGTTCTGATATCTGTTTAATTCTCAAAAAAACGCAGTTAACAGTTCACTTTCATTTTCCATTTGCAATGGGTTGTGGGAATGAAATCGTGAAGGGAATGGGTGAGGAAGGACAGGGCCTGAATCTGCAGCCAGAGCAGGTCAGCAGCCAGGGCTGGTGTCCATGAGCCCTGCTTGAAAGCAGCAGCTGCAGGGCTGGAGCTGATGCTAAAGGTGATCTGGCATGCAAGAAGGGAGATAAGAGGGTTGGATTTGCTGCTCCTTTTATTTGTGCACACACACACACACACACGTTTCTTATTGATCAAATACAACCCTTCCTCTCACAATTGATGTCTCTCAGGGAGGACTCAGAAGGCTGTTAGGAGTCTGCCCACTCCTTGAAAAATGGCTTACAATACACAGTGTTTACCAAGAAATCCCTCCCTCTTGCTAAGTATTGTTTTCAAGAAATTTAGGTAGGAGGCAACGAAACAAAACAATTTCAAGCTGTCTAAATAAAAAAAAAAAAAAATGGGGTTTCTTCCAAGAATTCTTTTCCCTTTGGTTTCTGTAATGTCATGCCAGATACCTTGTGCTTGCATCATCTCTAATATCCACAATCACCAGGAAGTAAAGGGGGTCAGTACCTACCTTCCTTGCAGCAAAAAGGAGAAAAATATGCCAGTCTTCTTTTATTCAAGAGAAACCCAGGCAGCAGATGAAAAGACTCTAACATCTAAACCATGGATCACCTTGAACAAAAGCTGATGCCAACACTGATGTTCTCTGATGGGATGGCAGCTGTGAGGCTGGGGTTGGAGGCAGAGAAGGTTGGTTCCCATCCAGGATTTCCTCCCCTTTTGTGCAGAGCAGTGTCTGCCCGCTGCCCTATCGCTGTAACACTGCAGTCCTTGGACATGCAACAAGGGCAGCCTTCCTCATTGGGAAATCAGCTACTTCTGTTCTGCCAAAGGACTTTGACAGATGCTGCTTATGAAAAGATAATGTCTTTTCACCCAGTCACTGCTAGGTGGGTTTGAGCACTAAGCTGCTCTCCTGCCCCGCTGAAGTTTCTGAGCTTTCAAAGCACTTCCCCAGACAGAAAGGGCACCAGCATGAAAAACATTTGTACCATGGAACTCTTTCTTGTGGGCAAGGTTCTGACAGCTGAGTATGCCAGGCGGGATCCTGAGTGTGGGGTTTCATGCTGTTGTTTATGAAGCAGATATTGCTCCTGATGCGCTAAATCAAAACAGCAGGTCTTAAAATGCGGTCAACAAAACATGATTTCTGAAGAGCTGGCTGCTCACCTGGTACTAAATTCCTTCCTTCTGCTAACTGCAAAATTGCATTAGACACAGACAAAAACCGATTAAAGATTTTCCTTACATTAATTTTCTTAATATTAATTTTCCATGTCGGCAAAGGTTCTCATTACCGCAAATATGTTATGCAACTGCGTAGCCAGATCTGCACCGCAACTGCTATCTATTAAGGTATGAGCCACATCATGAAAATATTAGAGGATGTCTGCATTAAAAAATTACTATCTCCTGTTTAAAGCAGATTTATATTAATAGGAATTCTCAGCCTAAAGTATTTTGGGAAAACAAGCAATCCCTAAGGAGCTTGGTGTGTAGCTAGGGATCGCAGGGCCCGATCTTTGGAGACGTGTGCACTCATAAACAGATTTATCAGGAGGAGGCAGAAGCCGTGCGGAGTCGCAGGGCTGGCTCTGTCAGATGACAGCAATCTGTGTTTGTGAAATGGCTGCGCAGGCAGCGCTGCGAGGGCGAAGGCAAAGGCTGCACCTTGGTACGAGCCGGGGGCAGAACCTCACTCACCAGCAAACTTTATCTGAACACGCTCGTGGCTCCTTCCTAGAATATGGCAAAAGGTGCTACAGCTTTAGACTTCAAAGTTTTAAAAATTATTTGTAGTTAATCCACCTCTGTTACAAGCTCTAACAGGAACTCTGCCCATGCTGTAAAAAGCTACTAATAAGACTATCTTGACTCTAGAGCTCAGCAGATGCCTTTCTGATGAACAATCAGCACCACCTTCCCCAGCTGTATGGTCAAATTACAATAAATGGTAATTAGCAAATTAAAGCTTAAACAGTCTTCCTGCCTGCTTGAAAGGGAAAAATTGGTTACAAATGCACTTATGTATTACTAAACTTAACTTTATTGCATCATAGATGTGTGAATTTTTTTTCCATAGAAAAAGAAAAGTCAAACTTTATCCTTCTCGACATCTAAAGTTGAGCTTCATGCACAGATGCATACTCACGCACAGGCAAATTTTTGCCCTTCCATCTCCAGTGATTTCAGTCTTTTAATTTGTAATTGTCCTGACACATTCCTGCTTCCATTTATTTTAATTGTCTCGGATTGTGACTCCTATTTGGAAACTGGAGCACTTGAACTAATTCAAAAGTACTTTCAGAAAGAAATATCCTTCTGTGCAGCATTTTGTAACACTACTGTTGTAACATATTACAAATTGGTGTTGTCAGACCACCATAACAGTGACCGTCACTTCCCTGCTCTGCCCGTCTGAAATGTTTACTTTATCCTAAAAAAAAAATCTAATTAAGCCTCATGATCAGCCTCATTGCATAAATGAGTGTGAGTTGCCTTGGATTTCTAACAAGACTATAGAAGCACAGATGGGTTAAATGAGTTGTTAAAAGCCACACAGTAGCTGCATTTTTTATTGTAAGGGCTAGCTTGAAGGGTAGCTTCACTGATTTAAAATATGAACAAAGGAAAGAGAATCCATATGAAAAACAAATGAAAAAAATTCACCCTCTGTGGACAAATTTCTGCTGAAAAGGATATGCACAGTGATCAAAGCAAATTTTAAAGAATGAACGTCTGGAAAAAAAAAACTTTAAAAGATGTTTTAGTTATAATAACGCAGTTATCCAAATGTCAGTGAATTTGATCAAAGCTGATCTACAGAGCTCAGGTTTAGCATTAGGTGAGTCATTTTCTTTTATTAGTGATGCTTTTTCATTCAAATGGGTAAAAAGGTGAGAGTTTGAATATGTTGAAGGTTTCATTGGCTTACAGTAGGGACAGACAAATGAGGCCCACCTAGTTTTACAATCTGGCCCACAGCTACTTTGTTTTTAATAAAATGCAGCATATTGAAAGGGCATGTCTCAACATGTCTTGACCCATCCAAACTGGATCAAGATGGAGGATCCCATATTGAAACCAATCCACTCCCAGGATGGGGGCTATTGTCCTCAGGGAGTGGGAAGAGTCACTATCAAGTGATGGGGCAGACACCAGCCAGCCTTGCTCCTATCAGCCGTGCACCCAACCCTCTCCTGCCTGCTTTGGGAGGAATATATTTTCAGGTTTCAGCACTGCAGGGAGTCCTGGTAGTTTATTTGACTGTCTTGACCAGCTTTTATATTACCACAGCCTGTCTACATTACCATTGAGAGCAATGTGGAAATCAGAGTGGTGTTAAGTTCTCAGGGGCAGTCCAATTTGGGGGCAGGGATTTTCTCCTGCACAGCACTCCAAGCACTGTAAGAGAACAGTCCCTGGGCTCTTCAAGGAAAAGGGATAAGGCGCTGGGCAAAACCCTAATTTCTCCCCTCATGAACCCTGAACTGCACCCGTCATTGCCTCGAGGAGTATTTCAGGGTGCCTGTTCTGCTTCCTGGCAGAGGAAACACCTCAAAACTAGGTTTTAAAATAGAGTCAACTTGCTAATCATCTGTATTTTGACTGGGACACTGTAAGGTTCTTGAGAAGTTGTTGGGACATTTAGACAGCAAACTGTGTGAAGACAGAGCATAGGTTTCTTGAGCATCATTGGGAGGATGTGTACTACAACAAGACCCTCCACTCCATTAATCTCAATGCTATTAGACAAACAGTATTAATAGCAGTGTTGAAGTTGAGGGCTTGGGGAGCTGCTACTTTTCACAGCTTGTGATTGAAACTGTGAAAATGCACTTCATGGAGAGTTCTCTCATCTGCCATTTCCTGTTGCTGAAACCTGAAGAATTTTACTCAAACTAGGTTGTTGCCTGCGAGTGGCTCTGAGGCAAAGGTCAATTCAGCACAGAAGCTGCCATGCCATTCTCTCACCTGAATCAGGATTTTACAGTGGGGGTTTTAGGGGAATTAATCTGTTGTGCCCCAGAGTTTGGAAAGACAACCAACTGCAGAACAAGGTGTCACCAATCTACAGTTTGGTTGCTCTGTGGTGGCAAGTGTCCACCTGCACCCTCTTACATACAGAACCTTCTAGCAAAAGCCAAGTATCTCATTCCCTGTGGGAGAGGAAAAGAGAGTTTACATTTGTGAGGGGACTAAAGAGTACATTAGAGCAGTTTCTGGGCAGTAGCTGAGGGGCTGAACTTCTACATCCCCTGCTTTGCCTGCAGTAACTTGTTCATTTGTCCACATCCTCACGTCCCAGTTGGAAAACCCTGTTGAAGCAGACAAACAAGTGCTGCCTATGTAAGGATAGACCTAGGCAAAGGCAGCAAGGTCCCCACCTATAGCCCTCACTCCTGTGTCATAATCCCAACTCATTTGAATTTACTGGGTGATTTTAGGGAACTGAACCTGATGTGCACCCAGAAAAGGACAGGACCACATGACTGCATTGCAGACTGATTTTTCGTTAAAAACTTGGTGCGTCTAGATTTGGTTTTTATTTTAACTCGGCAAATGAGAGCAAGAAAAATGTGAGGTGCCCACAGCTGAACTACTGAAAATCTGTTTTTAACCTTTTTAATGGGACTTTGAAAATATGAATCACGACAAAGCGATGGTTGTAGCTTGGCAGGAACACTGCATGTGATAGTGTGAGCTGCTACATAACTCTTAAGGCAGCATTAATTTCAAGAGCCAGTTTTTGTGAAATAAAATTAGAGGATAATAGATGCATGACAAAAGAAGTTGGTGAGGATCTGACCCAACCACCCAGATTTGTTCAGTTATATATATAACTGAAATCTCTTCGAATGCTTCCTTGTTTTCCTAGCGTTTTTCCGTTGTGGTTCCTGCCCAGGATAGGGCCATCATTTCCTCTGCAGAGTGGGAAAAGAAGACCACAACATGGAAATGAGAGGCAGAGTCACGGGTTGCTTGTGTGCTTAAATGATTCATCCCAGCAAAACCAGCTCCTGGACTAAATCAGCGCTGGGTTTACACTGCACCCCAGCCAGGCGTCCTTTGAAGGACTCTGGAGGTCACGGCACCCTGCGGGCAGGTGCAGCGCATCTGCATCGCCCTCGCAGGCAGCCGGAGCACGCCCGGGGCTGGGGCTGCCCGCGGATCCCATCTGCCATCACAGCTGGGCCTCGGGGCCTTCCAGCAGGGCCCCCGAGGGTTCGCCTTCAGCCGCCCTCCTGCCCATGCCGGCGTGCCGGCAGACAGGGCAGCGCGCAGCCAGCGCAGCGCCGAGCCACAGGGCTGCTGGAGCTATTAATTAGGGCTGTCCCCAGGGCTGTCCCCAGGGACACTGCAGCCTGTGACCAGAGGTGGTGTCGGGCTGCTCCCCCGCAGTGGTTTGGCCCCTTTGCTGGTGACACACGGAGCGCCGAGCCCAGCTGAGCTGCGGGGACACCCATGGGAGCCGGGCAGGACAGGGTGCCTCCGCAACCCGGGAACGCTCACTGCTCTTGCTGACTGCAAACCCCAAGATTAAGATAATCCAGCTGTCTGCCTACGTTTATCAAGCAAAAGAGTTTACAATGTTTAAATAAAGGGACCGTGATATAGCGATGAAAACACCTAAAGCATGTCACTTGTGTGGAAGATACTCAATCTGAAGCAGCCGTGCCCGTTTCAAACTCACAGAGACCCAAGTGCGAGCTCTCCGTTTGTGCTCAGCGTGGCACATGGAGGCCAGGCTGCTTTGAAGGCAGGCAAACTTGCATTAACACGATGGGAAGGAGTAGCTACATTCTAGCGCACCAGTGATCCATGCAAATTGGGTCACCGGGAGATTTAGAAACTGTACCTTTCAATTCCAGCCAAAGAGATACATCAAGGCGCATTGACGTGAAGCACGACTGACACACCTTGAGGCATCTTCAGTGCACTGAGTGGTGGTGACGCCAAAGGATGTCAGCTGGCAGTAGTAGAGATAATGCCTTATAAATAATCTCTGAGGGAAAAAAGAAATAAAGGTTTTGCTTCCTTTTACACTTGAAAAAAAAAGAAAAGCAAGCAATAAGTCAATCTACTTCCCCCAGATGAACAAATAGGTCTCCAAAATGCCCCAGCATGTAGGAGAGCCCTCACAAGCGCAGGGCGAGGGAGACTCAGGTCAAGGCACTGCCTGGGGCAGTGGGAGCCTCGCAGCGCTGCCTGCGGCACCGCCGGCACCGCCCTCCCTGCCAGCAGGTCTCCTTCCCTATCCCATCCCTGAGCTGCTGGCAAGCTGAAGTTAGCTTGTTTCAAAGCCAGAAATCTGGGGGATTTCTGCAGAGAGGAAAAGTCAAAAGACCTGGGGTTTGCGATCTTCTCCCAGCTGCAGCCCTCAGCCGTGTGAGGCGATGGAGCCACTCTCTGGATCCTACAAGAATTTCAGGAGAGCAAAAGTCCTGCTGCTGCCCTTCTCTTACTGAGAGGAGGCTGATTTCAAATGGAGTCTGAAGGCCTGGAGATTCACTTGGCCAATCCCAATTGTCCCAGAGACTGCCCAGCACCCTCTCCGACCCCCTTTCGTTATGGTCCCAATAGAGGACAGCTTGTAGGAGTGTCCCTCATGTCCCCAAATCCAAGCCAGTCCTGCGATGGCTGCAAGACCTGGCTGCTGGAGATGGTGATAGCCTGCAGCCAGGAGAGATGCCACCTTCAGCCAGCATTGCCATGTCTGAGAACATCTGACCATCCCCTGGGGCCACTGCATCTCCCAACACAACATGCAGGATCTCCGCTGGAGCCGTGACCTCCTGCCTGCTGTTCCCTCCTGCTGTTCCCTGCATCTGTCCCCTGCCTGCTGTCCCCTGCCGCCTCTCCTCCTGCTGCCTGTCCCCCTGCCTGTGAGCTGGGGACACAGCCAGTGTGCTCTCCCCAGTGATACAGGCATGCCCTGCTGCATACCACTCACTTCAGGTGGAGCTTGGTTGTATTTCTGGTATCTGTAAACTTTAGCTCAAGCTTTTTTGGTCAGTCTGTACTTCAAAGTTCTGCCCTAGTGCTGACAGAGGAAGAAACTTTCCCAGGGAAAGGTGACCATGCATCACTCCAGCTTGATTGTGTAGGGGTGAAGGTGCAAGGCCACAGCTTTTGGGTCTCACACAATGCTTTTGGGTCCTGCTCCACTCATCATGAAGTCCCAAGCAGTGTTTGAATGCTGCACCTGGGACAGGATGTTCAGGCTTGCAAAGAGGGCTCTGAGAAGGGGAAGCAGCTTACATTTCCATTGCCTTAATTCTGCAGATCTAGGAAAGATGTTTACTATTTTCAGTGTAGATATTTTTGCATCTCATTTGATAAACTAGGAGCTTCTAGTAAAAAGTCTAATAAACATTTGCACCTGGATTTTTGAAAATATATATTAAAATCAATGTTTTATACAGACATTATGCCTTTATTTTGAATGTAAATAAGTATTTTTAATCATTTCAATAAAAAATAACTTTTTGGCTGGTAGCTACACTATTTTTGTCATAACTACACTTATAAGTTAGAAAAAGAACTAATACAAGTTTAAATAAGTAGGAAGGAAGAAATGTGCCATGAGGAAATATAAGCTGGAAACACGGTACAATTTTAAAATAAAGGAACATATGCCTAAACCCTTGTGTAATGCAGATTGGTAAATCCAGTCACTCTTCCACATTTTATGTATAGAAGACTATCTGCAGTTACAGTACTCGGAGCATGCAGTGATTAGAGGCTCTGAGCCACCAGTGCAGCTTAGCTGACTGACTACAAACTCAGTTTTGACATTCTAGGGCCAGAACACTGCACCTGTAGTCACTGGCTCCTCTTGATCTCCATGAGGGCCAAGTATTTTTGGGTCTGCAGCGCTGCTGACAAAAGTGCTTCTACCCTGAGCAGCCCAGGCTGCCACCAGCTGCAGGTGCCACCAGCCCTGGTTCTCCTGGGACTATGCTGCTGGCTTTGTGTTAGAGCCAGCAGGCTTAAAATGGTCCAAATACACCTATGGCATCTGTTCTGAGTGCCACGTGGACATTACATCAATTAACGGGATCATCAAGGAAGGACCAGCGCTGTGTGGGAAGTACCACACAGGGGACACGAGTCTGGGTCAGGAAATAGAGAGGAGCTCATGTGGGCTGGTGGCTGAGGGACAGAATGAGGCAACAAGTGAAAGTTGGAGTGGTTCAAAAGAGGGAACCAAAAAGCCAAAGTGAAGGAAGTAGCTCAGGAAAAGAGATTGAAATGTGGGATGAGACATGGGAAAGCAAAAGAGAAACAGGAGGGAAAAGGTAGGGAAAGAGATGGATATGAGACTAGGCAGGAGGCAGGGTGCAGTACAGGATGTCTGGGGTAGGAGAAGCAACTCCTGAAGCAAATATCCAAAAGTAGAACAGAGGGGAGGAAGAAGGAAGAGGAAAAAGGAAGGGGAGAGCAGGCAGAGAGGAGTTCAATAAATCGTGTTTTTTCACATTTTACTCGAAGGGACCCTGTGCACCATCCCTAGACCCAGGCAGATATGGCCATGCTGCATTCCTGGGGGGCTGCTGGGTGTTTGACACTTAGATCTGTGCCGTGCATATTCCTAAGGTGGTACTGGTATAAAGCTGGGCTTTGCCAGCAAATTTGCACTGGCATCGGATATAGCATGTGCTGGCCTGGAATAGCATAACAAGCCATTGCTAAGTAATATTTACTGCATAGAAAATGCACAGTTAGCTGGGCTGAGCTGCTCTGCCATCAGCTGTGGACAGCATCTGTTTCAGCAACTGATGTGCAAAGAGCTCAGTTTTCAGATGCCACTTAAAGGACTATAATTTGCCCCTAAAAAATGGAGATTATTGTGACATTCTTCTTATCTACTGTTCTTTTTTCCCTGGTATGTAGCACAGCTAGTTCTTTTTCCTGCTACAGCACTGCAGCTGCTGCCTCTAACACAGCAAAAGGTGCAGAATGAGCCATGCCAGTGCAGGCAAAAAAAAAAAAAAAGCAGTGTCGAAAAAGAAGCGGCAATGGGAGAGAGGAACACAGAGCAGCAGGAGGCAGGTGGTTTGGAAAGCTCTGGGAAACTGCAGAAGCATGAAGCTGTGTGCTGTGTTCTGTGACTGAGCAGAGAACTTCCAGAGGGAAGGAGGATACTTCACAACGGCACAAACGGCAGTCACAGGGAGATTGCTGAATTTAGTGTTTGCATTGTGAAAGTCAGGATGGAACTTTATGGCTATAAAAACCCCAGCCCTGCCCGAAAAGTAGCTTTACAGAGCTTGTTTCTGTTCCCAACAGGTCTAAAACCAACAAACCATATGTGTATTTTAACATGTTCTTTATAGCTGCCTCTGAAATTTTCCAGGGAGGGATGAATTTTTAAAAAGTGAATGGGGCGTGGCAGTGTTATAGGCAAGTGTATCGATAGTAAAGAGAAATACTAGATCATTCTCTGACATTTTAAGATGATAGCTACTGGTTTAAATATAAAATAACAGTCCATGGACCAACTGTTAGAGATTCTCGTCACTGACCCTCTTCAGTAATTTGGGGTTTTTTCTGGCTGCTGAACTTTAGAAATCCTCAGAAGATAAATTTACAGTCTGTGTCTGCTCAAGGGGAAAATTATTAAACAAGCAACCTCAAACAATTAAATAAAACCTTAGCTATATACAATCACTTTAATTTCGTCCTTTGATATTGTTCATCTGATTAAGTTCTTTCCAAACAAACTCCACACAGAACTTGGCGTATGAGGAGCGGACTAAGCCCATATGTATCCTGACAGGAGTGTTTACTCAAACGGAGTTATCCCAGCCTTGCTGTGCGTACTTGGGGACGTAAAACGGCCTGGGGACAGGAACTCAGAGAACAATAAGGATAGAGAAACTTAGAGGAAATAACCTACTGAGAGAACAGGAATGCAGTGGGAGCAGAAGAATCAGTCAGAGAGGCAGACATCAGATATTGGGAAGATGTCCATGAAGAAGGAGCAAAAGATGCCCATGAAGAGAGGACGGAGAGGGGCACTGTGGAAAAAGAAACATTTTGAAGAGGGAGAACAAGGACTGCCAACACAGCAGGGCAGGGTGTGAGGAAATATATTTCTAGGGGTGCAGCACCCCAGCAAAGAAGGGGTGCAAGTTCACAGGCAGTGAGGAGGAAGAGACCAGATGGCACTGCATAAACTTTGACTAGGGACGCTGTTGTTCAGCCGGCAGACCAGTATTTCTGGCTGCAGAAACATTCTTTCTTTCCCCATCTTCCTGGACAGGAGCAGATGAGAGACAGGCCTTGACCACATAAGATATTTTGAGTTTGGCACTGTAAAATCTGCTGTACCTGTGGAAATTCACCTTGCTGCCTGGTCTGGGGCAGAGCAGGGCTGGCTCGTAGTGCCGGCCTCGTGGTAGCCTTCTGTGGAGGCAGTGCAGGCAGTGATGCAGAGCTTTCTGCACTGATGGTCTGCAGCTCAGGCAGTGCTGGGTTTGGTTTGCTACTCATTAACAGTGTTCAGGCTGTGTGGTTCCCTGCTGAAGAGCCAAAGAGGATCAGGGATGGGGACAGTGTAGCCACACAAGCTCTGTCAGCACCTGTGCTTTTGGGCATGCTAGATCAGTGATCCTTCTCATGGATGGACCAGCCTAGAGTTCTGGTACCCTGCGAGAGGAGTGAAGCGCTCCCTGCTGAACTGAGTGCAAGGGGATTGCTGTGTCCTTGGACAGGACTTCCTGGGCCTGGGGAAAAGGTTTCTCTCTGCCATTCTAACCTGGTCCTTAATTTGGCAGAGGAGTAGGGCAGGACAGTTGCCCCCAGACTGAGAAAGAGCAATTTTGGGGGCCCCAAACTACTCAAAACACTGTGGAGAGGGTGCCAGAAGTGACAAGATCAGTGGAATGGTAATGAGGGCATGCACACCCAAGTCACCCAGCAATATATCAGGGAAAATGCCTCAGTGGGCACTACACCTTTCCAGAAGAATCCACAGGCACTGGTGAGGGGCTGGCAAAGATGGCGAGGGAGGAGAGCCCATTGTTCAGTGGCACTATCCTGCCGGCTGCACTGAGCGAGCGGCCCGTGGGGTGCACATGCTGGGTCGCCAAAGCCACTCCGGCTGGGAGTGCTTGGGGGTCCCCACGGAGGGGTGAGGGTCTCCGGAGAGGGGGAAACTATAAATCCCTCTCCTCAGCGCCTGTCCGTCCAGCCCCCTGGGCGTGACTTGTGCTCGGCAGGCAGATGGAGGAGGGAACGGGGCGAGGGGATCCCTGCTCCCGGTGCCGCGGCTCTGCCAGGGCCCGCGGATGAGCCCGGGGCGGAGGGCGCAATTGGCGCCTCGCTGTTTGCTTCCAGAGCTGTCGGGAAAGAATCGTCTTCTGCGGGATAAAGTCCCTGTCTAGGCGGGTGAATTGCCCGTGTCCAAAGTCTACAGGCAGGAGTCTGCCTGCTGCAATCCCCGCGAGAGGGGTAACTTTTACAATATACGGCCTGATTGCAAATAAGTTACTAATAAGCCGCTTTGGCGTAAGAACGGCTCTATGCATTATTTCCTAAGATCTGTTTATTTGCAAATATTTCTTTGTTTTTCTTCTTTAAAAAAAATCGTTCGGGAAAATTAGGAAAAAAAAAAGTACAGAAGTTAATATTTAGACATTCATATTATTAAGTAATAGAGCTATAAACTCTCAAATAAGGCACTTTCATTTTACTTAACAATAGATAACACAACAGCGACAGTGGAACAGACCAAACAAAAGCGATCACCAAAATTGTTGTGACAGTACAATTACCCGGCTAGGAAATTTATTCAATATGCTTTACCATTGCATTGACACAGCAGGGAAAAAAAAGCCCAAATGCTCAGAGAATAATACAAGAAGGCAGGAGGTATTTGGAAAAAAAGAAAGGATTTATTTTGAAATACATTTTTAAAGAGATACTTTGTCTCCATGATTTGTTATCGATGTGCATCTGACACGATACAAAACAAACGAAGAAAAAACCACGTTCTGTACAGAGCTCTAAAATGAGCCGCGATTATCTACAAGATGAGCTTTACGCTTGGGTGTGGGTTGGAGAGGGGCCCGATCCTGCAGTCCGCACTCTCTAAACGAGTTTCGCAGACATGTGGTAGGAAAGCTTGGCCCCGAGTCTGCGTGCGTGTCTCCGTGTGTGTGTGCGCGCGTCTGTGAGTTCCTACAATACACTCCTTGAGTAAAGTGGGCAAGTTGGAGCTGCCGGAGCGGGCGCGGGTCCCTGGCTGCTCTAGAAGTCCTGCCGCGGGGTGTGAGTTAGACTGTGCCGCCGTAGATCACAGTTTCGCCTGAACACTTTGCCGCACTGCTCACAGTTGTAGGGCTTGATGTCTGTATGGGTAAGAAGGTGAGTTTTCAGGTTACTTCTTTGATTAAAGGTTCTTCCACATGTGGGGCATTTGTGTGGAGATTCCTGTTCAGATTTGAAGCAAGCAAAGGATTAATCCTTCACAAACCACCTGGTTTAACGTATTACTGCACTTTTTCCCATCGCAACGCACAACTTGAGATATCGGGGGAGGAAACGAACGAGAGGAACCCCGTGAGGCCGGGCGGCCGCCCACCTCTCCCTATCCTGCCCCAAAAGCCTTATTTTATAGTTCTCGAGTCGTGATGTTCCGTGCCCCTAGGGCACACGGAAAACAGCCTCCGCGCCGCCCTCCCGCTCCGGGACCCCCGCTGCCCGCCCGGCCGCCACGGCGGCCCCTCCGTACCGCTCTGCATCCCGCCGGGCCGGGCCGGGCCAGACTGGGCCACTCCGCATCCCGCCGGGCCGGGCCGGGCCGGCCAGGCCGCCCAGCTGCCCCACGCCCGCCGCCGCCACAGCAAGGCTGCAGCCCTCAACGAAAAACGCCTCGAAGCAGCGGCGTGGAGAAATCCGAACCCGGGGCTCACTCCCCGCCGCCAACCGCGTTCCCGCTGGCTTTAAGCCCGTCTCCCAAGGGCGCCGTATTTCGGAGGTAACCACGGGCCGCTGTTCCCCCGCGGAGCCACGGGGCCGTCCGGTGCCGGAGCCCCCTCGCTCCCCTCCGCCCTGTTTCCCCCGGTAGCCAATGCCCCTGCCCCGCGGCGAGCCCAGCCAAGCCGGGCCGAACCGAGGCAGCCCCGGCGGCACACGCGCTGAGAGGCCGCGGAAGCGCGGGCTCACCTGCATGTGTAAGGTTTTGTGGACCGCCAGGGTCCTGGACTGGCAGAAGCCCTTCCCGCACTCCTGGCACTTGAAGGGTTTCTCTTTGGAATGGATGTACCTGGAAGGCAACCCATGGGGTGAGCAGCATTGCCTGAGGCGCGTGGGCCACACGACCCCAGACCCCGCTACTCGGCCCTCCCCAGACGCCCTCACCCTCCTCTTCCTTCCTTTCCCCATTATTCTGTGTATGGTTAAACTTCTCGGCCGGTTCAAAACATTTGCAATAATTCGTATCGAAGCGTGACTGCACTCTCTGGTGCCAGATCGGGACAGCATCTGCAGCTGCCGGCCGGACCCGAGCCCGCTCTTCTCCCAAGGCGGAGAGGATTCTCAGCTCTGCGGCCGCGGGCGCCTCTCAGCACCGGCCGCAGTGTGCGGAGATGGGTAGGGGTCAGCAGGGAAGTGCCCACCTGCCACCCGTCCTGCTCCCTGCACCCCCCGGGGTCATGACTCAGAAGCACAAAAGCCAGGGGATCTTCATCTCCGGCTGTGAACCCCTCTGACTCTCCCTCAGGCGGGTGCCTTTCCCACACAAAGCGCAGGTTTCGGCTACCCTGGTCCCTCCGTGGCCACGGAATCTGAGCCGGGGGCTTTTCCTGAGCTGTTTCGGTGGCTCCTGGAGCCTCTGAGTCTCATCCCCCTCGAGTGGCTCACCCCACCCCGGCTGCCCACGGCCCGACCGCGGTCGTGGTGGTCCCTCACCGGTGGTCCCGCAGGTGGTCCTGCCTCCGGAAAGCCTTGTGGCAGATGTCGCAGGTGTAAGGTCGCTCGTCTGTGTGGGTTCGCTCGTGGATGAGGAGGTTATAGGACTTGGTGAAGTGCCTGCCGCAGAACTTGCAGATGAACTCCTTTTTCGTCTTGGAGGGCAGGCGGCCGCGGGAAGGCTTCCTGTCCGGGGACAGCTTGCTGATGCCCGACAGGGGCGAGGCCAGTCCGGGGCTCAGCTTGGCGAGCTCCCCCACCTTGGGGGGGTCCTCCTGCGTGGCGGCCACGGCCAGGTTGGCAAAGTCAAAGCGGGGCCTGTCCTTGTGCAGTGCTGGGAGGACGTGGGCGATGGCCCCTTGCTTGGGGTGGAAGAGGTGCGTGGCAAAGGGGAGCGCGGGGAAAGGGAAGCGGGAGTCCACCAAGCCCTGCGCGGCCGCCATCTCCGTGATGGTAGAGCGGGTGATTTCATGTACATTGGGGTAGCCCAATGTCCAGTGGTTCATGTGCATGGTTTGCACGGCGCTGAGTCCGTACAGACCTTGCAACTGGTCCACAGCTGCGGGGAAGGTGTTCACAGCCTGGAGGAAGGAGTAGTTAGTGAGTTGCAGGGACGGGTGCAGCGGGATGGGGGCTGGCAGAGCCTTGCTTCCCATCTTCCCGAGATGAGCGCGAGCCGGTGGAGCAGCTGGTGCCTCTGATGGGCTTCCGAGACGGGAAGAAAATCCTAGGAAGAAAGAGGGAGAAAGGAGGGGAGAGAGACTTTTACTGGGGGCAGCGTGGTACTCGTGGTACTCGTTAGCCGAGGCGAGCGCAGCAGCGGAGCCAGGGAGGGCCAGGCACGGCTGCCGTGCTCTGCCCTGCCGCAGCCGCAGCCCAGGCTCCCGTCCTCCGCCGGGACCGGCGGCCGACACCGACCCACGGCGCGATCGCTTCGACCGCAGAAACTAAAGCGTAGGAAATAAATAAATAAAAATAGAGCTGCCGAAACACCCACCCCAAACTAAAATAAAAAAAAGAGAAAATCCAGCACCGAGCCAACCGAAGGCGCCGCAAATTCAAATTAAACGAATCGTCTAAAAGTACAGGCGGAAACGAGACGCGGTGGGGGACGAAGCCTCTCTGCTTTCCGTCGCCCTGCCACCTTCCCCCGTAGCGCCCACCGCGGGGACCCCGGAGCCACCTCCCTCCGGCCCCCCGCGCCGACCTGGCCCCCGGCGTCGCTCCCACCCTCCGCCCGGCCTCCTGCGGGCGCGGAGGCCCCGACCCCGACCCCTCCTGGCTGGGGCCTCCCCGGGATAGAGCAGGGTGTTCACGGAGAGCCGAGTCAGGCCCGGGGGGCAGAGCGGGGGGGAATAAACTCCTCGTTCGTCCTAGCTCCGTTGCTTATTTTTCTTCCTTCAACACCAACTCATTTATCAAGATAACCGAAGGAGAGAAAAGGAGCCCCAACCCCGCACGCACACCTCCTACCCAGCCCCCCGCGCAGCAGCCATCCCACCGGCGGCGAGAAGGGCGGCCGGCCCGGAGGCCTCCCCGGCCCGCCGAGGGCCGCCCGGCCCGGCCCGGCTCTGCCCCGCAGCCGGCTCCCTCCGTGCCGCAGAGCCGACAAGGGCGAGTGCAGCCCCGGCGGGACGGAGCGGTGTGCCGAGCCCCCCGCACCCCCTCGGGCGTCCCCCGGCCGGGAGCTCCGCCGGAGCGGCGGGGCCGTGAGCTAATGAGGGGTGTGTGACTGTCAGAGGGTTTCACTCAGCCCATTCAACCGAGACAGCCGGGCCCGCTGTTCCCGTGGCATGGGGGTCCCCTCGGTGGGCCCGGGGCGACGCTTCCCTCCCGCAGGGTAGGGGGACATCGGCCCAGGGGGCAAGTCCCTGCCATTTCCTCTTTTTTGCTTTCGTTGAGGGTTCACTTCCAGCAGTCAAGAGGCTGCCGCGACCCAGGAAAGCGGCCAAAGCAAACGCCGGGGTCTCTCCGGGCCTGTAAACAAGAGGTAGGGCCGAGGGTGACCCAGCACCTCAAGGGATTTGTGCGGAGGGTCTGGTAACGCACAGTTTCCAAAATAAACAAGAGAACCTCCCCCATAAAAATCTTAAACCACCCCCTCCTAACAACAACAAAAATTAAGGAAACTCTCCGAGTGCAGAGCCCGCGCTCCGTGAGTGGTGTCCCTGCCTCCCGGGCCGCTGCCGCCCAGCTCCTGCTGTTCCGCCGGCACCGCGAGCACACCGGCTGGAAAGATACTTTTCGTACTTTTCAATTTTTTTTTCCTAAAATACCTCTCCTCCGCTTTTGTGGCACCGCACAGTTGGCCGACTGAGGAAAAAAAATGTGGCAATAAGGTCGGGTGTGAAGTGCAGTGCTGCCTACTCCTGTTTTCGTTTGCCTCGAGTCTTGGCTCTCTGGAGCTTCCTCCGCTGCTGCCCAGTTTTCCTCGTTTGTGTCTGTATCGACACCGGGGACAGCTATCGATACTGTTATTTATGGCGACCTTTTCGTTTAATTGTGGGGGGTGGTTATATATAGAGACTTATTTTTAAAGATGTTGTAGTGAGAGTTCCTATTCGCTTTTCGCTACGAACCGAAACAGAAGCAATTAAATCACTTTTCACTGGCTGCTACCTCCTGCCTCCACCCCAGAGGCTGGATTTTGGAGCCACCGGCTGCGAGCGAAGACCGAGGTAGGGGCAATGTTTCTGTAGGGCAGAGCTCCCTCTGTTACAGCCGCGTTTGGTGGCTGTGTGTGGAGGTGTCATTGCATCACGCTCGTTTTGGTGTACAAGAACCAGCTATGAGAAAACTATTTTGAACACGAAAACCTAATTTTAAGGTAGAAACTTTTAAAACTACGCTTCTGTCTGAATGGCGATACATCTGCTAGTATTTGGAGATAACTTCAGAAAAGCGTATAAAAAAAAGACCAGAAAGCGCCTTCGTACGTGATTTTAAGACCATTTAAAGGTGTGTTAGGGCGGGAGGGGTGAAAGTCAACCAAAAACGGATGTTACTTAAACCTTGGCACTTCCTTTTCCCTTTTCATTCAGAGAGCTTAATTAAAATAAGCCCGGTGCCAGGACAGCCCTCTCTACCTGCTTGCCGCCGACCTGCTGGTCCGGCCCGCGCTCCCCGTTCTCCCGCGGCGGGTCCGGGACCGTGCCCCAGAGGCGCTGCCGTCCTACCCAGGGAATGGGTGGGCACCGGGTCGCCTCCGCTCCCGACCCCCTCACCCGAAGCCGCGGTCGCCGCTGCCCGCGCAGCCAGGTGCTTTCCCCGACCGAGATTTCTCCAGTGCGACCCGCGGCTTAGCTCGCAGCCCATGCACGGACGGGCTTCTCCCTGCTAGGAGTTTCGCGCATCCCGGGAGGCTGCCCGTGCCTGGCCTGGCACCAACGCGCCCGCGGTGTGGAGCGGGGGACACCCGCACCCCAAGTCGCCGCGGAGCTGCGAACTGAAAGTAAACCCGGCGGCGCTGCGCCCCCGGCGGAGCGCTCGCTCCTCTCTCGGGGCAGCCGCCCCGCTCCCGCCGACGGCAGCGGGCAGAGCGGGCAAGCGGAACCACTCACCTACCGCAGCCTGCTGCTCCTCCCGGGGCAAAGCTGAGGCGGCGGCCGCGGCACCTTCACGGAGACATTAGATCCACAGCGGGGGCGCTCAGCGGGGCCGGGGCCCGGCGGCGACCGGCATGTTGCGGAGGGCTGGGCGGCGGCTGGGAGCTCTGGCCGCGGCGGTCCCGGGGCCCCGGCATAGACCGCCGCCTCCCGCCCGCAGCCTCCCGCCTTCGACCCCGGCGAGGCTCGGCGCGAATCTGAGCCGCCCCCTGCCCGGTCCATCACATTTCAGCGGTGACTGGCGTGGAGCGTGTCCCCGCCCGCCCGCCGTCGCCGCCGGCCCACCCCGCGGCGCGCACAGCCCCGCGCTCGGGGCCGCTCCGCTCCGCCCCGACGGGACGGGACGGGACCGCCCCCGGCCGCGGCCTCGGCCCCGGCCCGCCCCGCTGCTCCGGCCCCACTGTTTACTTGTGTTTGGGTAGCAACTGGGCTTTAAAGTGGCAGGACGCCCCCCGCTCCCCCCGCGTCACCTAAGGTGACTTTTCCCTCCGAGAACAGCTCGACGTCCCCCGTCCCGCTGCTGGCCGCGGGTATTTACGAACTCCTTGTGTCCCGCCGCTGCCCGTCGTGCCTCATCTTGGGGTGACATAGGCGGCCCGACTGGCTTAAATATCTAAAATAACACCCCCAAACCTAGAGAGTGGGTTTTTGTGGATGCCCATGTCGCCAAGAATGGGTGCTCATGTCCAAATGGGCTTGTGGCCATCATGTCGAGTCGCCCTATGGACCGTCAGCGATTCGGAGCTGCCCTTTCACAGTGACTGAGTCGCCTCAGGGCAGATTCGGGAAGAGAAGCTCCGCGGAGGCATCCCCGTGCTCGGTGACTAAGCACACAATCCCTACCTGGAACAGACACATAGTTTCGAAAGCAGTTTCGATTTATTACCGGGGAATTTACTGCTAAATGGGGCCTCCCTAACCCTCTTCAAATGTCTCGATTAGGGAGCTCTATTCATGTTCGTCGATAGCTGCAATGCGGCTGGTTGCATGTGTCGGCTTTGGGTTACGTTTTTTATCTGTAATATTATCTTGTCATGTGCGTTATTCCAGTCACATGTATGGAGAATTTATGGTATAATCTGGACTGGAAATTAGAACTAGAATTGGAAAAGAATAAAAGTATGTCGGGGAAAATGGCAGTTAAAGGACTGCTTTGAAAAATTTTCAAAGGTAACGTCTATGCTGGTTAATTCAAACCCGAGGTAGAGAAGAGGACATAAATTACGGCTGTGTGGGGATTTTTTTTCTCCTTTTAGTGTACAGTAAGAAAAAATTAATCTAAGAGGGCAATAAGAGTCGGCAGAGGAAGTTTTGGCCGTGTCCCCTCACAGGACAGCGGGGCAGAGGACGGCGCACGCTGCAGCCCTCGGCTGCAGCCGGCCGCCGGGGCTATTTTTCGTTTTCTTTCCACAAATCCCTACTTCGAAAATGTTCTGTTTTAAATCAGACAGCCTAGATAAATAGCATTTCTTCTACTGGGCAGTGAAGATACGGAAGCTCATAATTCTGGGAGAAGGAGCGATTTCCTCGGTCCGGGTATGAGGTGGGTGCGGGCCGCCCCGGGGAGCCTGCACAGGGCAGGAGCTCGTCAGCCACGGCTGCGCTGCGGGACTCTGGTGGGACGCGGGGGCAGCACCCGCATCCTCTCGTTTTGCTTTCTCGAAAGAGGCCGGTTGCTTCAAGAACGAAGTGAAAAGGGGTCTTTAGAATCGCAATTTCTTCCTCGCACTGCTGCCTTCTGGATACCAAGAAAAACACCCCCAGACTCAAGGATCAAGGGGAAATTATTTCGGGAGAACCACCATCTCTTGCCCTTTACAGCAAGTAGAAATAAGGCGCACTTGTGGAGAAGGAAAAAAAAAAAGATTTAACAACCAACCCAAAATCAAAACCAGAATCTAAAAATATCCCCAAACAACAACGACCTCCTCAAATCACAAGCCCAACAGGCAACGAAAAAGCCTCAAAGCGGAGGGAACTCGGGAGAGGGACGGAGCGGTGCGACGTCACTGCCCGGGCTGTTCGCTCCCCGGCCGCTCGTGGCACCTTTCGGCTACGCCGCGCTCTCCCACCACCAGCAGCGCGGCGGCCGCCACGCACGTCAGCGCTGGCCGGGACCACCCGGTGACCCCGGCGCGACTCCGCCTGGCCCGGCCGGCAGGTGCGCGGCGAGAACCGGCCGCGAGTCCCACCGGTAATGCCGCGCCAGCGCCGCGCCAGCTCCGCACCAGCCGGAGCCTGGGGTCGCTCGGATGCTGGGGAGTCTCCACGGCACTGGTACCCGTCGAGCAGGGGCGACACTAGCCGGGGCGCGGGCCGCCAGGTCCCGCGGAAGCCCAGCACTCCTAGGTCACCTTTTCGCGTCCACCTGGGGCGAGCCCCTCCCGCACCCAAGGCACTGCCCTCCCTCGGCGCGGTGGCCGCCCCGTTGTGCCGGGCCGGGCGCGGGCGCGGAGGGCGGCGCGGGGGGAGCGCCGGGGCCGCGCTGTGCCCTGCGGTGGCGGCCCGCGGTGCTGCAGCGCCGCCTGCAGGTCAGAACGGCGCCCTGCGCGCTCCTCCCGCCCCGGGGCGGGCCCGACCCCGCCGCGGGTGTCCCGGCGGACCCAGCACATTGGGATGGAGATCCCGGCCGACCCAGCACATTGGGATAGGGGTCCCGGCGGACCCAGAGCCGAGCTCTCCCCCCACTGCCCGAGAGATGGCGGCCGCAGGGCCCCGAGGAGCGCGGAGGCACCACCGCTACCGGCGGGCGTCCGAGCGCTCACCTCGCACCTCCTCCTCCCATCCGCGCGTCCCGTAGGTGCAGACATCGCCGCGGTTATCTCAGCCTCCCCCCGCTCTCTCTTCCCACATCTCCCCAAAAATTCATCCAGAGCGCTGGATTCCGTCCAGGGGAACAAGGAGATAGGGAGTATTTGATCTTGCTGCGAGGAAGAGATTAAAGCAGTTCCTCCGGGGCTGTGAAGCTTGGGACAAACCTTGACCATTCCCCCCTTTCTGAGCACAGAAATGCTCCCGGGAGACGGCAGCGAGGCCCTGCAGCGGCGCTGGCCGGTCCGTCCCGCGGGGCACCGTGCGCGGCTGCGGTGCGTGATGTGTGCACGGAGCGTTATCGGCAATGGGGGGCCGCGGTCGCTGGGAACTCACCCCTGCGAAAATGAACGAGGCAGAGTCTTCAGAGGGGCTCAGGAGTACGTCTGCAGCCGAGCCCGGAGGGAGAGGGGCCATCAGGCACTCGGGCCGGCTCCGGCTCATGACAGGGGCTACGCCAAGGGAAGGGGCCGGAAGCACAGTTCCCGGTGCAGGGCACCTTGCTTTGGGAAGCGACCCGAGGGTCCCCGACGGCCGCTGGCTCAGGGAACGCTGCCGGGGCGCGTAGGGCAGAGGCCGCTGGGCGGAGGGCAACTGCGGACTGAGCAAAGCCCTGGGCTAACGCCGGCCGACAGACAGGTCGATGAGGCGAACGACTCGGCTACACACCGAGGACTCTTTTTTTATTCGTTATTATTTTAAGGAAAACAGTGACCGCCCGTCTATCTGGCATCTGATTCCGCTGGTGTTTCTTGGTGACTAAATAATCACCGGCTTCACACCGATTTATTGGGTGGGATATTCTGTTTTGTTTTTAATGAACTAGTAAGGAAATGCCAAGATTTGACAAACGGGCGTAGGCGGCCGGGGACGCGGCTCTTGGCAGGCTCCGGGCGACACCGCCGCTGTAACTCCCGCTCAGCGGTCCCCCTTTCTGCCTTCTCAGACTCAGATCCCCATAGACTATCGCCGCGATGAATTTGCGTGGAAGAAGAAAGTAATTAAGCAGGCAACGACCTCAGTGGGCTGGATACCGCCCGCGTCTCCCCCGGACGCGCCAGCCGCGCCAGCCCCTGGCCCTCGGCCCCTGCCTGCGGTCCCGGCCGCGGGGCTGCCCCTGGGCAGCAGGGAGCGGGCCCAGCCACCTCACCCGCCGCACCCGGCCCGATGCCTCCCCGACGGGCATCACCACCGCAGCCAGCCCGACGGGTGCCTCCTCCTCGTCTTCCCCTCTCTAGGGAACACAGAGCCCCGGGGGCCTTTTGTTCTCCGGCCACTGCCGAGTGCCGGCTCCCCGCCCCCGAAGCTCCTGGCTGTATGTCGGACACGGCGGCGCTCACGGGGGCACCTGGGGAGGGTCAATCCGCCTTTGGCCGAGCCCGTGTTTGCTGTGCGTACAGCGGTGGGGGCCGATCATCCCGCGGAACTTGCGCGCTGTGCCGCAGCTATTGCCTCGGTGCAATAGCGCGGTGCGATGGAGCGAGGGATGGGTGCGGAGGCGGCCGCCGGCGCCGCGGGGACCGAGGAGGGGATGCCGCGAGCTGCGGTGCTGCCACCTTGCCCTGACGGCGGGCCCCGAGCCCTCGATAAAAGGACTTTTCTAGCCTAAAATGTTTTCTAGCCCACCATCAGCAATGAGATGTCTGAAGTGACCGAAGTGATAAGATGTCAAGACGTAAAGAAATACAACATGCTGTACCTTGCTATAGTTTGGTTTAAGCAACCAAAAAGTCTTTCCTGCCGTCAGCACAGAAACACCGAGCAGAGCTGTGCTGTGGAGGCATAGACACCCATTGCACACGAGTGGGCCCCTTTCTCCATACCTCACCACCGATCCCGCCCCCCAGCTGAGCCCCGGGACTGCAGAGGGTCCCCAGGCTGACAGGCTGTGCTTACTCTCTGATGGTGGCATTTTACCTCTCTTGGCAGACGTGTCGAAGGACACCTGTAAGGTGAAGGTCGGCAGGGCTTCAGGGCCGCCTGCCTGCTGTATGGCCACGGGTTTGCAGAGTGCACTCCTGAGTTAAAGGAGGGGGGAGGTTTCAGGCTCCCATGAAGTTCTGCAGCTGCCTCAGGCTGAAAGGATCATGAAGTTTGCAATCTCTGAGCCAACTGCTAGGGGGGAAATCTAAAAGAAATGTATAAAAGCGATAAATTGGTTTAAGAAATGCAGTTGTACATTTTGTCGCATGCCTCGTAACTCGCCTAGGACATAAGAACTCCAAGGCAGCAGAGAACAGACCCATACATCTTCTCCTGTGGCATATATTAAGTAACTCCATTTCCTTTTAAGAACTTGCAATATCCCAGGGAACAACTTGGTTTCACAAATAAAATTAATATTATAGAGTGTAAGTCAACAAACAATAGAAAAGCTCAGAGAGTTTTTTCCAGTTGTAAACATGCAGAATCCATCTGGTCATTAGATACATCTGTGGGTTAAGCACTGATTTGTTTATGCAAGCCTGATGCTCATGATACTCTTAAACTGGGACTATTCTGTAGAATGCATGTATACTATAATCCTCTTTTACCTACTCTCCATATGCGGGTTTCCTGTTTTCAGCATGCATTCTCAATGTGTAAACTGTGGTGAAGGATATGTTATAAACCAGGATACTACAGAGCATTTCAGATATTTTCAGAGCATTACAAGCACGGTGCAAGCATATGCAAATCATCACTTACAGATGTGCACAATGTCTGTAGTAATCTCTGCGTGTTTTTTTCAGTTGTTTGTGGCATCTAATTCAAAGAAAAGTACAATAATGGATATTAAAAAAACCTAACAGTTATTCCCAGGCAGAGTCACTTCTACAATGTCCAGACAACCTTACTGATGAAATCCTGCACTTCTTAATAAAATCAGGGTTTTTGAAGGTTAAGTTGTTGAAGATTGCTGAAATGCAAGGAAATCGGGGAAAGCTTACTGGGGTAAGGCATTAGAGAGCACCTAAAGACACTGGCAAGGTGAACATAACTCTGTATCTCTACTTGGTATGATCCAAAAAGTATTTAAGTGCATGCTTAAGATCATTGCTACTCAGGGCAGTATCTAAGCAGGTGTTTCAATGTCTTTGTATGCCAGTCATCTGCTGAAGTGTGGTTTACTGTTGATTTTAAATATTTACTTAATCAGGTATATTATTTTCAGACTGCCTCATGAAAATAAACAAATGAACAAAAGTTTATAAAAAACCCAAGAGTAGTTACTGTTCAAGGCAAGAATTTTCATCATGCCTGCTTTCATGTCCTTTTCCATGAGTTAAGTTGTTGGCACTAATATCTGTATGACTACCTTGTTTTTGCCTTAAGTGCTGGTGTTCTCAGCTTCTGCTGCCACCTCATAGCACCACTGTGTGCATCATTCTGTTGGGTGAGAGGACAGTGGCACCAACACAGAGTCTGTGGATGCAATGCTGATTGATACACCGTAGAGATTTTGCAGTGGAGAGCAGTTTGAATTTAGCTTATGGCATGAGAAAAAGAGTGCTTTCCCTCCATGAACTCTCCACAGCCACTGTGGGGAAAGCTTAGGGCAAGATTACTCTGGAGTACAGTCAAAGCAAGAGCTGGGAAAAGGAACAGATCAGTCCAAGAATAGAACTCAAATGGGCACGGACCAGTCAGAAGACTTTCTGGCAAAGAATACTTAAAGAATACTCTTCTACTTCATTTTCCTTCCCTTCCTGTAGAGCTGAGCCAGTGTGTCACGGCAGACAGTCTCTGGTGTCTGGGTATCATGAGCCAGTAACAGAAACTGTGAAACCAGGACAAATCCGAGTGAAGACCCAGCAATGGATTTCCACCTTCTTTCTTCACGGGCTTTTGTTTTCTGTTCTCATGATGGTACAGGTCTCTGCTTAGAGTACTGGCATTTTGCTTGCTCTCCTTGGTTCCCTTTCACAGACCCCAAAGGAGTATTTGAGACACCTGGGATAGTGAAGGATAGGATGAAGCTTGCAAATGGCCTTTTTCCTTGTTTAGTCTAGAGTAGATGGCATGGTCTGTCTCATAAGCAGTATCAATGATTATTGCAGGATTTATGTTTGCATTAACTCTTTCATTTATTTGGCTTGCTCACCCATGCTAGGCTGGTGAAAATTATTAGTTGTTATACTATTCTTTGAAATTCCCCCTTGGGAATTGTGTCCAAGAAAAACATAAATCCCATTCATTTCAGCACCAAAACTAACTTTAGCACCAGAGGAGTGCTGAGAGCCAAGGACATGACATTGAAGTAGAAACAGAACTGACTCAAGGCCTCTTATTTTCAGCTCCAGAGAAGAGGGGAAAGAGATACTGTCAGCCACACTGCAAACTTTCCAGTGCAATATATATTCTCCTTTTCCACTCAGCTGTCTTGATGACTACTGGTTGCTCAAATGCAACCAGGAGCTTTTGAATCTCACTGTTGCCATGAGAGACTGCGTGTTTCTGAACTACTGGGTGGAGCCTGCCTGTGAAGCTATAGCACCCTGCTCTTTTGGGAGGCTGTGGGTATGTGGAAGGGAGCAGAAGAGATGCTGGGACAAGGAATGCTTTGGATTGACAGCCTTCCTGGCTGTGATGGGAGCAAGGATCAATGGCATCTGCAAGACTCAGGGCTTTGAGGGAGCCTAAAGAGAATGCCACGCCTATGGAGAAATGTGAGAAAATCTCCATCATTAGCAGAAATGCTTGGGACAGAGAAATGAAAGTTGAATAGAAACCGAAAAAATATTTTTCAAATCCAGGAATGGTCCCAGAAGACTTACAAAGCCATCTGAAAGGATTTTTTAACAAAATGTATCTTGTGCTTGCATTCTTAAAATCTTAAATCTGAAAATAGAGACATCTCAGTGACTTTTACCAGAGGGCTTTGACCAATATAGTGCGCTAAAAATTTCTGTTGGGAAGAAGCATAAAGTAAGTATAACAGTGTGTTTACTTCAGTGAGACCTGGCATGAAAATCAGTCAGTGGCTACAGGATCATTGCTGACACTCTTGAGATCTAAAAAAGGGACCACCAATATAGGTCATTAGCTAAGGTTAAGCAGGGTTAACCCTGACCTTTCTCCAGTCTCCGAAGAGGCATCTCTTAAGCAAATAAAAACCACAGTTATTAAAGAGTTCTTAAACAACTACAATAACAAAACAGAGTGAAATGGAGTCAAAACTGCAGATCTGTTTTATTTGAAGCATAATATTTATATATGACAGATACTGAAAGGCAGCAGAACTAGTTTTAGGGACCATCTCTCTACCTAGATAGAGGAGGCATACTTTGAAAGCATTCTGTGTTTTGAGCAACAGTGAGACATCAAATTAAGTTTTCCAAAAAAGAGTATTTAAATTCCTAGAGCTTGGAAATTCCTAACTGCTTAATAAAGAACAACATTGGAAATACTCAACGTTCTGTTAGAATTACAGGTGAAGCCTGAAATGCTAAAAAGCTGTTCAAAGCATCACTTAAGTCTGATCTAGTTCAGCATTAGTCTCACATTATCTTTCTCACCCTCAATTGTTTCAAGATCTATAAAACCAGACTTCAGCTGATGTTTACTTTTACAGCTAATGGTTCCTCAAATCTAAAATAACTTCTAAGGAGTAGATAAAAGCAGCTGCAAAAGTGATCTAGAAATAAACATCCAGAAGAAAGCATAACTACAATCAAAGTTCCAGCTGTTCTCGTCTCAATTTTTATCTGTATTATTTTTAATCAGGCACATTTTAAAGTCAAAGGCTTATTTCCAACAGCTTTTGTCCATATATATATACATATATATAAATGTATGTAAGCTCCTTGAAATATTACAGAAGTTCTGTTTCACATCAAAATACTGTACATTGTCACTGAAACTATTAATTTTCTTTTTCTCATCCCCCAGGTTCTCTCTGGGCCCCTCTTTTGCATCTGGCATGTGTACTGATACTCAAGATGACAAATACTGATAACTGTGAAGCTGCAATGCTGCATACCTCCATAAGGCAAAGCTTAGCCAAAGTTAGTCATTGATTTATGTCCGATATTCTGTTCAACAGCATAAGGGGTTTCTTTTCTAATTCCATACCTTTAATCCTTGCCACCTCCAACCTAGTGTGTGTCGAATTTCCATCTTATTGTTGCAGCTGTGGTTTCTTAAAGTGAAAGTATGCTTCTTGAATGCAGCGACACATTCTTCAGTTTATTTACAGATTTAGTTCTCAGTGGTTCAAAAATGCCTGAACTCGTCAAAATATGATGGTGTGAGATTTTTTTCTGTAGTATATGGCTGATACAGGGGTTTTAAAAAGCAAATGACAGATTTGGGACGACTATTCTTATTTGCTCCAAATCTATGGAAAGTATAGTAACTTAGGCAGAGATAATAAGTCTAGGATTCTCTTTATCAAAGAGGTTACTTACTAAATGAACAAGGTAGAAAAAGCTCTCTCACACATAAAAAGCCTATTGCAGGTGTAGAAATGAAAAGAAACAAACTATGCACTGTCTAGGTACAGTATTACTTAGGGTAACTTCATAACACCACAGTAGGAGGCAGCCCACAAAGCAGATCGGTTTCAGGAGAATCTGTACTATTTCAAAAGAGGGCTGCAAAAGCTTAGTATTTTTTCCATGACCTTCACTATTTTAGGAGAATACCCAGCTTTCCAGTGCTCTCCCACGAAAAAAAGACCAGAGGCAAGATGCTGTAAATATTCCTCCAGGAGCTTGCAAGCAAGTCTTCCACATTACCTTCCCAACCCTTTGGACAGCCCTCTGTGGAGCACTACTCTTCCCGCAGGTGAGCTGCTGAAAAGGACCATACCTTTGCTTCAAGTTGCTTCAGTTCAAAGTCTGGTACAGAAACTCACACCCACTTTTATCATCTTTAAAAGCTAAGAGGTTAGTGTTTTCCACCAGAGCAGCTGACACGCGTCCAATTTCAGGAAAAAGCCAAGAAAAAAGCTAAAAGCAGTTACAACTTAAAAACCGCTGCAAAAAATCTGCCAGAGGACATCTGTCAAAGTCCAAAGAGTTCCAGTTATGTATGATTTCATTTGATCCCAGAGGCTAAATAATGTACAGGAAAGATTTAATAATGTTATGCAGATTATGCGTGGAAATGTAAGAGGAACTGAATACAATCCCAGTTTGAAAAATCTTCATGTGCTCATAGCACTATTATTGCTGCACAGTCAGAAAACACAGCTTGAGCAACAGACTATGATAATAAAATTTAAAATTGGAATTGCTAGAATATTTACTCAGGTGAGGCTCTTTGATTAAAAAAAGATGACTCAATATTTTCTCTCTGCCAGGAAATTACCAGTGGAGAGAGCCCCATTCCTGTTTCCACCACATCAAGTTCCACTGCTACGTGAAAGCCTGATAGTGAAAATGCAGTAACCAAGGATCACTGCTCACAAAGTTTCCAAATGCCAGTGCGAAGGAGACTTCAGCTACAAAATGTAGAACAAAAACGAATGGCCCTCAGCTATCTCTGCTTGCAAGTTTGAATTACAGCATCTGGCTGAACAAGAATTGCTGAAGTATAGGTATGATCCTTTTGCCAAACCACTTCCAGAAGCAGTAATTCCTGGCAGAGAAAGGGAAGAGGCAGTTGTAAGGGTGATATGGATGGCCACCACAGGATCTGCCAAAAGATATCTGTCAAATCTTCTGCTAGTGTAATGCTCTGATGCCACACACTTTTATTTAACACCCTTTAAATTCTGGCAGAGGAGAGATTGTTAAACAGGGTTCTTAGCCAGCAGATCTATTGGCTTCACCATTAAAAATAAAAACCAAACCAAACCAAACAAAAACCCCCCACCTGAAAGCAGAAGTAAACCTATCCTATCCTATCCTTGCAATATCTAAAAACTTTTGTCTAGACTCTCACACAGGAAGCTAGTGCAACATGTCCTAGATTTCTTTAAACCAGCACTTGTGGTAGTATTGCTTCAGCCAATGTTTTTTCTCCCTTGGGGTAGTGGGTATACTTTTACCAGCTAAAAATTTATGCTTAATAGTTTTTCTCTCAGTGGAAGGACCTAAGATTTTTCCTTCCAACGCTAAGATTTTATTTTCAGGGCATTTCAGCAGGTTTCTTGGGTTTCTCATTTCCTCTTGCTATTCCTGCTCTCATCTGTTTTGCAAATGGCCACCACGTTAAGCTTATCTAATGGCCAGGCCTCCAGCTGAAAGAATGCCAACAACATTCTGAAAATCAGTCATGTAAAAGCATTCAGAGGACATGGCCATCACCTTCTCCCTGAACCTCAAACATAAAACTTCCCTGATAAGCACGTAGTCCAACACCATGAAAAGCAAGAGGTTAATCTTAAATTCAGATATCACTTTAAGCAGCTTCCCTTAGTGACACTCAGACACTTTGTTGAATTCATCTCACTCTACAAATAATTTTTTTCCCCCAGTGTTTGGGATACTGGTTGTACATACATACAGTAAAGAGTGTCTCTCTAGGGTTTATTTCACTGCAAAAGCAGGTTTCACTACCTTGTTGTTTCTCCTTATTTTGTTAATTGGAATACTTTTTTCCCCTCACTGGCAGGATATGGTCCATCTACTTCTGGCTTTTGAATTCAGGCATGGCCATGGCAGTTCCTTCCATCAGTGTGACTTTGGGCTTTTGCCACAAGTCCTGTTGAGAAAAGTAGCAAGGAAAGATTTGTTGTAGGTCTTTATGTGCAGACACAGAGATCAAAATTCTCTTGAATTTTGCTATAGACCTTGTTGAGTTCTGAATGCTATTCAAAAGGAGGAGTACTGTGTCTTCAATTCAGATATTTGAAAAGAAGTCTAAAAAAGAGCCCAAGGTCTGCATAAGACACTCTGAAGACACAATATCTGGCAATAAATATTGAAGAAGGCGAAGAAGCTTAACTTTGCAAAAATAAAGACAGAGTTTTGTCACAGCATTTTATTTAGTTAAGATGGGAGAAAGAGAAAAAAAGAAGCTCGTATACATCCTATAGGAGAACTAACACCATAGGAATGGGATATGTGTGGAAAAATTATCCCCCATTTGGACTTCTGTTGCCTCAAAGAGAAGGAAATCTGAACTAGGAGATAGAAAAAACAGGCCAAAAGGAGGAAAGTGCAGTATGAAGACATCTACACAAGCAGAGACTGCTCTCTGCAGTGACCTTATTTTGGAAAAAGAGCTGACAAGAGTAAGACCTACTGTCTGAAGGGCTGGTTCAGTCAGCACTGACAGAGAGACATCCTGAGAGCCTGCTGGGAAAAGTCTTTCCCAGCTTCCAGGGATCCCAGTGCCTCAGTGCTCTGGGGTGTGCTACTGCCCATAGTGTGAAGGCTGCTGAACATCAGTCAAACAGTTTCCATTCTGAGAAATCAGAGGACACAGAAAGCAGAGAGGTGGGAATGCATGACGGACCTAGAGAAGGTATCAATAGTGCATATGGTAAATGTCTTCCCGGGAAAGAAAAAAGGTCTTATAGTTAGTACTGTTTTCTTAGAGAACATGGTATATCTTAGCTTATTTATTTTGACTAAAGGGGAACATATTTAGGAAGGAGCTACATGTAAGTGAATTTAGTAAAAAATTAAACTTAAAAAATAGTTACACAGGTTTAAACAGGCACAGTTCTAGGGGTGTCAGCTGGTGACTTACACGGGCTGCAGGTTTGCCTGGTACAATCATTTGCTGATTAAACAAAATTTCTTGGGGCCAAGGAATCTAAGTAACAGCAATGAGGTTTCCTCCAGCTCCTAACGAGCAACATAAGGTCTTGTACTAGCTTTCCTGTCCTAGGACTGAGCCAAACAAACAAAAAATAGAATTTCTGGAATCCATTGCATTTCTGAAGGGCATTATTTAAAAATTAGACCGCAGAAGATTATTATCACAGGCATACCACTTTAGAATAGCTTTCCTAGAAGCAAAGCAACTTTGGGGAAAACCTCTCAAACAATCCCTCTTACTGTAAGACACCTGTTCTCCTTAAAGCACTTTTTTTAGTGGAAGTCGCCCCAGCTGAATTAAATTTGTTTCCCTTGGGCCTGCATTTTCTTTAGCCAACACAACAGCTGCACCATGTGGAGATGAGCCACAAGAAGTGTAACAACACATGTTTGTGATTGCAGTATCAGCTTTGGCAGATTTCAGCGCAGAGGTCTTTAACTGCCTTCTATTAGAGAGCCAGCTTTGCAACATATACATTTTGCGAAGTAGTAGCAGTAATAAAGATATAGTTCTGTGTATTTCTTATACATGCTGGTACAGTAAAACCAGAAAGGAACTGACTATTACTTATAGCAATAAATATTGTATTAAGTACAACCTTTTTCTTTTGGATGTAAAAGTAGGAACAGAACAGAAGGATGGGTTAGCTACAATAAAATCTCCTGAGGTTCCTGTGCTAGCTGTTACCTAGTCCTGCAACCATTCAAAATGTGCATTAACACTGTTATTTTAAAGCTGTTCTATGTCTAATCTCTCCAAGAAATTGCTGAATTCCTGAAAAATAATGAATAATCTTGTTTCATTGTGGTTTCCCCCCCTTAATTTCAAGAACAGGTGCCAAAACTGGTCTTGTGTAGCCTAATGCAATATCCTTTAGAACACAGTTTTGAAGACTGCTTTTAAGGCATTTCATTTAGAGCTTTTGAGTATCCCACACCCATCAAAATGGGGTACTTGTTTTTGAAAGACCATTGTGAAAGGTCAAGAAAAATGCCAATAACATTTGAGTCAAGTGTTTATCATGTGTTGTTCCTGTTACTTTAGGTAAAATTAGTGAGGCATATATTTGTGGGTATACTAACACAATTGTGTGGTTTTAATCTTCCTACACATTTTCTCACTTAAAATTACTATACCATTGCAATGCATATTATACCTAGATATTGTAATGCATAATACATTAGCAGGCAATGTATATTATACAACATGGCATAAATGTTCCTGTGACTAGGAACAGCAGATTTTCCCACTGCCTAAAATTTCAGATGCTTAGTATCTATTCCACAATAAGGGGACCATTTCTACACTGTTTATCTTCTCTGACTGCATAATTTCTGATCTAATGAACCAACAAAACATTACTAAGAGATTATTTCAAATGAGTGGTAGTGTCTGCCATGATCTGTCTCTAATCTTGAGTTTTTCTCCATCCTCTTGGGAGATGAAATGGGCCAAATATGGAAACACTAGTCAAGCAGAAATCTGCCTTTATATTCACACTCCCATAAGAAAATTAGACAAGACTCTCCTTTAAGGACTGATCCTCAAAGTAGTACATTTGAAAGCAAGAATCTGCTGATGTCAACAGATTTTAGATGAAGTCCTAGAGACATTCTGCCTAGTTTGAACCACATAGAGCAGTGATTTGCTATCTATTAACCTTACTGAAGGAGAAACACAGCATAAATTAAAAATGTAACTTGGCTTTTTTATTCTGTTTCAGCTTTTCCTTGTTTAATGTAGCATTCAAATTAGCACATTCATTTTAAAATTAGCTTTAAGGAATTTATACTGCATATTGTTAATCTGGTAAGAGCAGCTTAATACCACCAGTATAACAAATTAGATCATGGAAGTACAGAAGAGCTCAAGGATGAAACAATAAAAGTTTTTTACCGGCCTGTTCAAGGTTACACAAAAACATTAAGCTCTCTCTTGTTTAGAAGACATTGAAATGTGATATATGAACACAAGAAAGTAAAAGAAGTAATGCCTTTAAATCTTAAAACGATTAGCAGTTTTATTCTGTAGGGAATCTATGGGAGGAGATGTACTCCACCCTGAGGAAGATAAAAGACTAGTTTTCTCAACTGGAAGGAGTGATTCATGTTAGGTGGAAGTGGTATGCATGTGATATTCCTTATGTGGTAAATTAACTGTTTCTATGAAGAAAGCTCCTAGTATATGGAATTGCTCTATTTTCCTCAGCTCTGAAAGAAAATTATGCCACCAAAACTTTTTTTCTTTTTGGTAACTCCAGGCTGGGTAAAAATGGGCTGTTTTGATGGCTGTTGATAAATTATCTTGTGGTATTAAAGAAATCCATTAATCATCCACTAAGAAAATTATTTTAAAGGAAAGAATAGTGGAAAAATCTTAGTTCTCAGATGTAATGGGGTTAATTAGCTCTCTAGATAGCAACTTGCTCTATGTTTTGCCGTGGTTTTATAGCATTACCTATGTACACTTTAGTCACTATGCAGTCTTGTTTTCAGCAGAAAGTTCCTCTGCTCAGTAGTGACAACAGTTTAAGGACTCATCCTGGGTAGTGGTGAGAACGCCATAACCTCTCCCCTATTAAACCAAACCAAACCTGCTTAGAGGAGACTCAAATGAGTGCATTGTACAAAGCCAGTTCTGTGAAAATTCATTATTTGCTGCTTTGCTGTTTCTTTAGCACATAGGCTGCCATGGGGAAGGCTTCCCACTGCATTTAAGTGCAAAATGGGTTTCTCATTTTCTCTTGCTATTCCTGCTCTCATCTGTAAATGCAAATCTTAACATTTTTCTTGTTTAGATTTTAGTCCCACTTTCCATGGGACCTTATCCTGTAATCAGACACATAACTTCACAGTCAGTCATGAAATGGCCGTTATGTCCCGCAACTTTTTTTTTTTTTTTTTTGGGGTGAAGTTTTAAGACTGGAATCGTATTTAGTTTTTGGTTTTTTTCTTTTTTTTTTTAAGTGTGACTGTACATGTTACACAAGTAGCTCATTTGGACTTGAATTATGATCTTCTGGCATGTTTTGGTTGGGGAAGTTGGAAAAAAGTAAGAAACTGAAATGTGGTTTCTGGATTGTAAAGCATTTAGATGAGTGATTCTTCCCCATAAAAACACTTGCTTTTTAATATTTATGAAGCAAGCTGGAGATGCACTTCAGAAATAAATAGGAAGGGTTTTACTAAAACCCCCCAAACTCTGTAACTGAATAAACTGTAAGCATTTCATGGCATTGCTTTTGTAGTGCTCAGTATTCACAATGTGCTTTCCAGTTGTATTGAGTTCTCCTTATTTTTTTTATTCTGTTGTTTGGCGTCACACATATTTATACTTCTCTTCCAGCACTTAGGTGAAAGGCCCACCAGGGCAAGGAAACTTCCCTCCTTTAAATCTGAAAGAATGGGTCTTGTTAGCCTCTTGAAAGGTTTATTCCTAAAAATTGTAAAAAATATTTCTGCCATGTATTATTTAAATTCTGAGCTCAGGAGCTAAAGAAAGAGAGGAGAAAATCCAGCCACGATGGTGGTGGAAGCCTTGGCCATAAGGCTGTGTGTACTCACGTACTTGAAGTTGGTTTTATGAAGTATTTGCTTCATCAAGTAATGATGATTCAGTCTTTCTTTTGTTATTGATACTAGTTTCCACCCCTAGTACAGGCATCAAGGCTTGCTAGCTAAATGTTATTTATTTATTCTCCAGGGTATGAGCAAACTTCTTAGCACACTGGAGAGCAGATCGTTGCTCTCAGAAAGAGGAGGAGTATTTTTGTTCAGAAGAGAATCCAGAGTAACCCTCAATATTACCACAACAACAGTAATTGTTTCACAAACCAAAATGAGACTTTTTTTCACATTAACGCCAATGTGTAGATCCCATGAGCACAATCAATGCAGCTGTAGTACAGACCGGAATATCTGCTATGGTCAACTGTAAATAGCAACTCTGTATCCATGGTTTATTTTTACCATAGTGTGCTAAAATAGGAAAAATAGCAAATGTTAAGTCTATATATAGCCTGTTACCAAGACTGTGAGCTAAATGGTTAGTCAACAGTAAAATCCCATCCTAATCAACAAATGGCTTTAGGTCCAGTAATAATATTTTGGATACGAAAATAATGTATACTAGGCAGTGAGAGGAATTGCAGTAGTGCAGCTAATATTCTACGGGTTTTTTAGGGCTCTTTTTAATGTTAAGTAGGAATTTTGTGAATCATGCTGATTTTAATAGACTGGATATGGATAACAGAATCTATATTACTGCTATATCTATGTTTATACTGCCTGACTTTTTTTTCAGTCTCTTTCTTTTGTTGGACCAGCAGAAATTAATTTTCCTTTTAGTGACATTAATTAACCATTAAATTGTGACTAGTTCAGGAAAGGAGACCCTCCCCTTGTCCTTTATTCGTAAACTTACTTAAAAACTCACTGTAGAAAATTATAAATTTTATTCCAGACTTGAAAATATGTTGTTCCTTTATATTTTATTTATAACTATTTTATGACTGACAAGGTTAGGAAAGTATAAAACAAATTCTTAGATAAGTCTTCAAGGTTACTTCACATTAGACATGATAGGTAGGAAGAAAATACAGGCAGAAGTCAGTTTTCCTTATCTTTTGTATAAACAAGCTGGTATTTCATTCAAGGCCTTTTCCTTAACTTTCAGCATACCAGATCGCTATCAGGCAGTCACAGGGAGAGACATGCAAACATGTTGTTGTTGACTACTTATTTACTGAATTTATGAATTGGATTCCAAGGAAAGCAGGTTCCTGCATTCATTCCATCTTCGTGCTTGCCTGCCATCCCCTGCCTTTCTCCCCTTCACAATCATTTGTGACTTATCTTACTTAAATATGTTTCATGAAAAGTTGGAGGTCTGTAATTATAATAAGTTCCTGTTTTTACAGAAATCCAGGGTAGAGGAGAGAATGCCCTGCTTTTGGGTCTGTCTACCCCAGGGCAAGGAAAAAGTAAGGGAAATTCTGTTCTTACCTGGATTTGGGACCACGCTGTGGACTGGCCTGCAGTCTTCTCCTGTGAGCCAAACACCTCCTGTGAGCTAATCTGCAGGTGTGATGGAGACACAGCATCCTTGGAACTCTGTGGCGTGATGCCAGAGAGGGGGCCAAGGCACGGTGAGACATCAGTGATGTGGAGGGTTTTAAGGATGACAGAGCTGGGAGTGTGCTTGGGGGTCTATATGAATTTTGTTGGTTTTGGTGTGCCAAGCAGGTGAATGGAACTGCTGTGGGATGATAATCCATATCAAGGGAGAGAGCACTGAGCACCTTGTCTGTGTGAAAGAAATGAGGGGTACCATGGTAAAAGGGTAGAAAGCACATGGGAAAAAGAGCTGGTGTGTGAAAAGCACCATAGACATGGGACTAGGAGTATTTTCTTAGGGGAGTGTTCATGACAAGTATCTCTTGGAAAACATGCACTATTGATTAATTCTTCTGTTTTACAGTAGCATCATGTATTCATTACAATGAACTTTGTTAAAATGAGCCTGATCGAATACCTACTGAATTAAGTGCAGCTTTTATTTGCTATCAAAGGAACGAGATAAGGTCCCTGCTATACCATAGGTCATTTATTTGCATTATATTTATGGATGACTTTGAAGTATATATTTGTAATTTAAATCCTAACATTAGTAATACCTGTCAGAAATGCAGACATGAGCTTCTGAAGTATTTTTTTATTCTTCTTAGTTTTATTCCTAACTATATACAACTGAGACAGGATTGGTATCTTAGGACTTTTTTTGTTCATATTTTTAGGGGCTTGAGGACTTCCTTTATGCATGTTTACACAGCACCTAATAGTTGCCCATGCCATCATGACTCCTGATTTCATTGCAGTATAAGTAATTATAATTTAAATTATTTTATCTGTTTACAAAACTGTATTATAATATAAAATAATTATAGTACTCAAAAACTAAGTATGGTCTTTATCCATTCTTTAGTCTAAGGAGTTGTATTTGATGTTGATGGCAGTTCTGCAGAGAAGAGAGTCCTAATTCAGGCAGATAAATTTGTAAAGTGGAAAAAACTCTTCAGAAGAAAAAAAGTAATTCAGTTAATTTGCTCCTACATTTTAAGGATTGGGCTACATTAAGCCTTTTCTTACTCAGCTGCCTTCTTAGTAGTGTTAGTCCTGCTGTTGGAAGAAATCATGGGAATACTCATGTAGAGTGTCTGCAACTTCCTCATCTCCATCTTGTCTAGACACCAGCAATCTCATAGTATATTCATGCCTCAAGAACATCTAGACTTCTCTTAAATGGAAACTCTGAATGAGGTAGGAGAACAGAGGGAATCTGTTTTCCCTTTCAAAGTTCCTTCTTTGCCAGTGGCTAAGTACAGTATTGTAATGAATACCAAATCAGTGTCATATTTCACAGCACGGTTCTCAAATTCATGTCACAGGGGAAAGCTGAGATAGTGTTATTTATTCCAATGTTATTGACTAAAAATACTACTTGAAATTATAAGAGATGAATAAAGTGATCTTGAAAAATCCCGTGGTATATATGTTATCCTACTGATGTTTTATTTTCAGTTTAAATGTACTTAGAAAGCTTTTTGGCAATTGCACAAGATACAACTTAAATTTCTGTGAGAGAGGCATGGAATCAGTCCATAATTTTTTTTGGCACTGTCTGCCCCACTACGTAATAAAGCCAGGCTACCTAACTTCTGTTTCAGACATCCTGGGATTTTTACACCCTTTTATTTCTTTAGTGGCATAGATGGAGGACAGCCTTGCTCTATCTTCCTCAGTTACTGAGGAGTCAGGTTATTTTTTGAAGTGGGGATTCTGGTATTAAATAATTTCAAATGAACATGGAAAATATCTAAATATGCTATTTTTTGCTTGGAAAAAGTTTCTTTCGTTCTTGTCAACTGTTGTTTAAGGGAGAGGTAAGAGTAGCAGATTAGACTGTTTACTCTAAGTTTTTCCAGAGAAAGAAATATATGTGTGAATGCAGAGAGGGAGCACTTCTTGGCTCTGTTTCTTTGTATTGCTGTTACAACTATAATGTAGTACTTGTATTTTATTTCTAAGAATCCTTTTCCTTGCTGCAGCTTTGGCTTGAGATGTGGGAACAAAACCTGCCTCCTCTGGAACAACCCGGACAAAATACTGCCTTAAATATTTGTGTTAAAGGATGTGGAGACAACCTCTGCATTCCAGGAGTATTAAAGCCAAATAGGGATGTCAGACTTCCCTTCATTAGGTGAAATTGGTGAACTGTAAATAATAATTGGTCAGTAGGTATAGCCAAAACCCCTGTAGAACAAAGCTGGACACTAGCCACATGGCATTTGCTATCTGCCTGACCTCACCTGTCCCCTGAACGGGAAAATGGGACATCTTGAGATTCCTCCTCACCACTTTCTGAGGCACTCATACCATACTCCATCTCAGGCATCTGCTGGCTCATTTTCCTGGGTGGATTGTTTTTCTGGCATATCCTACAAACTGCTGTTCATGCTATGGACACATCTGGCAGTACTGCTGGTGAGCCACTGTGGCTTGTGGGATGACGCTTGGAAGAGCTCTGCATTAATCTGTTGTGCCAAAGGAAGATGTTCTATTGCAGTTTTTCCATGACTCAGAAAAACAAAGAAACCTAAAAGGTCATATGGTGGTGCATGATTTGTTTTGTGGGTTCATTCAGTATTGCCATTGTACATTTAGCCCGACCACAGTGAGTCAACTGGGTTGGATTGACTCAAACAAAGTAGAGGGCTTGCACAACAGTAGGACTTCAGTCATTTGAAATTCCCTTGCTAATGCACATCAAAGAGACGAAATTATGAACAGAGCGCAGATTTTTTTATGTAGTGGGAGTGTTGTAGTACTTGCACATCTAAAATGAGTTTGAAGTGGAACGTGGGCATCTCAGTGTTTTTATGGAACTTGCCTAGGTGTTTTATTACCTTGAACTTCCATTAGATAGGCAAATAAACCTACCGTCAGGAAAGAATATAGAAATTGGCTTGAGCATGTAAGCTTTTCTTGTATTGACTTGGCTGGATCTACTTGGATTCATCAGATTCAAGTACATAAAGAGCAGAAAGTCGAAGTTGTAAGGTGCTGAAATTGCAGCTATCTGTCACATGGTGCTCTGGAGCCTGAAACCTGCTGCTTGAGTAATTACGTGACAGCTTCCCCTGCCTTGCAGGGTAACTTGTGTGCTTTGGCACCGCACATGGAAGAGCTAAGCTCCGGCACTATTCACCTCAAAAGATTTCCCGTGTCACTCGAGGCGGCTGCGGGGAGCAGCTCCCCCGTCCTGCCGTGACTGACCTCAAGCTTCCCCTCAGCACTGCTCTGAGCAATGCTCTGCAGCCGCTTGCCCACGAAGACCTCGACTTTCTGAGGAGAAGCTGGGTGCCGCTGCCTCGCCTGGCACAAACAGGTGGGTGAACGGCTCGGCCGCCCGGCAGCACTACCCCGAAGCCAGGGGTGGCCGCGGGGTAAGAGCCGCCCTAAGGCGGCGGTGCTGCCCTAGGCCGCCCTTGCCTGGCGGCGCAACGCCCGGAGCGGCGGGACGAGGCGCGGGGACGGAACGGCACCGCGGGGCTGCCGGTTCCCCCGGCCCGACTCGCAGGGACGCCCCGCGGGCGGACTACACCTCCCGGCGTGCCCCGCGGGCCGTCTCCGCGCGAGGCATGCCGGGAGCTCGGCAGCACCGCGGCCTCCATGATCTTCCCCTCCCGCCGGCGCGGCAGCGCCCGCTCGTCTCGCGGTGGGCGGGGCTTTCCCCTCAGCCGCGGCTCTGACTGACGTCCACAGCACCCTATCAGCGCCGGCTCTAGCGCGGCTGTAGCCAATGAGCGGCGCGAGGGGGCGGGCCCCGCCGCGGCCGGAGGTAGCGGTAGTGGCGGCAGCCGGAGCGCGGCCGTGGGAGGGTGTGGGCTCCGTGTCGAGGGGCGGTGAGGTCGCTCGGGAGTTGTGCGGGTCCGGAGGGGCCCGGGGGATCGGTCAGCGGCCCCGGGGGCCGCGGCGGCGACGGCATGGAGCAGGCAGCGCCTAAGAGGTAATGACCCTCCCCGGCGGCCCCTTCCCCGCCCGGGAGCGGTGGCATGGCCCGGGTGAGGCCTCGGTCCCGGGGTCTCTGCGGGGGCAGTGGGATAGGGACGGTGCTGAGCCTTGCTTAGCGACCGGAGGGCTCTGTCACGTGGGGAAGGGTCTCTTGTAGGGTGGATGCCGCGAAATACACTTTGTAGTGAATGCCCCGATGGAGACGAACCTTCGGGGACTGCTTGAGTTAAGAACATTCTTAATATGAAGTGAGGGAAACTTGGTCGCCGAGCAGAGTCCTCTCTGGCCTGTGGGGTCTCTCACTCGATAGTTCAGGTCTGTAGCAGGAGTACACGCGAACAGTTCTCTTTTCACATTGGAAAGTGTCCTTGTGCTCTGCTGCTGGAGGGATGGATGCCTGTGGGGGTGGGCGTTGCATAGTTGCAATTGCAAATCAGAGAGTGGGAAGAGTCAAACCCCAAGAATTTTCCCACAGTAGGTGTATTTTCTCAAATATATAGGCTGTCAGATCATATTAATTACTGTGCACGTTTTAAAAAATAATTTATCATTTGATTTCTTAGTGCATAAAATAATTTTGCTTTGTGTCAAGTTTAATCATATATTTCAATTTGAACAAACTTTTCTTGGATATAGCTGTACAATGCACAGACTGTAGTTGTGTAGTGTACAGAATGTAGTTACATGGTTTGCATATTTATTTACTGTCTTTGAGCTCTGATTTTACTTTTGCTTCCTGATAATGAAAAATCTAGGGACTACACAATACAAAAATTTGTGATAAGGATATTAGATCAGTTTCTACATTCATCTTTAAAACCTCTACATTCTCAATTTAGAACCTTTAAAATTCTTGAAAAGCAGCTTCCTGTAGGATGATGGGACTTGAGAAGAATGTAGTCTTGAACATCTGATGACTTCTTCTCCAATAACACATTAAGTGACAGTACCTATTGTGGAAAACTTTGAAAAATAATTAGTTTTGTCGTTGCTATCTGGGGTGGTTTTAGCAGGCAATGGAGTAAGGAGGGACAAGCCTATCCTGTACTTTCAGGCTGACAGTTCTGCATATCTCAAATGAAGGAAGTAGGAGAGGCATCAGCAAAAATTTAGGAGCAGAAATGTCTGAGGTGTAATCAGTGTCACCACCAGCAGTGGAGACCTTGGGATATGGTGGTATCACAGGACTGAAAATCAAGCAGTGAAGTTAGCATAACCTGCCAGATGTTTCAGGGAAGATGTGACATTTGCTGTACGTTTATTGCCTGTCTGGAGGTGTTTGTCTGGCCTAACTGAAACTAAGAGGTGTTTAAATCTTTGGATTAGGTCAGAAAGAACTAGATGTGGGAATGTCTGAACTCTGGCTGTTTTTATATTCCACATATTTTTTGAAGCTTATTTCTGGAAATTTGTGATGAGAACTCAGATTTGTTTCTTTAGTGGAAGGGAAAATTTGAACTCAGTTTTTCTTAAGATATTAACTCAGGTTATTTCTTACGATTTGAAGCAAATTTTTCATGGCTGTGCATAATATCTCCTTTATTGATAGTTTTGTCCAGTTTCCCGATTGTTGCTATTCTCAATTATTCTAGGCCACCCCTTTTTTCTGCAAGTCCAGAAGAAGCGCAGGCTATTTTTTGAGGGCTGAATTTTTGATGATGTCTTTGGATGCAGTAGTGGTTTGAAATAGACCACTTAGTTTACTTGGCAAAACAAATGTGAACACCAGAATTCTTTACGTTGGTACCTGTTGTCCACAGGAGCAGTTACTGAGAGGTCTCTATTGGCAACAGATCTGTGGTGTAGCAAGAATTTCATCTGTTCACTAAAAAGCTGCATGGATGTCCTAGAATTCCAGTGTTGCCTTAGAAATATAGGGCACTTTTAGCTCCAGTTCCTTGTAGAGAAGCACACAATGCCTATTGTATAAACCTGTTATACAACCCTTCAGAAAGTAGCAGTGATGATGTCCAAGTGACATTCTAGGCCATTGTGGCTTTTCAATGGAGGTGCTGTCAAAATAATTGACTTTTTTTCTTTGGCTAATGTACTGCAACAGTAACACGAGACTTTTAAGGGAGAGTCCTTTTCATAACATTTTTTACTTTAAAAATAATTTAGAATAGATGTTCTGATTTTATGCTGAGCAAGTTGTGCAGTAGTTGCCACAGTGTTTTCTTGCATCTGAATCTCTAACTGTACTTTAGATGTGCTTTATGGTTTTTTCTCTCACTAGAAAGGAGATTCACTCTTGAAATAGTTACAAAATTTGCCTCTTAGTGTTGTAATTTCCCTTTGTTGTTATTGTTGTGTTTTTCTGTATCCTTGGCAAGCTCACATGTGACGATACAGGTTGCATAGGAGGGAAAAACACAATCGTACTTGAGAAAATTCTGTCAATAACTTAGTTTTTAGTCTTGCCCATCTCCTGCATGTTCCTGCCAAATGAAAGGCCACTTAACAAGCATGGGAAGTGTAATGAAGATTTTCCAGTCCTTTCTTTAAACTTGCGTTTAATGTTCACTGAGAAACACAACTTTTCAGGTTTTGTGGGAAGATGAAGAACTTGTTCTTAGGATATGAACTGTTTGTGAAAAAAAGTGTGTTTCTTAATGCTTGTGTCAATGGACATGTTGGCACTTGTTGAGTTTCTCCTGAAAATGGGGGGACAAAAATGTTTGGGCTTTATTGGTAGAATGCTAAATGTAAGTACACAGTACAATGGTGTAAAGTGTCTTAATCTTGCTTCTACTTGTGCAAGTGCTGTGAAGCAGAATAAATGTCTCGAGGCTTCCACCTGCCATCTCTACTTCAGATGACTGCAGTGATTTCTCCTACTACTTTCTCTTTTAATATATCAGTATAATTCATTCCAGCCATTCTTTTTAAATGTTTCAATGTGCTAGTTCTTCTGCACAATAAATCACATATCTTCATGTTTCTTGGAGTGGCTGTCCAGTTTTTTGTAACTCATGACAGTAATTGATGGCTTTCTATTATTCATTCCAGCTTTATTTTTATTTTTGAACTTTCAGGGGTATTTTATACCTACCTCTGTAGCACTTCATCAATTTGTTTTGTGAAATCTATGTATAATGACTGTAGGATACTACAGTCGTACTTTTTTTTTTTTTTTTTTCCCATTTTTTGGGAGGAAGTCTCTTGCTCTTTCATGTTGCAGTTCAAATTTTCCTGATCTTTATGCTGGGATTAGGTGCTTCTTAGGTTTTCTTGGTTTTCCTTTTCTAGAATTTTGTTGATACACTCAATGGCAAAGAAGATTCTGGTCAAACTAGGAATTATTTTTCTTAAGAGACTAGATGTTATGTGGAAAGTCAAACCTTCTTGGAACAAGAAAATCCTTTTGACAGGTCTTTCCCAGAAGTATGATTTAGTTAGTCCTTCTGGTTTAAGGAACGTATTCCCTTCTGGAAGACCTCTAAAATAGCTCATAATCACTCCCTGATAGTTTAGATTCTAGAGAAAAAAAATAACCCGCAGTGACTTTCTACCCAGGTTTTATATTGAACTTCTCTGCATGTCCTTTGGACTTTCTCGTATATGCTGATATTTGTATATATATATGTATACACACACACATATGGCACTTGTATCCTTTGGCCAGAGTAAAGCAGTGCCTGGATTTACTGATTTATTTCTTCTGTTTCAAATGCCTGTTATGGAAGTAGAAGATGAATGAGGGAGGGAGGAATGAGACACATTCTGTCTTTGTCTCCTATTGTTCTTGTGCCCGTTGTCTCTTCATTTTCACCTTGACCCTTCTCCCCCGCCATTAAAAGCTGATGCTGAAGTTTTAGGTGTGTTTCTCTGTCCCAAGATTGTTGCTTGCTTTTAACCAACAAGATCCTATTTCTAGTCTCTTCTTGTATTCTGCTTAGTGCTTTGCAGCCAGTTCCACCAGCCGCCAGCTTCTTCCTTGTTTCTCATGGAGTTTTCATAAATGCTTTCTTAACTGCAGTCCTTCAAGGTATATCGCGTGATGTTCTGTAGTTCAAGAGCTGAATATTTTATTTAAACATCTAGAAATAGAAATCATTAGAATGTCTGAGTCATGAGGATTTTTCTATGGTTCAAAGAACTGTGGTGGTGATATTATCACTTGAACACCAAACCCAGCATCTGTACTGTTACAGTGTTTGTGAAGGAGTGCTTTGAGCAGGGTAGTTTGTGATGATGTTCCTGAGGCTGATGTACCTTTCTTACTGGAAATAGGTTTTGAATTAAGCCACCTTAGTGTTAAGTGTGATGTGGTCTCATAACATGTTTATCGGTATTGGATAACATGAAAATAATTTTAAAACTACAGAATGCTTATTTCTTTGATCTTCTGGTTGCTTCTCAAGTACTCCAGATAATCTGTTATTTGACAATGACATTGGTTTTGATCAGTTTATGACTGTGAGTGATTGTTTCACTAACTCTTCTCAAGCACTCACTATGCCTTGGCATTAATGGTGCTGTTGCAACACTTTTGGTTTGGATTTTTTTTTTCCCCTTTCTCATTTTAGCAGGCATTACTCTTTGGATGAGCAGGTGGAACTGTTCTCTTTGTGGGGATCTCCAGTCAGGGGTACTGTATGCTTTCCCTTTTCTGGCTGTTACTATAAAGTTCAGTCCCTCTGCTTTTCTATTTAGTACATCTTTTGTTATGCAGCTCTTTGAGACACTCAGCTAAAGGTTATGCTTTTATTTTTCAGGACTCTGCTTGTATTATAAACATACTGTGCTTGGGGTTTTTTGGTGGCAAGAAGGGAATGATGGCAGCAACTTGCTTTTGAATGCTACCTTTAACGCTGCATATAATCTGTTCAGAGAGGAAAAGAATTTGGAACAAGAAACAAAATGAATGATTTATTACTTTAATACCTACCTGCAAAATATTTTTTCCTCTTTGATTTGTGTCAACATATGCTTGTTCAGTAATGAAATATGTGCTTCTCTGCAAGGTGTAAGTTCTTTCTTTCTGTTAAGTAATGTCTAGCCAGCAGAGAGAGTGAAAAAGAAAACAGCGTTTTGTTCTTGTAGGCCAGTTTTGCAGATTTGTTTTCATTTGAGTTTTTTTGCTGTTTTTCTCCATGTTTGTGCATTGTGCCCTTCCTTTGCTGTGAAGATTTTTATTTTCCCTAAACACACAGACTTCCCAGCTTTTTGTTTGCTGTAGCAAAGTGCATGGTCTCTATTGTAGTTAATGCACCTTTCCTTGCTGATTGTAGATGCTTTTTGTATTCTTGTAATTGCTGCATCTGTGAAATAATTCTTTGGTGTATAAATGTGTGCACTCTTGTGCTTTTTCCTTGCCTTGTTTCCCTTGTTTAGCACCAATCCGTGTAACTTGTGTGCTTTTATGATTACTTTAAATTCTTTGCTTTTACTTAGATGGTTGGCAATTAAAATCTGTTTTGACTCATGACTTCCCTCATTGGTCAGTCACCTTAATTTTTAATAATTTTGTATATCACAGAATTGCAGCTTCTAATATGAAGGGTTTTTTTTTCAGATCACTGTTCTTCTACTACTGAGATTTGTCAGTCTTTTCTGTCCATGCCTTCCTTCCTTCCTCTATTTTGTATTTGTTTCTAGAAAGTGATGTGAGATAACTTACTTTCCATAAGTTCTCAATGATCTGTTGTTATTCAAAGTTTCCTTTTTCCCCCCCTTTTTCCTCCTCCTGCATATGGAATACATTGTCTATATTTAACATACAGCACCAGCTATTCTTCAGCTCATCTTCTACTTTATTAGTACCGTTGGCTGTCATGTAGAGTCAGCTTGTTACTTCAGTCTTGCAGCAAAATTCCCTATAACTTTATGGTGAAGGATTTACATGTTGCAGCCACCTGTCCCTGCTGCAATGTGTGTGTGGTTGTATTTTCCTGTGCTGTGTTCTGTGTTAGCTCTAGTGCAAGCTTGCAGCCAAGTTGTGTTTTGAGATTTGCCAGAAGTCTGGGGGCCTGGATAGCTGGGAATGCTAGAGACCAGGGAAAGGCTAGGACTGCCTGTAAAGGACAACAAATGATGGTAAAAGGAGCTTGAAAGTGCTGAAAGAAATCATAGGGTGTTATTGAGTGATTTGAGACTGTGTGAGAGAGAACTATGGGCAAAATATGGTGTTATGTGAGGAGAGATTTTGTTGCATCCTGCCCCTGTGTGCATTTATGAAGATGCAAGAGAAGCTGCCCCAACAGCTTTTGTATTCAGTATTCAGCTTTTGGAATTTCGGTCGTCTGCTGCTACCTGGGAAGTGCTACCATATGCTCCCAGAATCATCTTGACTTCAGAATTCTGCATTTAATGATGTCATTCACTGGCTGATGAGGGGTACAGTTTAGAAACTGAGTACTTCATGTGGGTGAAGGATTGGTTTATAAATAGAGAACAGCGTGGCAACTCCTAATTAGTAAGGGACATATGTTGGTATGCTGACTGTTTTTCAAAGGAAGGTAAACTTTCCTGTATTCTTTGTCTGTTTCTACTTAGCAAAGGAAGTGATTTGAAGAGTGAATTGGTCCCATGCTGCTTTGAATTGAGCAAACATCAATGAGAAAGTGATAATGACAAAAATTGTCATAACTTTATTCATCTTATATGATAGTTGGTTAAAATTTTGTTGCTGCACTTTAAGTATTTTCATTGGAATATATTTTTCTTTGTAATAATTTATGCTGTCTGCTTGCTTGTGTGAAAATTTGCTTGAGTTCTTTGTCCCCCCAACAAATAAATAACTTTTGTCTTTCTTTTAGCAAACTGAAAAAGCTAAGTGAAGATAGTTTAACTAAGCAGCCTGAAGAAGTCTTTGATGTTCTGGAGAAGCTTGGTGAAGGGTAAGTACAGCTATTTACAGAGGCATAGAATCAGAGGGAAACCATACATAAAGCATATGTTGGAATATTAAGTTACAGAGAGAGTGACTGTAAATGTCCTAAGGAATGTTTCTATAGACAAGTTTTACTACTAAAGCAAATGCATGTATCAGTAGATTTCCACACTTTCCCTTTTATGTTTATGCATTTTTGATGCCTGTTGTTTGTTGACACAGCAAATGTACTTGCACCTGTAGTGGAATTAGAAACTCTAAATCTTGAAAAAGATTTCTTTAGTCTTGACAAAGCATTCTTCAGTCTTTCCTGAGGTCCTGGTAGAACTGATCTTTTTACAGCCTGAAAAACACTCAAACTTCTGCATGAGCATATGACTTCTGTGACTTTTTATGCACGATGGAAATCAGGAGCAGTTTGTCTTGTTTTTTAAAAAAATTGTCTCTTTTTTTTAGGTCTTATGGTAGCGTGTTTAAAGCAATACACAAAGAATCTGGACAAGTTGTAGCAATTAAACAGGTCCCTGTGGAATCAGATCTTCAAGAAATAATTAAAGAAATCTCTATAATGCAACAATGTGACAGGTAGGTATGACATTTCTATTCTCTTTGTAAGAGTCTGTATGAACATGTATTTGTACTTGTGAAAATAGCTGAAATATAAACAGCTGTAAACTTTTTAATGAAAAGCAAATTGTCCAACATAGACTTTTTAATTAAGGGAACCACTTCATGGACCTCCTTCTCTCCTTGGTTTGGATTGAAGGAAGTACAAATAGTTTATATAACAAAAAGTGTTGTAAAAATAAATACTGGCCTCTGTTAGAATTCTCCGTGCTTGCTTCACTTTAATTACATTGTTAAGGCCAAGGGTTACTGTTTCCTTTAAATGTCTTAGGCTTTGTGAAATTCTGAGTTAGCTGTTTCAGAAGATTGATTGTTTCTAGCAGAAGATGAATGGCTAGCAGTTAACTTACAGAGCAGTATTCTGTCTTGGCTGCCTTTTTCGTGCAGGAGCATACTTTTTAAAAAGTGAACAATCTTGTAAAAATACTGGTGGATTGTTACCTTACACTTGTTCACAAATCTTATAATTGCAGGTCTCTTAGAAATGGAAGCCTGGATGCAAAAATTACTTTGCATTTTCTGTTGTCTATGGAGTTTTGGGCTGCAACTTTGAAATCAGATTTTATTAGTGTCTGTTTTTAAGCAAATATGAACAGTATTTGAGACTGTACAGCAGTTGATGCATTGAAAAGATCATCCTGTCCTGATTGATAATAACACCCAGTTGTTGATGGGAATACTGACATAATATAAATCTGGCAGGAGATGGTCACAAAAATCTGTGGATTTTCTTTAGAAGTAATACAGCCTTCCTCACTTCATGAATTTATAAGGAGCAAGATGAGTGTGTCGTGCTTGTAAATGGTAGACATTTGGACTGGTTAGGACCTTTCTTTCTGAAAAGGCAAATTCATTTAATGCTAACAGTTGCTCTTAAATGAAATAGATTTTTGATAGTATTGACCTGGTTTTGTTTAAAGATAGTATCATGTTGCAGGAGGCAACCATAGACCCTCTCTCATTCTAATATCAGTTGTCTATATTAAGCATGTTGCTGCCAGAAATGCTGATCCTAAAATGCAGTTCCTTGCTCCAAAACAAGATGGTGTTTGATTCTACCCCATAATGTAGGTGTTCTGATGAGAAACCAGTCTGAAATCTCAGACTCTCACTTCCTGACTTTATGGGAGACAGATGACAATCAATCTAGTTTAAGTTCCTCCAAAAAAACTCCGCCCCAAACCTTCAGTCTTTTATTTCCATAAATACACCCTCTAATAACTTCTGAAGGATAATCCTTTCTATGTTTACCACATCTGTTTTTGCCTTTCTTTTGCAAGTGACTCCAGGGAAGCATTATGTCAAGTGACAAGCTTGAGTAGTAAATGAGTAGCAAAGCAGTGTGTTCTGTTTGTGACAGTACTATACCTGACACTGCACATGAGATGCTTTAGTATGAAAATGCATTTGCAAATCCAGAAGGCTTCAAACCAGCACTAGGTTCTCTTTAATATGAAAGTCTAGCTCTGTGCTTGAAATAAGTTCATTCTTGCAGAACTGGGAAAACATGGGTGAGTTTCTATATTATTTTGTTTTGGAGAGAAGAAAACAAGACAGTCTTTTTAAGAAGAGAAACGTTCAAGAGTGGGCTTAGAGGAGGGAAGAGCAAAGCTTTTTATCAGATGATTAAAACCATGTCTGTATTTGAGGGTTGCTGAAAACTTATATACATAGTACTGACTTTATTATTTTATTTAGTAATCAGAATTTGTTCCAAGAAGGCATTGATTAAGTTAATTACAGGTTTAAAAGTGTATTTGGTTGCACTTGCTCTTAGCTGTGTCAAACTGTAGCTCTTAACAACAGGTGTGCTGGTGATTTTTTTTTTCCTTCTACTAAGAATTTATCTATTTATTTAACTTTTTTTCCATCTAGTCCTTATGTTGTCAAGTACTATGGCAGCTACTTTAAGAATACAGATCTGTGGATTGTTATGGAATATTGTGGAGCTGGCTCTGTTTCAGACATAATTAGACTGCGTAATAAAACGGTGAGTTTGTTGGTTTTTTTTTTAATATGTATAGCACTTCTTAAAATCAACTTGTGCATTAAGATTCGAAAGCAGAATAAAAGCTGGAGTTACAAGACAAGATCATGGCTGATACCTAGGGGCCTATCTGTGTCTTAGTTCCCAGGAAACAAGCTCGTGCAGTTGCTGAATGTCTTTGTGCATTCCTCTGTGGAGTGATCACCAGCAGAAGCAAATGCATTTTGAAATACAAAAATCTTGGGAATTTCTTAAATTACTGCTTTGTAGAAGGCAAAACTGTGGCTTCTTTTCTCTACCCCTTCTACCTTACAGCCGCTTAGTAGTTGCACGGTTTAGAAACAGGTGTAAAATTGTCTCGCTGTCACTCGGTAATTAGGGAGCGTGAGATGTAACTGGCATTACTCAAGGAATGAGAGGGGGAAGAGATGCCAACTAAGGAATATGAGAGGGAACCAAAATGAGGGTTGTATGGAAGTGTCTTAATGGACTTATAACAGCAGTAATATAGAGGAGGCCTGAAGGAAGCAGGTTTTGTTAGTTCTAATTAAGAAACAGCTTCTCAGAAAGTGTTTCATTGTAGGTGTCAAACAGCCTTGAATTCCGTTGAGTCCGTTGTTTTCAGTAATGGGCTGTAACATGAGATATTCTTGTTATCAGCAAGTACTCCAAGGTACTAATTGCTGGGCTTCACATTTTGTAAACACTCCCTGAAATGTTCCTTACACCTAACTTAGGAGCAGAGAGGGAGAGTAAAGGAGAGAAAAGCAATGTTTAGGCCCAGAAAATAAGACATAAAGGAAAATGGAATCAGGTTTATTAGGCAGTAGAGGTGATGTCGAGACTAAAGGAAGCCCCTTCGGAAAAGGTGGCTTGTATCAGGGCTGCTGTAATGTTGAAGTGATGATGTCTGGGGAAAAGCCAAAACCGATGTGAGATTGCAGAACTCCAGCAATCTTCAAAATTGGTGTTCTTGTTATTGCATATTATCCAAGGATCAGTAGCTCCAGTAGGAAATGGCACAAGCTAGTCCAGAATTTAAAAAACTAAAACAAACCATAACCCATTTGAAACAGAATTTAGAAAAAAAAGGAGCAAACTTGTTTGTGCATTGATAGAAAACGTTTGAATTTTCATTTTAAAAAAAGTGTGTATATGAATGTGTGTGTACTTACATAAAATCAGGCTATCTAGTTTTTCTTACATCTGTTGTAGGATATTGGCATAGTAAATGTATTAAAGATTTGACAAGAAGGGATATTGGAGTCTTGGAGCAAGTGCATACTGATGATCAGACAAACTACCTCTTCTACTGCTGTTTGTGTTTAAGGTCGATGTGATTAAATAGCATGAATTCGGTTTTAAGAAACAGAATAATCATCACTAAATACATTGATACCGATGATAAAGCTTTTGTAAAGGTAAATCATGGAGTGCATGGCTCGTAGAGTTCTGTAAAGGAGTTGGTAAGGACACAATGCTGGCTGATGTAAAGTTGGCTGGATGTACTGAAATGTTTATGGGCAGACTTCCACACCAGAGGCTCTTCAAGCAAATACAGTTGTAATCTGGAGTAAATTGGAAATTCTGTCGCAGCTGGGTAATTGTTTTAAATATAAAAAAGAGGGGCCTTTGGCCTACTACATGGGGTCTATGCTATCCTGTTTCAGAAAGAGGGTAGAAATACTGGTGAGAGAATGCCAGTTTCCACCACTAATAATAAAATCAAAGACTTGAAAGGTTTTGTGGTACTGAGAAAATAAACACAACTAAATGTCAAGAAATACGTTTGGCTTGGTGACGAAGGCAAAGTCTTTATATTCAAGGTTCATGTGCACTTCAGCTTAACTTTTAGAAATAGTTGAATAAGGAAAATAGTTGCCAGAGATTAGTGTTACCAAGAATACAGCAGAACTATGGAAGTTAAGGTAACAAGGGTGATCAGAAGTGAAGACTGCTTCTCTAGAAGCAGATACCAGAAGCATTTGGATATTTCTGTGATGAGAAGAAGTACCTGGAGGAAGAGACATGGTGAAAGGTTTTGAAAACCATGTGTAGCACCAAGAAAGTAAGATATGGGTATCTTGCTGTTTATTACAAAACAAGAGATCACTTGTGACAATAGATGCAAAACAAAAATTTTTTCTTTGCTCATGATAATGAGGGTCACTGTATGGTTCTAGAAGTTCTTGTAGATGCTGAGAGTTGATTTTCAAAAGGCAACTAAATCAGACCAGGGAAAAACAACTGTAACTGCACTCAAATGTGTAATGACTGGGGCAGGAAGTCCATGTGCTTCAGATCTCTGGGAGGGTGAGGCAGATAACTATCACAGTTTACTTACGTTCAGGCAGGCTACCAGACTGGACAGAATTTTCATTCTGTTGTAGAATAGGGAGTGTTCTAGTGCCTATAACAAAAAAATAAGCAAAGCAAACTTCTCCATTTCTCTCTTGCTATGTCTCTGTCTTGCAAGTTTTGGGAGATTTAGGCAGAGGTTCTGGACTTGTTTGAATTCTCTTGCTCTTTGGGGAACAGTGGCCTGATCACTCAGAGTGTGTGTGATGGGAATCTTGTGACTGTTACTGGAATGAGGCTGCTTAAAGTACTTGAGCATTCTGTTTATGACCTTACATGTTATTTATTTATTTATTGATTCATTCATTAAATGGAAATAAGAAATGATTTTGTAATTAGAAAATAAATATCTTCACTTGCAGACAAGGAGAGAATTGTTTCTTATTTTGTCATAATATTTACTGAATATAGAGTTATGTAATCTGTAACTTTCCTAAATTGCCAAATGAAGACTGTGGCTGGACCAAGGAAAAGTTTATTTCCTGCTTCTTCCTATTTAAGGAAAAGAAATTAAGAAAGTTGAAGCAAGGACCCTTTAGTGCAGTGGCTATTAGGATTATCATTTGGACATGATCTTAAAGGACTCTTCCAACCAAAATAATTCTATGATCATTATTAAGTCATAGGAAAAGGTGAATTTCTCCTCCTGTTTGGGGAGGAAACATTAATATGTTTTTGCTCTTGTTGCTTGTCTCTAAAACTAAGAATTTATGGACCATCTTTTTCTGTTTTTGTGGTTTCCCTACTTCTTCAAAAATTGTCTGTCTTGAAAGTGAACAGCACTGGGCTTTGTTCCACTGTTCTAGTGGACCAAAACCAAGGGAAACAGAATCCAAAGTTCGGGCAATTTTTAGTAACTATTCGGAGCCTATTCATATGGAGAAGTTGGCAGCTTGGCAAGAGCAGGTTCTAAGAGGCCTGAGCCACTAATTTGAAGTTAAATGGACCCCTACGATTCTGCCTGGAGTATTCCAGTGTGCCAGGCAGATCAGCAGCACTTCAGCAAATTCGTGGTGCTTGTTAGCTCATCTTGGGTGTGGTATTCATCCCTCCTGGGCAGCAAAGCTTAGATCTAGTTTTGTCTTCTTTTCTTAGAGACTGGTTTGGGAGGTACATGAATCTTACACATTTGAACTGTGGGTTGCTGCCAGGAAGGGCAGTGCAGCTGCTGTCCTCCAACCTGACTGATGTGTTCCTCCTGCCTTTTCCATGCCTCAGATGCAGTGATTGTCTGTGGCTGCAGGGTGATCTTTGATAATGATATGATATGGTGGGGGAACTTCCTCTCTGTTCTGTCCTCCCCACCCCCTCATGAGCTAACTCTGGACTCATTGTGGCAGCACAGTGGCGTGATCTGATGCAAGGAATGAGCCGTGTGGAAAGGGAAGGAAGAGAATGTACGAGACTGACTTTCAGTGTCAATAGAATTAGATAATTAGAGTGTGAAGCAACACTCTAAGTCTTACTGGCTGCTTTTAACATAAGGGAGAATATTCACACACAACCAACCTTGTCTCTCTAATGATAATTAAGGATGCATTTGCTCATCCACTGATCGTGATTAACTGAGTCATTCTAATCCTGACTCTTTGAAGATCAAATTCAATTGGCTGAAACATATCAGGTAGTGGCTGTGTTGTAGGATTATCAGACCACCCTGTCTTATTTGGGTCAGTAATGTAAATAACAAGTGTAGGAATGGATAGCTGCACAGATACTGTGTAATTGGGCCCACACATTGTGCATTTTGTATCTGAAATTACTTCCTTTACATGACAGTTCATCAGTTACATATATAATGCCTCATGTACTCTTAATGATTAGCTTCTGCCATGCTTTCTTAGCTAATTACTTTTTTCCATGTGTTTAAGCTCCACTAATTCAAGTGAATAGTGTATCCAAATCTCTGGATGCTGTATTTAAATGTCTTACTGGATTTGCTTTCTTTGTGTTACCATGGGGATCCAGGGTAGATCTTTTGTTATCTGGGCTAAAGGCATTTTGCTCATAAAGATGTTGTTTTGCAGTTTTAAGCAGTCATATTTCTCAGTAATTTCACAGTTAAAATAGTTCCAATTTGTAGGCATTTGCTTCACTAAAGTACATGTGATTACTAGCTATCTAGGGCCTAGTACCTCTTATATTTTTAAAATAGTGTCTATTGCAGTATAACTTCCTCAGTTGAGCCCACATGGCTTAATTAACATCCAGATGGTCCATACACAAAGATTGAAATTCCTTCTGCACTGGCTTATCTGATCCTGGTGACCATGGACAAGTCCATCCTGGTTATGCTGCTGACCGTGTTTTCTGTCAGTGGGCCTTGACTCAAATGGGCTAATCAACGGTGTTACTATTCAGAGATTGATCTTTAGTCCAACTTTCTTAAATTACTCTTCTCTACAGCCAGTTGAGGAAAAGGAAGACAGAACTTGATCACAAATGTCCTGGTTGCTTTATTCTGTGTTTAGCCTTACAAAGCAGGGTAGCTTATACTAGCTTCTGTAATGCAATGCTGAGATTTCAGTGCTCGTCTAGTAAAATCCTTATTTTGGCTCTGAATAATTGACTGTTACATAAATGCTGGGAATTATTTTTCCTTTGTTCTTTAGGTTAGCATTGTAAGTTCCTTAAAAAATGGTTTGTACTGTCTGACTCTCAAAATGATAGACCTTTCTTTCAGCCTTGCATTAAACTGTATTCGTCTGCTTGGAAATTTGCTCATGAAAATGACTTGTTTTGCCTGAGCTGAAAAATCTTTGTATGCCAGAAATAAGATGTGAGTTGTGTTGACTAATTTTCGTGAAAGAAAAGGAAGTTCGAGCTACATTGGTATTCATCCATTTCCAAAATAATTATGTATGTATTACATACAAATACAGTTGACCAATAGCATTCAGAAATGAGAAAGTTTCAAAACAAAGATTGATCATGCAGCATCCTCTGGTAAATGTGCTTTGGGATACACTAACTGTCCTCTCTTCCCCCTTTTTCTACAGTGTTAGCAGATCACACTCAGTGAGGAATAATGTGTTATTAAATTATACATCTTCTGAAGTCCAGTGTTTATTTGTAAAATACTATAACAATTGCTCTGAATACAGAATTATTTCTCCCCAGACTTTATCTGACCTTCCTGTTTCCATTGAAAGAAATACTGTTGTTGTGCCATGAACATCTACAAGTCAGTTCTAAGAAGAATTTGATTCCTGGATGATTTCTGTTGTTTCCTACAGGTGCATAGAATGTTGGAGTTCATTTTGTGGGCAGTCTTAAAACTAGCCATGTAATATTAAAATGCTCAGAATCATATAATTCACTTTCTGTTTAAAAAGTGTACTTCTTGGAAGAAAGCTTACAAAATACTACTTCAGTTCTAATGGCTGTATTTGCTGGGTTTCACAATATTTATATTTGCTACTGATCTCTTTGCAGTCAGGTCACTGCTAAAAGATGAGAGAGACTATAATATGTTGTGGAGGAGATAGAATTTTCACATTTTTTTCTGATCTGAACAAACTGGCTAGTTGCACAGTCAACGAATCTCCTTTGCCTCCTCATCCATGTTTCAGAAAACAAATCTGTCGAACATTTGGGAGAATAGAAGAACTTACATCTGTGGTTTGAAGTCAGTTACTAATTTTTCAAACCAAGCTGCTAATGATTTTTCAAATAAAAGATTATTAGTTACTCAATGCAAGCAGCAGCTTTTTTTCCCTCTTGTAAATAATTTTCAGTTAATGCCAGTTTTAATTTGCTCAAAGAATAAAATGACCATGTAAACGTAGAATATGAAGAAATTTATAATAAAATCTTTCAATAAAAGCTAATGGTTTAAATGAATATTTGATCAGGTCACTCATCTGCTGGTACCCCATATGCAGCTTGCATTGCAAAACACATAAAATCTTATTCCTATTGTAATAAGGGGTGGAAGTTTAACCTTATTGCTTCCCCACACTGCTCTTTCCCTTCAAAAGAGCCCCATCATTGTTTGCCTTGGAGAGACAGAAATATTGGCTGAATTTTTAATGTATTTCCAGTTTGAGTCAACCTCTCTGCCTATAAAGTTATAATCTGGGCAATAAAATTTATCTCCATTCAGGGAGTTAAGCCCAAGTTTTGTTACTGACTTCCACGTATATTTTATTTTTCAATTAGAGAATCTTTAAAGTTTAGATGGGTTTATTGCTATATATTATTGTGATGAGGAAGTGGAGGAAATGTAGAAAAACTGCGGTAAAATAAAGTCTACTGTTTTGAATTTGGATGTTTATTTTAGAGGTGGTAAGGAAAGAGGTGAACAGCGTGCCACTGATTTGGAAGAAGTGATAATTTTAATTTGAAAGGGACCTCTGGAAGTCTGCTAGGTGAATATATTTTTCCAAGGAAGGAAGTCCAGTTAGTGTTGAGGACCTTGTTCAGATCAGTTTTAACAATCTGAAAAGCAGGAGACTTAACAGTCCCTTTATTCAGCCCAATGAACTTTTATTTCTTGTTGTATGCTCAGTGAGGATTGTTTTGGTTTGTTCTAGCCCCTCTAGTCCAGTTCTAACTGGACTCTCCAATTTGTCAGCCTTTCTTTTATAGCAGCCTGGAACTGGGCACTGTGTTCCAGATTTGGCTTCACAAGTGCTAAATAGAGGGGAATATTTTCTTGACCTGACTGTGCTTTCCTAATGAAGGCCAGTCTATGGTTAGGGTGTGTTGCTTATGTTGCTGACTGATGTTCAGATTGTCTTCTGGAGCCACCTAGAACCTTTCCTGCAGGAATGTTCCCTGCACATTGATTCTCAGTCCATACTGGTCATGGCATGGGATTCTTCTCTCCTAGTGTGGGACTCTGTTGTTGTTGAACTACTGTATTTGTTGTCAAGCTAATTCTTCCAGCTTGTTGAGATCCCTCTACATGGCAGCCCTGTCCTTTCTTTTAGTGTACTGACTGTTTCCACCCTGTTTCACCCACAGACCATGATGGGGTGTGTTCTTGCTCATTGTTCAGGTTGTTGATCAAGATACTGGGAGTATTCACCCTATGATCAGTCTCTCAGAACATTGCTTATAGCTGGCTCTTGGTTACATTTTGAACCATTGCTAGGCCTGGCAGTCCAGCTGGTTGTTCTTCTGCATCTTTTCCATGATTCCCCAGATTTAGTTAAAAACTTATGTTGGAGACTACCAACAGCCTTTGTAAAGTCAAATGGAATTACATTATCAGCTTTCTCTTCATCCTCATAATAAAGTGACCAGGTTAATTTAGCATGATTTCCTTCTGGTCAACTTATGCTGAGTTTCATGTACCCCAGGAAGGGGTTTGTCCTCTGAGCTGCCAGGGTGCATTGCTGACTCCCACTGAGCCTGCTGCTGACCAGCACACACAGATCCCTTCTGCAGGGCTGCTCTTGAGGCATTACGCTCCAAATTTTTGCTTTTCACTGCATTACTCCATCCCGGATGTAGAATCTGTCATTCAGGCCTGTTCTGTTTCATCCTGTTCATGATTGCCCAGTGCTCTATTCTGTCCAAATCCCTCTGCAAGGCTTTTTGTTCAAACAACATCTCCCACTTTGGTATCAGCGAATTGTACTAATGGTGCATTCAATTCCTGCATTCAGGTTACTGATAAAAGTAGTGGACAAAACTGGCCCTAGAATTGAGGGTACATCACTGGTGACAGGTCACCAGCCAGATGTAGCCCCATCCACTACAACCCTTTGAGGCCTGCCCTTCAACCTCTAGCTCACTGTGTATCCACTCATCTTGCAGAAGGGTGCCATGAGGAACACTGTCATAAGCCTTACTTAACTAAAAACTACTATCCACCACTTACTTTTCATTCACTGTGGGTGGTTGACCTTATTATAGAAAGGGATCAAATTAGGAGGACTTTTGTTTGTGAACGCGTCTTGACAGCGCCTGATGATTTCATTGTGCTTTCAAAGCCTTGCAGTAGTAACTAGTATGATGCTCTCCATTAGTTTTGTAGTTTTTGAGATTAGACTAACAGTTACATAGATTCCTGGGTCCTCTCATGCCCTTTTTGTAAATTGGAATAGCAGTGCCTAGCTTTCAATCAGCAGGGACCTCAGCCACTTATATTCCAAGAGCTAAAGCTAGTGATTTTACCTCCTTAGGAACACATACTTGCCTTTTGTTCAGACAGTTAACTAACTTACATATTCCTTAGTAGTGATATATTTTGGAATTTGTTTATTTTGGGGTGATATTCAATCGTCAAATATAGACAAAACAAATAGCTAAAACAAACTATCCGTGATTTATTCAAATGGGTGTGAAATGCACCATATTTTGTTATATGGAGTTGTAAATTATACTAATACAGAATCATTGAGTGGTTGATGTTGGAAAGGACCTCTGGAGGTCATCTGGCCCAACTAGCCTGCTAAAGAAAGACCATCTAGAGTTCGCTGCCCAGCGCCATTTCTGCATGGTTTCCAAGGAGGGAGACTCCACAACTTCCCTGGGTAAGCTGTTCCAGTGCTCTGTTCCTGTCACTGGGCACCGCTGAAAAGAGCCTGACTTCATCCCCTTTGCACCTTCCCTTCAGTTATTTGCATACATTAAAAAAATTCCCCATGAGCTTTATCTTCTCCAGGCTGAACAGTCCCAGCTTTCTCAGTCTCTTGTAAGGGGAGAGATGTTCCAATCCCTTGATCTTGTGGCCCTTTGTTAATTCTCTCTGCTATGTCCATGTCTCTTGGCAGACTGGATGTGGCACTTGGTGTCATGGTTTAGTTGAGGTGTTAAGGCATAGGTTGTACTAGATCTTGACAGTCTCTTCCAACTTAGTGATTCTGTGATGTGAAGAACTTTGTAATTTATGTGCTTTCACTGTTATGCACAGATGGTATGTGTTCTGCAAAAAGTTTAAATTGCACAAAAATAATGAAATTAATGATTCCGAAATATTTTTAAATCCTTTTTTGGTGGTGATTGCAGGGTAGTGTTCAATATCGCTGTGCATTATTTTCTGAGAAGGTAATTCTGTCTAGGAAAGGTGAGTGGACTTTCTTGGCTTCTTGAGTAAGGCTGGGTTTAATTCATTACATCCTTTTAAATATTACTAGATATTAAAGCCAAACGTTTTGTCTGAGTATTATTGTGCACATGGTTGGCCACGTTTAGCAGCAATATAAGCAGGAGTGATTTTAGTGACTGCATCATGTTATATAGATGATGATTATATGAAGCACAAGTGGATAAATCTAGGACGTCTGGAGCTGGGATTGATATGTCTTGGAACAGTGTAAATCTGTTCTTCCTTTTTTCCTGTGCTTCCCTGTTATTGCCATTCATGATAAACATGACTTGTGCTCTCTGCCTACTTCTTAGAGGTGACATTCACTTCTCTGGGCTTTTTTGACCACTTAGTGTATTTGGATGTGTAAATGCTTTGTTCTTCTGTAATATTTAGCCATGCTAGAGCTTTGCTTTGCTGAGGGTCCCCATATAGTCCATCAGGCTGCAGTACTCCAGAATTCTCTTCTGGTTTTCTGGATTCTCACTCCATAGCTTCTTTGCCAGCTTTGGGTTCCAGTGTTCTGTTCACTTCTCCTTTTGAGAGCTGGATTTTGCCATGCAGCTACAAAACCACTTCTCCATCTAGAGCTGATGATCCAAAGATCTCCATGTGGTTAATTTTTCAAGAACTAAAGCTAGAGGTTTACCTCCTTAGGAGCACAACATATTGAAGAGAGATCTCTGCCATGTCTGCTAAGCACCATATTTTATAATTCTTCTTTCTAGATGAAAGTAGGAAGAAAGTTGTGTGCTTATCTTGCTACATATTTGTCAGTGCTCAGGATTTTTTGTTGCATGTTCAGGATTTATCTGATGGAAGTCTTTGGAGATTCAGGACATTGTATTGTTTCTGAAATTGGGAGGATTTGGCAAAGCCTGGGCGAAAAGTGTTACACTCGGAATGCCTTAAACCTTTCAAGATACACTGTTTAGTAGCCTGAAATGTGAGTCTGCAAATAATCACAGTTTTAGTGATTCACCATAGAATTTTTAGATCACATAATGAGGATTGTCTCTTTCTCCAAATACTCTTTTGACCATACTTAAGTTTATCTTACAGTTGATTTAAAGTCCCTTCTTACTTGACTCCATATCATGTAGATGTTTTACTCCCATGGCACAATTCCAGGAAAGTTGCCTTATTTAAGCTGCGGATAACAGGGTTTTCAGTTCTTCTGGCATACGGTCCTTTGAAGCAGCATAGCAGTCAGCATGAAGTTGCACAAATAAAGGCTTTGAGCAGTATGCTGCTGAATAGAAACTCTGAAAGAGCTTAGAGATATATAGTGGGCAAGGAATGCATAATGCACAGCAGAGGCGGTAACTGCTTGCCTTGGAGCTAATATAAAACCATCAATTTCATTTTCTGCTTGCAGAGGAAAAGGTTTATAAAAGTCTCTGGAACTCTTGGGGTTTATCATTATTATCATTTATCAACACAAACTTTTTTGAAAGCAGTGCCAATTTGAGCAGCAGCTACTTTGCTTTGTCCTTCTTTACGCCATGAATTGAATTCAGGAACTGTTTCATTGGAAAAATAATTTGGCAGACAGGTTTGTTTTCAACTAAGATCTGTCGTACAGTTGTTCAGTGGAAGGCTGAGACACAGTGTGAATTACTGCTGTAGGTTGCAGGGAAAGTAGGCACTGGAGCTTGGGACTGCTGTTTAAATAAATGCATGTGCAACTGTGCCCTTGGGCTCCACACCTAGGTTTTATGAGACTAGATAGAAGCTGCAACAAGGAAGTGGTTCTGTTTGTTGAATAATTAAAACTTGTTGTGAACAGCTCGAGTACAGATAATCTTGCTGACTAATAATTTTTTTTTTCCTTTTTGTTGATTCATTCTTTTGGCTTAGAGTGATTGCAAGTGGGTTTTTGTTTCTTATGGGATTTTGATGGTGGTTGTTGGAGAGAGGTGTGGATGTCTCCCAACGCTTTCAGAACTGAAACTGGAAGGAATTGCTATTGCTTAATTTAATTTCTTTGTAGGATTGGAAAAGTAGAGGAAAGAGGGGGAAAATGCAACCCAGCATTGCAGTCAAATCAGAGTATTCATCTTCAGTTTTGCAGTTTCTTGCATTTCTGAGAATGTGTGTTTAGTTGTTATATTGAAGCATCAATGTACTCTAATTAACTGGCATTTCAGTTGTATGGATAGTTTCTTTGTATTTCCTTGAGCAATTGCATCACATGGAATGAATTATATGTGCATGTTTTTGGTTTTATTTGAGAACAAATGCTGATGAAAATCAGAGAAGTGTTTGCAATGGGGTCTGGTGCCTGAAGAAGAGACTCCTGCTGTTTCTCTGATAACACTTGTTCAGGAACTTATGTCTTCTTATTGAGTTGATCTAAAGTGATGAGGCTAAACCAGTGCTAACTGATGACTTACTCAAGAGTCTGTTGTTTATGAAGCAAATAAAAGAAAATATGTCTCAATTTTTTTTCACTATGTTGTATTTTCTTTAGTAATGAGATGTCTGTCAGCTTGTTGCCAGTTGACTTTCAATTTATTGTAGCATTTGTGATCTTATGTGACTCTGCAGTATACTAGATGTATCAGAAGCATTTTGGCCTGCCAAGTCTACACATTTTTTCTCTACAGTTGGCATTTAATACTTTATTTTTTATTCATTTTTTAGCTTTAAAACTGAAGTTTTTATGGTCTGCTAAAAAATAATGAAAGTCAAGCATAGTGCTCTTTATAACAAATAAAATTACCATGATTTAAATAAATCAAATATATGGACCTTATGTGCATACCTGAAAATGGGTTTATGTTTTCTTGCAGCTAACAGAGGATGAAATTGCAACTATTTTGAAATCTACTCTTAAAGGACTTGAATACTTGCACTTTATGAGAAAAATACATAGAGATATAAAAGCTGGAAATATCCTTCTTAACACCGAGGGACATGCAAAATTAGCTGATTTTGGTGTGGCTGGCCAGTTAACAGTAAGTAACTGTGGAAAGATGATTTAAAAATGGTATAGTGCTCCCAACCTTGTTCTTTCACCTTTGTCTTCTGCCTTGAATTCTATGTCTCAGCAATGTCACTGCCACTAGTGGTAGTGGCAGAACTAAGATTCTTTATCACAGTGAGTATTTAATGTAGTGCAGGGCTATTTAGCTTTTAGTTGTTTGTTTTTATAACCCAGTGTATCAAATGCCTGATGATCCCTTTAAATGTTAGTTTGAGATTTATGACTATTTTCACCTCTTTGGCCTCTGCAGTCTGATGGGCTGAATCTGTTTGGTTTTAATTGGAAGTCACTACCATTTGACCTTTAAATACAGAATTGATATAGAAATAATCTGAAAACAAGCATCTCTGGTTTAATTGCATAAATAATATAATTGCAGGATACAATGGCAAAACGTAATACTGTTATAGGAACTCCGTTTTGGATGGCTCCTGAAGTCATACAAGAGATTGGCTATAACTGTGTGGCAGACATCTGGTCCCTTGGTATAACTTCAATAGAAATGGCTGAAGGAAAGCCTCCATATGCTGATATCCACCCAATGAGGGTAAGTGTGTTAGTGGCGTTTTCTGTTTGTTATATTAAAAAAAAAACAAACAACCCTCAAACCCACAAAACATTCAAAACCCCCTAATACTGGAATCATAAAGCTGTATGTTTGTGAGACTTTAATACTAACAATTTTTACACTCTGTATTGCTTCCTCTTGACTCCAGTTTGCCTGTGTTTTAACACATTTCTATAAGGTTTCAGAATGCCTTTATCTCCACTTGAGAGGGAGCTACAGCAGGAAGCTTTTAATTTGCTTTGGGGTAATATATAGAATGTGTTTCACACTGTTCCTGCACTTGGAGACTTCCATCACCAAGAGTCTGTTTGCTTTGGAAAGGCAGTTTTGAAATAAAGGTGACCTAAAGAAGAGTTCAGAACTGTCCTATGGGAGCAGTGCTAATAATAATACATAATACATAAATAATAACAATAACATTAGTAACACCTGACGTCTTTTTAGTGACTCCTAAGGTCTCTTACTAAATTAGTTTACTTTTTGCAAAATAAAATGTAGATAGAATTAGTTGCTTTATGAAGAGTAGCCATTACAAAGGAATTACTTGGAGAAGTTAATGGGAAAGAATGTTTATCTTGGGATAACTTGACACTGTTAGTCATGCTGTTATTATTTTTGTAATGAGCTATAGAACAGCTATGTTGATTGCAGTGAGCATCAGTAAGCACTCCACTCTTAAGTTCTTTAAAACCCACTTTGAATTAAGAAGGCACTTTATATTGCTTAAAGCATACCTTTTCCCAGAAAAATCTTTGCAATTTGCTGCAAAATTGTCATATATACTGAATTATTTTATTCAGTTTTCTTTTACTGGTGTCTCATGTGTCAGAATCTTAATATAAAGAAGCCACCACTGTAGAAAGAGAAGGTGCTGTTCATATATGATTACTGTAAGGTGATGCACATCTGAGTTCAAGTGTATTTAGTACTATTTTTGTTTGTGGGGTTCTTGATTTTTGGTTGTGTGTGCTCTTTGGAGGAGAGAAGTTTCCTGAAATTTCTGTTAAAGCTAGTGAGTGATTTTCATTTAGAAACATCACATAATTTTAGAAGCAAAGTTTAATCATATTTGTACACCATATTTGTTTTCCCTGCAATTAACTATTTTAAAATTACAATTCAAAATAAAAATGCTCAGGTGAAAACTGGGAACAAATTAAGTATCCCTGAAGCTGGATTTTGATGGGAATTTAAGTTAACATGGAATAGCCTCTAAAAATATTTTGAAGCATGATTGATGACAAATTAGCTACACTTGATCATGCTGGGATTTTTGGTTATACTTCTAACAAAAATGCCTTAATTACATCTGAATAACATTACTGTATGTGGTTGCACCAGCTGTTGAAAGGTGAGCACTGCATTATCAGAGAGGATTTTTATGTGCATGACAATGGCTGCTTATAAATCAAAGGTCACTGAGTTTGAATGCTTGTGCATCTGTTTAATTCTTGCAATCAAGTGAATGCTATCAAAGGCCAACGTAATTTAACACAATTCTGGATTACATACAACATGTGTTCTTGTTAATAAATTATGTTATGGTTTTTAAGGGCTTGTATGTAGTTAGTACTCTTTTGTATATTTGATACCTCCAGTTTTTCTTAATTTTTATTAGTGAGTTGTTACAGTGGTTAACAAGAAATACACAAATTTAAGTTGCAATAGTTTTTCTGGTGTCATATGATACAGCTTCACAGGACTTTTGGCCATATGTAGATGCTTTGTTTTAGTTATGACACAGAATTGATACAGGCAAGCATGAAAGCTTGGGCAAATTTTCATTGCTTTTTCTAGATGTTGCTACAGTTCTGTGGTATTTATGTAAGGCACAATTTTGTTGCCTGGGAATGCACAGCGAAATTACCATGCACACTATTTTGCTGTAGGCTGGTTGGCACTGCCACAAAGGTAATGCACTGCCAGTAGGCCATTTCCTTGTCAACTGCATTTACAGCTTAATAGAAATAGTACATGACTTCTTTAAACAAGTGTTTTGGCAGAGAGGAAATAGCAGATTCCATGCAAACAAGCATAGCTTCCTCTGCTTAACCACACTGACTACTCCAAAGAATTGTACTAGTTTCAGCTGGGAAAGAAGAAGTGGGGGGTGCAAAATGGAATTTCAGGTGGGAGTGGGAAGAGGAAACAGTTTTTTTCTGGTTAAGTGTTCCTGTCATAGTATATTGGACTATAAGTGTCATCCATGCTATTTCTCTTGCTACTGCTGCAAACCTGAGTTCAACAGGAGCTGTAGTTGCCACACTTGGTTTGAGGCTCAAAGGTCAAGAACACTTGCCAGCTCAGTAATTTTAATGCTTTATTCAGCTAAGAATTATGGACTGCCTTGCATACTCAATGTCAGAGTCCTTTTCTGCTTTTGCTAAGATGAAAAGTGAAACTTCTGTATTTTCTGTGGTTTTTTTTAAGGAGGAGTATTTTCAGGTAGTTTTAAAGGAGAGAAAAATACAGATGTCCTCAAGGTTGCCCTAAAACATGGTGATACAGCCACTAGAAATAGCAAGAAATTTTCTGATTAAAAAAAATCACTCAAACCTAGAGGGCTAAAAGCAGGGCTAAAAGCTTGTTGATTGCAGTGCATTGTGCAGCACCTGGGGTTAATGTGTCTAGCAGTTTCTGCATCTGCCTTTGATTGCTCTGCTGCGATGAGCAGTTAGCAATTTGTAGTGGAGTTAATTAAAAGAGACTTCACTGTGGTTCTAGATCAAGACTCAATCTCTTCCTCTGAAGCTGCAGCCATGTTTTAACAGCTGAATTCCCATGTCCCCATTGACTGCAACATACATGCTGTCCTGTAGTGATAAAACATTATGTCCTACCCCAGACAAAACTTCATTCCAACCATTAGCTATTTTGTTCAGTCACTCCTCTGCCTGTGATATCTGTCCTTATTTCTAAATTCCCTATTTTTAATCTTTAATGAGAGCACGGAGAATGGACTATTTTACTGTAACAGTTGTGATTTTGCTTTATTGCTAAAAACTGGAGACATGCTTGTGAAATATCCTCTGTCTTTGCTAATCAAGCCATGATCTCAAATTGTCATGTAAGAATTGTTTTTGGTGGAACATTCTTTAAGCTGCATAGTTTTCATATGATCCTTCTGCTGCTGGTATTTGGCTTTAATAACAAGTAGATTGACAACACTTTGCCATAAAACTAGTCTTAAAATTTACACATGGCTTCTTTTGAGGTCCTTCTTTAGGCCACCTTTACTAAAATTTTTCCTCGTGTTCATGCAATGATGTGATCAGTTATTCCTGCAAGGCTGAAATTTTTATGATCAATTTAAGTGTGGGCTGCTGCTGTTAGAGATATGCTGTCCATAGCCAGGAGTTCCTGACCTTTCTGTTAAGCAAATACTAACATTTTTGTGGCCTCACATGTAGCTGGATTAAAGCTACTGATGTTCTGAAAAGTTAATGTGATAGAAACTTCCTAGAACTGGGCCAGAGAAGTTGCAGGAGCATGTAGTGGACGGAGGAAATGGGCTGAGGGGAGTTACTGCTCTTGAGCCTTTTAGACCAACTATAGAAAGGCAACGTGTGCTCTATAAAATTTCCTCTTCTTTGCCAGGTCAACATTTACTGACAGGTTGGTGTGCTTCAAAGAAATGCTGGTAGCTCTTTTACAAAAGAGAAGGGGGGGAAAAAAAGACAAAAAAAGCCCAAACTCTTCTTTCTTGCTTATTGGGCAGCTGCAATAATTCACATTGTGGCATGGAAGAAGCTGGTGCTAGATGTGTTTTTCAACACTTCACAGTATTGGTCTTTGTTTATGGTGAAGTTTGTTAGAAATGGACATGTGGGCATCACATGTTCTGCAGTGATTTGGAGGAAGCCAATTTGAACTGCTTCCATTTGCCTTAAGTTCAATCATGATATTTATTTTTCCATGGCACTTACCCAGATTATCCATGCCTCCTGCTTAGCCTGTGTCATTTCCACCCTGGACTAATCTGTTTGTAATAACCTTTTATTCCTGATGTATCTTATAACAAACTACAATTTCCCGGTTTTTTATTCTTGACAGATTGCATAAAAACTGGAGATTGAAGTGAGAATTACTGCTCTGTAGGGCTCTAAGAAAAAAGATGTCATGTGGAGCATGGCAGTCAGATTGGGACCAGTGTTTCAGCCATTGAGAAGACACTTTTCTGTATGCCTTTTGTGCCAGAAATTGAGGAGAGGAAAAAAGAAAAACCATTTCTTTCTGTGTAGTCAGTCTTGTATTTCTTCTCTCCAACAGATGGTGTTATCTCACTGGTTTCTGTTATTTTCTTTAAGAGTTCACCTATCTTATCTCAGCATTACTGCTTTTAAATTAGGTTTGTAAAAGTATATGGTTTTCTTATTTTAGTGCTTTTGCTTATCTTTACAAAAGACTTTGAATTAACTTCTAAAAGTCCTTTACCTTTTAAGAACTTTCTAGGAGACACTGTTAATTTGTAACTTGAGGTCTTCTTGCCTGCTGTGTGAAGATAGAGTGAGCTAATATTTAAAGAGTTTAAAATACGGATATTTGATTGTATATTACTGTTCATTATTTTACTACTCTTCACAATCTTATGGAAGAATGACTGTGAGCTGTGATATTTTAAGGTGCTAGTAACATGTATTTGTAGTGGGGACCTAAGACTGATGCAATATGGCTGTGGCAGCAGAGGAATTGGAGGAGCATGTGTTCTGTTGCAGGATTTTCAAAGAACTGTTGTGAGACCTTTGGCCCTCTCTAGGCTTTAAATGGAATTTTTGTACTTGCTTTATACAGACCTAAATGCAGGTGATGGGTGCAGAAGGGAGGTATTCCTCCTACTGTTTCCATGCATTTTCAATACCCATTTCTGCTGGAATGAATATTTAGGTGGTCACAACAGGGTGCTCTGAGTAGGTGGGGACAAAAATGTGTGGCTGGGACTGGTTGAAGAAATGGATTATCTGTTTTTGGGCATCAACCAAGTTGAGTTAGGTAGTTGCAAAACCAGAGTCTTAGCAGGCCATCTGTAAATTTATTATGATTAAAACTTAGTAATTATATAAAAAAACTGTGGAGCTTCTCTAAAGTTGACTCTTAAAATTTTTTTTTTACAGGACAAACTACTGTTTGTCTACGGGACAAACTGACATTTTTGTAGCTGTCCTACTTGTCCTTTGAGGCTTTTTCTGGTTGGGCATATTGATAAGATTAGGCAGAATTCTAGACCTTTCTTGGCTGAGTGTTCCCCCACAAAACCTTCCTCCTTCTCCACCTCAGCCTATTCTTCCATCTTTAAATGGTTTTGCTGTGATAGAGCAGAACTTCATGGGGGAAACTTCCAATGGTCTTCAATTTGCATGCAGCTGAAGGCAAGTCTTGATTCATAATATATTTGCCTCTTGGTACTATTTATAGCCAAAGTTTCAAATAGGTGTTCCAACTTTATTTTAAAAAACACAAATATGCACTGTTAATACCAGACTGTATTTGTCTAACAGACTGAGAAAAAAAAATCAGTCTCAATGGAATTGCTTTCCACATAAATCACCATGAGAAATACAAGTCCATATTCTAATGGGTTATGCAATGTTTTTTCCGTAAGTCATTATTAGTAGTATATGGTTCAGACCACTTGTAGCTCTGCTAGTACCAGGGCTGGTCTGAGTATTGTATCTTTGGTAGTTTTCATTTTATGTTCAACTTCTCAGGACTGATCTCTAAAGAAGTATGACTTACTTATGGGTTCTTAACAAAAGAAAACTATATTTTAATGAATATGCTGTTCATTCAAATTAGTAAACAACCTGTCCACCTGCTCTCATCAAAATGTGAATAATTGCCATGAGGGGATTTTTGTATGAATCGAAAACAAAAACAGATGAGGCAATACTTAAAAAAAAAGGTGCTAGATGCTTTTTCATTTGAGATCTATTTTACTTGTCAAAATAAGTAGATTTACTTTTTTATTTTAAATGAATAATCAATTTTTATAGTGTGTGAACAGACCTCTTTACCTAAACTGCTTATGGTGTGGTAAGTAATTGCTGAGGTGCAGACCAGGTCCTAACACCCTGTTCATGATTTGACTCCTTTCAGCAAAGCTTCTGGAATAACATGATAAATGTTGGGCAAATTAAAATGAGTGATCGTGTACATTTGAACTTGCATATCTGTGCATGCTTCATTTTTTGTGAGCAAATAACTGAGGTCCTACCTAAATGAAATATTTGCATAGAGTTCGCTAGAATTTTAATATCTAGGTAACAGATCTACTGATCAGCAGAATTGCTGTAATTGTAACAACAATTTAACTTGGTAGCTTATTTCCTCAGCTTTTATTCTTTAATGGGTATATGAAAACATCTTTTCTATAGGTTGTTATATGTACCTTAATGTGAGGAGATAAATTTCTAAATTTTCTGGAATACAATTAAGGCAACTGTTAACTATTACAGTAATGGCGTTTTAGATAAAAAGAGAGTTTTTAGGTACTTGGTAACTGTGTCAGCTAGTCATTGCTTTACATTGTGGTTGAGTTACTTTTAGCAGTGAATTGAAAACTAAATACAGGGCAAATTGTGGTCCTGCAGAAAAATTATTTTCTGTCAAAGCTTCACTTGTGGCTCTTGGGCATGCTGCTCGTAGAAGTGCAGAGATCCTACTTTGAAGATTTTTAAAATTCTTTTTCATTTCAAAGTGTGTATGGTTCTCCAAATGTAAAGCTATGATTTATGGTTTTAGTTAAAATATGTTTGGTATTCACTTATATATGTAAGGTGATTTCAAGTGCTTTCTTCCTTAAGCTCATATTCTTTGTGGAAATGCTAGTCATAAATACACACATAGTACCTTTTGAACATAATTTCTTTTTTAATATGTAATGCCTGCAGGATTAATACAGGCAGTGAATTTCAAAGGGATTTAATTTGCTTATTTGTTTGTGATCAGCCCACCTATGGACTTGCTGTAGACGTGAAGGGGAACAATTCTCATGAGTGAGGACGTCAACCCAGGGAAGTGCTCAAGGGGTATAGTCTAGTTTCTTGTGATATAGAAATACAATTTCTTTCAGTTTTTCAGTGTGCCTAGCATAGAATTTTCATGAAAATTCCTATGGCATGGCTTCGTCAAAATACATAAATGGAATAAAAAGAAATGGTATGTGAGTTGTCTTCAGACACTGAAGACAAGTTTAGAGGTATCTGGTTGCAAAACATATGAAATATAGCATGTGATATTTATTTTCTTAAATTGCAACCAATAGTTCATTGCTTGACTTTACCAGATTCAATGACATGTATTGAAGCTCCTAGAGAATGATGTGCCAGCATGGCAGCATCCAGTTTCCAAGAATGGACAGCTTGCTGTGTGAAGGGATAGTATGTTTAACATCAGCCCATTTTATGTGAAAGGAGAGATTTGTAATACCATTATGAAAGCAAGATAGGAAAAATACCATTTGTTCTCTGGCAAAACTTCAAAGATAATAAAACATTTCTCCCTAACAAAGGATTGACAGACTTCTCTGGTTTATTGAACTCTTTAATGATATGACATTAGCATTGATTTGCTGTGAAAACACTAGATTACTTGAGGTGTGTTCAGTGATTAAATTGGAGGATGACAGCATCCTATTCCTGTTCACATTAAAGCTTTTGAAAAAGTCTACAATCTGATGCATGTAATTGTTGTCTTCCTGTAGGTATTGCTTTTTAAATTTACCCTCCTTTTTTCTTGCATCTCTCTATCATTTCTCTTCAGTGAAGAGCTGGCTTGAAAGTTCATGTAACAAAACCGGTGGAATATAAATAAAGTGTAATTAAAGGTTACAGAATCTAGCATACATGCTTGACTGGCTGAAGAGAATGCATTGTCACTCCTTTGCATCACCAGAATTTTCTTTATGTCACTAAAAGTTTTGGAAGTACAATAAATATTTATTACTGTTAAATGTATAAATTCTTTGCCTTTTTAAATTATGTTGGGTTTGCTGGTGCATATGTGTGCAAAAAGGAAATGTTAATCTGTTGTGTGTAATAAAGTAGCAGAAGCAGAGAATATTTGAAATTTGTACTGGAACTGGAGTTTAATTTGAATTAAATGGAAAACATTTATTGCATGCTTCTAAATAAGGATTTAATTAAAATTGAACTAGTGCATCATTTCAGACATAGCCCTGAATAGGAAATTTGAGACATGCTTCAGTTGATGGTTGGTTTTCTCTGACTTTGATTAATCACTTTCAAAGTAAGTGGAGGATCAGAACAGTAATTTCATAATTACACAAAAGTGAATTAAATTGAAACTTTTAACTAAAATAACTGTAAAGGAAGTTTGATCTTGGTTAGTTTCATGTAATGTTGTGCATCTTCCTTGAGTGCTTCAGATTCTTAGAAGTGCTAATCTGAAAAAAGGGCCCATACCACAATGTTACCCATTTATTTCTGAGATGCTTCAGTGGTAAATGTTGGACCTGGGAAAATTATTTTTCAAATATGTTGGAGCAGTAAACAGAGGTTGAATGAAGCCATTGAATCTATGGAAATATTCTTGATGACTTGAGTGAGCACTGGCTCAAGCCCTGTGCCTATTGTTAAAGATTATTTGATAGAACTGTTAATGAGGGTAAAGCCCAGAATGTGTTCAGCAGACCTAGCATGGCACAGGTTAACAGTATCCACCGTGCCTGAGCTGGCTACAACAAGCTAACAACCTTCCACCAGAAAGATTATTCACAAGTTTTAAATTGCTATAGATTTGCTCATTTGTGATGTTAGTAATATTGTAAGCATAGATCAGAGTGCAAAGCAAAGTTATTTTGCAATTTGAAGATCTCAAGAAAATTTTACTTGAAATAGGCAATTTGTAGTAAATCACCAAGATTCATTAAATCTAAAATGACAATCTTAACATGACAAGACTTTTTTTATTAATGAGCTTTACAGCCACTGTTATTAAAAAAAAAACCTTTCTGTCATTTGTACGTGTCATTATATGCTCAATTTATCCAGTTTCTATTTAACCTGCACTATAGATGTGGAAAATAGTTCAGCAAGGTGTTTATGCACAGATTTAGGAGAATTTATTTTATTAGCAATTCTGTAATACTTTGCAGGATATTGTCAAGTATACCACTTTTAAGTGAAGAGCTATGCATATTAGCTGCAAATATACTTCAATTTCTTCTTATTTCTATTATCTTTCAACTTTTAGGATTAGCAGTAAATATACAAGGTTAATTTTTATTCAGAGTCTGGCAGCTTCATTAAAGAGGAGAGAATCTTTATATTGCTTTTAATTGAAATGTCTGTTTGAATTTTTATATGCAACTAATGTCTTTTTAAGCCAAAAAATAACTCAGTCAACAGTTTTAAGACGTTCTTGGAAACTTGAATTAATGTTTATTTATTGACGTGAATTGTATGTTCATTTTTTTCTTATGTATGTTTTCTGTCAGTTTACCTAGTTGACCTGGAGGAAGTGCTTTAGAGACTTGACTTCTGTATTGCCAAATTCTTAACACATTGTTACAAGTTTTAGAAGCAGAAGTGTATTTACTTGGGTGATACTTGATTTTTTTTAATATGTGGGAGAAAACTGCAAGGCAATCAGGAGAAAAATAATAAGCTTCTGTTGCTGCTTACCAGAAGATACATGCATTGAGCATATACTGGTTGTTTACTTCGTAAAGAATCTAAAAAAATGCTTAGATTGGAAGGAGGATAAAATTTGGAATGTAGAAAGGTTATTAAGACTGCATGTACCCTGTTTCTGACATGGTATTATATTGCCTTAAAATGTACACTAGGTAATTTTTAAAGAGGATGATGCATATTTAATGAAGAAATTTATTTATTTAAAAGGAAAGGTTGCCAATCAGTCCAAATTTGCTTCAGTTAAAACTTGATGGTCTAAAGACAACTTATAATCCTTTTCTTGTTATAAAGTATTGTCAAATTTGTAGTAGTATCAGTTAAGTTTATGGAAACTTAGTTTTAAGGTGGCTTAAAATAGAACTAAATCTTTAATTTGTGTTTGATGGCACCTGTTTTCATTTTGTTTCCCTGGCAACACCAGTGGTATCAAAAGTTGCCTGTAGACCACCCTGGTTTTAGAGAAGAATGAAATCAGCCTGGCTCAGCCTTTGATTGTACTGACTAAATACTTAGACAAAGCTTTTACACATACTCAGTATTTTGCAAACTAACTCAAATGATTTGGGTATACAATTTCTGATTTTTTTTTTTTTTTTTTAATTAGAATTTTCTATATTAATGCCAGTTTGTATTGTTCTGCTGTTTTTAAAATGCATTGAGATACAGGAAGTATTTTTGATATACTGTCTCAAAAAGTGTGTTTGAAAGCTATAAAAACTACCTGCAGAAAAGTATAGTAAAAATTAATAGTTTTTAGATAGCACAATCTGTCTACTTTTAGAGCTGCATGGATCCAGGGTTTTCCTCCAAATGTAAATTGTCATTATTTGCATTCCCATGGGAAACAAATAAAGGCAATGTGAGTGTTACCTCCAGATTCTACTTTCTTCTGTGATGCTTTACTATGTCTGAGAATTCACATTATGAAAATTGCATATATGGTGTTCCAAACACCACAAATTCCTAACACAAATCAGGTTTTGTTTCATAAACACAAACATGGACATAATTCTTGCAAATACTGCTTATCATTACCTACCTCCGTGAAAACTGCTGCTTTACTGACAGAAGCCTCCTCTGGTATGTATATTCCTGAGCTCCATGCTATACCATTGATAATTAAGAGAAGGAAAATGTTGGTGTTCTTTGAAGCAAATCAGATTTATATTGTTAGTTGCGGGAATACCGGGCAGTCTGAGAAGTTTAAGATGTTCTACATTTTCCATTCTCCCCCAGAAATTTAGAATCATTTTGGAAGACAATGAAGGAATCTTTTCTCAGAAAAGAGAGTACCTCTGATGGAGTTCATGGGTACCTGTGGTGCAGTACTTCCCAGTGTCCTGGTGCTTTGACAGCTTTCATGCCATGAAAACGTAAAACAGGTAGCATCAGCCAGCACAAGATTTATTGGCAAAGGGACATGCATGTGTTGAAACAGTCATCTGTTTCAAGTGGTATTTCCTTAAGAAATGTAATAATCATGAACCCTAACCTTAGGACAGAGATTACACTGTCCACACTTGGCAGGTATATCCAGATATAAGTGAACTTTGCTTCTACTGTCCTCCTTTCAGTTTTTTCCAGGAGTTTCTGTGGAGCAACTGTGTGTGTACTGTAAATGTCTTGCTTTTTGTTTGTTTCTCTGACTAATATGACTAATTTGTGCAAGCTGTATTTTTTGATATTTAGAAGTAGCTAGCATTTGATTCTTGGTGGTGAAAACAAACATATGCAAGTTCCTAATTTGTAAAACATGCTGTTGTTAAACAGTCAGAATAATTAAATTATTTAGAGAAATTGGCACAAAGTTTCTTAGAACTTGATCCTTCTAGCAGTTGTGTGAATTGTCATGTATAAATCGTGACTGAGGAGCAACTGGTTGCATTGCCACTTGCATGGTGTGAAAATATGTAGAGTGTGCAGTAGCTGGAAGGTTCTTTCTAGGCTGGAAATACTATGGTAAGCTGATGGGGCTAAAGAAAGGCCTTACTGCTGTAGGCCTGGGTGAATAGTAGGACAGGCTAAAAGCCAGAGGACACGTCTGTCTGGATGGGTGTTGCAAAGTTGGTGTGTGCTCCCTCTGACAGCCGTACTGTCTGAGGGCAGGATGTGACCTGGCTCCAGCTCAGGAGCAGTGCACTGCCCTGATGTGCCTCTGTACCCAGAGTAATCTACCTGGCCTCTGACCTTGTTTCCATGTTTACCCCTCTCTGTGTGAAAGATAGCTTCTGTTTCAGGCTGTAATTCTTAACCTTTAATAAGGAATTAATTCACAATGCCTGGACTGAGTGTGGACACAGAAGTGCATTTCAGTAAGCGGCTAAAGCATATGCTACAGGATTTCTGCTGCTGGCTTGTTGACTTTGTACACGTTCAGGTTAGATTAAGATTCAGTTCAGCATTGAGTTAGCTGATGCAAAATTTAGCCTATTAATTTTTTTTTTAATTAACTTACTGCAGGAGAACAGTATATTCTTTTGCGGTGTTTCTGATCTAGCATTATGATTCCTAAAGATGCTTTTATGTTGTCTGGAAAGAGCTTTGATAAAAATCAACTGGACCAACATGCCCATAAAATAAGAGTTTGTTCTTGACCCCTTAGTACATTATAGATGAAGTCAGTGGGTATAATGTTAATTTTCTTAAGCCATTAAGTCATATATGTCTTCCAGGTATTGCTTCATGCACTGAGCATGTTTTTTTCCTACTGCATTTTAATAGTGTAGTCAGGATGTTACCTTGATTCCTTGCCTGGATTCTGAAAATAAAAGCATGATTGGCTCAGCTTTCTTTCACACCTGAAGGGAACTTTTTTCCCACAAAATTAACCTTATGTGTTAATAGAAAAAGGTCTATCCCGACCATCATAATTACATTTATCACGCATTTAATTAATGACAGTTATCAGAAAACACGTGGTGAGTAGAGGGAGACTGCCAAACCTGGCATTGATACAGGAATTTTTTTTGCCTTTTGTAACATAACTTTGATCAAAAGATCATGTGCATGTTGCTAAGATAAATAATTTTCGCACTCTAGAATTTTAGCAATTGACAAAAATCTCCACCTTTATTGGTTTCTTCTGACAGTTATAGGAATAGCCTCTCGGTGCCTTTAAAGGCAGTAGACTGGATTACTAGGATCCAAGACATCAAATCTGGAGCTGAAAACAGACACTGAAAATACCTTGCTTTTGGTTTAAATTCGAGAATTGTTACTTAGGCTTTGCTACTGTAGTGTACACACAGGATGATTTAACTTCTGCATTATTCCCTTCTCTAGCTTTGTTTTGCTTTCATGACAGGTATCAAAACCTCTATCATAATTTCATGATTGCTATGGCCAAGATGGGCTTTAATTAAAAGAAAATCTATTTAATTATTTATTTGTATTTCACTGCTTATTTATAAACATCTGGAGAATGTTAGTAGTATATTTGTAAGAATTTTACTAGTCTTTTGACGTTTAAATGGGAGCTTTTGGTTGCTATTGAGGCTTCAGAATTTATTAACAAATTCATCTGTAAGGGAAATTTGTTTAACAGAGTAAAACATTATGTTTCTAATGCCTTTGCATTTCAGTTGGTGATGGTTTAAATTATGACACCAGCCCTGTGCCTTAGGGCTTGCAATTCTGTAACTTTTTTCAGATGCATCAACTAAGCATTGCCTAATTTGTTATGAAATGGGAAGAAAAGTTGTTCAATAATTCCTACTAAGTTGTGCTGCTAACATCTGTTTCTGGTAAAATACTGGTAATATGATAAGAATTGAAAGAATTGTGTGATTGCTAGTTTCAAATAACCATTCCAGTGATGGTCAACTAAAGACTGCTTTGCTTTCACTGAGAGGGTCATTTGTATGTATGGGGTGTTAAATCCAAATGGCAGAGAAAGCTAATGCTGGTGGGGTGATGTGCAAAGGTAAGATGTTGGTTTTGGATGCTGTTCTCTGGCAAATTTAGGAATTAAGTTATATCTGTTCTCTTCTTAAATTTATCATTAAGTGTATTTATAATTTACCCAAGGAAATGATTGAATATTCTCTAAAAAAATGAAGATGACTACTCATTACAGATAGTTTAAATATGTATGCTTGACTTTTTAATTTTTAATAAATAAAAACAGGTAAAGGGATCTATTCTAGAAGTGGAAGGTTTAAAATGGCCCTGTTTAGAGCCAGGGTAATGGTTGACTGGTCTCCTACCATAAGTTGAAGCCAAATTTTGAAACTTAGTCTGAGTTGTTTAGGTCAGGCAGGATGTGCTCAGGAATACTGCCTTTTTTTCTTCTCAACTTCTACATGAGTTTTCATCTCTTCCACCTCCTTTCTTGTCCCTGGTGCTTTGGCCTGGCAAAGGAGAGCTCTCCAGCATACAAGCAGAGAAAAGGTGAGTCAAATCACAGGAGTGAACTTGGCAAAATGTCCTTGAGAGATTGGAGTTCTGTTTCACACAGAAGATGAGAACCGAGCCATGGTGATCCCTTCACTGGGGGAGCCTCTGCTGTCAGATTTTTCAGTAGTAGTAGTTTCACTTGTATTTTGTTGTCTCTGCACACTGACTTCTTAAAGAGAAAAAATAGTGGCTTTGAGTTCAGGGTGTGCATGTGAGTAGCTAATGGATGTGACAGATACATTTTAAGAATTTACCATTCCTTAAATGCTGTACCTTGTGCTCATGTAACCTAGAGTTATGCTTCATCTCCAATACAAGCAGCCTTGCTAGGGAAATACAGGAAAATCTTGTTCAGAGGCAGAGCAATAAGTTTTAAAAACTTGCATCTAGAAGATGGTAAAGAGCCTCAGTATTTTGAGACAAAAATGAGCATTGTATTCTTTGCATTTTTTTCCCATGGTTACAAGCTACTTCCAGACATGTTGAAAACCTCCATCCATTGAATCAAAGTGAAGAAAATAGCAAGTTTTTATTATTAATTTTTTTTAATACCTATATCTATAGAGTTAGTTCTTTGAGAGGAATATATGCATAAATATAAAATCCATAAACATATTTCAGTATCTATAAACAAAGAGCTTAGCTTTTTATATGCAGGAATATGTATTTATGGATTTATCTCTCAAAGAGCTCTGTGTAGATTCACAGGCACACACACAGAGTTTTTCATTCTCTCCTTCATATGTGCAAATAATATATCCCTGTTACAAGTGGCTGTTTTCAGTCAGGCAAAAAATGAGTGTTTGTTTAATTGTTTTTAGTCTCCATTTTTAATAACACATGGAAATTTCTTCAGTAACTTGCATGATGTCTTCTTGGTGACCTTATGAGTGCAAACTGTTGGTTTCTGTATAGCCCTTCACAAAATGTTTATGCCTAAGAGCTCCAGTGAACTTAAAGCTGCATCTGATCCTAAACCGAGACACTCAATTTTACTGCCAAGAAAGGATACCCAAGTAATGCTTAACTACTGTGTAGAAAATGAGTCTTCTTATGCATTTCATCAATTGGGTGTCATATATGTCCTTTGGAGTGGAATTAGGCAGAGCCTCTGGTAAATCTGTACTGCAGATTCACATGAAAACTTTCAGTCATTGGCTATTTTTTAATGAAAAATGTAATTGCGGACATCGAACCTCTGAAGGAATTTATCCTGAATTTATCCTAGCTGCTGCTGTTTTTACAGTTAACTTCTTCGTTTTATGTGTGCTTGAATTTCAGCTCAAGCAATTGACTTTTCTCTTTACATGATAGACTGACACAGGTAATGATTTAGAAGTCTAACATAGGCATTACAGCCTCACATCTCCCTTTCCTTTTGTATGTCAGCTGATTTAGGCCTGACTGGAGTTTGCTACTGCTTAAAATAAGGGCTTGTTTAAAATAAGTGAATAATTTCTTCAAGTGAGTGCTCTTTATCCTGTTTGGATAGCTTGTTTAATCATCTTTATGCCATTCCTAGTTATGTTTTTATGTTCCCTTTAACTTATGAAGGCTAATTTCCTTCTTCATTGGACATACCCATTTATGGACAAAGAAGACAATTCACTAGACATGAGACTTGGTGGTGGTCTTGGTTATGCAGTGCCTGGGGCTCTGCTACAGGAAAGGCCCTTTGGAGTGTGGTGTGCTGCTTTCGAGTCATTGTTTCAGTGCACTACCCCACATAGTTCCGTGTAAGTAGCCAAGAGAAACTGCAGGAGGAATCATTAAGGTGCCACCCTCTGTGCTTTTGGTGTTGCTGTCTGTTCTAGGGAAACCTTTGCCTTTTGACTTGCATCGGTGCTTTCAGGTTGAGTGCTGTGTCTTCAGGCAGCGTGCCCAGCCTTTCTCTAAGTTTGAGTCTGCAGCAGCTTCCCAGCTCTTGCTGTCTTCCAAATCAGCGGCTCTCATTTCTGATTTGAAATAGGTTTGGATACACTTTGTGGTGTGGTGTTTGGCTAAATATGTAGGGTTGCAGAGACAAGACAAGCTCTAAATGCAGTGAGAGAGGAAAGAGTGTTCCTGAAATGCATGGCACTCCCAGTGCAAAGTTGTATAGTGGCCCTGTTTTATATTGGCATATTGCTTTGGCCTGGGTGAGTGGACTGTATGTCTGGAATTTGCCTTCACCCTGTGCTAGTTCATAGCTGACTTTGCGATTCTGTCTGAGACTCCCAATGCCTGGTACAGCTTCAGTCTGTGTCCTGTTCTAACACAGTGAGGACATCTACCTCTCATCATTCACATCAGAAATTTCATGCATAAGAGCTCTTCTGTGGCCTGAGGGCACTGTATGTACAGATGACCAAGAGGAGTGATACTGTGAGAGAGATTGCTTTTTCCTGGGTGAGGTTCAGTCTTCTGATAAAGAAAGAAGTCAAATGAAGTTCAAGTCCCTGTGAAGGTCTTTGTTCCCTAAGTTCAATAGTGTAATATTTGTCAGGAGTAGTTTCTGACACTTTTCAGGAAAACATGAGTCTGGAACAATGCTTCAAAACTTACCCCTTGAGGTAGGGGACTTCCAAAGGAGGTCTTTTTGCCTTGGAAATCCACAGGAAAGAATGATTCTTCCTGTTTCATGTCAAGCTTTTTCTTTAGGATTTTTATTGCTTGCATTACTTCTCCATTTTTTGGCTTCCATGAGGAACTTTTAACTCAGTCCTGCTCTATTTGAGTGCTAGGAATCCTGTTCAGCTAGGAAGTATTCTGGAGCATACTTGAAGTATTCAAAAGCCATCTGGACATAGTCCTTGGCATCTGCCTCTGAGTGGTCCTGCTTGGTCAGGAGGATTGAACAAGATGACCTCCAGAGGTCCCTTCCAATATCAGCCATTCTGTGACTGTGATGTCCCTCAGAAATTCTTGAATCTGTAGTCATTTCCTTCAACCTGCACCTTTTAATAGTCTTCCATACTGTTGACCTTGGATCTGAGGAGGAAAGAAGGAGTTTTATTAACTTTGTGACTCTGGGCAGACTTTTATAGGGATTAGGTTCTTATTTTCTTATGCTGGGAATCTACCAGCTGATAATCTTCAAATTGCATGTGTCCCTCAGCTAACATAGATGTCATTCATGCTTTGTTTTTCTACTTGCTTAGGAATATTTCTTGCCTCTATTGTCTCTGCCTGAAGGAAGCTTTCTAGATACTCTTAGGCTGGATAGAGGGATTTCTGTGAAGCTGCTTGAGTGGTATGAATACATAAAATTAGAGCAAGAGAGAGAGATGCAATTCTTCACCATTTTCAAAGTGTACCTTTCTCAGATCTGCAAAGCCTTCGCTTGGTAGTTCCATACATAGGTTGCAAAGTATCCTGCTATTCAAAGGCTGTTCAAGCAAGATGAGCCTTGAAGATGCTTTTTGGGATGCTTCATGTGAACTCTGCAGTTTACTCAGTGAATAGTTATCATATTGCTGAAGGAGCCAGGAGTATGATTGCTAACATATCATTTGAGGAGAAAGGAAGGGACATTTACATGTAACTGTATATGGCTGCCATGTCTTGAAGAACCTTTGCATTCAGAAATCCTTTCCTCTGTCTGCCCTGAGGTATTTTGTATGAACTGGGGACAAGCTGCTAGGAATTAAGGGTATGATATGGCCCATTTATATGATATCAGCATTTCTAGTCACTGCTTCAACTATTGCTGTATTGTTTGCATACTTGAGTGATTGCAACAGCCACATTGCTAAACTGTAATTTTTTCAGCAATATAGGCTATAAATTTTTGTTCCCTAAACAGTTTGTGAAGGAATTTTCTTTCTGTGTGTACCTATAGTAAGAGGGCTTTGCTTTCACTTGTTTTTTTTTTTTTTTTCTCTGCAGTGTCTCATTCATTGTAGAAAAGCTGTGATACATGTCTTAAAATGGAACGAAATGTAGTAGGTTAAACTAGATCCTAACAGAAATGTAGAAAATATGATTAGTAAGTGTTTGGACAGGGCAGTAAAACACAGACCACAGACCCAACCCCAACACTTACGGAATTTTAAAAAATATTCCAGGCTAAAAAATGTGGGAGTCTTGACTCTAGATGCTTGCTATTTTTTTATCTTCCCTCTTCAGGTTTGTTTACAATTTGGTTTAAGCAAAGGAAAATAGATTCAAGGCCAGTTCACATTGTTATGGATCTTTTCTCTCAGTGTCTGTGTATCTTACTGGCCTCTAAAATATCTTATGATACAGTTTTTTTTCTTAATATGAAGAATTTTTCTCTTCTATGTCCTTGATATCCTGTACATACATCTAAGCTGTTTATCTGCAGACGTCCTGCAGGGTGTGCAATTCCTATGAGGTGTGCAATATTTTGAAGATTACCAAGTCTGGTGGACATTTAATTAGCATTGGATGCCATTAGCGTAATGCATTTTAATTAATCTCTTGTGTTGTGCTTCTGTTTCATCTGTTGGGTGAAATTTGTTCAAAGTATAGCAGATCATATTGGAAGGAATTAGAGGTGGATACAAAACCCTGAGATGATACAAATAATAACTAACTTGTATAATTGAATAAACAAATAATGAGGCTGCTACTTTATAATATGCATTACATTTTTATTTTAGCAATTGATCATAGTGCTTGAGAGGTGGATAACTTCTGGGGGAAAAAAGGATGCCAAGTCCAGACAGACATGATTAGAAAGAATATCACTGACTTATTTGCAGTCAGGTGCACGAAGGCTAAACTGATGTATTATTTAATAGCATAGGTCTTAACTACTATTTTATAGCTAGTGCTTTTGTCAAAAGAGAATCAGCCCTTGATCCCAACTAAGGCACTAAGAATGACATATTGTTAATTTCTTGGAGATAAGCTTGAGGATTTTCCTGCTCCTCTGGAACTAGTTTCTCCACATTATCAGTAAAGGTTATTGTATGGCTAATTCCATGGCAGTTCAGGCTGATTTGAGAGTACAAATGTTGTTGCAGAAATAGAAGAGGCTTATTTGTAGTGCTCACTAAATCTAGGGTGCTATGTTTTTCTTTTTTACTGTGGTATGTTCAAATGAGCAGGCTTGAAAAGGTTAGTTAGCCACTGGGGATATTAAAAATAAAGTGGAAACTAAATAGTTTGTTCTACTTAAAATATTAAAAATGTATATTTTAAAACTAAGTAGAGAAAGAAGAAACAACAAAAACTTTGAATCTGTTTGCATTCATCACCTCAGGGTGGAAAGAGGTGACTTTTAAATTAGTACATTTCAATATGAGAAATCTAGAAGGCATGCAGGAAAAAGATTGGTAGTTTTTAGCTTCAGTTTTGTGTTTGATGTTAGTCAAAATGTAATTCAAGCAATTGTGTTCTGTAGCCACTGTATGACCTACCCAGCGGCAATCAGCCCCCCCTTTAAAAAAAAAAAAAGCCAATTGGCCTATGTTTAGCTTACTAAATGTCATCTGGATTCAGTAAAATGCAAGTGACCTGCATTGAATTAGTATAATTGTAATACAAACAGAACATCTCATAGTTTTGGTCTTATACAGGAAAAGAGAAAGTTGGAGAGATTTTTCAGTTTGATAAATAAAACTGAAGATACAGAGTTAACTTTGTCTCACAGCTCATTTTACCTTTTACTGTCTTAAAAAAATACATGGCATCTGAATCTTGTGTGTATATTTTCTCTTTGGAACATTTTGTGGTTTGGGAAGAATCTTCCTGGGGATGTATGTCATATCAGTTATTAAATCATGAGCAATTGTTGCCAATTACAGTTTCCTCAGAAATGATGCCATTTCCGAGATTTTAAAAAAAATTGATTTACCTAGCTTGTCCACAATTTGTTATATTACTTTAACTCTGTCATTTGGTAGGATTGCTTTTGAATTCCATGATGTAGTCAATATTTTTCACACCCTATTCCAGAGAGCAGTGCTTACACCTACCAAGCTAAACAGTGCCTTGAAGAACTGAACTGTCAGTTCAGGCAGTTTATTTGACTTTTACTATGACGTTGTAGTTATATTATTCGGTTTGGTTTAAAGGAAATGTTAATTTTTTAAAATTTAAGATTAGTGTCATTGTATAACTAATACTATGCCTTGGTTGTACTTCTCTTTTCATTTGGACATTCAAATGTCCAGATTTTGCTTTGTAATGTCTCGCTGCATCATGGCCTATGGAATAGAAAAAATAGTTTTACTGTAGCAACTACATTTCTTTACAGGAAAGAATGTGGCTATTACACTAATCTAGTAATGAAATTTAAGGGTCTACAATATAAATGATATTTATTTGAAACTAGTAGGGAGAACACTGGAAACACTAGCAAGGCAAGGACAGTAGCACTATTTTTTGTATGTACCTAGTAGCTGGGAAAGCAGAACTGTTGAGTCTTGTATCCTCTCAGTACCTTGAGAGTCAGTAGAGCCAGAAACAGGAGAGGTTTTCATTCTTCACTTGAAGGTAGACAGTGCTTTAAGATGGGAGAACTCAATTACTCCTTCATAGACTACAAAATCTGTAATTAATTAGTTGTTTTCATTATGTCAGTAGAATGTTGGCATTTAATGTCTGGAATTTTGTGATCTGTCAGTTTAATTTTAGTTCTTAGTTTGCACACTGCAGGTGAATGAATTGTTTTGCTTTGTGCTGGTGGTCAGCTTTTGCTGTCACCTGTTCATCTGCTGCCATTGTAAAAGGTGAAGTAGGAAGCAGCAAACACTGTTGAAAGGCATTGTTCCTTTGTGTTTTATGTTTCTTGTGTTAAACATGGTCATTCTGTTTCTGTACTTAGGCTGACCAAACATGATAATCCTTTTTTTTTTTTTTAACTTCATTTTTAACATTAATTTTATATGAGCACAGGGCAAAGGGGAGGGTAGTGGTGGAGGAAAAGATCTTCAGAACACATGCCCAAATTTTGATCAAGAAGTTCTGAAACTACGTTTGTTTGTAGAATTAAACAACAAGTTCTGGAACTTCTTGGGTAGTTTATTGGCAGCTTTCCTACAATGTAACCTGAATATTCCTTGTTAAAATTTAAACTCATTAGCTCCTCTTTGCTTCTTTATAGACTTTGTCCCTCTTTGAAGTGGCATTTAACATGCTGGGGACAGTTACCATATCTCTCGCTGTAGTTACCTCCTTTAGACTGAGCAGTCCTAATTTCTTGCAGTGTGTTTTTTTAATATCTAAGCATTGTAGCGACTCTGTTTCAAACCATCGTTAGTCGGTTCACCTGTCTGAAAGTTTGAAGCCTGAAACTGAAGACAAAACTTCTGCTGGAGGTGTAACATATCCCAAATAAAGGAGAGCTACCACGTATTTCTTGAGTGCCTTCTTTCATTACTACTGTCTGTGGTTATGTCAGAGATTTCACATTTAATGTCCAGTGAGTTTACTGCAGCTTTTTCTCACAAATATAAGTTACTCCTTGATTCTTCTACAAGTAAATGAAATTGCAAATGCAGTTTTTCCACTTCATGTCTCATTAAATGTTAGTATGTCTCTGGATGTAATCATTGCCTCATTTTCTCAGAAACTGCAGAAAATACTGTGGGAAGAAGAGAAAATATTTTTTATTAAAGTAAGCTCTATTATTGGGGTTTTCTTGGAGGGAAAGTAAGTTTCATATTCTGGTAAAAACTTGGAACCTTCTAGGCATTATGCATATGAATTTTCAAGGTAGTACTGAATCAGGAGTAAAATAAACCATGGTGAAAGAAGACTAAATTAATCACAAGAGTATTCTCTGGCTTCTGTCATACAGTGTGCACTTTCTGAACCATTTCTTTGTTCTGTAACTGATAAGAATGTAGTTCAGTGCTGAAAAAAGAAGTTGTTCAGTTTCAAGTTCATATTCTTGATCTCATGTATTCTGTGAAGGATACTTCTGTCTGAGAGGTACCGACGTTCACAAAGGCATCTTCTCTTTTGATTCCTGGCCACCTGTGTGGCTGAGAGATATCCTTTAGGCAGTGAGTTACCTAGCTCTTGAGCAGGGATCTGTCATAATGTATCATTTAGTCTGAGAGACTCTTAAGTGTTGATGTTCTCTGAGGGTTTAAGTAGAATTGGGCAGTGGCCTGAAGTGGTTCCATCTCTCTGTTAGGGTGATTTTGATTTCCTTACAAAGAGGACGTGTTATCTCCTTATTTGCAAACACTTTCTCCCCTAAAAAAAAAACCTTAAAAACCCCACATATACATACATGCAGTGCACCCTTCTTTCTCCTCCTAATAAAATGAATCTGGCTCACTCAGTGCTGAAATTGAGGATACTTTTCAGAATAAGAATAACGAAGTAAATTTCAGCTCACTTAGGTTTTCCTTTTGGTGAATGAAATTATTAGAAATAATGTCTTAGATGGTGTATGAATGCTGCAGTTCCTTTCAGCTGTTTGTAACTTTTGGTATTTTGTAAGACTTGTTAACTTTCACTGTCTTGTTTTCCTCTAGTGCTTGGATTTTTTCATCGGGATCTTAAATTATTTTTATGTCCAAGAACACTGAAAATGTGTAGACTGGTAGTTATTGTGGATGTGACCGTTCAGTATAACCTTTCAATAAAATGTTTAATATTTACACTTTTTTGTGTCTGTAAGGGGTTGTTTGCAATTAGGTATTTTCCTCTGAAAATTCCTGTATATGTCAATTAAAATTCAAAACTGATAGCTGACTGGGTAGTTTAAGCATAGAATCTTGAGTAGCCTGAAATTATTTTTATTTTTCACTTGAAAAATTCACTTAACTAAAACACTTGCCCCCCTCACTCCAAAAAACATCCCAAGGAAATGACAAAAAACCCCAGTGAAGCCAAAGAAGGGTTCAAAAACCTTCACGAGATTGCAGATTTTTCCATGCTTTATTTTTCATTTCTACAGACTTTGAAAAGGCATTTTTTGCCCTGCTTTCAAAAATCTAAGTTGAAGGAGAGAAGAATTTTGAGGAGCTGTGTCTTCTTTCTGTTGAAATGTCTTTGACATCAATGACTTGCACCTTGCAGATGAAATGGGAACTTGAAGGTTACATCCCCAAACTAAAAGTACAATGTTCAGTCGAATGGCAGAATTCTGGAACATTTTATGTTGAAGAGCTGGGCTCAGGAGATCAAAATAACCCTACTGAATTGGACAGAGAAACTAAAACTGTTCCATTTCAAGATAGAAGATGGAAAGTTGGGACAAGATAAGAGTAAAAAACTACAGGCAAAAGTAATGAAGTGTTCCCTAAATATTATTTAAATGTGTTAGAGAAATCCTGAAGAAATATTGATAGGTCTGCTGGGCTTGAAGGGAGAGGGAGAATGAAGAAGCAAACACAAGGAGGTCAGTGCAGATAAAGTTCTTTCTTTGCATGCAACTTCTTGAAGTCCCTTGTTGGATAGCTTTCAGGTATGTTTGGATAGTAAAAGTGATGGGTTATAGGAGTTCAGTATGCCTTGAAAAATGAAAAAAAGAAATGGATAAACTCGTAAATTAATTAGCTGACAGCAAGATGGCATGCTGAGGTGATAGTTCTGGGAGAAGATTGGTGGTAATAAATATTTTTGTTACTCATCTGACAAAATGATTTGATAGTGAACAGGCATATATGCAGATACCGTGGTCCTTTTAGCTGAGTTAGCAGGGGGAACTTACTCTTTGTCTTGATAATTGCATAGCAGCCAGTACAATAAATTCTGTCCTTTAAATATAGAAGATATGGTAGAAGTTAGCAAATGTGGGATGAGATTTAAAAATCAGTTTTCTAAGTAAGCATGTTTAAAACCAGTTATGAAAGACCCCAAACTGGATGAACTTCTGTCCTTAGAGCACTAACTTGTTCAAGCTGTTGTCACATAACAAATGATCTGTAATATTCCTTTGAAATTTAAAGCAATTTTTTAGAATCAAAGAATATGTCAATTTGGAAGGGATCCTTAGGGTTCATTAGTCCAATTCCCACCTTAGTAGGAAGAGTAAATTCAGAGGTGAATCTCAAGGCACCGTTCTGTTACGTGACAGTGCTAACAAGGCAAGGGTTGATTCTTTTTGATAGATTTGCAATTGCACTTACTATTGCAAAATGTTTGAGATTGGTATCTTTACATTCTTGACCTGTTGTTATGCTGTCAGAATGTTATGAGCTTACTAGAAATAATAAATATACAGGTCAATGTATACAGCTTATCTTTCAGTAACCCATCTTTGCTGCTAATCATGAGAATAATCTTTCCTTTATGTATCTTTTCTCTGTGTTTATTACTTTATTACTTTACATGTTAAGTGAATCATACTTGGATTTGATCATCAAAGGTCATTATTCCAGAGGGAAGCTTATGACAGTAAATGGCTGTTAAGCCACTGGTAAGAGTTGTGGTTTGTTTTATTTAGTTTGTTTTTTTTCTCCTATGGTGTTTTATTTTATTTTTCAAGTGCTCCTAGTCTTAATATATGAAATTTTGTAATAAAGTAATTTAAATTAATTTTTAACTTGCCTAGTACTGTTTATGGTTGAATCTGTGGCAATTACTAAAAACTATAAAAGTAAGCACAGTAGAGTGTTTGTTAAATGTGGCACATATTTCCCCTCATTAGGATGAACAATTTTATGTCAGTTGTTGTTTGTCCAGAACTTCTCTAAACTAAAACTTCACTTATCCCTTCCTGCATTTAACCCTCTATTGATAATTCTAGTAAGAATCAGCTTGGATCAGGTATGTGGTAGATGTCTGATGGAGCCCAGACCTCTTTGTAGTTCTGCACAAAAGGTGTGAGTACATTAGATTTTCATCAACATCTGTGTTTGCAGCTGGAAGGAGGAAGCAGTGATTTTTAGGGTGCTTCTAACAAATAAATCTATTATCCACTATGGAGCAGATTACGAACCAACTTTCTTGACTTTAAACACGAGGTATTGTTCAGCAACTTTATTTTTCACTGTGTTGCAATATAGTAGTTCTGAATTAATAAAAACAAAACAAACAGAACCCCTCCCCCAAAAAGCCACACCAAGAAAACATGCTTAACAAAGCAAATCCAATGTAGAACCTGCTAGTATTTCACCCTTCTCCATGCTGATGTTTCATTTTTAGACAGCTGATGAGTTGTGTAACTGATGAATCAATGGTGTCTTAGTAGTCTTTTTGAAGGGTATTCAAGAAAGGAGGGAGGTTCTATGGCGTGTATCACAAAGAAGAGAAAAATGTCTTTCAGGTGATTCTTTGTTTCTAAAGTTACGAAAATTTTGCAGTACTCAATATATAGCTCCACCAGACTTAAATAGGTTTTTGTGCTCTGAAATGTGCTACTGAGTTTAAATTTGTTTTGCTGTTTGTTTCCTACAGTAGAATGCTAAACTAAGTAGTATAATTGTAGTTCCAAAAACTATGAAATCACAAACTGATGTCATGTATCCTTACCCTGTTTGTAAAAAAGTTTTTCTCCATAGATTCTAGCAATGGAGCTTCACAGCATAAAAATTATAAAATCACCACAATATAGAAATCTTTGTTGTCTTCTTCAGTAGTATTTATGATACTGGGTAGATCTGCTTTTTATTACAAGTAACTTATTTCAGCTAAGTAATAGAGATGGGTTACTCGAGGATCTAAAAGCCAGAAGACATGGTACCTCTATGAAATTGCTGTTGATCACTTAATGTGTTCATGGGCTGTGTGAAATACAGATATATTTTCCTGACTGACAAGAAGAATGAGCTGCAAGGATTTTCTGATTAGGAATTTCCATGTGTGGTATATGAGCATCTCATTTTTCTTTTGGCGTTTCCTAATTCATCATCATCACCATAATTACATTTTCATGCCAATAAAATTGCCCATAAAAGAACCTTTTTAGGAAAAAACCTCCTGTTTTTGGCCTGGACTTGATTTAAAATACTAGGCCCTTTAAGAATAATAAAAAGAAAATACTGGGCTGACTTGTGCAGTTCTGCTCTCATTTAAGATGGAGTTCTCAGTCTGGTGTTCAACTTAGTTGCAACTGCTGGTGATTGAGCAGGGAAGTGCTTCCAGGCAACAGGTATGGTAGAAACTGTGTTGCCAGTGTCCCAAAAACTGCCCTGGATCATTTTCTCTTCCCCTCATCTTTTGTCATACATGTATTATGATCTGCCTTGAATTCTGGTTTCACTGCAAAGTGGAGGATTTGCCTCAGACCAATGTGTGAAAGATGATTCGAAGTAGAATTGGGCTCAAGGTTTAGAGGGGAAAGGGCCAGTTCAGGACAAATTTGGAATGACCTCTGTATTGTAGGCAGGTGACAGATTAAGCTGATCCTTCTTGCATCTTTAGAGATTTCTTTGTCCTTTTAAAGATAATTGAAGAGTTAAAACTGAAGACTGAGTCATATAATCAAATTCTTTGGTCGTATATTTGATGAGTTACTCGTGTAAGATTTGTCAGTCTGTCTCAGAAATGTAAGGCAATGTGGAAGGTGATGTTGAGGGTGGGAGAGAGAAAAGAATTAGCCCCAACTCTTTTGTAAGTATGTCAGAGCCTGCCCCATCTGTTGAACAATTTCCTCCTAACATTTCCTGCAGTTGGAGCTGCCAGTTCAGCCCATGCAGTTGGGTGGATAGTAGCTTATATTTGGTGTTTCTTTTAAGCAGCATTTGCCTAACACTGGTTGTATGAGCACTATCCTCAGCCCCACTGTGAGAGCTACACTAAAACAAATGGCTGTGGGAAACTTCTGAGAAAATTACAAGTGGAGTGGAGGTAAAAAAATACTACAAGTAATAGTTTGGGAAAATACAGAGACTGGAGAAATCTAAGGTAAGATGAGAGAAGCATGAAAAAAAGAAGTATTTCCTGATTCCACTGGCACCCAGAGTGATTAAAATAACTGAGTTTTGTTTTAAAATAATATATAGTTATTTTAGGATAGAAATGACCTTTTTGACAAGAAATGGAAGCAAAAATGAGGAATAAGTTCCTGTCAGATAAGTGTTTTGTATTTTTTTTCTGGAGATTTGGGACTAGCTTTATAATTCTCCAGTGATTGCTTTGCAAGCCTCTTGGAAGGAAACAAGGTGGTTGAAAGCTAAATCATAGACAGTTTTGAAAGAGGAAGGGAGCTTAACTTTTCTGCAGAGAGATATGCAAGCCAAAATTAGGTAGTAGAGAGGAAAGATGGAATTGAAAACCAGAATTTTAGGTTGGTTATTAGAATGGAGTGATGAGAGCTGGAGGGAGAGGTACATGCTAGCAATTGCATGGCATAATTACCAAGTTGCACTAAACGTTTGGAATAAGTAGTTTCTGTATATTTTCTTGTACTACAAAAATACATTACAAAAGTACATCTAATTTTTCTTTTCAGCTAATAGAGCTCATGTGATGTAGTAGGATTTTAAAAAGGCTGCAGTTTAAGCATTACATAGATACACGTATTTCTGAAGTAGGTATTTCCAACAAATGTACGAAGCATAAGTGTGGATTTAGAGCTCTAACACTTGAATATCTCCTTTTGTGGCTTTTGTTGCCTGGCATAAAAGAATGATTCATGAATTCCCTCTTTCTTCTCATTGTCCTTTGTGAATGACAAAGAAGTCACTTCTTTGCTGTGGTTCTTAACTGCTGTGTATTTGTTGAAAATAATTGGCCAAAGCAAACATTCTTCCTAGAACTGTGGAGCTGAGTAGGACTCTGTAACTTACCTTTGCTTACCTGTGGGGAGAGAGGTCAATGTTTATGATCAAACAGGAGGTACCTGTTTTGACACCACATAAACCGAAGTTGGTAGTCTTCTGTTACAGCTGTGTTTTCAATAGCTACTGCAGAGTTGGCTGTTAAGAGTATCTGCAGATAAGATCAGAAGTCATCAGTTCAAAGTTCAGAAGAGATCATTAATTTCAAGGACAGAAACAGCTGAATTTGTTAGCCACTGCTTTTTGCCAGAAGCACTTCACTTGTACTGACAATTAATCTTGCATCACAAGTGAAGTAGATAAGGCCAGTTACTGAGTGCCATGTTTCCTATCTGAGTCCATATACTTGTTTGGCGTGGCTACCCACTGCAAATATAAAGCTGCTGTTGTAGCATACATTTTTATTAAACAAAATGGCAAGTTTTGTAAATGTTTAGGTATTTGAATTCAAGCAACTATTCAGTACTGAATTAGTTTTTCATTAAAATGTTAGTAAACAGTTTTTAGATCATTTAACGTGGATTGCACTTTCCTTCAGAGTATGAGAAGAATTTTCTAATGAGGATTTGAATGAGTTCAACCAACTTTCAAGGCCAGTCAGACTGCTTCAGAAGCTATGGATAAAATCTCATTAAGTTCTCTCTGCCTTCTGCCTATGTTTCAGACACAAGCTGAAACTTTTAGTGCTTCTTATATGTTAAAAGTGTGCAGAGTCAGTTTTTTCCCCTTTTCTGAGTTTATATTTCTGCCTATGCTTGTAGAAAAAGAAATGAAGAACTTTTCCTCCCTGTGAGTTTGGAAAATGTGATTGAATTGGGTTTAGAAGAAAATAATAGCCTGTTGTTGTCAATAGACCTAGTTCTAAATCGTGTGTTGCTATCTCAAGCTTTGATATTGAATGCATTTATTAGATACAAAAGTTCAAAACTTTTCAGTATTTTGCGGTAGTCCATCAAAGTTGTATGGCTTTTTACCTCCAATACAAGTGTGTATTTTTATTTAGAATAAAACATAGAAATAACCATATAAAAATGGCACAATGTATATAAGCTTAAGTAGGACAAACTTTTTTTCATATAGGACGAATATTTTTTTCCCAGCTGAAAACCTGTCTGCATATGGTTCTCAACAGAAGAAATCAGAAATTTCTGTTATATAGGTAAAAGGTGCATTTTCAATTTCATGTTAAGTTCTCAGTACTGTAAGACTAGTTACTTGATTATTTTATTTATGTCATCTTTTAGTGTTACCATATGTCTTTTAGCATATGTGTCTAAATCTTACTTGGAAAAGCAGGTTTTAAAGCTCCATCTGATGAATTATGAGTGTGAAAGGAAATAGCAATCCTCCCAAATTTCCTAAGCAATTCTCAAATAAAACTAAATTCACTTAAGACAGGAGAAGGTGAGCTTGGCTTGTCACAGCAACTTTATATGTGTATTTAAACAAGCAGTGCTGTCATTTCTGCTAAGAATTTCTGAAAGAATATAATCATATCTTCAGATTGAGGAACAGCAGTAGATAAAATAAGGAGGCTTGTGCTCAATAGGATACAGTTTAAATAGAGAAAATCTAATGGGAAGTAGTTACATTAGTAGCAGATGGATTTACTTTCTGAATCTTGATCTGAGTAGAAATCCTTGCATACTTAAAATTTGTCTTCCAGATTCTTACCCTGATAAGAAAGGTGGATAAAGCAATTTCTTTTTTTTTTTTTTTTTTTAACTTGGCTTCAGCTGCTGTGGTGATGTGTTTTGCTTAAACTTGCTATTGTTTGATTTTTATCTAGGCTATTTTTATGATTCCTACAAATCCCCCTCCAACCTTCCGGAAGCCAGAGCTCTGGTCTGATGAATTCACAGATTTTGTGAAGAAATGCTTAGTGAAAAATCCTGAACAAAGAGCTACAGCAACCCAGCTGCTGCAGGTCAGTATTTGAGTTACTGAGGAAAAGCACATTTTATATTTGGGCTTCTTTTTTCCTTTTTTCTCTCAAACCCAAAATGTTGTAAAAATTTGTAAGGGAAAAAAATCTTATTTTAACTATTATTGTGCCTTATTTCTTTTTACTTTGTAGTCTGTTCTCTGTCAGCTCCTGTATCTCTGCCCCCATTTTATTTCTTGCTGCTTCAAAAAATTCATTGCTTATTAAATACTTTAAGGCTGGTTCTTGCTATTAAAATTGGATCTTTGCTTTGTGGTTAGAGGCCTTCGGTAGATCTCAGGATTTAGACAAGTGATTAGTAAAAGAATTGAGCCCAGGTTACCCCTCTGTGTGGATACCCATGGGGCATATTCAGTATTTCCTTCTGGTCAGATTGAGCAGGCAGGTGGCTCTGTGTCCTGGAAAGGTCTGATGCAGATGGGCACTATAATGTGTTTGTTCTTGGGCTGAGTTCAACCAAGTGGGCACTTTCCTAAGTGAGCCACAGTTGGCAGTGTGGACCTTTGGAGCAAGGCAGGGTATGCAGGGCTCTCACTTCCTGTATTACTCTCCTGCTAGATTTATTCTGTGTTGAGCTAGCAATAGCAGCTGTTAAATTCTAAGTTCCAGTGAACTCCACTACAAGGAGAACAAAAATTTTGCAAAGTCGTTTTTGGTAATCAAGCCGTCAAATTTGTAAATCATGCAATGAATATTTAATTTTATACGTTGCAAAACACCAAAATGTAGACCACAAGGTAAGTAAAAATTGAAAGTTATAGGTGTCTGTGTGATGTATGCACCAGTACTTGAGACCTCCAAGATTTGAAGTTTGTATGGTTTGCTGAATACAGACAGCTACATAGAAGAGACTGGCATTAGTGTGGGCAAGTAAGGAGAAATAAAGAAACAAAAAGCTTCAGTGTGCAGTTTCTTTCCTATGCTTACTGACCAGAAAACCAAATACTGTGTTTGTTCATCAGGAATCTGTGTTGTCTTTTTCCCCAGCTGGAATTTGGAGCATATGTGATGGAGCTGGAGGTGCTGTGAAAATGTTTGAGTAGAAATGAAAGTACTGCTGGTGAGGAGAGGTTATGGAATGAAAAAGAGAATAATTGAATTAATATTTCAAGAGAGAAGATAGATAATACGTGTAGGGCATGAGGCTTCATCAGTTCTGTTCTTCATGGAACAGTTTTTAAATACTTAGTAATATTTTTGTGAGGTGCTTAGTTACATTTTGCCTGAATTGTACTTGCATATAATGATGCAAATATCAGATTTTTTTTTCTAACAAATATTTATTAGGCAGCAAAATGTGCAAACAGTATCATGCATCTTGTCTTAAATGAAGAAGTAATGTTTTAAATGACTTTGAATTAAAAATTAAACTTCCTGCTGAAAAGAAGGGTTTTTTTTTACTGGTTCCACATTTCAGCATCATAGATGAAGAAATATTTTATGACATTTGAAGTATAGGTTTGTTGAAGTAAGCTGCCACAGATGGTCTGGTTAGAGCCACTAATTTATATTCTCAATTTGTTAAGATAAGTTAAATTATGAAACTAATTCCTGAAAAACATTGGTTTTCTGTGTCAGATCATCACCACTGTATTTACAACTTACTGCACGATTTCTTTGGAAAATTATATCCTCAATCATAAAACAATTATTAAGTGATTATATTTCCCAAGACTTGCAATGAATAAAAGTAGTTAAAGTAAAATTTTAGTTATGAAGCAGCTGAAAGATACTGTATGTTGTGTTGGTGTAGATTTTGGTTATTGAGTAATGTATGATACGGTTTATCACTGAAATCTGTGGTGTTGAATAAGATTTGTAATTAAATCTGAAGCACAACTGCTGTAATGATATTACATATTTTAATGATTTTTTTTCCCCCTAGCATACATTTATTAAGAATGCTAAGCCAGTTTCAATTTTAAGGGACCTGATCACCGAAGCTATGGAGATAAAGGCAAAGCGACATGAGGAGCAGCAGAGAGAACTAGAAGAGGAGGAAGAAAACTCGGTGTGTACCCGTTTTTCTTATAACCACCTATACTTAACAGATAGGTTGCTGATGTTCCCCTACTTCCTGTAGTTGTGTTTAAATACTTTTTTTTACCAGTTTTCTGTGAGGTTTTAAGCCTGTGAATTCTGAGTATTCTACTCTTTAATTGTGAGTAATGCTGTATAAACCAGCTTTCAGCACTATGCCATGAAACGTCTTAGTAAAAGCTTTTTTAGGAAGTGGGAAAAGAAACCATGTCAACTTCAGCTATTCAGACTAACATTAAAACCCCCAAAAATGTTTAAGGTTCTACTTTCACAGGTGGTCTTCTAGACAAATGGTTTCGGTTTTAGTTCAGGGCACTTGGCTTGGTGTTTGTTTGGGTTTTTATGGTGAAGTCTAATACACGGAGTAGTTAATGACGACACTCAGTAAGCAGTGATTGCAGTGTGGTTTGAACCAAGTAACATGAAAATGATGATGGCAGTTCATCTTCAGATGACATTGTCAGCATGTTTGAGGAGAGAAGCAAGTTGTGTGACAAGTAGATTGCATTTAGAATTGTTTGACAGTGTTAAGAATAAGTCTGTGTTCCTGGCATTATTACTCTTCCCTACATAATTTATTTCAGGTTAGTCTTGTGCAATGCAGCAGAATGTGCTTCAAAGAAGTGTATTGCCACACATAAATGTGTGGTCATTCAAGGTCATTCAGAAAGAGCATAGAGAAGATGGAGACTGGAATGTTACAGCTTTGAGCAAACAGAAAAGAGCAGTGCAGTAAATGCAGTTGTCCTATAGTAAATTGTAGAATCCTTGTTGCAGAGTGCTATGTGATGATCCACATATAGGAATACTTTTCAAGCAGATTCTGTGCAATCTTTTCTGTCTCCAACAATCAGTATGGTTGGCTGCATTTTTTTCTGTTCTAAGAATATTGATAGCTTGTTTTTATAAAGGTGGTTTACTCTGAATTGTACTTGCTTAGTCAGTAATAAACAGGCAGGGAAGGCTGAGATTATTTTTTTATGTTAGGAAATTTTCCTCTGTGTGACTTGACATGCGGAGTTGATGTTCGTGACTTACTGAACAGTCTTTTTGAAGAGACTGATTTATTACTGACATAAAAATTGGATATCTTTACTAGCTTGCTTTCATCCATACTATTGCTTTCTGAACTGGAGATGTTAAATTCTTGGGCACTGTTGATGTCTTTTGCATTAACCCAAAATGAGGCATGACATCTGATTACTTAGCCTAAGGTTCAGATCGCATTGCCGGGCACAGTCCATGCCAGCTAAGGTTGTGGTGTTCACCTCCCTCTCCCACTGCTGTGTGGAAGGGTGTAACACAAGTTCAGTTCACCTCAACTGAGGCAGAATTTAGCAATTCTTCATGGTTCTTGCATGGGTAGAGAAGTTAGAGCACTGCACTCCCCACTCCGCCACACCCCACGCTCCTTCCCTCCATACTTCCCCCCATTTAGTATTTCAGTATAAGAGAACCTCAAATACAGGATTGAGGCAGCAATCTGTTACTTGTGTAGCTATTGTAGCAGTTGGGAATTCTCCAATGAGCTCTTGTGATGTGGTAAGGGGACAAGTTATGAGTAAAAAAGACTACAGGAGTCTGCTTGTCACTACGTATAGAAGATAAGTGCCTCAAATCTGAAAGTTACAGGAGTATCTTTAGTTAACAGGGCTGAAAAAACAAAATCAGAGTGGTTGAGATTGGCAGGTACCTGCTGAGGTCATCTTGTCCAATCCCCCTACCTAAGCAGGGCCACTGAGGTTTTGCTGCTGGGGACCATGTCCAGACAGTTTTGAATATCTCCAAGGAAGGAAACTTCACAACCTCCCTGTGTAGCTCGTGCCAATGCTTGGTCACTCTGATGGTGCAAAAAGTATTTCCTGATGTTCACAGGAAACCTCCTTCATTTCATTATATGCCCATTGCCTCTGTTCCTGTCACTGGGCACCACTGAAAGGTGCTTGACTTCATCCTCTGCACCTGCCCTTCAGATACTCAGACATACTGGTGAGGTCCCCTATGAGCTTTGTGTTCTCGAGGTTGAGCAGTTACAGCTCTCAGCCTTTCCTCATGGGAGAGAGCCCAGAAGTGGACTCAGCACTCCAGGTGTGGCCTTAGCAGTAGAAGGAAAGGATTGCTCACCTCCCTGCACCTCCTGGCAACTTTGTCAAATGCAGTGCCTAGTTTGTCTAATTAGCCACTTCTGTTAAAAGGTTGGTTTGCTCTTAAAAATGAGTGCCATTGTAGTGTATGGATATGCTAAGTCTGTCATTTTTTTACTTACACTAATAGAATTTATGGGGCTATGAATCATATATCAGTGCATAACCATCAGCAAACACTGAACCAGAAGTCAACCTCTGCTTGAAGAAATTGCTCTTCAATATAAGGGAGAAGGTCAGAGCAGTTGGCAGCTCATCATTTGCATATCTTGCTCAGTTTTTCTTTGTGATCATAATGTAGTGGAGTTCTAAAGGCCAGCCTTGCAGAGGGCAAACCCTGCCTGTAGTTGCACAGGATGTGAGAAAAGAGTAAAGGTTTGAAAACTTCACAGGTGAGTAAGAGAAGAGGCAAATTTGAGGCAGAGCTGCCTTCTCAGTACTGAACAGAGTAACAGAATAGGAGAAAACCATGCAAGTGGACTTGTGAATGAGACTAGTTAGTTCAGAAAAGAAAGGTAGTAGAAAAATAGAAAGAAGAGCATGACTTCAGCACAGTGAAAGACAGAAGAGGAGAAATTGGAAAATGAAGCTTTGTAGTATTCCCTTGAGTGAAGGGATTACTAGATGAGACTTCAAGATGACAAAAAGAGAAGGATGAGAGTGTCTGGGCAAAAATTTCAGCAGTGTGTTCTTTCAGAATGCTTTTATCATCCTTTGTTATATGATGTTGTAGACTCCTTTTTATTTTTCACTGCAGATGCTGACTTCCAGGATGTAATTGTTTAACTAATATTAATAAATAATACCAAATGATTTTTACAGGGGCTGTTAAGAGACGTAAGAAAATCTTGTAATGGATGAGAGGATGTCCAGCTGTTTTTGCTGTAAAGTTTATATTGAAGAATTAAATATTTTCATAAGTTTCCCATTATAAAAAGATCAAGTAAAAGAAGATTTTTGTATTTACTATAAGAAATACTTTTGTGTATTTTTTTAATGCTATTGAGATTTTTTTAGTTCCCTAAGTTTTCACACAGTTTTATGATTCAAGAAAATAATCTGTGATAAGATTTGTAGTTAGAATGAAATATTTAACAGTTGTTAAAACTGGTGGTATTTGGTAGTAAGTGTGACTTTTGCTATCACTAATTATACGTCCAATAATTTTGTATTGCTTGGTAAGCCTTGAGTGAAAAAAGTTTTGAAATACTTGGCTTTAATAGAAAAAGCGAGGGTACAAGTGATTGAAATGAAGAATATTGATGGTGAGGTGAGGAGGGATTTCCTTGTTGACAAAACCAGTTTTTGGAGTGACCTGTGAATATCTTTTGTGTGTCACAGTGCAGAACAAATTTTGTTCTGGACTGGTTTTAGTAATTTTTTGATTATAATACAGACTTCCTGTGTCTGGCAACAGTTTCAGTGCAGTACATCACTGTAAGAAATTCCAGATTCATTTGAAAGATAACACCAGAATCTTGTCCAGTTGCTGTCACCAAAGGTTCTGATCAACCAGAAGTGCAAACTCATCCAAACCAGGAAACAGCAGAGTAAACTTGTTACAATGTCTACGGGGTGCTACAAGAAATCTGGAGAAGGACTTTTTCCAGGGGCATATAGTGTTGGAGTGATGGCTTTTAACTGAAAGGTGGTAGATTGAGATTAAATATTAGGAAGATTTCTTTATGGAGAAGATGTGCAACACTAGAACAGGTTGCCCAGTGAAGCTGTGGATGCCCTCTTCCTAAAGTGTTGGAGGTCAGGTTGGATGGGACTTTGAGCAATCTGATGCAGATGAAGATGTCCCTGCCCGTGGAGAAGAGTTAGAGCTAGATGGTCTTTAAGGTCCCTTCCAATCCAAAACATTCTGTGGTTCTTTCAAACTGTTACCATTTTCTTTTCAATTAAAGACATTATCTGGTAAATTGTTTCTTGAATGCATGTTGCTCATATACTGCATAGTAGAAAACTGCTGAACATGTTAGGTGTAAGTGAAGCCTGAACTAAGTGGTATTCTGATTTTGGTTTTTTAAGCATAATAGGCAGAGGTTAATCAGTGGATCTGCAAGTTATTCAAGGAAACCAGGATAAAAATCTGGAAGAGAAAAATGAAAGCATTACAATATTTGTGTTTATAATTTTAGAAAAAGAAACAATCGATCCCTCAAGCCCACACTTCAAAATAATGTGTAATTTGAGAATAAGCTCAAAGGTTGTGTCTTTCATTTAATTTGAACTTGTTTGTGGAACTGCCAGAAAAACAGTAAACCAATTCTTTCTGTACTTCTGGGTGTTTATTATTTTCCTTTTGGAAAGGGAAAGCAGATAATATGAGTGCCAGTTTGGTGTAGTTGGTGTACGGTTTGGTAGTGGATGAAGTCAGCAGCCCAGAATTCAGGGATAAAGATAAATAACCCTTGTACATTCCTTTTCCTTCTAGATCAGTTTCACAGAGCCCCATAAGAAATACAGGGCTACTTGTATATAGTCTGCATGGCTACATAATCTTATAGTTCAAATGATAATACAGGTCTTGATAAGTCTGCAGTGATGGCAGCAGTCCTAGAAAGAGCTAATGACAGTCCCTGTGTTACCTTATGGAGTAGTAGTGACAGCAAGTAGTGCATGTATTTCTTCATATTTTAATATCTAGAAATGTTTTTAGATTGCGTGTAGAATTAGAGTCATTGTTCAGTTGCAAAGTAATAGCCACCTGGCATTTCAGTTCTGAAAAATAACACCTCAAAACCAGATTTTTTTCCCAATCCTACTCCTGTAAGGACCTCACTATAGAAATGCAGAAACAGACTCGAACTTTGAGAAATGCGTATTTAACATCTAAAGGCAGAGCAAATATTGGTGTTAATGTTAAGTATAGTCTGTTGATGTTAAAGGTCTCTCATGAGCAGTGAACTGAGTCCATATACTATTGAAAAAGAATGGTTTCAGTTAACCTGTCAGGGGCTTGAATTTATTGATCTAACCCCCCAAGAATTTCCTATGTAAATTGTGAGCAGTTCTGCTCATTACTCGCTAGTCCCTGATTTGAGACCCATCAAGAAGGAAGGTGTAAAATGTTCTAACTGAGAAGTTTCTTATGTTAGGAAACCTGTTTTAACCCTAGCAATTATATTTGAGTAAGTTTTTGTCCTTTAATGCTGTCTTAAAATCATATATTGTGTAGTAATGGGCACTCAGGTTAAAAGTGACTTGCATAACTGGAAGTAGAGTGGACTGTGTGTGTTTGGAGAAATAATCACAATTATGTGCTTAATTTTCAGGGTCAATTCAGGTAGTTGTCCTTCAAGTGAGGAAGAGTCATAGCCCTAAAATTGAATCTTTTTTTTCTTTTTCACCATTGTCTGTGAACATCTTATAGCATGAGAAGTTGTCAATTATAATGTAAATATTTTTTGCTGTTAAAAATTTTGTATTGTAGAGCTGTAAATAAATGTCCAGGTTGAATACAGTCTTCATGTATTCTCCTGTATACTTCCTGAAAATTATCATTATAAATAATGTGCCTAGAATTGATTTTATGCCTGTTATGAGAGCTGCTCGTGTGATGAGAATGCCTTCTGACAAACTGACATGTTTTTGTAGGTGCTGAGGTAGTTGTACAGGTTTTTTTAATTAAGCAAAAATCGCAAGTGTTGTGTTCTACAGAAGGTTAATCCCAATATCAAAGTTTAAATGTTAGCTTAAGCATTATGAGACATGACCAATCTCTTCTCGTGCATTTTTGGAAGTGTGATGTGAAGTGGATGCTGAGGCTGGGCAGCTGTATTATGGGAATGTAAAGTAACTCGTTGCCTGGCAGCTTACAGAAAACATGTCTAAATATTTGTTTCTGTGGACCCTTAAAGGAATGAGCTAACGAGCAGCTCTCTGTATGTTTTCTTTTACATTTTAATATCGCTATGATGTGAGAAATGTTTAAGTCTTTTAGGGTATTAAATCAAGAATTTACTACTTCAGTGATCCTTTTTTTTTCTTGGGCACTTAGTGGTTGACAACTACCAACACCAAAGCCAACTGTTGGTAATCATTATTTATTCATTCATACAAAAAAGGTTATTTGGTTAATCCTATATTACTTATGAAATTTGGCATCTGTATTTTAAGAAATAATTGCTGTAATTTTTCCTGTATATTTTTGCAATATTTACAGTGTTGTAAAGTAACAAGTGAATCAGATGAGTTATTCTGTATTTTATAGCTGATACACTGTCCTGTACTTTTCTGAAGGTTTTTATATTTGCTTTCATGATTCTTTCATGTGTTTGCATGAATATGTTATAGCTATATCTGTCTATATATATATATATATATATATACATGTAATTTTGCATGAAAGTGTTTAAAACTTTCTCTTTCCCTGCCATTTTTTCTTCATGCCAAAGAACACTTGACATATGTCTTAATTAAATTAATTAAAGTGTCCTGAAGTTAGAAATATAGTATATTGTTAAAATCCACAGCACTGTGGAGCCAGAAACTGATTATAGGAAGAATAAACATGGGGAGGTACGAGCACGCAGCAAGGTGTCGTTGCCTGGAGGTAGAAAACAAGTTAACTGCTGTTTTGTGACAGATGTCTCTTGAATGTGATGGGATTTGACAGTGTGCTGAAAGTTAAGTTTTTACCTGCTTTACTGATGGGTCTAAGCTTTGTGTGCTCAGCATTAATCATATACTCAGGTTGAGGTTTGGCTTTGTATGTTAGGAGCTTTTACAAAATCCTTGTGCTTGACTAAACTATATTATGTGTTTATGCAGCTACTACAGTGCTTTAAAAAAGATAGCTGTGACTACAGCTACATGTTTCAAAGGTGATGATGAGGTGTTAATTGTAAATGAAATTATTTTACAGGATACTAAATTTTGCCAGCGTGTAAATAAATCTTCATTTAATACCTTGCAGCCGAGTTGGCTGTCTTTGCTGCCCTCTAGTGTTCTTCTTACATGCCAAACCACAGGCAGAGAGATTTTAAAGATAACTACTGCCGTATTTGCTTCTCTTGTTTAGTTTTTTTTTATCAGTCTTCATACCCATTGATGTTTAAAAGGCAACAGTAAAATCCATTAATCAGTATCACCTTGGCTCATTCACTTCTGTAATGATATAGACTCGGGTATGGTCTGCAAGGCCAACTTCTCTGAGAAAACTTCTTGTGTGATGAGATCTTTCATTTTACAAGTATATCATGAAGTCTTGTGTGTGGTTTCTGCTGAAGTATTTTTGTGTTTTCTTTCCTGATAATGAAACCTCTATGATTGAATTTTTATGCTTTAAGGGTTGATTTTGTTAATAATATTTTGGTAGATAAGGAGATCCAGAGTGTCTTACAGGATTACAGGTTATTGCTGGTACTTTGTGTGCTTTACACTGTGATGTTATTCTGAGTTTCTGTAGTTCTATTGTCGTTTCTGTAGCATTTCAAGAGATTTTAGAGTTCTCGCTTGTGCGCACCTTCTGTCACTGTGTAGTGGTGTAACTGAAACCCCTTCCAAATACAAGTTTGGTTGCTTATTATATGTACACAGGAGAGCAGCAGACAGTTTAACTCAAAGTTAGTTGTTTTTATTGTTTGATTCTTGGATCTGTTTTCATAAACAGTATGAGAACATGACACTTTAGCTTTAATACTTCTTTTTTTTCCAGGTTAAAATTGAGATTGTGTTTGTTTTTATTTAATCAGTGTGTTTACCTTTTCTAACAACAGATCACAAGTTCTACACCAATATTTATGTAGTGTAAAGCATGAATGAGAATTTGTATGAAGGAATGACTTTCATCTATCATGTAAATGTGCACTTCCATAACTTGGATCCACTGCACATTTTTTTAAAGTTACCTTTTAAGAACCAGTGTAGTCTAATTTGCTAAATTTCGTACTTGTGAGAAATACTGGAATGACAGTTCTGGAAGCAATCTGTGTTAGCTACAAAATTAATTATTCTGAGGCATGCATGGGCCATGAAGAAGTTGTATATTGTTCTGTCTTAGTACGCCATTCCTGATGTAAGGAAAACATCATTAATCAAAATTGTTGTGTACTTCTCTTTTTGGGACAACTGTTTTTCTAGTACTAAGGTGGGATTTTGTGATCCTTAGTCTCCTAGGTGCTAAGGGATAACTGTTCTCTTTGTTGAGAGACAATACTAAGATAAAGGCTTTTGGCACTCAAACTGAAAAATGAAATGCTGTTCTTTGAACCAAGTCCATGTAGTTGATTTGACTGAAGAAATAAAAGATCATTTTTTCAATGTAGCTGAAGTTATGAAAATGGTAATTTAGGATTCCATTTCATACTTATTCATATTGTTAGCCATCACTTTTTTTTCCACTAACTTCTACAATAAAAGTTTTGAGCTCCAGGAAAGTGCTGAATTTCTTATTTCAGCTTAGGTAAGTTTAGGGCCACATGCACTGCAAGTGGATATTAATATTAGTCAACCTAGTTGGTAAATCAAATATAACTATGCCTTAAACTCAGAGATTTGTCTGTCTGTATGTTAGAGATGCCAAATTTGTAGTGATAATAGGCGAATTGTCAGTATGTTAAGTCAATTTTATATTGTATTGCAGTACTGAAAGAAACATCTGTAGTTTAACTGTTCTGGCACTTTTAAAATGCGATTCAAAAAATACTTTTTTTATTCTGAGTACTGTTTTTAAAAGGGGAAAAATGCAATTTATAGAAAACACTGGGGTTAACAGTAGCATTTGGTAGTAGAACGTAAAGAAAATTAAAGTTGCCACCAGGAGGAGCAGTACCAAAATATTCTCATTCTTTTACTGGCACAGCTGCCTAGTGCTGTAACTGTAAGCTGTCTGTATCTTTGGGAATATCACAGTTTTTTTAAGGGTAGGGTGCTAAATAGAATGCGACTAAAAAAAAGCCCTGAAAGAATGCAAATGAAGAACTCAAGTATTTTTTGCTCGCTATAATCTGGAAAATAATGATTCTTTTGACATTTTGAATTTTAATTTAAATCTGTTTAGGTCTGTATCCTGGCTTCATTATGGTACGCTGTTAGCCAGACTTTCTGTATCAAAATTAAATCTGTTTTTGTATCTCTTAGTTGAGATGTAATAGAATAATTTTCAGGAACTGGTATTGCTACATTCAGTTTTCTGTACCTACCTAGACCATCCCTTAGTGAAACAGGCACTCAGACCATGAAGGTTGTGACGTGGATCTGTGTGAGAGGTGAATTGTCTGCCATGCCACAGAATGAGTTCAGTGAGAAACAAAGTGCCAGACCTTGCAGGGGTTTGAGTCTGGGCTTTTCTTGTTCTGGTCCCATTCTGTGTCTGTCCCCCCCAGCCCCTGCACTTATAAGTCTCTTCATAGTTTAACATTTAAAATCTATAAAGCAATGCAAAGATTTAGGAAAAAGGGGAAATTTGTTAGTGGATGAAGACTTGTTTTAATGTTACATATTACCCTGAATGTACTTAAAAGTCTTGTAGATGTGGCATTTAGGGGCATGATTTAGTGGTGGACTTGGCAGTGCCAGATTAACAGTTGGATTGGTGATTTTAGGGGTCTTTTCCAAACTAAAGAATTCTGTGATTCTATGTAGCAAAAATATATTATTTGTAAGGGCAAATTTTTTAAAAAACAGGGGTTATCTAAGAGTCTTCCAAATGATGTAGCTGAAATATTTTGCTAATCAGGGATAAAATTTGTTTATCAAGGAATTCTGAGGTTTTGACACAGTAGAGGGAATGAATGCATATATGGTTGTAAAACTGGTGAAAGTAGCATTTACATTTAAAATATAACAATTTGACATAGAGGAACTTCACAATGATGGATATTACTGCTTACATTTAATCAACAAATGAGAACGTCTAAATTTGTTTTTCCTTGAGTAATAGATTTTATTAATATAGAAAATGTGAATAGTCACAGTTCATCACATTACTGCTGAAATGCTGTGATGTTGTGTGTACAATCTAAATCAGATTTTGGAAACCAGTGGGATTTCCATTAGTGTTTTCAAATATTGGTAGTACATATGAATTTCACGTTTCATTAACTGCATTGTCATTAGTGCTCTGTTTCAAATTCCTGGCCCATTACTGTTACCAATTCAAAGTGCTACTGTGTATCTCCTTGATATTATCTCCCCCACACTTAGTGGGTAAGTATGTGCTCAAGGGCTATTTTTATGTGTAGTATTAACAAATTATTTAATTAGGTTTGTAACGAAGCTTTTAAAATGGAAGTAAACACTTGTAGTAAGTCAAGTTGATTTTTTTTTTTTGTTTCTGAGAGGGACTTTAAAAATTCTGTTGAAGATTGTTTATTAGCGAAATTGAATATGACCTGTCATCTGGGTTCTGTATGTAATGTCAGATGCTGGGCATGATCCTAAGTTAAGGGTGGTCAGCACCCTTGGTGACAGTCCCTTGCAAAACAGCAAAATCTCTTTCTATAAATTGTGTTAGTGATTTTTGGAACCCAGAAAGATAAAGTGGGTCATGAAAATCACAGAGAACTCAAAGCTGAATGCTAATGCAAAGTGAATGTGTGGGCCATGTTGTACTTACCCTGTTATGCATCTGCAAGAGAAAGAAGAATTTTTATTTTTCTTTATATGGAAGATTTGTTATTTTTTGATTTCTTTTAAAGTTTTAAACCTGGGAGTCCAGCAGTACAACTGGGTCACATAAAGATAAAAAAACTAATCAATAAGGGATTGCATCTTACCTTTGTTTTATTTTAATGATCTGCTGTGTTCTGGCAAATGTTTCCCTGTAGGATGAAGATGAGTTGGACTCTCACACCATGGTGAAGACCAATTCAGAGAGCGCTGGTACCATGAGAGCCACCAGCACGATGAGTGAAGGTGCTCAGACAATGATTGAGCACAACAGCACCATGTTAGAATCAGACTTGGGGACCATGGTAATAAACAGTGATGACGATGAAGAGGAAGATGGGACCATGAAACGTATGTTGTTAATTTGCTTTTTTCTAATAATGTGTTTTCTCATGCTGCATGACAATGTGGGATCATGAAAGGCTTTTAAGTGTCAAGTTCTGTGGTTAAAACAGGGAGAGAGGGGTATTTGTGTCTCTAAGCACTCTATAATTTGTAGAGAAAATGTTGACTATAGTGGGAGATTCAGAACAGAAGCCTGGTTTTTGTGCTTTGCTAAGTTTCTCTGGAGGACTCTCAAATTGTCCTTCTGTGAAATGTCCCTTGTACTGCTTGTCTCCTGTCCCACATACATTTGGAACAGTTCCTTGAAGCTAAACTGGTGTGATTATGTGAGAGGCTGCTGTTTCAATGTCAGTGGTCCTGGGAATATATAATTACTCTCTTTGGGTCAGCAGTCAGTAATATATTTTGCTGCAAAACCGTTTTGTAATTCATGATCACTTAGCAGATCTATATTTTTTAGCAGATAATTATTTGCGCATTTTTTGGAATGTAATTCAACAATGGTTGATTTAAGGCAATGATCAGAAGATTGTTGCAATTAACTAAAAACTTCTAATTTATTTTGGCAGCGTGTGAGGGAGTACGTAACAGAGGAAAAAAAAGTGAATGTTTTTGTGTATAAAAATATAACTTATACTGAAATATCCATAAATACACATTTTAAAAATAGTTAATTTACCTAGTTACTTCCTGATATGCTCGTTGTTTGACTGAAGACTACTGCAGATTGAGGCCCATGAATTTTAATAGAATTATTTACTTGAACAGGCAGCATCAACAGAAGAGTATAACTCAGGCTGGAGCTGCCTGGTTTCACGAGGCACAATGTAACGTTTAACTCTGGGCAGTTGCAGGGACGGGGGGTGTGGGGAGTTGTGTGTGTGTGTGTGTAATGTAGAGGGCTAATATCTCAAGGGTGGAAATCAGTGCCAAATAAATAACTTTGTAGTTTTTTGTTTCATAGCAAATACAGAGCTGCATTTGTGTTTGCATATAGATAGCTGATGTAATTTGCTCAAGATTAGTTGGAAGTGCAAAGCAGAAACTTTTTTGTGTGTACAGGAAGTTAGAAGGAAAAAGGGGTTTTGTAGATTTTGCTTGTTTGGCTTTTTTGTGGTTTGTCTTGGGCTTTATTTTGTTTTTCCTTTAGAATTCTCAGTTATGTGATTAAAAAAAAAAGAAAGGGGAAAGATAATATGAAAAAACTTGGAATAAATTTTTAGGGTGGAAGTACTATGAATTAGGGTTTAGTGCAGTTTCTATGCAGCTTGACAAATCAGTCTTCATAAGTCACTTCTGTATAGGTAGTTTACCAAATTGCTCCACACTATCCGTGTAGTTTTTATATGTGCTGAGAGGAAATACCTGTTCCTATGCCAAACTGATCAGAAGAGTGGCATTGGGTTTGCATTGTAATCTCTTAATCTGTGTCTTATTTGTCTGCTGGGAACATTGCTTTTAAAATGTACTGTTATTTTCAATTTTTAATTGATTCCAGCAACAATCTGTAGTTAGGAAGTTGCCTTTCTACACCTTGACATTTGGTCAGTGTGTGTCTTAATCCCATTCTTCTTTCTTCTCAAACAAGAATAATTTTGGGAAAGGTGACAGGTTTCCTTCCCCTCCCTCCTCTCCTGTAGATGACTTTCTTTAGCCCTGTAACTGCAGCAAAGCAAGGCCAGCAAACTGGAGGTAGTTTGCCTCATGACAAGTGATGATTTAATCATTCAGCTGTCAGGCCACAGGTTTGGTTTAGCACTTCCTTGCTAAAATTTCTTGTATTTTGCATTAGGCACCCATTAGTTGCATTTTTTACATTAAAAACTAGAAATAATTCAAGAACGGGATCTCCCCATCTGTAGCTAAAAATAAGTATAAATTGTGTCCACTGTAGCTGGTCCTCTGGTTCTGTGATTTGTTGTACTGTTGGCTGAAATAGGAGCAATAGCAAGTTTCCTAAATAAATGTCACCAGAAAGGAACATAAAAATCTTTGCTGTCTCTGAAAGACAGCCACAGATTTTGTGCTTCTTTGTACTCGACAAAGACACTAGATTTTGGAGATTGGAAAAAGCAACCAATGTACCTTTTTAGGCAAAGTAGGCATTTTCTGGATATTTGTGTGATTTGACTATAATAAATCAGATTGAGTATCTTAAAAGTGCTCTTTGATACTGCTGAATAATAGAACATTGCAAGCAAGAAGCTTGGAGAAATAAACTTCGTAAACTAGGGAAGAGAGATTTAATTTCCTTCCTAGAGACACAAAATATTTATTACAAACTTCTTATTTAATTGCTGTTGTGTTTAGTTTCATGTTTTGTTTCTTTCTGCCTTTTGTTTCCCTGCTCAAGGACAAAATAAGAAACAATAATATGTTTTTATTTATAAGTACCCATGCTTAGAGGCCTCTGGGAGCCATGACAGAAAATAACTAAAACCATATTTTTTTCACAAATAGGGAATTGTGCCCAGATTAAATTGGGATTTGGAACAAAAAGAGGCCTGTCCTCCTACCCCAACATACATTATACAGTCTAGTAATAAACAACATTTATCCTGTCTTGCTTGGTATGCCTGTGCATGCTCTGAGCATAGACTCTGTGGTATGTACCTGGAAGGAGGAAAGAAAATTAAGAACATGGTAGAATTGGGAGGAACTTAACTTTAGGAGGTTTAATGTGGAGTAGAAGGAAGAGTGAGAATGATGGAAATAACACTTCTTTTGTTCACGTGCCTGGGTTTTACTTATTTTTGTGTAGAAGCCTTTCCATATGTCAGTGGGGTGACTAGTGTTCTGACTAGCTTCCTCAGATTCCCCTTGTGGTTTTTCAGCAAGGCTTAGTGTTAGGGCTTTCTGGTGCACCAAGATTACTTGTGGTTGTTCTCTTTTCTCCTTTTCAGTAACATTTCCCCTCCTTCTCTTTTTTTGCCCTGTTGAATTCATATTTGCCATCTGCTTTGAGCTGGAAAATAAGTTATCTCTTAGTGCAGTTTGGGTTTATTCTGAGTTTCTATCTGTTGCTTCAGTCTTTGGTGAAGCTTCTAGATAGTTTGTAGTTGGTGATGAATATATTAAAAGAAGAGAACCCATGAGGTGGCATTTGACAGTTAGAATGTAGAAAAGTAATCAGGTTTTATTTTATTACTTTTTGCCCTGTAAGACGTGAACGTTTTAGGTTTAGTCAGTATGATTCTTAAACACATTCTTCCTTCTAATCAAACATAAGAATATAAGAATATAATCTTTGGGATTTCCTTCCTTGTTCTCCCCCTTCCCCACATGACTTGTTTTGAGCAGCATAACTCCAGCGAAATTGGCAAACTGGAGGTGGCCTGAGGCAAGTGATGGTTTAATCAATCAGCTGTCAGGCAGCAGGTTTGGTTTCAGCACTTACTTGCTCAACTTTCTTGTCTTATTATGCATAATGGTATTTTTGATTACAGTGGGACATGCACCATGCTGTAGAACCTACATGTTGATAGAAGAATTCATGAGTTGGTTTATTAAGTTTTAGGGATTTTTTTGGGGGGACTTCAGCATCCAGGATAAGGGATTGTTTGATACTGTAGGTCAGTCTCCTCTGTGATACACGGTGTATGCTTGGGGAGCTCTGGAGTGGTGCTTCAAAACTCTTAGAAAGGCCTAAATCCTACAGCTGGTGTTTCAGCTGACAAGCAAAAGCTGGTGACACATGTTTTATAACAACTTACGTCCTAATTCTGGTAGGAATTTAGTAAGGAGACTTTATTATGGGCTGGTTTCAGTGGTGCTGTAGCCTGGGTATTGACACTTCACGGATTTAGCTTCGCTCAAGTGTGTTTACTGTGCCCCCAGTAGGATGGTTTGCTTGGTGCCATATATAGGTGTACTAGTGCTTTACTCCTGTGTATGTATAGATAAAGAGGTGATAGATGTTTACAGGTCTCTTCTCAAGCCATTTTCTGTGACTGGTAAAAAAGTTGTTCATTTATGTCACTGGTAGTATATTTGAAGAATTGAGGTTTGTTAATGTTGTTGACAATTCTGCTTTTGAGAGCTGTTGTAGAATGCTAGTTTAATGTGGATTTTCTTTGTTTGGCTAAAAACAGAAATAAAGTGTAACTTGACTGGAATGGACTAATGGGAAGTGTTTGAACAATGCTGTCAGGCACATGGTATGGTTTTTGGGGTGTCCTATACAGGGCCAGGAGCTGGATTCGATGATTCTAATGAGTCCTGTCAAACTCTGCATATGATTATAATAGTAGTATCATTGAATATTTTTTTCTTTTTTCCAGGGAGTGAGGTGAAAAAAGCCCTAAAAAATATTAAACCAGTTTTACAAGTCTTATTCTCAAGAAGAAAAGGAATGTTTTGTGCTGGAAACTTTTCCCCATTAAAAATTTTAATTTAGGTTCATAATCCTTCAAAAAGTCTCTGAAAGCTTCAGCTAGCTGAAAATTATGTGGATTTTCCATTTAAATGCCAGTTGCAACTATTTCTGATAAATAGGTGTTTCATACAACAAACAAAGGGCCGAGTGAGGCCTGGAGCTGAAGGCTTGGGTGTATAAGTGACTGTGATACAAAAGCTAAGAACTCAGTAATCACTTTGTTGCACAGCTTTCAATAGTCAAACATTTCTTAGATCTGTCCTGTGGTAGACTCCTGTCTGCTCTGGCCTAAGTAACTCATACTAACTAACTAACTTCTACTGCTGCTGCCTTGTGGTTCCCAGTAGCCTGACCTCTGATTCTCGGAGGTGGTTGCTTAATAGGCATGTGTTAGCAGCAGAACTTTCTCACTTATAAAATACAGTCACAATTCCTGCTAAAAATATGGCTGAAGGAGGTGGCTGTGGCAGCTTTTTATGTGGTAGTTCACTGATAGATTTGCCTGGAGACTGAGGTCAAAACTCTAGGCTTCTGTCTCCCATTTCCCAGAATTACTGCCACTGAGTTGTAGGGCACCTTGTGAGGGAAGAGAGTAGTGGTAGGAATGTATGGAATACAAAGCCTAAGTAGTGTATGATGTTGTATGATGTCTGGTAGCCTTTGCAGCAAGGGTGAGAGCACATAGGTAGATATAGGTCTAAAGAAGGCTGAAAGCTGATGGCTTTATAGCTTCTGACTCCTAATAGTGACAAAGCAATGCATTTTGAAGGAATAAAATATACTGACAGGATGTTCACAGAAGCACTTCAGATAGGAGAGCCAGATCCATAACTTCACCAAGCAGCTGAAAATGTTCCTCAGTTGAGTGTTAGCTGGAGATCCACACAATGGGGAAGGCTGTGGAAGCTCTTGGCAAAAGAAAGAAAGCTTTCCCCTGTAGATATGCAGCTACATAAGAGGTCCAGTGTCCTGGTAGTCACAGAGTGAGAGAAAGACTTACAAATTTTCCACAGGACGTTGTATAAACCCTCTACTCCAAAATACCAAGAAAATATACCAGCACCCATGCCCTCCCTGGAAATTGTAGTGGGATTCTTCCTTCTGTAGGAGATGGTTACGCTCATCTGCTGACCTTACTTGTTAACTAATAGCAGAACTTTTAAACTGGTTTAAAATTAATTTCATATTAATATAATACCTATTGGAAATGCTTCACTGCAAAATAATTTTTCATGATAGATCAGTTGAATTTTACCAAAACATGCATTAGACTGGAGTGTGCATTCCTCTTTATTTTGAAATGTGTGTTGAGAATTATTTATTTGTGATATGATTTTGAAACAGTTTCACAGAGTTGGTGTTATGTCATTGCCTCGTTCATTTTATTCAGCATACTTTTTGTTTACATAACTATTTGGGGACATCCCTATTGGCTATGTTCCTGTCAGGGATATTGCTGAGGTAGAATGTGTTTTCAGTCAGCATCAATGGTGCTCTCTGTGTTTTATGGCTTGCCAGCAATTTCTGACTATTTTATTATGGCCTTTTTCCCCAAGCTATCTTTACAGTAGGCAAGTTGTAAGGATCATTCTTAAACACTGAAACTGTGGAAAACATTTTTAAACATTATCATTGCTTATTGAAAAGCAAATAATTAGAAGAGCTGAAAAATCCAGATCCTTCTAGGATGGAACAGGCTGTTGCACGATAGGTTTTCAGTGCAAGTGTGAAGTGATACAGACTGTGCTGTAGATTTTTTGTGGCAAATGTAACTTACTGAATAGATGAGTTAATTAATTGTCCTTAAGGGAATCTTTATGTATTATACTTCTGATTTTCTTGGTTCTTGAAAGATGGTTGAGAAGATAACCTGTTATTTATGAAAATTTTAAAAAGTACTTTCAGACCAAAGTGATCTTACTTTAGAAAGAAAAAGTAAAAAAGGTGCAACCTATATCAGTTTGCTCTGGCATAAATGTCCTGAGTGTTTTATAAAGTAAATACAAAAGAGATAGGAAATTTCACAAGGCCTTTAAACTGGTAGATGTCAACCTGTTCCTATGAAACACTAACTGAACCTGTTAGGCTAGCTAGAGACTGAAATAGTGTCTCTTTTTTCATTTACTTATTTATAAAAATAAATCAAAACCTTAGAAATAAATTTCTAAATAAATTCTTTGGGATTTTTTACATTGGAGGAAGAGACAACAAAATGTTAAAATACCTCTCGTCCCATCATTTTGCAGTCATTTCTGGTTTTGTGTGTGCGTTTTTATATTTGCAGTGAAGGTAAGCAGGTCTTGCTCTTTTAATTGGGTTAACTGACTGTATGCTCAGTTGAAATCAGGAGTGAGTTCTAAATTCTTATTTAGCAAAACAAATAAAGGACATTCTCAAAGTAAAAAATAAATGTTCTTTGCTTACCTTGGAGTAATTTCTGTCCTATTGACCCAGTTTCCATAATATGCATTTGGTAGCAAGGAATTCAGAGGGGTTGGTTTCTGTATGTCGGTAGTCTTCTATGGCATGTATAAGGAAAATATTTATAAATAGTTTTAAAACTTTCGAGCAATTCTTGGAAAGTCTTTAGTATTGCCTTATATGTGAGAGGCTGGAGACTGCCTTACCTGTAATTGGCCAACATTTTGGTACTTAGAGTTTTGAACAGAGACACTGGCAATCTTTTTGTTTATAGCTATGTCTCAGGGATGAAACTTGAGTACAGCCATCTCAGCAGAATTAAAAATTGGTTGTGAAAGGCCAGCAACGTGGTATCTTTTTGGTACAAACAGTTTCAGGGGTTTTGGGCAGCAATCACCAAGTAATGAACAGTTTGTACTTAAAAAGTGCATTGTATTTCTGTTTTTAATTCTACCTCCTTCATACTACTTTCTTCTCTTGGATCAGTTTTCTAAATGTGTGCTTTTCTAAAATTTAGATTCTTCCATTTTTCTTCTGCTCGTCTCAGCTCTCATGAGATCCCACCTTGTAATGCTGTGTTCAGCCCTAGGACCCTCAAAACAACAAGGACATGGAGCTGTTGCAGAAAATCCAGGGGAGGACCATGAAAATGATCAGAGGGATGGAGCACCTCTGATATGAAAACTGACTGAAACTGTTGGGAAGAGAATGTTCTGGGAAGACCTTGTAGGACCTTGCAGTACCTAATGGGGAGCCTGCAGGAGAGCTGGAAGGGGACTTTTGACAATGGCCTGCAGTGACAGGACAAGGCATAATGGCTTTAAACTGAAAGAGAGGAGATTCAGATACTGGGAAGCAATTATCTATGATTAGGGTTTTAAAATACTGAAACAAGTTACCCAGAGAAGCTTTGGATGCCCAATCCCTGGAAGGGTTCAAGGTCTGGTTGGATGAGACTTTGAGAACCTTGGTCTGGTGGAAGGCAGCCCTGCCTATGGAAGGGGAGCTGGAGTTAGATGGTTTTTAAAGGTCCTTTCTGACTCAACCCATTCTATGACTATGGTTTTTGCTCTTTAGTGCTTTGTTCTGTAGTTATTTGGCATCCCTGCTGTTTAGTTCTCATCCCTTTCTCAGTCCCAGATTCAAGAAATCAAGAAACACCCTTCAAGTGATGTTGAGTTTAGTGGGGGCAAACTTGGGAGATTCTGGAGAAGAGGTGTCTGGTGTCTGGTCAGTTAAATTCAACCTGGAGTTTAGTTCACTGAATTGTTAGGTCACAGTTGTTATTAATTAAAATACAGTGAGTAGAGATCTGGGATTAGGAAAAACTATATGAAAAAATGTGCCAAAAGCTGAGAGAAAAATCAGCTATAAAATGTGAGGAAAAGAAGGTGCATGTGGAAATAGCAGATTGAAGCAATCATTGTAGAGTTGAAGGAAAGCAGCTGAAGTCAAATTCTCTAAAGCTTAGAGCATGACAGTAGAAGCACAGATTAAAAAATGCTAGAAGAAATTAGAAAATCTTTAGACAAAGGAGATGGGAAGAGATAATGAAATAAGAAGTGAAAGGAGGGGGGAACCCACTTAGTGAATGAATAAAAACAAGTGTAAAGTCGGATAAGGAAATTAGCAAGTCTTAGTAATCATGTTAAACACAAGCCCAAAGTGTACTTTTAGTTTTACCTTTTCACTTGTTAAAACAAGTACAATCCTATTACTTTATTATGCTTGTAATTTAAATGTGTAGTTTTGTCTGATTTTTGGTGTTAGGTTTTTCTCCTCATCTTAGTTATTTATCTCTTATCCTGTTTTGTATTTTATTTGTGAAAATACATTTCATATATCTTCATGTCAAATGTGTTACACTTCCAGCAAGTACATTTAATGTGTCAATGCTATGCAGAATACGGTCTCTGAGATTAGTAATATTTATTTATTGTTCTATTTAGTAATGAATTTGCTTTGAAATCCCACAAATGGAAACAAATTTTAATAATTTAGGGGTTTTTTTTTTACCTTTAGTTATGTGAAAAGGATAAAAGAGCAGGAGTTAATGTTGATCTCAATCTGCTTCATAAAGCTTTTGCAGCTGTTTGGTGATGACAAAAATCCCCCAGTGTGGAGACAGGGTGCTTTGCAACCATCTGTAGAGGGTGATCCTGTAATTTTCTGGGTATCTTCATTGGTAATGAATTAAATTAAGCAGCATCTAGGCACAATTTGTGTAGCTATATTTTGCAAGTTCTTTTTCTAAATAATTATTAAATTCCACCTTTACTGAAACTCTGTTCCTTCCTTACAAGTGCCTGTGGACCAAGCCTTGAAGTTAGGGGCATTCAGCATCCAAAGGGATGCTTAGCATCTCATGTTATTCAGTCTCTATAACAACAAATTGATACTGCATGAAGTAACTTCTAATATTATTTGTGTGTGCAACTCTGAAATGTCTTGAACATTTCTCCACGTTGTATCTTGCTACAAAAATATCATACTTCGACTATGAGCTTTTATGCCAAAGATCCTCAGGGGACAAACAGAGGCTTGCATCACACATAGATGACTGTATTAGTTTCTGCAAACCCCAGGAAAATGAATTTGTGAAGTTTAATTTATAGTGCATTAATTCTTTAATCTTTGAATAGTTTTTTACCTTTTTTTCTGTTTTCTTTCAACTAAGGAAATGCTACTTCACCGCAAGTTCAAAGACCTTCTTTCATGGACTACTTTGATAAACAAGAGTCCAAGAATAAAAGCCCTGAAAACTGTAATCAGAACATGCATGAACCTTACCACATATCCAAAAACGTTTTCCCTGATAACTGGAAAGTCCCACAGGATGGAGACTTTGATTTCGTAAGTACTTTTTTATTGTTTAATCTCTTGCGTGCAGTTTATTTTGTATGTGCCAAAACCAGTCCCTTTCTATAACTATATTAATACAAATGAAATAAGTCAACTTTCAAGGATACTGTCCAAATATCAAATCTTTGTGCTTCATCCTGGTTGTTGAAGTAAGAACACCTGGTTAACACAGGACCTTTTGAATGAGGAGTGGTGTGTGACATTATACTATTATAGTATTTATTATATACATACATACATATATATATATATATATAATATGTATAATATTATAATATAATATTATACATATTACTACCTTGTAATGACGTTTTTAAAAAATGTTTTTGGGTTCCTTAAAATGTATGTGCTATAACAACTTTAAAATTTGACTCAATTCTGTTAAAAAATAAAATTGCTACAGACATGGAATTTTGTCATGTTTGCTGGCTATCTCAGTAAAATGATAAGGATTTTTAACTGGATTGGAGCCATTTAATCAATCTCCTTGGAGATGTTTAAGACCACCTACTGTTTTGCACAAGTCATCTACTTAGTTCTATTCCAATAGCACACATCTCTTTACATAGAACTATTGTACCTAACACAAGTTCTTCTATTTGAGGGTGGAGTTTTTACCCTCCGAAATATGTGTAGTTTATTTCATTTTACCAATGTTGCAAGTTATAACAAGCTCAAAAAGAAAATATTTCTAAGTTATAGGTTGCTCTTAGAATGAAATATGTAATTACCGATGAGAGACTCTTAAGTAATTGTACCTGGTTTTCAACTTGGCTAATTTTTTAACATGTTTCAATGAAATCTTTGTTTATTTATTGTGGATGAAATGTTTTTAACTACAGTGCAGTAACTAAATATGATCACATGGTGCCTTTTTGAAGTACACTTGAGATTTCAAGAGAAATGTGTTTAATTTTAGGTAACAGCTGTAGGCGGGGAATTTTCTTTCCAGTTTTCATTTACTGCATTTCTACTTAAAGCTGACTCTTAAATTTAAACTACTGAGGTAAAGCCAGTTAAATAGCATAGTACAAGCTGTTGCTGCTGGAAATTTTTGATTTAGTTGGATTTTGGTTTGTGTGGAGTTTTTGTTTTTTTGGTGTGGGTTTTTTGGTGTTTTTTTTTTGTGTGTGTGTGTTTTGTTTGTTTGGGGTTTTTTTGTTGCTGTTGTTTTGGGGTTTTTTTTGTTTTCTTTTTGTTTTCTGGTTTTTTTTCCTATCAGATGCAGCAATCATCATCCTGATGATTGACTAACAAAATAGTTGCACTATTCATTGGAAAATAACTGACCATTGTTTCAATGAGGTTATTATAGTGGCAATAAAACTGCCTTTAGAACAATTTTAAATTAATCCTATCTTTTCCATTACTTGTGAAGAAATGCAGGCAAAAATTATTCTTTTTGTAAATGCTAAGATGCTAATTCTGTAAGTACTTACTCATGAATAATTCATACACGGATAATCGTGTGGAATTTGTTGACATTGCTTGTACAATGAAGTTGCCTTCTGGAAATAGGAATTTGTCCTAGAAGAAAATCTGAGGAGTTCTGATCTTCAGAAACTGAACTGCACAGTTTTGTAGGCAAATCTTCCTAGTGGTGTTAGACTGGCAAGTACAGACTTCAGAATCCTAGAATGGTTCCCTCTAAAGGAAGGGACCTTTGGAGGTCATCTAGTCCAGCTTTCCTGCTGTGGACAGGGTCATCTTGCAGTAGCTGCTTAAAGCTGGAACCGTGAAAACTTCCAATAGTGTGGATCCACAACTTGTCTGGGCAATTTGTTTCTGAATCTCATGGATTTTATGTGATGTGCAGTTTGTCCTTGGCGTCCTGAAAGGGCAGTGTTGTGGGGTTTGTTGAATAATAATCATAATAATTACAAAATTATTCTGATTGAAAACCAAGTAGGATTTTTTGAAAAGTGAGCAACTATCTGTATAGTCTCTGTGTGTGTGATGGTATTTTGTTTTAAACATGAAGAGATAAGTCATCCTAAGAGGGAATTTAGGAAGATGCTTCAGTAGTGGATGTACTGCTTCAGAGTAGTCCACTCAAAAATATATTTCTCTAAAGCATCTGGTACTGGCTGATGTTGCACAGGATAGGGATTTTAACTGCCTGCTGGTTTGAACCACTGGCAATTATTATTTAGTTATATATTCTAGAAGCACTTCTATTTATATTTTAGACAGTGAGTGGCAGTATTGGCAAGTGGCCTGAAAGAGACTTTCTCAAAGGATAAATCAGTGGGCAGCATGCATAATATATTGTCTGCTCTTTGTGAGATCAGCATGAATGTTTTCAGTTGCTGACATGAAGTCTTTAAATGATTAATGAAAGGGATAAATGGTGGAAACTTTTTGAACTAAATGATTCCATGCTGTTTTGTTTGGAATTAGCCTTAATGGGATCTAAAAAGGTATCCAAACTGTAAATGATGTCAGTCATAATTTTATTTAAAGAAGGGATTGATACACTAGAACTAAAATATAAATGATCAAAATTCAACTTAATAGTAGTATATTCTAATAGTACTCCAGCTTTCTGGAGAAGTCACCAAACTAATTTGCTGAATGATACCATTATTTCTTACCCTTGTAAGCCAGACACACCGTGGCAGTTCTGGCAGCCAGTGAACACTTCACTTGTGAACCAGGGTGAATGACAGGATAATGCTAAGAAGAAATATTTGAGAGTATTGGATGGAAAGCCCTACAAATTTAACTAGGAAGCAGAAATGCCATTGAGGTGGGAAAGAGAAGGAAAAAGAAAGTGAAAACAAACCTTCTAAATCCCTACAACTAATTAGTTTGCTTATTTCTGTATATTATAAGGTGAAACATGTGGAACTGGGAGCTAAATCCTGTGGCCAAATAGTATATTTGCTTTAGGTCACAGTGATGTTTTTATCCTATTCTTATATCCTATCTTATCCTATCATACTGTCTGATAAAACACAGTTATTTTATTTGTTGAAATGTACAAATACATGTAATGTGCATAGAGCAGTTAGTCTTACATACTTGCTGATGTTGTTAGATAATGTAAATAAATGATATAGGAAACTGTTCTCATAATGTGGATAAACAAATATATAAAATAAGGTAAATGAACTTAGTGCTAGGGCTGGTTTGAAATTTTAATGTGAGCATAGTCTTCTGCCCTGATGTAAATGTTTTAAAAACCACTTGCCAACCCAAATATAACTAGAAGACTTTTCCAAGAAAGCAACATGCTTTAGTCATCCATTTGAGCTTTAAAAAAGTAGTTTTAGCAGCATTATTTGTTCTGTAAGTATGTATTTATGGTTTGGTTTTTTCTCTGTTGAAGTACATGTGTTTTGAAATTCAAAATCTGATCTTAATTCTTTTTCACTGATGCCATATGGGAATTTAAGGTCTGTGTCTGACTTTCGGTCCTGCAGCCTTCAGTTCTGTGATTTGTCTGTGCTGGTTATTGATGTCATGTTCCAGAAATCAATAAGAAAAAATTGTCACCACAGACCTTCAAGTTTTACATTGCATTGAATCAGGTATATTGCAAATAACTTTAACTGGACTGAATTCTGTTACTGTATACTCACCTTGAATATTACATTATTCCAAATTACCCTGTTATATTTGCTTCTGGACTTGAAGTGATGTTTTTTTATGCAAAAAGAGGTGTTTGGAATTTTTATACTACATTTCTTCTTGCTTTTTAAAAAGAAACAATGACCAAACAAAAACATTCAACCTCAATCACTCCTGAATGTTTTCTTTTCTGTGACTAGGAATTTGTATAGAATTGCTGGTTTTAATCTTTTTTCCGTTATCCTACTGTCTGTTATTCTACTATCTGGCTCACTGATATTAGTGAATCTTAGAGAAATCTATTTCTGGGGAAGTACTTGTAATGTTTTGTTTTTTCCACTTCAGCCTTTGAAGTACAGCTGTTGAAGCTCTGATTTGATATATAGCTCTTTCAAAAAACTCAAACTAATGTTTATTCAAACTTCAGCTTTTATATTAAATTGTTAATGTGTATCTCACGCTCAAGGATTATTGTGAAATTTTGCTTTCAATAAATTCTATCAGTCTACAGGCTAGTCTCTTACACATTTTAATTCTTTTTAAGAAGCATGTGGGGAATGGCATAATTAAAGCAGTATTTTTAATCTTACTTCTATCAGTTTTACTTGGGGTTAAGTGATGCTTTATGCATGGCAAACCTTGATGCCAGTAAGTGTAATCAACAAGATACTACTCATTGTGAGGAATAGTGGCATAATGTCATTGAAAATGTAAAAATGCAGTAAAGCTCTGTAACGCATGGGTATGAGATTCCTGGGAGTATTAACAATGCACGGTATAAGCAGCTTTTCATAAAGCTTGTGTAATGGGCTGACTTTTACTTCTAGCTCAGAAGTCAGCAGTTTGGATCAGAATGAGAACAAATGATGTGTTTGTTTCACCCATCTGACTGGCCAGTCCCTTTAAGAACAGTTTTGTAGATATTATGTATTCCTATGACCATGTTGCTGTTACGATAACTTTGTTCTTTCCATGGGAAATGTTTCCAATGAAATAGGTACGTGTTGGAGAGAGCTGTGTATTAAATGAGTAGCATAGCTGCAGAGTGTTGTTAAAGCATCTTGCTTTAATTTTTTTATTGTCGTTCACAGTTAAAGATTTTACATTGTATAACATTTATAATAGAAATTAGTTTTCACCAAGAAAAGATGAACTTTTAGTTCTGAGCAAGAAGAGCTCAACATTATTATGTGGGAATACCCAGATAAATCTTAGTTTGTTAGATTGATGTGCAGTGTGTACATGTTGTGAGATAACCTGCTGCTTACATTTTTACTGTGACATGACATTTTAGATCTCATTAAGATGTAAAATTGCCCTGTAAATCCTTCTGCCCCTTAGTAACGTTTGTTAGAGTGGGACATGATATTAACAGAGGATTTACATGAATCTAATTGACGATAACCTCTGAATTAACATTAGTCAGAATGAGTTGCTGAACTTCATTTACACTAATTGAATAGGTTATTTTATTTTAAATGAGTCATATACTTTTTGTTATGAGACAATAAAATGTAAAATGGCAAATCTGTTTATTATAGCAATGATACAGTAATGATTTCTGTCTCTAGTAGAATTATTTCCAAACAGGAATGGTATCCAGATTGTTAAAAATTAAACAGTGAATATGTAGATCATGCTTTGCATAATAACTGCAGTATCATGTTTAAGTAGATGCATTTTGAGTGACTTAAAGATTCTGGAATAGCAACAAAAAAATTAAAAAGCCATCTGTTACTGTAGGCAGAATATTTCCCTGGGTTTCAAAAGGAACAAATACATTAGAATATAATAATTTTGGACTAATAGTACTGCAGATACTGAGACTTCAGTTAACATTTACAAATGTCAAATGTAGCAATTGATTCTGTAAAAAATTAAATCGCAGAAAATAACTGAAGATCATCTAGAATGAAATTAAAACTTCACTAATAAAGCTAATCTGAGATAACTTCATTGGAAATATGTCTTTGTCCAAAATTTTGGCTGGGTTTATGCTGACTTTATTTAAGCAATGAATGAGTTTGTTTGGAACACTTCTCTTTTTAATTAATGGGAATTAATGTATTTCATCTCTTTTCAGTCATTTCTGATTCTCTTCTAAGATTTTAAAATTTTAAATGAAGTATTAATATAGATTCGTTTTGCTTTGCTTTTAATTAGTTGTTGGATATCATGAAGCATTTCCAGATGCTGACAGAAAAAATGTTTTCTTAACTAAGCAAATACGAAACTTCGGTTTCTGCATTTGCATGGGCCATACACATATGAGATAAAGGTATTCTTGGTGCTGATAGTTTCCACACAGAATTTCATTCTGTTCTGTTCAGGCATGGCTAAAAGGGAACAGTCTGTAAAATGGATTTAATGAAAATGATATGCTTTATCTAGATCATTTTGTGAGGACAGTATGAACTCAGCAGTGGAGATTTTCTGTACCTTTTAAAGTAGGTGGCTGTTAGAGAAACTTCTTGTGTCTTGGGTGATTATTTACAAAAAATGAAAAGTTTGTGTGTGGGTAAGTCATTGGGAGAGGTATTTGTATTAGGAGTCCTCAGTGGATGGTATGCACCTCGTGGTTTGTTTGACTTATCATGCAGCTGTTCAGGAGGGGAATTTTTGCCAGCCTGACATGTAAACCAGGAGAGTAGTATTGATTGCTGAGATTTTATAGGCAAAGGTAAGAGAACAACTTATTACATTTTTTAAAAATCTCTATCAGTCAAATACTAACTGATTTAACTTAATTCTGTTTGTATATCCTAATCACAAAAGGAGAATTATTTTTCATGCAGAGAGGGAGAAATACAGTGCCTGAGCAGAGTGTTTCTCCAACTGGCATTGAATACAGCATCCTTTCTCTTTGAATATGTTCCTTCTTCTATTAGTATATAAGTGAATAATTGAGAATCAACCCTAGTAATTTTTAGGCTATAAGCAGAACCATTACTTTCTGTTTATCTTAAATTGTAGGACTATTATAAGGCTGTTACTCTGACTACTGAGTCAAGCATAACAGTGTCAGTGCTAAAATTCAGCAGCTTTGCAAAGTGCTGTCTGACAAAGATTATATGAATTTTTATATCTTAAAAGAGCACAGGAAACACCCTTCTAGAACAAAAAGCTTTTTTTATTTTTACCTGTTAAACAGGTTAGAACAAAAGGCTTTTTTTTATCTTTGACATACACTCTGAAGACAAGGCAAGAGGTCAGGCTTGAATTGCAACAGTTTTTATTTGGAGTTAGATAGTAAGAATGGATAAGTACATACAACAACAGATTGCCCCAGAGGGGTTGCAGAAGTTGCCATTGTTGTAAGTGTTGAAGACCTGGTTAGATAAACACATCAGGAACTGTTTTGGTGGAGTTAATCCCACTTGGAGCAGAGGATTGTTATAGGTGACCTACTCCTGTAAATGTTTCCAATGGCCTTATTTTCTATGGCTTTTTAAGCTACTGCTGATGCCTGATGTTTATAATCATAAAAGATGTTGAGAACACTTATGTTTTACAAGCTTGAGCTCTCAAAAATAGTGACATGCATAATTTGTTTATTAGGAGCATCAGTGTTTTGGAGGAGCTAGAGCTTGAGTAGCCTTAATCTTTTTTGCAATTAGCAATCAACTGTTATTTCCAAACACGAGTCTGCCTCTGGAAAATTTCAGCAAAGATTCAGTTAGTAAGATTTAACCAGGTTTTACCTCCCAAAATGTTAAGGAATTCCTGCCATCGTATTTTATCACATCAAATAATTTCAATGTGCAGTGTGTTTTTTAATTATAAAATAGTTTCTAGTGAGAAAACATTTTAAAACTTACTTTTCAGCTAGCTTTTGAATTCTTAGTATAGAGTTAAGAATGTTACTTCACACTGAAAATTCAAATGCTTCCATCATCCTCATTAGCTTGAATGAAGAAAATGAGTTGAGAAACTGAAGCATAGTTCTAGTATGTATATTTGGTTATACAGCAAGTCTGTAATTTGTGCACAGTTGAAAAAGAACAAAGGAAAGACATGAGTGAAGCTGATGAGCTGGGACAGTGCTGCTGGTTTAAAGTAATATCTTGTTACCTTAGTAACCAGTTGTCTGTACTAATGTACCTCTTTAGGATCATTGTGTCATGCTCAGTAATGTGAATAGTTGAGAAGAAGCTTTGAAAAACTTATAAAAAAGCAGTTGTGGCTGGACAAGTTTTAAATGTTCTTTTTTTGTCCATCAAACCAATTCAGATTCAGGTCTCTATTCTGTTTTCCCTTACAATTAATAACAACCCCAAACAAACAGGGAGGGTATTTAATCCAAGGAGTTTTCATGGTCTGTGAATCACTGTTAGTGTCAAGACAGTACACCACATCTTTGTGTGTAATGTCTGATCTCCACACTGAGTGTTCACACCAAGGGCTGCTTGTTCCAGCTCAGGGTTTTAGCAGAATTCTTTGAAATCGTCTCTATGTCATTGTCATGCAAATTTACCACCAGGAAATAAAATCTACTCTTCTGCTCTTTGCTATGATAATTAATGCTAATGAAAAGGAGTAAAAATAAAACCTGCCTCAGGAGAGTGGGTGACTGGAAGATTGCTTTAAGTTAATTTTTATAGCTTCTTAGTTTCAAGGAGGATTTCCTCATCATGAGGTTTGGTAAAGAAAGAATGGATGTTTTTTATCAGTTTAGGGTTTTTTGCAACCCCCCCCTTTTTTTAATGCAAATGGGATCTTGTCAGATAGGATTCTAGCAATTTAACAGAAAAAAATATTGGATGAGCTTAGTAACTGTGGCTGACTGAATAATCACAAAGCTTGTATTAGATTTCTGTGCCTCGTGTTTTGATCAGCAGCCAATAAGTACCATGTGTAGACTCTATATTAAGCATAGATGTTAACAATATTTCGTAAACAAAATGCTGGAAATTAAATGGCTGACATTTAATACTATTGAGCTTTATGAGGAATGGAAAAAAATCTGTATGGTTTTAGTTTGCAAATATCTTGTAGAATTTGAAGAAAGACACTTCTGCAATAAGGCATTGACTTCAAGGAGTGGGCTCAAATACTTGGAGTTATTTGTTATTTTGAATTAATATCTTCAGATATCCAATTAGATTTGACTTTGTCCACATATACCAAGTCCAGGGATTGTTCAAAATACATTGCCTTACATGTACATTTTATTTCTTTTCTTATAACTTGCATAACTCAGAGACAAAAAAGAACTACAGTGAAACTTGAGAGTGAAATTTGTATTTCTGTAGTTTCTGAATAAATTATTCTAATTTACTTGTATTTTAGTAATGTATGAAAAGGATATGTTAGAATTACCCAAATGTCATTCTTTTGCATTATATCTGTGACTAAACACGCATGATAATCCATATTTACCTTTGTTTATTGGGAGTTGTAGCATTTCTATGAACTAGTCATTTTATCTTTGGTGAAAAAGGTGAGATGTATGCAGTGCAAATTTGTAATCTAACTGTTTGGAGACTTGACTTTTTTTTCATTCATTGATGTTGTTATTTGTGCCTGGGTAGACATGTACCTCATGGACAGCACCAGTACTAAAAAAGGTAAAAAAAAAACCCCTATGTGATATCCCTTGGTGTTTGGAGAGTCCACACACACACAGAGCAAACTGAACAAAGCAAAAAAAATTATTCAGACAAGTTTTTATGCCTACTTTATATTTTTATAAGTATAAAAATTTAAAAATAAAGCTATGCAAGTATGCAAGGCTGCAGTTATTGGCAAATTCTCCATAAAGACTTAATCTCACATGCTAAAGTCAGTGGCAAAACTCCTACTGATGTCAATGTTAAGTTTCACTGCTCAGACTGTTAGAGAACTACTTTCATTTATGTGCCTAAATGTGAAACTGCATTTAGATTATTGGGTTAGAAATTTCACAACTTAAACTGTTTCTCTCCACATTCCTTAGTTTAGGGCAAGTTCAGCCCATTCCTAAGAAAGAAACACTTGAAGAATTAGCAATTCTCTGACATCTAATGATCATGGTATTACTTACATTTGCATTTGACATTAGAAGTTGTACAGATAGAAGAATTATCAGATAATCTAGTTTGTTGACATAAATGTTCCAGGACAAAATTGTTCAATAGGACAGCTCTAAAGGTACTGTAGCATGGTTATAGCTATTTCAAGAAACTGCTTGATGTTCAGCTGAGAACCCTGACTTAATTTCCATGACAATTTTTAGTGTGCCATAGTAAGAACTAAAACAAGTTACTTTAAACCATTTTGAAAAATTTAACTCACTTTGCATTGCAGCAGACTAGGGGCAAGGTTAGGTCTGCAGCTGAGAAGCAGGAACTTTGCAACCTGTGCAGCCTTGACCACGTGAATGCTGTATGACCATGCTGTAATCCTTGTAGATGTGAATTAGGTGGAACCTTCTAAAAACATATTTGATTTTTTTTTCCCTCATGATGTCAGTACAGTTCACTATATATAGTTGGTTTTTATATTTGAATATTTTTTTCTTTCAAGTAAGAACTGGGGGAAAACTGCTCCTCAAATACACAGACCAAACTTACCTAAAGAGTTACCTAGATGCAAAAAGTTCCATTAGTAAAAATGACCAGTCCTGAAATGACAGCCTCTTGTATTTGTTGTGTCCTCTTTAAAGATTGTGCTTTTTGGCACAGAGATGTACTTGAGGAAGTGTGTGAATGGAAGAGGAGAATTCATTTCTAAAGTGCAAACATTTAGGTTCCTTTAATATTGCCATTAATTATAGTCACGTGTTTTAAATGCCATCCCCACACAAGAAAAACACGTATTCTACACACATGGCTAACCACTTCAAGATGATAATGTTCATAGAGGTAGAAATACGGTATTTCCATGGTGCTTGTGATACGTGTGAATAGGATGAAATGGGCTTTTTTCTTTTTTTTGCTTTTGCATAGTTGTGCATTTCATCGCTATTTTTGTCTAAAGAGTTTCCATTAACTCTTAGAATATAACTATGAGGCAAGATGAAGAGACCTGTGTAAATACACCTACATTCAGGCAGGTTCAAATAACACAGACCTTAAATGAAAAAACGAAAATAAGGCTTGTCCTTTTATATTTTTTTCTGTGGCTTAAAATATGGCAAGATGTGAACAACTGTGTGCAGTCCACCTTCAGTTCTACTTTGGAGAAACAGAGAAGGAATTGGCAGGAGTGTGTTGGTTATAGTGCAGTTTGATGTGTACAGGCTCAGCTGTTTCATTTGTTGTCTCTTGACCTGGTTAACTTCCTTGTCCTGGTGTTTAAAGGCCTAGTTTACAACAGTTGTTCTTACTTACATGAAGTTTTGAATGGTGCTGTTACGGAATTTTGAAGGAATGATGTTATGGCCAAATAATGCACCTTTCGCTTACACTCAGCGGTTAACAGGATTTAAATCTAAAATTTTGCAGTGCCTTTTTATTTAAAAAAATGAAACAAAAAATCTTAAGTCCCAAACAGTTTTCAGAGTAATGAACATTTGCAGACAAAAAGAGATGGAAGAGAGCTGATGCTTCTGAAGGTCATTTCAAAAGGATTTAGGGGAAGGAGCGGTAGATGGACAGAGGCCAAACTCAGTGTTACTTACACATTCCTGTGAAACCGAAGAGCCTTGTTTTCTTCTCTCTGCGGGCTGATGACTCTACAGCAACAGCCCAGTGATTATCTCAGAGGTGGGCTAGTTCTCAACTACAGAGGAAAATAGTGTCATGTGAAACAGTGGTTAGTTTGAAACTACCTGACCTGTTTTCCACATTTTAAAGAGCTGTTGCTATGGCAACAGCAGCTCACTGAGGATGAGTGCTGTGAAGTTTCAGAGGTTCAGCAGTTGTGTGTGTGGAGTGGCTGGATTGCTTCCAGCATCAAAGTGTGCTCCCTGCACCCACTTTTAAAAAAAATGCCTATGCTACCCTAGAATTAGCACAGATTCGTTAGAAAACATGTTTTCCAAACCCTACTGAGCAGTTTATTAATTTAGCTTGACTTCAGTTAATTTCTTCCTTTGTACATCTCATCTCATTGCTGTTTCCCAAAATAGAACACTTCCAAAGAATGATACTACCCTGTGGTCCTCATACTGTTCTGTCAACAAATACAATGGTAATTTTCTTCTGCAGTTCCATCTCCTGTGTTATAGGAGTCAGCAAACATAAGCTGTTAGACCATAGGTTAAGGAGAAATTAATTCTAGAGCTGAGACACATTCATTGAAAAATTACGTGACAATTTTAATCAGTGATTTGTCATCTGAAATTCCTCTACTGCTGGCTATTGCTGTTATAACATGTGGTGGTGAGAGGATTTTGCAGATGGCCAATTCAAGACACTATTTTACAGTTTTAAATTGAAAAGTAGTGCAGTGAGCTTCACCTGGCATCTGGAGTGTACTGTGCTTCTTGTGACAACTGTCATTTAGAAGGTGGACAGCAGTATTGTATGATGACAAAGTTTTGATTAGTAGAGGTGTCATATAATTTTCAACTTAAGGCATTTTTCATGTCATGAAATTAGAAGACTGGTTGTAATGTGATCCATATCTAAAAAGAAAGTACATTCTTGCCAAGCACAGATTTCAAGAGGAAGACCTTGTTTTTACTGCCCCTCGAATTCACAGGAGTAGTTGGGGACCCCAGCAAAGCACCTTAGTTAAGAGTAATACTGCAGCCTTTGCCTTGCTGAGTGAGAGCTATGACAGAATGGAATACTCTAGCTGTTTTTTTTTTTATTCCCCAAATCTATTGGCATTATTTTGGACTTGTTCTTTTTGAGCCATGGATTGAAAGTCTTCCTTCATCTCTAGCAGATTATAAGACCAAGTATGAAGGAGAGAGTTCATCTGTGACCTTTAGTTTGTTGGTTATGTGGGAAAAAGTAGTATTTGTGAAGTATTCTCAACTAATCTCATTAAATGCAAAAATGAGTAAAAAACTGTGTTCAGATGCTGAAATCAAATGGTCAAAAATTAAGGAGTGATGCATTTGTGGTCACTTGACCCCTTATGGGCCCATTTTTAAACTGAGTTTTAACCCATAGTCATGTAATTAAAGAATGTGTTACAGTACTATAATTAGCAAAAGAAACCAAATTAAGGTTGCCTAAGGAATCATAAGATGTTCTTCCCTAATGTCTTTCAAGTATTTGAGTTAACATTCTTTCACAATTTCATATATAGAATCACAGACTGTGATTTCATATCAATTTAAAAAGGAAAAGGAGGGAGAAAAGCAACACTTACTCCATGCACACACAAAAGCCTTTCATTACACACCATCAGTTAGGTCCAAGCACTGAATTATTAATTACTGGTACCCAGATCACCTATTCTGACTGGCAGAGGGAGAAAATCAAAAGGAGGAATAGACTACTGGGAGCCTGGATGGAGAGAGCAGAGAATACAACAAAACAAGGAAGATCACCTTAGTCTTTCTGCTGGTCATGAGGTAGGATTAAAAGGAGCAGATGCTTTACTCTGAACAAGGCACAAATGGCTTTGGCCACCTGGCCTTCATGTAATAGTGCACATGTGACAGAGTTGAGGTGTTATTATGCATACTGAGATAAGAATAGGGACTGATAAAGTAAGATGTGGTAAATCATATGTCAGTTATTTTTTGCTTCCATGAAAGTGGAAGTAATCTTAAAATGCTTTTTTAAAAGGGAGTTGGGCTATGTGGTCTTTAAATGTGCCTTGGAACTCAAACCATTGAATGATTCTATGAATATGCATTTGCAGCTGCATAAAAAAGCACAGGCAGCAGGTCCAGGGAGCTGATTCTTTCCCTCTACCCAGCTCACATGAGTCCTCACCTGAAGTACTGCATCCAGCCTTGGAATCCTCAGTGCAAGGAAGATGTGGATTTGTTGGACTGGATCCAGAGGATGGATACAAAGATGATCAGAGGAAGGAAAAGCTGAAAGAGTTGGCATTGTTCAGTCTGGAGAAGAGGAAGCTCTGGGGAGGCCATACTGTGGCCTTTCAATATCTATGGTGGAGTTCTAAAAAAGATGGAGAGAGACTTTTTACCAGGGCCTGTAGTGGAAGATAAGGTGTAATGACTTTCAACTGATTTAGTGAGCTGCAAGTGCATTTTCAAATGGATTTTTTAATAAGGTTGCTGAGACACTAGAACAGATTGCAACTTGTGGATGCTCCATCCATGGAAGTGTTCAAATATTGGATGGGACTTTGAGCAGCCTGATCTAGTGGAAGATGCCCTTTCCTATGGGAAGGGGATTGTATTACAGATAGTGTTTAAAGGTCTCTTCTAACACAAATCATTCTGTGATTCTATGAGAACTATGAGGAGGAAGGAGTGACAACAAGCAACTGTTATTGACTGACCATAACTGCTCACCCTCCATCCCTCTGTGTTATTGGAGAAGTAGTGGTTGTGAGTAGCAGAGTCCTTATTTTGAAGGAGTGAAGTTAAGCCTGGAAAGGGAAAGAGACCAGGTGTTGCTTCAGTGGTTTTCTGTTGTTGTTGGTTGGTTCTCACTGCACAAATATTTATATTGGCAATAAATTAAATTTGCCCCATGTCAAGTATGTTTTGCCTGTGATGGTAAATGATAAACAATTTCCCTGTCTTGAGACATGAGATTTCTCATCCTATTTTCTCCCCCTTTGCTGATAATTAAGGGGACAGAGAGAACAACTGGGTCAGCATTTGGCTGTTAGCAAGACTTAACCACCTCACCTGCTAAGACTCATTGGAGCAATCTTTTATAGCTAGAAGCTCATCTTCATCTCTGACATAAGAATAAGTTTTCATGATCTGTATCAGCTCTTCCCTCTCTTTTCCTGATACAGCACTTCTGTTGTGCAGTCACAGCTCAGTAACTAAGAAGTGCCACTGCAGATGCTCGCTTTATTGGAAAGAGTGCCAGGTCTGGTTCCCCCTCAGTGATCTAAAGCACAAATACCATCTGTCCTACAGTTAAGATCACTTCAGTGAGTTTCTACATAACTGCTCACACATGCCTGATACAGAGAATCAGTCTAGCTGCTTTTTCATTTCTTTTTTTGGAACTATCCTCAAATTGCCCCATGAAACATGTACAGAAGTACTGCTTCCAAATTCCTACTTGTTCAGATCGTCAGCTTTCTCTGGAACTTCTCAGAAGAAGGCTTGTCTTCAGTACAAGGGCTACAGAGTGGCCTGAGTGCATTTCTTGGCTGTTCACTGGAGTGACTCGCTGTCCTCAGAATTGTGATCAGCATAGCTGGCTCAGAGCCTTTGTGGCATTTTGCAATAGCAAGGTGATTGGCCAGTAGGTACACTGCAAGTAGGTACACTCCTGAATGTCTCAGTCTTACAGCTGGTGATGCTCATGAGGCAGATACACTTCAAGGGCAGTTGTAGTTGAAGCCATTGGTCCCACCTAGACCATCTCACTGTGTTCTGCAATGTGGTAATTGAGTCTTAGGAAGAGTCTAAGCCTCTGTATGTCAAGAATGCCAAGAACATACCAGGGCAATAATTTCTGTGAAGAGAAAAGGAGGCATGAGATCCTTATGCTCTGCAGAAAAGGTGATTATATGTGGAATTGATACATCTGGTATAAGACTCATATTGACTAGCCTTCATAATATTGGGTAGTAAGGACTGGAGAATTTTGAGTAAACAGGCTTCAGAAAGATACTCAAACCAATTTTGTGGGACTTTAGATGCTTCAATGGGCCCTTTTTTCCCTGATAATGAGGAAGAAATATTTTTTTATTAGGTGAATAAATATATTTTATCATGGACTGGTTTATCCACAGGGTCCTGTTTGGATACTTCTTTAATCCACTGGTCACAGTCATTTTACTAATCTTTTTTTTGCAACTTTATTTACAGATGTACAAAATATTCTAAGCTGGAAGGAACTTACAAGGATCATCGAGTCCAACTCTTAAGTGAATGACCATATGGGGATCAAAATTGCAACCTTTATTATTAGCACCATGCTCTGACCAACTGAGCTAATTTTGGGGTTGATTATTAGTGATCCTTAGAAAGTGATAATATTCAAAAAACCTAAGTTATCCGTAGCTTCATGAAGGCAGTTTTAGTTCTACAATCTCTTCTCCATGATTACAGTTAATTTTGGGTTTTCAGGCTTACTATCATGGGTCTTCCCTTGCCTGTTGCCTTAAGTGTTACTCGAGATGTAAACCTACACTGATCCTCTGAGAGCGGCTGTATCAAAAAGTACTCACAAGTACTCAGAAGTTCACTGTGTGTACACCCACAGCCAGGTGAGGCAGTTTCTGTGGAGGGTGGCCAGCTTTGTGCTCATCCTCTGTGTTTTGAGGGGGAGGTCTCCTTTCCCTTGGTCAGAATAAGATTTTGAAAACAAAAAAAGCAGTTATTCTTTGGGCAGTCTTTAGGAGTACACCTTGTTCCTGGAACGAGTTCATTGTAATCTTCAGCAAAATTGCCCAATAGGAAAATCCATAATACGAGTTTTCTGGCTGATCTAATGAACCATTGTTTTATTAAGACTTTAATGTTACCTTTACATCCCCTTATAGATTATCTTTAACCTCATGACTGTGTGATCACTCCTTCAATTTTTAAATTTTTTGAGTTCAAACAATATTTTCTAGTGATTGCCACATACTTAGGAAAATATATCTTGAGTCACGTTGGCTTTCTTTATGTTGGAAAAAACTGTGTAAGTTTGCATTTTATGTGATTCCTGCAACGTGTGAATCAAGCCAGGAAATCACCCTGCCTGTGTTCTTTCCAAAGTCACACACATCTGAGCTATCAGATTTTTTTAATGTAGACAAGACAAGAAGGTTTAGAAAGATTGTTCAGCTTTTCAAAGAGATGGCAAAAATGCCAATGTGCATGGTGATTTCCCCACAAGGAGATAGTCTGGTAGCATGCTGGATCAGGAGCTACTGCAAGAGGGCCAGAGGTGTGATTCATGTGTATCCACATGAGCACAAGTGTGCTTTGAGATGTGAGAAATGTGTCTATCCCTGAGAGTTGCAGATTTGTCCCTATAAATTCCATATGTGCTTTTGCTTTTTTGTAAGCATGGTACTGTCACTGGGGGCTTCTGTGTATGATGCAGCTCAAGTGATTTTTAAGTACTGCTTTCCTTAAGGTTTTATATATCCTCATCAGTCAAAACCAGTGGGTTCAGCTTGTAATGGAACTTCTTCAAGAAATTGCGTTCATGTGTATATTCCTAATTCCACATGAGGTCCCATTAAAAGTTACTGGGGATTCTGGATGTGAGGAACCAACGATGCGCACTTACCAGTTGGTACCTCACGTATGCAACCTCCACAGCATGATGTAGCATGCATATGCCTGTGAGTATTTCAAAGACCAAAACCCCAATCTTGCTAGGGTTGTGCATAGAGCATCACATTTTAAGGACATTCTGGTTACTGCTCAGTAGCTTATTTTAGGTGGTGATTTATATTATTCTATATAAAAAAGGAAAAAGCCCTTTAGGAATTAAACAGTGAATTTCAGGAAGAATACTTCTGCATTCATCCACTAGTTTAATGAAATAAGAGGAATTAAGAGAGAAGAAAATGTAAATACAAAATAAACTTCCATTTGAAGAATCTTACATCTAAATATGTGGTTCTTCGCGTAACAACCACTCAGTTAAATTTTGGGGTTGTTAATTTCACACACTATTGCAAGAAAATGAAAATAATAAAACCACCATGAGGCTGTAAGTCTTCTGGTAACATTGGAAACTGTAATGATTATTCTCTTACTGCTAGGTTTATGGTTTTGATTTTCTATTTGGGCATTTAGAAGAACAAGGATTTCTGTTCAGTAGTAAGGCATTCTGGGACAAAGATGAAAGGAGAAACTTCAGCAGCAATCAAAATTAGACAAAAGCTTGGTCTGCAGTTATTCTCCATGGCAATATGATCTAATTGTAACCATATTAGAGAAGCAGAGTTGTGGAGGTATATAGTTGGTGTACTATATGGAGTTATACATTTAGATGTTAGGACTGTAGAAGACATTCACATTCCCTTATTTCAGCAGCTATTGGTATTTTGGTTTAAACTAAAATTCTTTAGATTGCCATACAATATGCAAAAAGAAAGACTAGAAAGAAGATGGCTCTTGAGTAGAAGGTGCTTGGAGGGTTTTTTTTGAGAGGCTGCTTTGTTTCTGTTGGAATTGGTGTAAAATCCCAGTCACCTGATAACTCTTTCGGTAAAATACGGAGTCAAAACCTGTTTTGCACTTTGCTGTGTAAGACTAATGAGAGCATTTGCAACCCTTGTTTTAAATGTCTTTTCTTGCCTTTTGCTTCTTCTTGCTAGTATACAGATTCACTTTGTCTCTTCATTCCACCTTTTCATTCACTAGAAATGGTAAGCACAACATGGTTTGGTACCAGTTAAAGAATGAACAGTTCAAATAGTTTGTATGAAATTAATCCCTGTCTCAACTGTGGTTTTTGGTATGGACTCTGAAGATCTTCTAGCCAGTAATTTGCATCTATCAATTACTTAAGTTTTCTTATATTTCTAAGGTTTATCTCTAGTTTGCCTCTGTGAGAACACCTAATGACACTCCTTGACTCTCTCATTCCTCTTCTTTGTGAGTACTAGATTTCTACCTCTAATTCAGCAAAGCATTAAGTTGGCTTGCCTGTGTTACTTACTTAGTAATTTACAAATTGTGTTTATAATAACACTTCTTTAGTCAAGAGTCTATCTTCAGTTATATGGAAAAATCTGCAGTCTCAAGAGTAGTTTGCACCTGCCACTAAATTGTGAGTAGACAGGGTTACCTGGAAAACACCTTGCATTTGAGGAAAACTTGCTCCTGCTGCGAATTTGTGGACAGGCAAATTTTTTCCAAAGACACATATCTAAATATACTACTGCTTGACAATCATTGGATCCTTATCTCTTTAGAGTTTTCCAAAACAATCTAAAGAAATTGACTCTTTAAGTTGTTGGAGAAGAATTGTACAAGTTATTTTCCTCCTTCAAATTAAAAGCAGAAAGGTCCAAAAATAGCGTAAATAGATGATTTTCTTGCAAAGGATATAAAAGATGACCTATGTAGACTATCAGGATTTTTTGTGGTCTTTCAAAATTTTTATTTCAGATAAACTTGAGTTTCACTTTACCTTCATGTTTTAAATGAGACATAACATAAAGAAAACATTAAGCACAAAATCACACAAGTCTACTAGTAATATCCAATACAATATCCAAAATGAGAAAAATGCTTTATTCTCTCAGTGGTTTTTGAGCTTCTTGTACTTGAGATGTGTTCACATGGTGATTCAAATTTGAATACATATGGGAGGTTGTCCTAAAGAAAATTAGCAACTAAATATTGATTCCAGTAGTTTCTTTTTTTATGTTTTACTCTATTATTTTTATATAGTAACATAACGAATACTATTATATTTAGTAAAGGTTACTTGTTCAAACTATTATTAATCTCAAAAATGAGAGATTAAAATGCCTTACTAAATGATCTTTTCTGTATCCCTACTAAAGTAGATGTGCTACCAAATACTTTTTCCAGATTAGTTTAACATGTCTGAACTGAAGGTACTTCCGTTACTTTCCTTGGAGGGGCTGTGTCACAGTTTAATAGACTTGACAGCTATACAATATTTTTTTATCTTCAGTTTAAAATTTTATGATCTTATGCATAGTTAAAGCTCTTTGAACAACCTTCAACAATTCTTACTCCTCCAAGGAGGAATAACTTACTCAGTTTATATAGGTTACTAAATCTTCCCTTACATGTCTGCCTTAGGGAGAATATTGCACAACTAGAACAAGATATATATTTATATATGAGTGTTTAAATACCCATCCAAGGAATTATTATAAAGATTTGGCATTCATGTCTACTTGGAAGATCCTTGAAGCATAACCAAGTTGTCAGTAGCAGTAAAGAATATGATTGGTTCCCCCAAGTGTCGATTCTGTACTTGCATCATGAGCATTCACAGGTGGGAATAGCTGGTTCTCCAGGAGCAGGACATCTGTCATCAGAACACTAATTCTGAATTGTGACAAGTCATTCCTGGCTCTGGAACTGTAGCACTGGAAACCCTTGTAAAAACCCTTATAAATGCCTTGACAACAGCCAGGGGAGATTAGTTATGCTGTGTGTCATCTTCTTGAAGGAGCTACTTTCTCTCCCTACAGCTGAAAAGTCTCAGAAAAAAGGTTTCTGAGCTGAGTCTATTTTTTGGACACAAAGACAAAATACTGTCAAATGAAAAACCAACCAAACAAAAGCCCTCTGTTGTTTCAGGTGTAAGCTATTTTAAGATACCATGGAAATAAATTATTGGTCTCACAGAAGGAAGAGGCCAGCCACTGACAGACAGCAAGGAATTTATCCTTAGGGATGCTGCCAGGATTATTAAAATACTTCTGTATTGTAGAATGCAGAGATGGACCCATTATCTTCAGTCTCAGTGTGTCATTCATGTAATTCAGTTTGTAGAAATGCTTTTTTTATAGTGGATGATTTTTGCCTTGGTCAGATCTTCCTCCTGATATTACGGGCTTTAGAGAAGAGAGTATCTGCTACTATACATATCTTGAGATAGGTTAATTAAATTCACTACTATAAATATGAATGCCAACTTAAGGAAATGGAGTTTGAAACTTTTAAGTTAATCTCTTGGTTCCAGTACAAAGGAAGAAAAGATAATAGGGGTGAATTTGCACTCGTATTTAGGATTGTGCTCTTATTTTCACTATAGATTTGTCTTGCAGCATTTTTGGCAACTATATTGTGCTGTCGTTTGAACTATAATATAATTAACGATGTGCTTCAAACAGTTCAGAGACAAAATAATGTTAATTTTTTTGGATCAGATTTAATTGAACAAAAAGATAATATTTTAATTTGCTTGTATTATGCTTGTGAAATGGTGATTTTTATTTTTACTTTATTTTGCTATTTAGGGAAATAATCTTCAGGAAAAACGATCATGGTTTGCAATTCACAGTTAAATGGTATTTTAATTATTTGTGCCCATTAATTCCAGAGTTTGGGAGAACTCAGCTGTAGAGCATTTTGCCCTGCATAATCTCAAGGCTTTCTTCCAGATTACCTTTTTTAACTGCTGGTGTTGATTTTATTCCTCTGTGCTAATGTAACATGCCTGTTTGCTCCAGGTTGTTTGTGTCACTAACATTGTTTGATGGACAAGATTATTTTCATTTCAAAGTAGCATAGCCATGCTAGATCTCAAGAGAATGAAATGCTAACTGAACCTATAACACGTTATTTTTGTGGTATGTTAGTGGGTGCCATGTTTGTGTGTTTGGCATATAGCCTATGCTGTGAAAACAGGATTTTCTAGTAGAACTAAAACAACATAATTGCACTGACAGAGACCTTTTGGTTGAGAGAGCACAGTGAGAAGGATTCAGATCTGAATATTTATTCAAGGACTTCCTTAATTATAGTCTTGTAATGGAAAAAAATTAATAAATGCTGTTATCAGGAGAATGATGACAGAGAAACAGAAAGTGAGTGATTTCACAATGACTTCATAGCAGAGCTGGAATAAGTCACCAGAGTCCTGCCAGCTGGGTTCATGTGAAGTGTAAATTCTGCTCACTCCCATATATCTTGTCTTCATTTTCTAAGATATATTAGTTTGTGACAAATGTCATTTAGATCATATCCCCTCCTGGGCAGTTTGGAATGTGTCTGTGTCAGGCAATGGAATCTTGGCTTGGATGGTGTTGCGGTTCAGTTAAATAATTAGTGATATATGTAATTATTTAATCACAGTCTATTACATATATGGTTTATGTTGTGAAATCTTTTCTTGCTCTTTCATTTATCTTAATATATTTATTGAATTCTGTCAGTGAGGTATTAAAAGTTGAGGATGCTTTTCTCCTTTAGACAATCAATATTATTGGTTTGCCAGCCAAGTAAATTAAGTGATGGATGTTTGTCAACATTCATGGCAACCCTGAATATATTTGCTTATCTATATAGGATACTTTTATATTAATTCGTTGAAACTATTAAATGGTGAAGAATTATTGTTTTCAACAAATACTACCTATTCAGACCTAACATACATGCAAAACTCTAACTTTCTTGTCATCTATGTTCAAAACATTGGCAGTGTCAGCAGGGACAGTAATCTGTTCCCATGCTGAAACATTGTCAAAATCTCTAAAAACCAACTTCTCTACACTTGTGTGCTGGAGCGTTCTGTTTTGGAAATATGCTGTGGTCAGCAATATGGAACCTAGACCAGTATTCTGTGAGTACATCTTTAAATGCCAGCTCTTTGTGAAATAATCAGTAGTTAAGCAGGTTCTAATTCCTGTCCTTCCTTAATATTGCTATTCACCTAATTTACCTCATATGCACTTAATATTTGCTGTTCCAACATGCTTAGGTGGGAAGCTCCAGGGCTGTAACAATAATCAATATAAAATGATACATGATCTGGTTATATCACAGGAATTTTAGGCCTTACTGAATTTTGTGTGGGCATTACATTCTTTTGACTTTGAATATCAGATGCTTTAATAAATAGGCTTCTTAGCATTACCTTATCACAAGTGGGATTTAAAAAATATTATCAGATGTGTGAAGACCATTCATTATTATATTGAAACATTCTTCTAAAGCCAATCTGTCACTGAAATTCTTCAACACAACTGAAGAAGGAATTGAAGCAAATATTCAGTTTTAAGCAGATAAATTACCACATTGCAGCAGTAGAATACCCAATGTATTTAAGTAAGTTTCTGGTATTAGAACCCTTTGTTTCCTCTATTGTGGGATGTTATCATGGCTATAGCTTTGTGTTCCCTTTGTTTGTAGTTGCAATACTCATACAATATCACTAAAAATAGTTGTTTCAGCTTCAACAAGCTGCTGCTTGACAAATCTAGATCTGGTGTAGTCTAACACATTAAACATATCAGTAGTGCAGACTTGGTGTTTACCTATAGAACTGTTTATAGCACTATTGAAATCTAAGAGGGATTTGCATTAATAATGAGGAAAGCCATAAAGAGTTTGTACAGATGTTTCCTAATGCAATAAGCCTGTTGCTCTAAAGGCATATGATCACATTTGGAAAATTGCTATTGCATGTCTTGGCAGTTCGTTAAAAACTGAAAACTTAAAGTTAACCATTATTTTGATAGACTTAAGTTCAAGGTCACTCTTTGTTTAAATGATGTTTTGTTTTCTGTAATTAGACCATGCCAGGTGTATTAAGTATGTAATTAAAGCCAGAAGGTTTGGCTAATTCAGAGTAAATGAGAATGAAATACAAGGTCATTATTCGTCTCTAGTGAGACTCCAGAAGAACAGCGCACATGGAACTATTTTAAAACATTTTGCATGGTCAAAAATTCCTTTAGGTAGCTGTCCATGGCTTTTAAATTAAACTGCTCACAGATTTTTACTAAAGTACCTGTAGCGTAGAAATATATTCCCATGCCTAGTGTTGAATTTGAATGGAAATAAAATATATATGTTGTATAATTTTATGGCATGGATTTAAAAAAGAGAAAAGGGATAGTAGGAGCCTATGAGGCAGACTGTTGTTAGGGTGAACTTCCACTGACAGCAATGGTACTGAGCAACTGGTTCAAAGCATCACAAATAATACCTGAAAGGCAATGGACTACTTTTGTGCTAGTGAGTTAAATTTCTTACTTTGTGAATACTTAGTCCAGTCTAGTACAGCGATGGCAAATTTCCTCCACTGTACACAGTAATCAAACCTCAATGGAGGCAAAATTAATGATGATATTCATTGCTTCTGCCCCTCTGACCTCCCCTAAGGCCCCTGTGATTCTCCTAGTATGGGGCTGAATGGATTTGAACTGTGGATTTGACCAGTCCAGGGCAGAGTCCATGGAAGTTGGTTTAACCTGGGAGACTTTTGTGGTCTTCCATCTCCCAAGGTTAGCATTCTTTCTTTTTTTCCATACCATGTTTATTTTTGGGAGGAGTTGAAAAGAAATAATGTAATGTGTGTCGCTTTGGTTTCCTGTATGCAAATGAAATCCCTTAGTATTGTCATACAAAAATTAAAATAGGCCAAAGCTATAGGGTACATAATATGTAGGCTAGTTCTTACAAAAGTAATAGGTGTTTGGCTCTTGGGGATTTTGTGGGGGGTTATGGGGTTGTTTTCTTTTGGGGATTGTTTTTTTTGTTGTTTTGGTTTAGTTATTGGGGGGGTTGGTTGGGTTTTTTCCTGTTGTTGTTTTGTGTTGTTTGGTTGTGTTTTGTTTTGGTGGTTCTTTTTTTTTTTTTTTTTTTTAAAGAAAATGAGGTTCATGCTATAAATACAATAGTTTGGAGTACTGTAAATTTACCTTGCTGAATTCAGGTGAAACAAGGAATATCTATACTTTGCTATCTTGAATATTACTATGCAGTTAAAATTAAAAGAACTATATTGTTTGCTCCAGCTTTTCTTCAGACTACAATATACTTGGAAATGCTTTTCAGTGGGAGTATCAATATCTTCACTCTGTTTAGAAGTGACTAGGAACTGAAGAGAAGTGCCTTAGAAGAGAAGCCAGGCATGTATAAATGCAGTCACCAGAAGCAAGTTCCTGAGCTTCAAGCTTATGCCTTGTTTCCTGAGGGAGGAAATTCAAAATGCTTACACAGAATAGCTGGACAATTCCTTTTGCCATTTGTTTTTCTTTAAAGGTGGGACCAGAATTTCAGCAAGCTTGGAAACTGTGACAAATTACTTAGCATGAGGGGATAATTCTTAATCATCTGTTTATATTCCATTATCTCTTCTAGAACTTAGGCTTGTTAAACTCTTAGATGGGGAAGAAGTACCGTTGTGTTGCTGGGCTGGTTTTGTTGTAGCTATAGGAATGTGATAATGTTTGGCATTACTTTCATGTCAGATTGCTGCTTATTTTTCTAAAGATACCCTTATTTCTTTTCATGAATTTGCATTCTCCGTGCTTACATAAGTAATCCTGATTCCTATTGTCTGTATTTTTGTTCCTTAATCTTATTTTCTACTGTAAATGAGATCATTATTTTTGCAGTTTGTCCTGACAACCTCGGATCCACAAAAGTTTTCATTTCTTGGTGCCTGCTGCCAAACAATTGCATTGCGTTCTTATTATGTGATAATCCTTCAGTTAATTTGGAAAATAAAGCACATGGTCTAAGCTGTAAATTGTCAAGTCTTCCCAAAAAGCAAGCAAAGATGTTGGGATGCCATGTGGTACTGGTGTGACATGCAGCACATGCAGGAGCTGCTGTCAGGCTCCTGCACCCGGGGCAGGGGCAGGTGACACCCACAGCCACCCTGCACATGTCCATCCCCTACACACACTGCTGTGCTGGCATCCAGCGGCAGCGTCTGGAACTGGGAATATGCAGTCCCTTTTGTTAGTGTGGGTGTTGGTGTCAGAGCCATGGGAATCCCCTGTTCCCAAATCATGATTTGTGGAACGAAGACTAGAGTTTCTCAGCTAAAAATCAAAATGAGTAAAAAAATCAGCCTGATGAATAAACCTACTGTTGGGAGTCTGGTGATCCTGCCAACTGCCTTTGCAGGATTGACTGCTTTGAAAACATTAAAAAACACCCCAAAGAAAGCAAACAAACAAAAAGAAAACAAACACCACTACCACCACCCCCAAAAAAACCCCAAGTAGCTGTCAATCTGGAATGCAGTGTTCCTGAGAAGATACAAACATATAGCATAAATCATAATTTAAGTAAGATCTGGTTTGTCTCCTATTATCAACAGTACAAGTTTCTTCAACTGAGCAAAGGTGGAAGATTAAAATAAGACGCATTCCATTTTGGAAGTTAAATGAAAACATACTTGTGCTTGATATAATAGGAAATAGCCTGAACTATATTTTATTCTTTAAAAAAAAAAAAAGAAAAAAGGTATTTAAAAGCTTTTAAGAACTTTATATGCAGGTGGTTGACAATTGAGTAAGTGTCAGGTATTTAAGTGAAAGCTGCCTGTCTTATCCATATGGGGTTTTTTTAGTAGTTTTATTTTGTTGTCTGATTATGTCATCAAACTTCATGCTTTGTTTCACCTTATACTCACCCAAGCACATGGTACCTGTTGCCAGATAGTCCATAATCACAGCTAAGCTTTTGTGGAATTTAAGTAGAATTGTTGTGTTGTATGCATTCATGTGCATGAAGTATCTCTTTTCATGTATGAGTAATGTGTTTTATGTTTGATGTATTCTTTGAGTTTTTCTCTTTTCTGTGGTGGTTGCTATTGATTGTTTGGTACATTTGTACATAAGAAAGCATATGTTGATTTTGGAGGACAAAAGTACAAAGTAAAAATTATTATTTTTTTACTTTTCTTGATAGCAGCCGTGTTTATCTGTAAAGCAGGCAAGAGATAGAATTTTGCTGTAAAGACAGAAGGACTTTGTATCAATTTGAGGAAATCTGCAGGAGACATGCCAAGAGTTTGTTAAATGTCTTAAGACTGATTTTAGTAAATGTCAGGCTCTGATGCTGACACTGGTGCTTTACAAATTGTTACCTATAGGAATCATTAAAGGAGAATTTCCTTTCTATTTCTTCCTTCTAGAGTACTTCTACGAGGCAGCTTCACATTTAAAATACAGGAGGGCGTCTACTCTTAAGTCTGTGGGAGGCTTATGTTAAGAAGTGATATCTTACTTTTACAGTATACCTATTTAAAGGTTAAACTGAGCCATGTTCACTTTGTGACTAGCAGTAGCCATTAGTAGCAATTAGGCTTGGTCTAATTTCTAAATTTTCAAAGCAGCCACCTGAAATTAGTTGAATCCTTTTAAATTAGCACAAATGTCATGAGGATGTGGTACAGGGCATCTAAATACATTTGGGCTGCACTTCAAACTTTGCTTTTGGAAAAGCCACCTGCCTTACAGGGTAAGTACTGTGATAACTCATTGTGTGGTCCTGGGCCATGTACTGTGCTGGATGACAATGAGTGAAAACCGCCCTTTCCCTGCTGCCTTTGGTTTCCAGTTCAGGTTGGGAATAACCAATAGCCAGCCATTTTAGTAGCACCTTTTGACCTCAGTGTTGCATGTTGGATAACATGAAGTGAAAACTGAATGAGGTGGTGTAGTCCTCATCACTAAAAAGTGACGATTACTTCAGGGGTAAGGTAGGTTTTTCTTGCAGTGCTGTGGAATCTCAGATTTGGAGAGTTTTAGTAGGCTGGATGGTAACTTACTTTGCAGTACCTGCAGATTTCTTTTCCTCTGTTTTTATATTCTGTAGGTCCATCCCAAAGATGCCTTTCAATTCACTGGACAGAGAATTTACTAATAAACATTCACTTTCTGGTGAAATATCTCCTAATGAAACTGTGAATGTTACTTAAGCTTTTATCTTAATTAGTTGTGTTGTTTTAATGATAATGAAAATCTGTCGTGAAAAGTAAAAATAACGATTGCCTCGCAGAAACGTTTTAATTAAAACATTTTTTTAAAGCATTAGGATTGTTGTCACATTTTTATCAGTGCTATCACAGCAGTTGTGGACTCTGTATACTGCTTTTAAATTTATCATGGTTTTGATAAAGCAGTGCTTTTGCACAGTGGTGAGAAGATGTGATAGCAAGTTGCTGGAGGCTTTTCTGAAGATTTTGAATGCTTCCAAATTAAACCAGGGCTGCCTGAGCGGTTAGTTGAACAAGTCAGAACTTCAGTAGTGACAATAAGGCAACATAAAGATTCAAATAGGTGACATCTGAATCTTTTTTTCCAAAGATGGTATTTCTTCCTCTTCAAGGCTTTGAGAGCTTTTTAGAAATAAAATGTATAAGTTAGGTTGTGTTATAAAATTCATTGTTGTATAACTTCAGCACTTGAGTAGGTCCCCATCTACATCCACAATTGGGCCTAATTAATCTAATAAGTGTGAGAATATCAAATTTATATAGAGAATAAATTAATATGATACTAGAGTCTTGTTCTATTGGAACAGGGAAGAAAGATAAGAATAAAAGAAGCTATTGGAAGAGGTTACATTGTAATATGACATTATAAAAATATTTTCAAAAGCATTTATTGTGTGGCCCGCTGATAATGACTGATGACTGTAACATAACATTTACTGTAGGCATTTAGCATTTCAAAAATATTGTGAAGTAAGAAAAAAGTTTACAGTTCCATTTTCTAAGTCTACAAGAAATGACTGGTAAAAAAGCTTTGCTTGCTGGTATTACCATTTTCACTTGTTGGGTTTTTGTATGTGGTGCCATTTTTTGGTATAGGTATTGGTATTGTTATTTTGCTGTCAATTATACTGTGAATCCTAAAATGTGCTGAGGGTACACCATCTCTGTGTTTCTTCTAAGGTGCTATGAATACCAGAAAGAGAAAAGGTGCTGTGTTGGTTGACCCCAGCCCTGCAGAATCCCCAACTCTTGCATTTAAATTACTTGTTTACAGTTTTCCACACAGACTGAATTTGAGGAAACTACTAATCCTGTTCCAGAGCTCTGGGGGAAATACTTTATATGATTTAAAAGTTGTACTGTATAAAATCAATTTTATTCACTTTGTCATAAAAGCACAGTCATCTTTCATAGATTTTTGTGATCTCCCCCCAACCTATACTTATCCAAAATGCGATACTTAGTCTTACTACGTACTTTCTGCTAACATTTAATCATACTGGTGTTTCAAATATTAAATCACCCTGTACAAAGATTATTTTTGTGCTACCTAGCTGTATATTATTTTCATCTGTTTCTTGAGGAAATGAGACTTCCATTAGTGTGCTGTTTATCCTGATAACGTTTGAGTCATATTGTCCAAATCTGGCAAAGGTGGAGGTTTCATAAAGGAAGTTAATTTTCTCTGAGTTTCAATATACTACTACTACTACCACTGATTTGCCTCTTGAGAAGAGGCATCCAGATCGACACCTATGCTGGAGGATGGGTTGTAGCTTGAAGCCTGTAGTCAGCTGTTGTCTTTGCCATGCTGAAAGGTTGATCTTTGCCTCAGTAGCTTGGAGCCAGGGACAGATGGGTGGTGTAGCCAGGAGATGAGAGCTATGAAAAGAGTGAGGCATGGCAGAAGAGGACACCAGCTCATTTCTGTTATTTCCATGTATCAGTCACGCTGAATCATTTTGTCATGCTCCAAAAATGCCCAACACCCCCTTGTCCTCCTCTCTCTCCCAGCTCACCCTACAGTTGCAGAATTGGTAGATTGTCATGTAAGGAAGCCTGAGGGTTTCGCACAGCAGGACTCGCCCTTTTCTACCTCCTGTCCTTAGATCAGATTTTGGTGTACAATGAGGCTTCTTCTTTAGTCTCTTATCTTTCTTTATGCTGCTCACAAGATTCTTGTCTTTCATTAAGTTCTCTTTCATTAAACATTAAGTTGTCTTTCATTAAGCATCTCACCTGAACGTTTTATGCAGCAATTCTCTTCCTTATATAACGGTTGTGATATGTTTGCTGTATCAAATCTAAATATACCATCTTTGAGCTCCATTTTGGTGCCATCTGCTTTTTTGTCCTTTGAAACAAGAGAGATGTAATAATAAAGTGATTTTCCTTGACTGTGGTCTCAATACAAGACAGTGGTTAACATCCAAAATGGAGTTTCGCTAGAAAGAGGTTTGATTTTTACTTTGTTAATTCTTCAGACAAAGAGCTGTAAATACATTATTTCTTCTACTCTACACAAAACTTTGCATTTGACTGCTCTGTGTGTTGACTCTAGCTGTGATACAGAGATATCTGTGTACCATTTTTATTTTAGGAGAAATAAATGCGTTAAAGATGTTTTGCTCGTAGGTAGGAACGTCATATTATCCAGCCTGTATGACTTCCATGTTAAACAAAATTCAAGCTCCAGGATGTTTTCTCTGAAAGGTCGGTGGAAAGGTGAGGAGCAGAGATGAAATGATATCATCTCATGTTTACATTCATTATACAGTGCAATAGTGGGTTGACCTACAGGAAAAAAGATCCTACCTTTGAATTCCTTCATAACTTCCTAAGTCAATTGTTAGTTCCTTCTGCTGGAGGGACTTTTAGAAAACCATGTAAAACTGGCAGCAGTTTAGCTGTTACTGCATTCAGGTTTTGAGGGCTTTTGACTATTTATATCGTGCAACACTACATCAGTATTGTTATAAGCAGAAGATTAAAAAAAAAACCCAAAAAGTAAAACAAGTTTCATAGTCTGTGCTGAATTTTTATCTAATGTGCTTTAGTTTTCTTAGAGGTTTCAGCTAATCTGCATGTAATCTCTGTTGGAGGACGCTGGCACTATGCCATGCAACTACATTTTTCATTTTCCATTATTAACTGCCCTTTTCTGTTTCTCCACCTTTTCATAATTCTGTCCATGAGCTTTTCTGTGCCTAAAATTTTCCTTAAGGCTAGAACTGACACAACTTGTTCTATTCTTATCTGTTTCTATGGCATTTCATCCTTTATTGCTTGGTATTTTCTTACACAATTTTCTATGGTTGTTATGGCAACATTAAATAACAAATCTACTAATTTTGAAATTATAATGCTTTCAAAATGTTGTATGATATTATATTGCTGAGAAAGAGGTGAAATATTTTCAGCATTATTAAGGAAATTAATGTGATTAATTTAATTTACCTTGTAGTTTTGCAATATTCCTGCTTCTAGGCAACTTCTTATGCACTGTGATTCTACTTAGGGAAGTATAAATAGAATACATTTGTTGAAGTAGGAGAAACTGTTAAATTGCTGAAAATACTCTGTTGCTATTATTATTCTAATGGCTAGGATCTGATAGTCGTGACTGGCATTCTAACAAACTCATCAGCAACCAGATTAGTAGGCATTTAGTTCATAATTACTAGGATTCCTTGTGCAATACAGACCATCAAATGACATGAATATGAACTCCTGGAATGGAAGATATTTGGAGATGTTAATGTCAAAAATCAACAGAATAAGATATTTCTCTTAGACTGTATTTAAATCAATAAGAAATACTGATGGAAGAAAGAGGGATGTGGTTTGAGACTGAAATGGGCAAGAATCTAAAACATCTTCAGATGGAGAATCAAGTCAGAATCAGTAATGAAAATGCAAACAAAGTTACTTCTTTTACAAAATTAACTGATGGACCAGTTCCACAATTTTTTTTTATATTCAACATGGTAATGTTGCTACTATAAAATACCTCTATCTATGTTTTGGCTTTTAAAATATTGAGAAGTCATTATTTGCATTTTGTGTCTTTTAATTGAGCCTTTGGTGAATTTGACATTCACTGTAACAAAATAATTTTTTGAATTTTCTCTAATGCATTTGATTTTACAGCATTGTGAATTCTCATCGTTTTTACAGTATTTGTATTTTCAACTTTGTGCACATAAGGTGTATGTGTGAGATGAAATTAGGCCTATTATAAAGAAAACCTTACCTTTTCAGTGATGTCAAAAAACCCGACAAGACATTGCTTTCTTTATTTCTGTAGCATTCTTAAATGACTAATGTAATTTCTGTGGTGATAGCATGTTGGGACATCGAAACTTGGATTGCACTCTGATTTCAGACTTTAAGAATTCAAGTCTCAAAGACATTAAGCAGAAAAAGTATAGATTTCCATCAGACCTGAGCTGGCATTTTGTTTCTTCAAGGCAAAAACAATTAGTTAGTGGGTCCACTACTCAATATGTGGCGTAGTTCAACAAGGCAGTTTGTATTCACACTGTGGCAGCTTTCCAGAAGATAGTGGCTTCATGCCAAAAGCGACTTCTCTGTCACCAATAGAATCTACCCAGAAAATCCTTTGAGTTCCAAATAAAGAAAACTCTCTTTAGGTGACAAGGGGAGATGATACTAGTACTGGCCATTCTTTAAATAATTACATTTTCAAGGTTCTTAGGATTTTCTGCTGTATGTTAATGCCAGGTTTTTAACTATCTGAGGTCATGTTGTTTTCTGCATGTGATGAGATGCAGAAGTTATAAAGATACTCATGATTCCTCCCCTTCCCATTCCTGCATTCTTCTGTCACATAAGGTGAATTTCTTCTGCATCAATTCCAGAATGTATGCTGTGTATTTATATCTTTCTGAGAGTAGGGGTTTTTTGACAGTAAATCCTAGTGCTCATGTCCAGACTTATGCAATATCAAGAAATAACCCATGTGCATTGTTAAATTAATATTTAAAGTCCAGGACAGATATGCAGTCATTTGACACTAAACCTATATTTCCTGCATCTGTTTAAGCTCATGCATATCCATCAGATCTGTTGGTGATAAGGGAGTTACTCACCCTCCTTTTCTTCTTACAAACTGAACAATGACAATTAATAAATGACCAGCCCCAGAAATCTGTATATTGTCTCTCTTCAGTGTTGTATCTTTGGATGCAGGATACTATTCAAACTGAGGAATTGGTGTTCTGTAGGCAGAAACCCCAGTGATATACTCTAAATAAACTGAGTGCATTTAATAACCTCAGTGTTTGTATTTCCATCTTTACTTTGGAAAGGCATTGCTATGAAGATTGTCAAAGCTACTGAACTGCTTTTGCAAGGCACTGCAAACCGAAATACATTTTTGGGGGATTTTAATCATAATTTTATTTAAAGCCGAGCCTGTGAACTGTATAACAGCTGTCTGCTTTAAGCACAGATTTTGTTTGAGTACTAACACCTTGCATTGGAGGAATGCATTTGTCTAGCTCACTTTTTTTTATGCTTTTTATGTGGTCTAGAAATGTGCTGGGTGGGAGTTCACATTATTTCCTGCCCTGATAGTTAAGTTTGGAGATAATATAGGTGATGCCTTTGGTTCTACTTCGGTTTGCAAACTGTAAGCACAAAATCAATTCTAAAACCTGGATTGAATTCCCAACAGTTTTTCTTGAGAGGGATCTAGACTAGAAGCTACAGACACTAGAAGATTACCAGTGTTCTGCACTTGACCATTACCAATGTTCTGCACTTGAACATTACCAGTGTTCAAGTGCAGCGTGTGTGACGTTTTTGTTGTTGATATACTATGCAGTGGATAAGATTTTATAGTTTTTTTCTTTATGGATTTTTAAGTCTAGAAGGCTGAGCCCTTAATTGAACCTTAGATAAACATTCCAGAGATGGATTGGAAAACCAGCAGAGAGGCCAGAAAGACTGGTTCACATAATGAGGGTTTGCAGAGCTCATACCATTCCTGAGTTTGAGCTATGTCATTGTCGTAATTTACTCCAGAGGTACAGAAGGAGAACTGTGAGCTCTCTGAATTTGAATGGGGATTCATGAACAACGTTGGCACAGTGCAGTACCTATTAGCATTGAGTTGTGACTCAAAACTTTATCTGCAGATTATCATCTGGAAAACCTAACCTTTATAATAGTTTATTTAAACTAGTGTTGCTCTGTTCTCTGTAAGAAAGCAAATAAATACTGGGAATGTTCCTAGGTGATAATTCTGTGAAGGTAAGAAAGAACTGTACTAATAGTTGACTTGATTGCACTAATGTTTGAGTCATAGACAAAATGTTTGATAATAAAATATTTCTTTGGCACATGATTTTGGCAGTTCTGGACTCAGTAAGTGAATATGCCGCTGAATCATTGTATCTTAATGAATAAGTGTAGTTTCTAAACCCATATAGAGTGAGCATCACACTTCTCACAAGGTAGATTGTGTAATAGAGACTAGATTTAGATTATGGTTAAGTGTACTGTTCAGTGTCTAGATTACCTGGATTTCTTGTTTATTAAGATGAGTGGTCTATTCTTTTTAATTTAGTGTTGCTCTTAGTTGTCTGTTTGTGGAACTGTTGATTAATGTGTTTTGACATGACAGATTATCAGCGATTATCTTGTTCTATATTTTCAGGCTATTTTTTAGTATATTACTTGCAGTACTGCCTGTTTGTAAAAGAAGAGATAATTGTATATTATTTAAAAGCTGCTAGCTGAGTGGTGATTTAATTTAGTCTGGATTAGAAGCAAACCAGTAGATGTCCACTAGATTTAGCCCATCAAACAGTAGATTTCATCAGGTTCATTAAATACTATTTGATAGTGTTTATTTATGATGTGTTTTCCAAATGTGGGGCTGGTACATTTTGACAGAAGAAAAACTAAATTCACAGCTGAAATCTGTAGTGATTGATAGGATTTCAAGAGAAGGCAGCATTAGGAACAGTTAATAAACTATCATTTTGGTGTTCAAGAGATTTTTAAAAATCTGCTCAATTCTTGAGCACAATAAAAGAGTTTCCTAAACAATTTTTATCAGTTTCCATAATATTAAAACTTTCATCAGCAAATAAAATCTCCAGCCACTGTGGCTAGTGAGCTGCTGAATGCCATGCAACACTGGAACAGTACCCTTCCCCTTCTAGGGATACCATGGGCCAGGATGCTGTTATTGGACACCCAGATCTTTTAGGAAAACTGTGAACCATATCAAACTGAATAGTAGTCAAGCAGTTCTGGCAGAGGGAAAGGAATTCCCAGAAAATGTTTGAGGAAGGAATAAAGAGATTTTGAGGAACTGTGGACCAAGACGCATTCTTTAATAGCCAGCAGTGCTTCTCCTTGGTCTTTAAAGTTGTACAAAAAAGAAAACTTGGTGCTGTCTGGCAAAGATACTACAGGCTGGAGGATTGATTCTCCCTGTGCAGTTCCCTGCAGTCAGTCTCTGTGTGTAGCATCCATGGGCTGTGTGTTGGTGCTTAAGCAAGCTCGGGTTTGCTTGGCTGTCCTCCTCCCCCAATCCCTCCTGAGGCAGGATTCTGCTACGATTAACAGCTCAGTTAAATCTTTCTGCTTAGCCCAGGCTTTATTGAGTTGCTGCAAGTTCAGATTCCACAATTTCTGATGTTTTGCAGGCCTCATTCAACTGATGTCTCAGTTTTCTTAGGAGTTTTTTGCTGCCTTTGCTGTATTTTCTTCCTTCTCCCAGTGATTAATAAACCTTGCATTTGTTGCTCATAAATTGCCCTGAGTTTTCGGACTGTAGGATTTTTTCTGTCTGTCTTATATCAGTAGTGATTGAAACCCATCATCTCTTGTACGTGACTTCCAGACAGCTTTCTGCATGAAATAAACCCCAGCAAACAGTATGTCTATCATTTTTCCATTTATTAAAGATAACATATTATTTTCCTAGGTCCTTTCTGAATTGGCTGTTTTAAAGTAAACTGAATTTTCTTCCTCACAGAGAATATAACTAGAGTCAAGGTTTCCCAGCAAATAGGATACAAATTTGTGTGTGCATTTTGGGTTTGGGGGTTGTGTGTCTCTTCCAACAGACTTTTCCCATTAGGAATATTCAGTTTTGTTGGTTTAGTTTTGAGTATCACCCGTTTATGTTTCTCAGAAGATTGGGATTCACTTGTATTATCCCTCAGTAGGACACTAAGTTTTGATGTTTAAAATTTTTTTAGCATCTTGCATTGCTCTTCAGGTTAAATGCTTTTCTCAGTCTGATGGCTATTTCTATGCGTGCTTTGTGTGTCAAAACTCGCTATTAATTGAGTTTCCATTTTTATTTCTATTTAAAGAACAGTCTTAAATGGACTATTAAAGAAAAATGGCTTTTAAATATGTAATTATGTATTCAATTAATTTTTAGATTTTAATACAGCTTTTTTTTAACCTCAGGGCTTCTACTTCAAGTTATGTCTTTACTTTTCAATATCTTTTTGCATTTACAAAATACTTCAGCAAAACTAGGAGCATCTTTCATTTTTAAATTTATCTTTACAGTGTTTCGGTGTCTTAACCAAATGGGGTTTTCCTCATCCCTAAGAGCCTATATATTTTTTTCTTAATACAGCTGGTATTTATGTGCAGATTAGTAGAATTCTGCAAAAATAAAATACTGTTATTTTCTTAATATTTTTTAAATGCTCTTTTCATGGAAGAATCAGATGTCAGGGAGGCAGTGACTTCACTTGCAAAAACTTTTGGATATGGGGTAATATTTGGATTTATGTAGCTGAATGACAGCTGCAGTAGCTGAAATGTGATACAGTGAATTCAAGGGCACTGTAAGATACCTGCTGAAAGCTGTATGAAGGATAATTCAGAAGCACTTGCCCTGGAGATCTATAGATAATAAATAAAATGCTGACTTTTTGATGCTATTTACTTGCTAAACTAAGAGCTTTAGCTAAAGAATTCCTTTTCCTTTTAAACTTCTATATCTTTGCTTGGTAGGATGTTTGGAGGTTATTTTGTTTGTTTTTTCTTCCCATGCTTTTTTTCCTCCAAATGCAGAAGGGGCTGGGGAGGAAAATCGTGCATATTTTTAGATCAGGTGTAGTAGCTACTTTGCCATCAACACTGTGTGGATATATTTGCAATGAAGTTTAAACAGCATGGTGAGTATCCAGATGGAGTGTTTTTCCTAATCTTTAGCTTATTTACTCTGTTGGGAGCTTCTGTAAACATTTATAGTATTCTTCAAGACAAACTGTACAATTAAGCTTGAGATTCCTAATATAGAAAATCAAAGGATATAAAAGGCCACCAAGATTTTCTCTAAGGAATTTCAAACTGAATTTTTGCGTGTGATACTCCAAAAGTAATTTTTAAATGTCTGTGATGGATGATGAGATTCTAAAGAGAAGGTGAAGTGATAGCAAATTAAAGTGTCATGCTTCAGTAGACCCTTGCATGTAGTGTAACAATATACCCTGTGTAAATGACATAAGAGAGAATGGTAGGTTTTTTTCCTTCTGTACACTTAAATTTATTTTTTTACACTTTTCTATGAGATACTAAAGATTTGATCTCAAAGGTCCTTATTAATGGAAGTTTATGAGCTGCAGAGTTTTTGAGATACATTGTTTCAGTTTATTTCCCCTATTCAGACACTTTCAATGGAGCTTTATTTGTTTTAGTGAAAAGTATATGCCTAATAGCTACAAGAACACCAGATGTTATAGTAGGTAAAACCAATGTAAACTATATTTGAAATGCTTAGGATGTGATAAAGCATCAATGCACACTGCCTTACTGTTTTGTCAGGAACTGGGTAAAATTGCAACAGGTAAAAGTTGACTTTTTTGCTGATTTTATACTGCTGTTTGTGATAAACTGTCCTTTTCCTTAGATTTCAGTTCCAGTAATCAGGGTTGTTCGTTAAAGTTTTTGACTAGTAGATTTTTTCCCTTGAGCTTTTTAGCCTTTTTAATTGCAGGAATATTTAGATTTTAGCTGCCTCCTGATGACTTAGAAATGAAAAGGAAAATAAAAAGACACTTCCCTTCTCTTAAAAGCATCTTATTTTAGGAATCTAATTTTAAGGGTAATTTAATTAAGGTTAATGACTAAGCTCATTATTTTTGAATTTTAGTACTGGCAGTATTTAGTGTGCTCAAAGGAGAGCCCTGGGCACTATTAAAAAAATATGCAAATGATAGTATGAATTAATGCTACAGAAAATTTTATGTTTTGTTCTTAGAGGTGATTTATATTGAAATGTCACTTTGTATGAAGACGAGAAAATTCTCCTAGAGCTGAAAAATATTGATGGTACTGACTAAGATTTAGCTTTGTGTTGCTAAAATTACATTCAGTTTTAATATTAGAGCAGAGAGAATTCTACTAGTGAAAATAGGGATTAATCATGGAGAAGTTATATACAATTTTATCCATAGAAAAACATTTTAAAAATACATTAACTTGTCTATCTTTAATTTTCTCTTATATGCTTATCTTGCACCCCAAGACGCTTAATGTGACTGCAGTCCTATGGAATGAACTTTGGCTTTTGACAGCTGTCAGTCCTTCTCTCTTATAAATTGTTACAGTAAACGAGGTCCTTTTTGTATTTGTGTAACTTTGTGCATTGTAACAAGCACTCTTGCTCTTAGGACACCCTGAAATAAATGCCCTCACTCCGTTCCCCATCCAGGTTTTTCTTGTGACTGCTTTGCTCACTGTAGTGACAGTGGGGTGGGGAGGGCAGCAAGTCAGAGCTCTGCTGTGTGGCCAGCGGGTGCCTGAGACTGCTCGTCCTCACCTGACACTGCTTAGGCAGGGGCAGCAGGATTGGCTGTGTGAGCAAACATGGAGCACTTCTCCTCCTGTTGCTGCATGGCAGCAGCTCAACAGACAGCAGTAGCTGGGGAGTATTTCCTTGCACACAAGCGTGTGACAACTTTTTCACTAGTGAGAGTCACAGATTTTGGATGTGAATTCATAGTAGAGAAAATTTGGGCAGAAAGGCCCAGCTCGTACCTTTTGGATTCTGACTCAAGTCTAACATTTTATACCATTAAAAAAAAGGAGTTTGAAGCCATGAGTGGAGTTCATTCCACTAGAGAAAACCCTACTCAACAGAGGGAAGTGAACATCTGGAGAGAAAAGTTTCTGTTATCTGAGACCACTAACACAAAAGACAATCCAAGATATGCACTGATGAAGTCTTAGAAGGTGCTATGGGCAACCTCCTTTTGCAATTGCCATTGATGCAATAATTGTTGTTAGCCATTCTGTTGGTAATTCATACTGTAGGAATTGCTAGCAGATGGGAAAATAAATGACTCAGAATATAGTATTAACAATCCATATTTTTTTAATCAAAGGCCCCTAATAGATATGTTGCATGTAAGAGTCATTTAAGCAGTTGCTAGGAAGAATTTGTTTTTTTCAAGTAAACATGACAAACTTGATACAGATTACTTTTTGATTGAATATCTATTTTCATAACAATTTAAACCCTGAAAATACATTTGCTTGGTTTTGTTGCACCAGCTTAATAGCAGTATTTCATAATTTACTTTGATAGAATGGAGGTTTGCAATGGTAACTCAAGCATTATGGAATTAATAATGAAATCTAATTTTATCATTTTGAAAACATAGTGGGCATAGAGGTTTTATTTACCTCTCTTGCTGTCCAGAATGAATTAAGATTATAGTTCACATCCACCATCCCTTTGGCTTCTGCCCCCTGAAAAGTTTGGATGGCTACAAATATGAGCTGGCCAAATGTGGCTATTGAGTTCCAGATCCCCTCACCTAAATCCATGCAAGCACCACCAACTATCTTAGATATATGTCTCTCCTTCTGGCTCCTGTGCTGGACACCTGTGGAATCCAGTAGTCAGGACTGACATTGTACTCCTTGACTTCATGGCTTCTGAGAGTCCATTTTTGATTGTACTTTATCTGCTTCCTTCTGAGCTGATTGCTTGGAACTCAGGTCTGTAGACAGGAATGCACACCTATTTTCCAAGTGCCCCTTTTGGCTGGAATTTTCATCAGTATGGTTTGACGAGGATTGTAAACAAAGTATGTAAGATATGCAAGTGTGGACCCTCCTGCAGGCATTAGTATTCACTGCTATTCTTTGGTTTGCTGAAAATAGTGATCCAAATGAACCTGGTCCATATGGGATGCAACAAGTTAAACCAAAGGCAAAAAAAGTAAAACTTGTTGCACTTCCCTTGCAGAAGTTTTGTTCTGGGAGGTGAGTGCATCAGTATGTGAGGGTAGAGTTCCTTGTGTATCACTGTTTGAAGACACGTAAAAAAACTCAATCACCTGAAACCAGTAGTGACCAGAGTAAGAATGTTTTTGGCATAGGTGTATTGGTTTTGTGTGGCCAGGTTTTGGTAGTGGGGTGGCTGCTGTGAGAAGCTGCCAGAAGCTTCCTCCATGTCCAGCAGAGCCAGTGCCAGCCAGCTCTGGACTTGCCTCTGGCCAAGGCCAAGCCAGTCAGGAATGGTGATAATGTATTTAAGAAGGGAAAAAAAGATACTGCCTGTGGTAACTGGGGCCATAGAAGAGCAGAGTGAGACCATGTGGGAGCAACAACTCTGCAGACACCAAAGTCAGGGGAGAAGAAGTGAGGGAGGAGGTTCCAGCTCCAGGTGCTGGAGCTGAGGTTCCCCTGCATCCTCTGTTAAGGCGATTGTGCCCCTACAGTTCATGGAGGTAAATGGGGATGCAGAGATCCACCTGCAGCTCATGAAGACCCACACTGGAGCAGGTGAATGCTGGAAAGAGATCTGTGAATCTGTGGGAGCCCATGCTGGAGCAGGTTTCCAGGTAGGACTTGTGATCCTGTGTGTGACCCACGCTGGAGCAGCCTGTCCTGGAAGGCCTACACCTCGTGGAAGAGTGACCCACATTGCAGCAGTTTGTGCAGACTGATGGATGGGCTCACACTGGGGAAGTTTATGAGGGACTGCCTCCCATGGGAGGGACCCCAGACTGGAGCAGCAAAAGGACAACTGTCCCTGAGCAGCAGCAGAAACAACATGTGATAAACTGATCAAAACCCCCATTCCCTGTCTCCCTCTGCTGGTGGGGGAAGGAGGGAGGGGTGGAGGGAAGGTATTTTAAAATTCATTCTCGTTATCTGCTCTCATTTTGTTATAAGTAAATTTAATTAGTATCCCAAATTCAGTTCTGTTTGCCCCATGATAGAATTTGGTGAGTGATCTTTCCAGAGATCTCAGCTTGTGAATCTTTGTTATATTTTCTCTCTCCTGTCCAGTTGCAGGAGTGATAGAGCAGCTTTGGTGGGTGCTTGGCACCCAGACAGGGTCAAGCCACTACAATAGGAAATATTCTTCTGATGACATGCTAATTCACACTGTATTCAACAAATCTTGCATGATCATGCTGGATTATTTTAAACCCCTGGGCTGATTAGCAGTGGCTCCTACCACCTTCACACAAGGACAGTGCGTGCCTGTCTGTGCAGCGCTTGTAACTCTGACCTGTGCTCTGATGGCAACTGGAACACTTCATGCCTGGAGCTGCCTCAACTTCTGGATTTCTATTGTATCCCAGCGTAATGAGGATAGTCACATTAAAAAAAAGCTTGCTAACAATTCCTTATCTGTACTGCTCCTTTTTAACATCTACATGTGGCCTTTCCTGGAAAAGCCTCTAGCCTATTACAAATAAGTTGAAAAATGAGCAAGGAGGAGTTAAATGATTGGTGTCCCATTTACTAAAAGTTTGAGATAAAGTGTACCAAGTTTCCAGACTTACTGGTCTCCCCAGTGTGTGGCTGAGTTGCCTTTTCCAAAGATTATAACTGAAAATTGTACTTCAGTTAGAAGGTTAGTTATGGTTTTATTCTATTTGTACTATCTTAGGTTGGTGCTGCTGAAAGATAGTTCTGCCACTGGAAACTTGGGTCCATGGAACTCCTTTCTGAAAGGTTGCCTTCCACTAAGATTTCCCCTTGGATCAGGGAAAGGAGAAGTTGGAGGCAGGAGCTGCTGGCACTCAGCTTGCAGCACTGGGAGCTTGTTCCATAAGGATGACTGTTGTCTGGTCTCTTCATAGGCTTGATTTCCCTTGCTCTAGCAAAGCAGAGCATTTTCAATGATGCTTCTTTGCGTGCAACTGTCTTGAGAATTCATCAACTTCAAGGAGAAATTATTTAATGTCATCTGACTCTGGCAGTGGTTTGACTTCCTTGTTTGATTTGCTTCCCTTATGCACTGTAGCTCTCTTTAATGATTAGGTCTACAAATACATCTTTAAGAAGAAAAGTTTTATCTTTGTACACCTAATCTTTCTTCTGGAAACCTGGGTATGCATACTCACTCTAAAAGGCTGCATTTGTGTGTGGCATTATAAGTTGCAGTTTGGACTATTGCTTTCCCAAATCCATGTGATTACCTGGTGAAATAAAGGGTCCCAGTGAAGGCAAACCAGAAACTCCATTAAGACCTCTGTCTTGGAAGTGGCCCATCCTGACACTAATTACTGTCTCTTGTGTGGCTGTGGGTGTTTGATCTCTGAAAGGACATGATTCAGTCCATTATGTGGAGTGGCGGAAATGGAATTATCTATTACTGTCACAAATGCTATCCTGATTACAATTGTAATTGTAATAATTTAATTGTTACAGTTAACAGCTTTTTTAAAGCTACTGAAATATAATTTAAAGCCTTTCTGAATTCCTGTAGCTTATGCTACTGAATGCTCCCCTCTCCCTTCCCATTAATCCCAGTAGCTCCCAGTAGTTACTGTACAAGCTACTTGGTGAATTATTTATGGCAGTTTAAATTGCAAACTGTTTGCAAGTGGAAGTAAATGAATGCTGAGCTCTATTGCTTTAAGAATTTGAACCAAAATATTTATTCTTGCAGGGCAATAAATTACATAGGAGTAATGAAATATCTTGTTTGAGTTATTTCTACACGTCTTATTTGATACATTTCCTGTTGCATTCAGTGTTTGGATTATTGAAGGCTTTTAGGGTTTGTGAAGTAATACCTATAGCACAGCCAGCAGTCAAAGAAGTAGATTTTTAAATTTGCCAAGAAGGCGTATACATGCACAGACACACACACACATTTCCCAGATTCAGCTGTGGCTGATTAAGTGATTTTCTCATCTGATGTCAGATAGGTGAAACCTTCCTACCTCTTCTGTTTTCTGCCACTTCCTTCCTTTAAATGTCCTGAGCATCAGCCATTCATCTAGATGAGTACTGTGGCTATCTGGATCTCCTGGGTGACATGCCTGAGATAATGCTGGAACATTCTTGATCTCTGGCTTAAAAAATTCATTTTCTTTATATTTTAATATTCATCCCAGCTCTCTGTGATTTTTTAAAGAGTAGTTAATTCTCTTTGCTGGCTCTGTTTCTTGATTGAAATTTAAATAAAAACTCACCCACCACATTCTTCTCTGCTAATTTATGAAAAAATGTTTTTCAAGGCAGAATAATTATGTGATTACATCAGTTGGAGTCTATTCTGTGCAGTTTAAGCCTGATGTCTGTAGTGGTGATTGATTGAGAATAAGTGGCTGTCCAGACTGGCCAAGAGTGGGTAGGGACTTCATGATGGGCAGTTCTCACAAAACACACAAGATTATTCAGTGTCTACCTTAGGCATTTGCTGGTGTGTGGAGCCCTAAATGCATTATTCCTGTCACACGTGCTAAACACATTATTCCTGTCACACGTGGGTTTATTGCTCCTCTCGTCTATGCTGTGTTGGGATCAGTTAAACAGTGGAGTCAGCACTGTCATCTCTTCCCATTATGCTTAAAATCTCTGACACAACTCCTCTAAGAGAATATCTTCACTGCAAAGTGTGTCATGTGCCAGTTACATATACTAATGGGCTAAAAATTAAATAGAATAGTGCAGGCTTTTAATCTTTTTCTGAAAATAAAAAGGTCTTTTTCTGCAAAAGTCTTGGTGACTGATGAATTTCTGTCCCCTATCCTTTTTTCTGTATGTCAAATCAGAGGAGTACAGTAAAATGGATGATCATTGATGCCTTGGGAGGCAGCTATTTCCTTCCTAAGGAGAAGAAGAGTCTTTAGGAGAGAGGAAAGGAGGGCAAACAAAGTGTCATAAGGAGGGCAACTAAGATGGTGAAGGATCTGGAGGGGAAGCCATATGAAGAACATTTGAGGTCACTTGGTTTTTTCAGCCTGGGGGACACTGAGGGGAGATATTGTTGCCATCTACAACTTCCTTGTGAGGGGAAGAGGAGGAGCAAGCACTGATCTCTTCTTTGTCCCCAGTGACAGGACCTGAGGGAATGGCCTGAAGTTGTGTCAGGGGAGGTTAAAGTTGGATGTTTCAAAATGGTTTTTCACCCAGAGTGGTTGGGCACTGGAACAGGCTCCCCAGGAAAGTGATCACAGCACCAAGCCTGAAGGAGTTCAAGAACCATTTGAACAATGTTCCCAGGCATATGATGTGACTCTTGGGGCTATACTGTGCAGGGCCAGGAGCTGGACATTGATGATCCTTGTGGGTCCCTTCCAACTTACATATTCTGTGATTCTTTAAGACCGACATTGCTGAGCACATCTGAAGTCTCATACAGGTCTTGAGATCTTTGGTCCTCAAAGATATTTTGACATCTGAGGTTTAATTCTCTTCTTCATTAGGAATCTTATGGTTAAAATGATGATGCATGAAAATGTGCATCTTTTCCATATGCTGTGCTATGCATTTCTGATAGGCCCTCTCTATTATGACTTTAAATTAATTGTTTACTTGTGCAGTCATAATGCTGGGGTTTGGACTGTATGTAGCAGTATGTGTTGCTAATTTATATGCCTCAATTGCTGGCAAAAATAAAGATCAAAAGTAGCAGTTAATTCCTCAGGGAAAACAGATCAGATTGTGTTGATGGAAGCCTGCCCTAGATTCATGAATGAAGTATTGACTCATTAGTAGTTGATTCAGAAAAGCAATTTTTTTTACCCATGAGTTAGGTAGTGTGCTTGTTTGCAATGTCAGAGTATTTGCAAACAAAGTAAAGATTATCGGTTTCCTAAGAGGAAATTATATATGCTATTTGAAATTTACTGTTTTTCACACTGGTGAACAATAATGGCACATTGGCAATTCTGACGAGAGAAATGCAGAAAGGCACTAAACTACATCAGGAGAAAAATCACATAGGCCAGACGCAGAACACATTTCAAATGCAGATCATTCTCTGCAGTAGCAGGTGGAGCAGTAATGCCTGACATGCCCCAGGATCTGACAAGACTCCAACCTTTGCTGGCAGCAGCCAGCAAGGCAGTGAAATAATTTACGTGTTGTATGATCAGTCACTTTTAATGAGTGAAATGTAATGAACTGTTAAACATTCTGGGAAAATATTTTTGGAAAGAACTTGGTCAAAGGTAACTCCCCATGAATTCAGGAAAATATGTCATGTATTACTTAAAACATTGTTAGCAATTTGTTTTGGGTAGTTCTGACAGCAGTCTGTTGAGGAGGACAGGTGCCTTGTCATTCTTAGCAGAAAGTACCCCTAAATATCTGTCAAGGGTATTACTAAAACCCAAGGCATCATTTACAGCAGCAGTCTATTTCTCAGGCTTCTCTAAGAAGTTCAATAAGAAATACATGATTATGCAATATAATTTATAAACATGAGTGTGTGTATATATATATATTTGTATTCTGTGGCATGCTTTTTTCAGCCTAATGAGTTAAACTTCAGTCCTTTATTTATTTGCAATTTATTTGCAAGGTTTTCACAGTTGTTTTTTTTGTTGGGTTTTTTTAAACTAAATGTACTATGTGTGCTTGCTTTCATATGCTGTTATTTAATGTGGAGCACACTAAGGCTTTTGGCTATATCAACAGTTATATATATATGTATGCATACACTCTAAATGTGTAAAAACCCTACAGCTGTAAATTAAAGGCTTATGAAAAGCAGTGAATTTCATTTTTGTTGAAAACAGTTTCTAATATTTTTTGTGGGATTGTTTTTTGTTTGGTTGTTTTGCAGTTGAAGAATCTGAGTTTAGAAGAATTACAGATGAGATTAAAGGCTTTGGACCCTATGATGGAACGAGAAATTGAGGAGCTTCGTCAGAGGTACACTGCAAAGAGGCAGCCTATCCTAGATGCCATGGATGCAAAGAAACGGAGACAGCAAAATTTCTGAGTTTGTTTTGCCTTCAAACATAATACTAGGAGTCAGTGTGGACGCTGATAACTTTGTAAATCAGAAGGAATTAGATTATAAGAGTTTTCAGAAATCCAATCTGTTAAACTTTCCTTCGCAAGCAGGGACAATTGCAGCAGTCAAGACCATTCATATGGTGTTCTGCAAAGGCAGCAAAACACTTTACCACTTGTTTGCATTTTCAAATGTTTAATGTAATAGAAGTTTAATCTGTTACTTCCCAGTCTTTTTCAGGTGTGTAGTGGTAACTTGGTGTTGTACATTGGGAATTGGGTTTTGGAGCACCTGGAATGATTTCTTGATTGTGCAACACTACCGAGCCTTATATTGCAATGTATTTTTCTCCCATTTAGTAGCATATTTATTATGTAATCTTTGGTTATCATATTTATTTTATGCCTGTTTTCTGTTGGGAAGTATTAGGATAATATTGTGGAGAGCAGAGTCAAATTAGATAAAATTGCTATAGTAGTATAATGAAAAGCTGCTTACCACTGTATTATCTTTTAAAACTCCAATTTCAACAAATACCCCGATTCAGGACAGCACTTGAATATGTATCCAGCCCATTCGTAGCAGTAAAATTTAGAAATAAAGTGAGTAATAGGCACATGTTTTTCTGCTCTCCTGAATCAGGGACTGTTGTAGTTGAGTAGTACAGTTGTTACACTACAGAGCATTCTTTGAGAGAGTATTTCTGTCATTTGTACGCACACTGAGTCAGCTGTCATTAAACAAGAAAACAAGTGCCTAATCAGTTTTAATTTTTGTTATTCAAGAGAAGCAATACTTACAGTCACTCCTTAAGTGTAAACTTCCAATTGCTATTGCAATTCTGACCAGTATAAACCTCTGTTTTGCACCATAGTTTTATAATGAAGTAACAGCTACACTTTCTGGATATATTTTTTGTTTCATTTGGGGTTTTTTAAATCGCTGTTTTGAGGGGAGAGGGGAATTATTACTACTTTGGGGTTTGTTTGTTTTCACATTATAGCTACAAAGGGATAGTAATTTAAAAACCAAAGAAAATAAATTGAATACTTATATTTAATAAGTATAGAAAAGAAGCAACATTTAATAGTGTTCTGAAGGGTTTGTCCTGCAATTGCTAAACATTCAAAATTCCTGTACTCTTCTGTTGGTAGATTTCAGGGACTCAGAAATGCAGGACCAAGCTCTTAATAGCTTTTTACAAGTTCTTGTCTGGTTTATGTTGTGGAGTATCTATTGGTAGACTTTACAACATTGTGAGAAATATTTCAGACTTAGCAGAAAATGTGATCCACTCTTTGAACAATCTACTGTGTTCTCTGTTGAAATCTTTACTATTTTTGCCTTGTATGTAAATAACTTCACTCTGATAGTCATACTTCTCTAAACAATACAGCTAAAAAGATCTTTACATTCAGCCTTTAGCTGTTAAACTTTCAATGGTGACTACTGTATGGGCATCCTCTGTAAACATTTTCTGGAAGTTAGTAATCATCTCATACCTCTTAACATTAATTGTCAACATATGTGGACCATTTAGATGGAGCAGTGCTGATTTTGGAAATGATGCATTATGTCACAAAGCTTATGCCAGTGGAAACAAAGATTTCTTACAGGATCAGCATGCTACAGCCATGCTGGTACCAGTACTTGGGTTTGAGCCATACACAGCCATCGCTGTCCTTGTCATTCTCTGTGTGTTTGCATGCACACCACGCTTTGACATGTAAACCCTAGAGGCAAATAAATCTTAATTGTGATTGTTAGAACATCCTTATCCTCAACTCTCTTTGTACTTCTTAGAGCAATGACCATTCCTTGTGAAAATGCAAGGACACAGAAGATCCATAAAAATTACTTTAGGCAAGATAAAATGCACCTAGTAGTCCTATGCCTCACATTTATACAATGAAATGACGTAAAGTAAAAAATGGTATAAACATATCACTGTGTCATTAGATTATAATTGGTATGCAGGAAAAAAATAACAGTACCAACTTCCGCCTATTACTATGGTTCTTACTTATTTAAAGTCATTTCTACTTCTTGAACTTTCTGTTCTCAAAAACTCAAAGGTATGTGTGCATACATTGATTTGTGTAGATATAAACACATATATATTCGTATCTCTCTATATATAAGAGAAAATATAAAACAGGTTTAAACCATCAGGAGAGGAACCTAGCTTGCCTTTTCTTGGTGTGCCTTTTAAGCAAAGTGTCATTGTCTAGACACTCTTACTGCATCCTCAGCAGCTAAATTTTCCCTTATTCAATCTTAAACTTTTCACATCAAAAATAAGACTTTGAGTAATGTGGCTTTACAGTGTAATAAACAATAATATAAAATGATCACAAATTTTGATTTTGTGTATTCTGAAAACTTCAGTAATGTGGTACCCTAAAGACGAACTGTGTATCCTGAGAGACTCCAGTAAAAGGCTATTTTAGACTAGAGCTGTTGCAGTCTGACATCTGAAAGCTATCAGAAAGTAAATGACATCCTTTTTTTCTATCCTGATGTATCTGCATAGAAACCACTCAGACTTCGTGCAAATGCATGCACACAGAAATGGAATATACATGCATGAGAAAAATCTGAATGCCATGAAAACAAATAAAACAAGCTACTTAAAAGGGTGAAAAATAGCGTCTGATGTACTGTAAACCGGGTAGGTACAGGATGTTTGTGACCAAAGAATACTTTCATGAATTAATATGAAATTAGTATGTTGCCATTCTGGTATGGTACAAACTGCAGTCAGTGTAAGAGCTGCCTTGGGCTTCAGCAGCCAGCATATGGAGCTCTGAATCCTGTGCAAGCATTAACATAGAGAAATAGGTTTTGTACTCAGAGATGGATGCAACTTATTTTTTCTTTCTTCTGTTTATATAAGTGAATCAAATCATCCATGTTGTTGACTACACATCTCTACTGGAGGCTGAGCATCTCTGTAAAGGAAAGCTAATAGTACAATTATTAAGATATTTTTAAAGTAAGCCTTGCAGGAAATCTGAAAGAACTACTGACAAGTTAACCTTCAATAAGATTTTAACCAAGCAATTTCTTGTTTGCTTCCAACTTTGTATGTGTAGGTTTAGTAAGTTAAAAAAAATTTGAAAAATCATTGCTTATTACTAAACATTTTTAATAAAAGCTAATTTTTCCTGTATAATTGTTGACTTGTTCATTCTAACTGAAGCAAAATTATCTTAATAGTAACCATTAATGTTCATTTCTGTAGTCATCCCTTATGTTTTGTTTCCTTTCTGTTATACTGTGAGCACAGAAACCCACGTCTCTTAAAGTCAGCTCTGGAAAGGATTTTTCCAGATCACAACAGTGCTGCAAGATCTGAGGATCTCATGAAAGTGGATCAGGCCAGAAATCCTCAGTACTCTGTGGAGGGTGGAAGTCCCTCTCTCTGCACTCTGATGTTGCTAAAGGCCTAATCCTGAGACAGCTGAGCATCACCCAAATATCTTGGCAGTCCTTTTAGACATCTTTACTTGGAGCTACTAGTGGACATAAGGGGTTTGAGTTGTTCCTTTGTTGTTCTCATCACACTAGAAAATAATAGGCAATGGAGAGACTTAAGTAGAAAATGTGCCTACATTTAATGTCTCAAATATAATTCCATTGCCCATTTCTTTTCTGATTTTTAAAAATTATTTCCTTAATAACTTGCCCACAAATACGTTTTAGTAAAAGGAACTCATGACCACTGCTCCTTAGTGAGCCACAGTATGTTTGAAATCACAAAAGTCTACTGCTAATCTGAATTAATCTGACATTTATTGGATATTATAATTATTTACTGTTTATTTACAGTAAATAATAGCTTGTCTGCATTGCACAGTGTATTCTGATGAGCGTGCACAGTGGCTCCATTCAGTGTGTTGAACTTTCAGGTATAAATATGGCTCATGGTGAGTGAATCCCTGCCCAAGTACATGGGATAGCCTGACTCACCACAGAAGGGCACTGGTCCTTCTGAGCAGAATGTGCACTGTACAACTTCTGTGAAGCTTGGTGTGTATGTGGCTCTGTCAGTGTGGTATGATGAGGGTTATTTTTTCTTAAGTGTATACCTGGTTATAAAGCTAATCAAAAAGACCTCATGAAGTAAGAAACTCTTTATTTCTTCACATTCTTAAATATGTGAAAATTCTTAAATAAGACTCCAGCTTACAGTGGCATTTCTTTCTGTGTTTCCAAAGGCAGTGATGGATGTTACATAGTTTAGGTTGGAACAGATACCTAACATCATCAAGTCCAGCTGATAACCCAGCACTGCCTAGTGTTAAACTAAACTAAACCACTAAGTGCCACATCTACGTGTCTCTTCAATACCTCCAGGGATAAGTGACACCACCACTTCTCTGGGCAGCCTGTTCCAGGGCTTGACAATCCAAATTAAAACCTGCCCTGGTGCAACTTGAGGCTGTGTCATGCAGCTGGCTGGGAAATTAGCTGTGGGATATTTCTATGCCAGGCTCTGAGGCAGCAGTGTTATGCCCACTGTTAACAATGAAGGCCTTGAGAGAGGACACATCCTGGGTTGCCCATGTTGTTTCTCACGATTGTGTTGTGCCAGATGGAGTAACACCTTAAGCTTTTTGGAGAAAGGCAAATTACACTGATAGCTTAGAGTGAAGTCATTAAGTTGCATTTGTGAAATACTTTTCCACAAAATATATTTCTCCTCTTTGTTCAGTGCATTCATTCTGGAAAGGGCATATCTTTTACATGGTATGCTCTCATCCATTTTGATTTGATTTAATTTGTTAGCATTTTTAAAGCATATGTGAAAATTCCTCATATTTTCCTTCTTCTCTTCCTCCTGCTCAGGAAAATGAATGTGGACATTACTTTTAAGAGCATCCCCTTAGCCAAGTGTCCTTTGGACATAGTGGGCACATGAAAATGCTAGCAACAGCTTTTATTCTCTTCTTCTATTCAGAGATCACTGAAGTGAAGTCTCAGGTGTCCTGGTTTTCCTTCCTTTGAAAGGATGGGATGATCAAATTTTAAGCAAATCTTTCAGAATAGTCCCAGACCAACAGATGCTTTATACTTTTTTCCATTATATGCTAATGGAAACAGTCCTCAGGATAGATTCACACTTCATTTCACAAGGCCTTCTGAGAGTCGTCTGGGTTGGAGAAGAGTGATATTTGTCACAGAAACAAGAAGAAAGAAATCATTTTTAAAAATTTTCTTTGGGGAGAGAAGAAAAAGAATATGGCATCTGCACCTGGCCTGGCTGCTTATGAGACTAGCTGTGGATGTGAGGAAAAAATGTGTTGGCTGACAAAAGCAAATCAGGTACAACCTACTGCTCTGTGTTGATGTTTCACATCTGATTTTTTTCCGTTCCTGTTTATAGTCTTCTATGTTCATGTTTTATTTATCCTATGTTTACTTTAAAGATAAAAGTTTTAATTTTTTAAAACTGTAAATGAAAATTATACCATAACAGTGCCAAGTAAATAAAAATGGTAAAAGAACCTAATCAAAGTCACCAAAGTGGAGGTGTTTTCTCCTCCTTTCTTTCCCCACTCCTTTCTGGGGTTACAGAGGCTTCTAATGCCAAACATTTGTCTGTCCATGGAGAGACTTTTCATGCTCCAGCCCTGGAGCATGGATGGAGATGGTTTTATTGAGAGGGCTCAGGATATCACGTAAGTGTTGTGCCCTGCAAGAAGCTGCTGCTGTCCTCCTGCTCCTCTCCCTGCTGGGCCAAGGTGCAGGCACTGAGGCTCCTGCAGAGCGTGAGGAACAAACACGCAGCAGGGAGTCCTGCTTTGCCAAGAGACTCAGTGTGAAGCTGGAAGCTGTTGATCCCCAGTAGGGTAGCACTAAGCTCAAGTCAATGCCTATGGGCTGGGAAGCCTTGCAGGAGCCAGCTGTTATCTCAGGGAGAAAGCCATGCTGTGGTGGCAAACAGCTTTTGATGCCACTTGACTTTGTTGGCTGGACTGCAGCGTGGCCATAGCTCCCAATAAGGCTTGTTCAGACCAAGGAGTCTGAGAGTCACATTTAGCCTTTGGGAAGGATAGAGTTCCTGGTGTCTATTTTTTAATTGATGAACAAAAAATATTTAGGAAATTACCTCAGTGCAGTGGAAGAGTTTGTGTAATGTCATCAGCTAACAATCTCTCCCATGCCCTGTGCCAGGACCTTTCTTCGTGCATTAGCACTATTCCTCAGCCTCCCAAGTTCCTACTGTGAGTGCTGGGTTTATCTTTGCAGAAGTGATTTGGGAGCACGAAGTTTTCATGTGCTGTAGGCAAACAGCCAGAGTTCTTGCCAGGTGCTGGTACTTGTTTGGTGCAAGCAGGCCTTTCTAAAGGCCTCAGAAAATTCAGAGGTGATAAACTGGGCACTAAGTAGGGAGCTACCCAGACCCAGGCAGCAAGAAGACCTTGGAAGGAATTAAACTGTAATCTGATTCTGGGCTCAAATACAGGTTTCCTGTCACAATGGGAGAAAACATTACTGGTATTCACCATTTACCATGGCACTGCAAACCCCAGCAACCTTAAAATTAGGTATCACAGTTTCAGAAGTTAAATTTGTAAATATACATGGCCACATGCTAATGTACCTGGATATATTTTCCTCTAATTGGCAAATTTTTTAATTAAGCCACATGTTGTCTACTAAAATCCTGGTTTATTCTCCCTGTGGATATTTCTTCTGAGGACAGTTATTATATATTGCAGTTTTTCTTTCTAGCTTCTCCCAGAAAATAGCTCAGCCCTCCTAGTCCTGTTTCACTCCTCTGGACAGTATTTGGAGCTGACCAGTGTAATTCTTCAGCTGTTCCTTTGCTGCATACAGGTGTGCCCAGAAACAAGCACCCTGCCCCCCATTCCTCCTTTCAGTCCCTCCATGTCACTGGAAGGGTTGATGCATAAGAGTATGGCTGTAGCCCTCAAATGTTTCTAACACTATTTTTTTTTCCCTATTCAGATTTTTCTGCTGCTTTGCACTCCTCTTGGGCTCCCAGGGATTGCATGGTCACTGTTAAAAAAAGTCTCACAGCAAATACATCAAAGAGGGACACCAAAAGCTTTTGAGTTGATTTATACGACGCTAAGCCTTTTGTGTGATGCATCAATTGATATTTCGTTTTTATTGCAGTACAGTGGGGTATACAGGCTTAAGAGCAAGAGGTGTCCTTTTGATCTCTCATTGCACATGAAAACAGGTGTCATAGTCCAGAGATTATGGAGGTCAAAGATTATTTGAGGAAGGATTAAGTAGAAGTACCATTTTTCATAGCAACCATATCCAAAAGCATGAGATTCTTTTAAAAGTGCAGGTGTTATTTCAGTCAAGATAAGTCATATTTATTTGTCATATACAAGTTTTTCCTGCTGAAAGAAGACTAGAATTTTTCAAAGTGTTTTGTATTAAAAATACAGAAACAAGTCAAATGCTCTACTTATAAGTATTAATAAAATTAATAAAATAACTTTTTCTGAGTCTCCTGAAATCCAGAAGAAATTTTGGGTTGTTCTTCCTGTTAGTTGATGTGCTAGTTTCACCTGGGGGAGGATAGAACTCAGAGAAGTTTTTCTCTTTGAAAACTTCCTCTGTGAGTTGATGGGACCAATTGAAGGCTGGTTTGGAAAAAAGTTAGTTCACTCCATGAAAACACATTTTGAAGGAGGTAACCTGGGAAAAAAGTTCTCTTTTATTTTTAGTAGCTGAGCAGGTAACACCGGCCCGGCCCAGGCTCCCTCCCATGCGGGGGCAGCTCAGGATGGCCCCGTTCACAAACCAGGGGACGCGATGGCCGGGAGGGGAGGAAAGGCTCATTGATGAGACCTTAGCCCTCCTTCCTCCCCCTCGACTCAGGGTGCCCGGCTCCTGCTGCTGCATCCGAGCAGCTTCGGAGGGGCCGAGCCCACCCAGCCCCGCACGGCCTGGGGGGGAGGCAGCCGGGCCTGTGTGGGCAGCAGGGGTGGCCATGGGCAGTGTGGGGCTGCAGCTGAGCCCCAGAAAGGCTGATGGAGATCTCAGCCATTCCTCACCCAGTGTGACCTGGGCCTGGCCCGGCTGCTGTAACTTCAGTGTGAAACTTTAACTCTTTAGTGCTCAGATAAGACTTACTGACCTCCGACCCTCCTTTGAATGAGGGGGAAAAAAGGAAATACTCCAAAGTCAGTGAAGCAAGAGCTAAGTTTTTTAGATGGAAAAAGAATGAAGAGATGCTGTGAAGGTAGCTGAAAATCCTTTTACAAGCCGTAGGGATGAACTGAAAATTGCTAAAAACTGTAGAGAAAAACATGGGGGGTTGGAGTGTTCCATGTGATAGGTCATTTGACCAAAACCACCTTTGTTGAAAATCTTTGCCCTGAGAAAGGAAGGGAATCTTGGTTTTCTAAGAATAAAGCATGAACAAAGAGAAAAGAGATGAAGAGAACTTTTGCTTTGGAACAGCTCAGTCTTAAAATTAATACCCCATGAGTTTAACATGGCTCATAAGCACAGCTCAGAGAAGGCTGTGAAATTAAAAAGAGTGCCACGATAGCAAATTCCCGGGTGGCTGCTATTCGTGAAAGTGAAGTCAAAGAAAATCAAATTAAACCAAAACAGTTGATCTTTACAGAAAACGGCCTTGAGGCTGTTCAGAAAATAATGGGGTGACTGTATAATGTTCATCACTGCACCGATTTATATACACATACAATTGCTTAATCCAAATCCAATTTATCTCAGAAAGTGAACAGAATTCTTTGACGTGGCGAGTACTGGTTCAGTATTTCAATAAATACAACTGAAATATTGCTCTGACTCATTCCAAGGGTTTCTCATCCCATTAGAAACTCTAAAACAACCAAAAGCAATTTGGTAACCCACTATAGGTATGTGGGTATCTCTCCTGCTAAGGAAACACATTGACCACTGATTGCTCATCTTTTATAAAAATAGATTCGTTTTTAAGGCTGTTTACATTCCACAATGTAATGTGGGTAAAATCAATAGCAATAGTGTGGTATTAGATTCAACAAGCCCAAGAAACTTATTTCTCCTAGTTAGTGTAATTACAACTTCTGTTGACAAGCAGATGTTTAAATAACCACCAAATACGTAATCATTGGAATAAGTAAGGAATTGAGAATTTCTAGGATTACAGGACCAGCAATACAGTAGTCCTGCGTCCTAAAAATTAATGCAAATTTATTCCAAAAGTAGATATAATTTTGAAGCTTTTTAAGTGTAGTTAGTGTTGATTTATTCAGCCCATCAACTGATATCGGCTTATACATCTCATAGCACTTGTCTTCAGTTACTGCCTCCACAAAAAGCTCAACAGTTTGGTCCTATCTTTCAGCTGGAAAATTTTTTTTTTTATTTGCACAGTGTTTGACTAATGTGAACTGAAGTATTTAGCTCAGCTCTTTGCTCTAGAACAAGGAGCAACCATTCAGGCTTTTTTAGAAGAGATTAATGCTCCATTTCTGAGCTGTCTTCCACCTCCTGTCCTGATCAGTGGATCGAGGCTGCTTAGGGCTGGACGGGCACTGTGCAGCAGAGCCAAACAGCTGCTGTGTTCCTTCATCACAGCAAGTGACAGAACCTGCATGGCTTCACCTTCCCAAAATACTGTCCGGCTGCCAGTCTCATGGAGCACCATGCAGCTGACCCAGGTGAGGGAAGGGTATGTCTAACACCCCTGGCTGTGCTTAGAAATTTGAACTTGAAACTTTTGGAAGGTAGTCTCCGATTTTTGGTCCAGATCTCTAAATGAAACCATGCAAGACATGACTGTCCTGTGTACTTTGCAAGGAAAGAATTGAAACACTGTTCAGTTGCAGCTTTGTTTTCTGTTCAGGTTTGTTCTTCTTTTCTGGGCTGCATAGGATTAATGCTTTATTTTAAAAGCCCAGAACTGAAATAGACTGACTTTTCATTCCCCATGGCTTTCTTCCCATCTTCTCTGGCAAGATGAAAAGATGCACTTTGCTTTTATAATACTGCTTTCTCAGGATGGAAAATTGTCAGGTGTCTTGTTTCAGGTATCATTAACTGTCTAGCAAAGCCTTTTTCTTCTGTATTCTTGGTACGTCTAGACTGACCTTTCTTTGAATCTAAAGGGATTCCTAAGGAAATCAAATGCACCTAGAAACACCTGCCACCTCTGTTCCTTTCCTAGCATGTTAAAATTGTTTTGGTGCTCTGGGGCTCCTGCAGAGTGTGAGGAAGCATATTTGTATTTTTGTGTGCTGGTGGATGGGCCAGTGCTGTGTTTCTATGCACATGAAGCAGAGTCCTTTGTGCTCTCCAGCACTGGCCTGGTAGCACTGGGGAGAGCACCAGTACAGTTCCAGTTTGGGGAATGTAGGGCCAGGAGTGAGTCTGCACTCACCAGCATGTAAGAAAGGCCCAAGCACTTTTGCCATCAAAAGCTTAAGCAAAATTTTCCTGTATTTATAAAGCATTTCCAATACTGCAGCTGAGCTGGCCCTGGCAAAAATCAACTGCCAGACCTGGTAGTTCATTTGCCAGGCTGAGTAAGGAAGGTTTGGAGAAGAAGCTGCATCCCAACTTTGGCCGGTTGTGATGTTCCTGTTGTGGGGCCTGTCTTGCCACTCTGCTGACCGTGCAAGAGAGGGGGAGACACATAAGGGAAGTAGGGTGGGGATAAGCCACTCCTCTGGAAAGCACTTGCAAGTGACATCAGCCTCTTCCCTGGTTTCAGCTGTCTTCTTTAGAGAATGCTCCCACAGAGAATGCTGAGAACCAGCTCACCAAAGAAAAATACATCCAGAGCTTCTTCTTTCAATAGGAAGGCATCAAAATGTTAAAAAATGATGATGCTGATGGTGGCAGTAGGAAGGTGTGCCTTGGTATGGAAAGAAGAAAGAAACAGCATAGAGAATAGATTTTTCCCAAAAGTAAATCACAATTTTGACATGTTATCTTTTGCCATACTTGGAAAATCTGACATAGAGAGGTGGTAGCCCATAGTCTGATGGGCCTAGGCACTGATACAATAGAAATAAATTAGAATTTACCTAATGGTAATCAAATGGATGGTCCTTAAGGGAGCTGTGGTAGGGTGTCAGTTTTCAGAACATTTCACAGAATGAGACAGAACATGAATTTCAAAAACAGCATAGTAATTTGAAAGGATAATTTCCACTGAAATTGGTGGGATTGATGTTCTTAAGTCAGGAACTCTGAATCCTCATTTTGCTGTGTTACAACCCCACCACATCACCTTTCCTCATAGTCATGGAGTCTGCAAGGAATAGCCATGGCAGGCCACGGCAGGTAGAGAGGGTGAAGCAGGTGGTACAGGACTTGGCATGGGCAGCACAGCAGCTGCTGGCAAGCAAACTGTGCTGCTGTGTGAGTACCACTCATCTTCCAAGTAAGATTAAAAGTTTTCTTTGAAAATCAACAGTGTCATCAGTGGAATAGTCTGCTCAAAGCTACACAGACTTTTGCACCACACAGAACACCTGCACACTGGGTGACAACAAGCAGATGTTGGACCATGCATCTGAAAGTGGGCAGGTCTTAGTCTGCTTTACATCTATAGAAGAAATTGTCAGATTTATAGCAGTCTTTATCCAATACCTGAAAAACCTAGCCCTGTTTGTATGTGAACAGGGATTTGTGAGAAGCCAGAACCCATTAATACCCTTAAAGAAAAAAAGCAAAGAGTAGGAAGTGCTGATGTTTCTTTGCAGTTCTGTGAAGCTGAAATGCTGGATTTGTGCCACTGCCTCTTAAGGCAAATTCATGTGTTTATCCAAGTGAGGACCTGCATGATTTAGGGTTGTGTGTAAAGGGTGAGGCAATGTCAGGCAAACAAATTTCTGCAGTGGGAGGTCAGTGTAAGTCCCAACACCTGTGAGATGATTCTCCATCCTCATTTCTAGCAGGGCAAATAAATTCCAGAGCCAGACCTTTGCCAGCAGTGTCATATGATCTTGGGAAACACTTTCTAGACGGTTTGGAGGTTGCTTCCTCCACTTGACAACCCATAATTTTATATCTGAGAGGTGAAGAAATCCACAATCTTTAATGAGAGTTATGTTTCTTAGCAGCTTCAATGATTGCTCTGTAGAACTCTTGCTTTGAATAATGTATTACCCATTGCTCTATTTTTAACCCTGTAAATCATTCTCAGATGAGAAGTATAATCTTTTTTTTTCTTTTTTCTTTTTTTTTTTTTAAGGAGAAAGGCAGAATCAGTAAAAGATGCTTCAGAATGTTCAGATGGGAACATTCTTTTACCCTGTCTGAATAGTGTGCAACTTGAAAGTTAGTTACAGGAGATCAAGAGATCAAATTAATTTCTGGTGTAACTTAATGGGAAGCCAGGTGCATAAATTGGAAAAGAAAATAAGAATAACATAATGAGAAAAGACTAGTTCTGGCACAGCACTCCAAGAAGGGATATGAGTAGTGCCTTGAGTTGAATGTTGTTTGAAAGCACCATCAAAGGTAGATTAAAGTCAGGAGTATTGTGGGAGGAAATAGATAACCAGCACAGCAGGAGCAGTTACTCCAAGGGCTTTCTGCTGCTTATATGTGCACAGCTGGGGCCTCAAGGGATGGGGTTATTTTGGAAGAGATGAAAGGTCATGTCAAGTTGATTTAGTGCCTCCAAATGCTGGTGGTATGTTGTTTAGTCCCTAATCTGTCAGGTACAGAACAAGAAGCTTGTACTGTTTGTTCAACTGAAAAATGTGGGTTCCTCACCACAATCACCAGTTAAGAGCATTTCTAAGAATAGAAATCTAGCCTGATGTGCATGTTTAGAAAAATCTTATCTTCACAATGAGGCCCAGGTTTCTCTTTGATTATAATATATACTCAGAATGTCCTGAAACTTAAATCAGTTCTACATCCCTGGTGAAAGACAATTTTTAATGCATTTCATTTCCATTTTGGGGCACAAAACTGAGTTCTTGAGTGTGTTACACACTACTAGGACAAGACACACAGTACAAAGAGCCCCAGATACAGTAGTTCCCTGCAATCTTGTAAAGTTCTATACAAAAAGGTACAAATACTGGAGGTTTAAATTTGGAAAACTAAATGCAAAGTTTTTTTTTTTAAGTTTGCAATGTGGAGTAGCCCATGCTCTATATAACAGGAGAGGAAAAACCAGTCTGTTTTCAAAATGGAAAGTCTGCAGGGAAAGAGAGAATTAGCAACTGATGAAAGTAAATGAGTAATAAACCAGGCAATAATACAAAATCTGAACATACATAAAAAGCTTAATCACAATCTATATATAGATTTTACATCTCAGGAACATAATGTAACATATTGCTTCTCAAGGGCATCTCTGACTCTACTAATAGCCTAGATTTGTACTAGAAATCCAGATTCTCTAACAGTTTATTCCTGGCAATAAAGCAAATTACCTCATTTGAAATATTACCACAATTCTCATTTAAATAATACAAAGCTCTCAGACGGAAGAGAGTGGGCACAGCATTTTCACTGGTCTCACAAAAGTGACTGTGACAGGCAGGAGGAGCACAGGCCGAGGCAATGTTCTTCAGAAAACTGCACATCCATATGAAGGAGATATCTGACCATGGAAATTTTCCAGTTCTGAAGAAAGTGGTCAATTAGTCCTCTCATCCTTCAGTTCTGACCCAGTGTGTTATGGAAGGGCAGATGCCCTGCTCTCACACAACAGGGAGTGAGGAAGTCTGGCTTAAATACTGACTATGCAAAAAATACCCCACCTCTTCTCCCCTGTGAGGCTTCGGAGAGATTGCATTTTTTCTTCAAAGTGTAATGTAAACATTTTCCTGTAGCTTTTATTTAATGAGAGATAAGTTTTCTCAGCACTTACTTGCACTGAGCCCTAGAATAGACATTACTTCATAAAATGTCAGGAAAGGTGTGCCTTGTTTTTCCTTACCTAGATATTTTGGGGCAGCTAAGACAGCAACATTACTTAAATCATGAAATCGTTACTCTGCTCAGTGAAAAATTCTGTTAGTCATAAGCAAGTACTAAAACTGCTGTACAATACTGTCCATTGCTCAACATAATAAATCTAAGCAGAAGTAATGCAAAAAAAAAAAAGGCTATATCCCCTAGCATGGTAAGGGGAACAGGACTTGTAAAAAGAAAACTAAAAGGAAGTTGAGAGGTATAAACCTGTGAAAATACGTATGCAAGGCCATATGGTTGCTGTCTATAAATACACTAAGAGGAAAATGAAATATTTAAGCTAAAGAACAGTGTTGGCAAAAGAAAAAAAAATACTGGTATAAAGCAGCCATTAATAAAATTATACTAAAAGTTGTGCAAAAAGTTGAAGAGCAGCACAGCTCTGGAATGGTCTTCAGGAGGAGAGGGGGAGCAAAAATGTGACTACTTTTAACATGGAGTTAGTTAAGTTTATGAAAGGAATTCCTGTGCACTGTGTGAAGTAATTGCCATGATAATAAGAACATCTTAAATTTCAGTACTTTATTTATTTAGTGTCTTTGATCAAAAGCACTTATATAAAAATGCAATAATGAAAATTCCTTTCAACCAGTACAATAAAAGTTGGAATTCCTTGGGTATTTCATTTTCTTTAGTAAAACACAATTTGGACGCGTTCCAGTCAATATTTGCAGAAATGACAGAGCATCAGCCCTACAAATAATAATAAATCTAGAACATAAGAGAAGCTATAGGTTATTGAAATGATGTGTTGCAAAGTTAAATCCAACCTTTGCAATGTTAAACTAGCAACAGCTGAGGGAATTTGTGGCTCTTTGGCAAGTCTACAGGTCTCACCAAATAACTACTCTGAAAGTCCCTGGTTTTCAGCTCTGTAAATCTACGGTTTATGAAACTGAGATAAAATCACTGCTTGCAGCTGAGTTCCTCAAAAGCCCCGACCCACAGACACAGTTTGCAGTGTCCTTTGCATCAGTGAGAGAATTTGCCACCCTTGCAGCATGTAACCTGGCTGGAGGGTATGTGCTCACACCCACCTCTTCCTCCCTGTGTTTCTTTCTCAGCATTTCAGTTCAACAGGTGACCTCACACTGCTCCCCGTGTTAGGTGGCTGTTTGTGGGTGTGTCATAATTTACACGTGTGCAGTATGAATCAGGGACACAAGTATTGAATTTATGCCTGGGAACTGAACCAGCCCTATCCAGAAGTGTAAACCTTAGCAAAATGTTTCAAGTTTGGACACCAAATTCAGGTTATCTAGGTCTACCTTCAGGACCATGTATATGGCACTTTCAATTTCAGGGGCAGCAAGCACTGGCTTGCCAATTGACTTATAACTTGTGCAGGCTGTGTTAAAAATTGGAAAGGTTGGAAAGGACCTTTCCCCCTCACACTTCAAGGCCTAAATCAGCTGCTAACTGATGTGAGGGGAGAGTGTTCAACAGAAGTGGGGTGGAGGGTAAGTTATTTCACAATGTGTATTCTGTCATAGATCACTGGGCAAACAGAAATCTGATCCTGGGTGCTCAGCTTTCTGGTTTTTAGGTGGACCTGATACAGCATCAAAAGATCCAGACCAAGCTGCAACCTCTAATAGCCTAAATGAGGCAATTACCTATTCATACTGCATCTGCTTTATTTTGTTGGTTGAGCCACCCTTTGTCATGGTTTAAAAACATAGTCTTCCAAACAAGACAATTTCAGCTTTAGTATTTTAATTTCTCTTCTAACTAGCTTGAGTTTAATTTCTGCACCTCTCTAGTCTTCACAAGTAAAACTAATAAAAAAATTAATTGGAACGTTATATGTAATGAATGGGATGGAAAAGCAGTAGGATCTGAAGAGAAATACTGTTCTGCCCTCTGAGTGCCAGTAGTTTGTTTTCTAGCACAGAAGTAAAAAGGGCAAAGCAGTGGCTTCTACTTGTTGACTACAAATGTTTGATCTCTGTACAATTGTGTAAGGGAGGAGACTGAGCACTCAAAAAACAACTGTATGCAGATTCATTATTACTCCTGAAATCGCATATGATCTGTTCTCTCATGGTTTTTTTTAAACAAGTACATGCCAGCCCTTGAAAGGATTTAAATTGACTACATCACAGAAGTAGGTAGGAGGATCTACCCACAGATAGTGCAGTATTAAGCTCTTTATCTGTTCCCTTCTTAGGCCTTTATACTCTCCCTTAGCTGTAAATTGAGATTTTCTTTCAGAGTGAAAATGGTTTTATGCTTAGAGATTCCTTGGCAGAAATTTTAATTGAATTGTCTGTCATCAACACCTGCTTTCAAGCTTTACTGATAAAATTAGTTTTTATATCTCAGCATCACATATGGCATCTTTATAATTAGTCTTTTTGCAGTATATGAATGTCAATTCCTAAAATGCTGCCTGTACGGATCATGTGGGAATATTTCACTTCATTAATCAAATCCAAGTTTTTCATTGGCGCTTCTAATTGTTTAAAGCCCACATCTTCATGTGGCTAATCTCAAAACCATTTTGATGGACTGATACAATACATTTGCAGCTGCACTGGGACCACGCTGTGAGCAGATCCCTTCCGGAAATGGGATCTTGAGAGCTGTATATGGGCCTCCATACCTAGAGTCACTTGTGGAAATGTAGTCTGAATATACAGCTACCTGAAAATGAGAGATGGCCTTCTTCAGAGGACTCAGTATTGGTCTAAGATTGGAAACAGAGGAAGGTTTATGCCCAAGAGATTCTGAAAAATATTACTATACATAACATTTCAAAACAAGAACACCCAGATTTTAACACACATACTTAAGAGTAAGCAAACTTACAGGTGTTTTCAGGCAAGTGATGATCAGAATTACTGGTCAGCAATATAGGTAAAAGTGTTCCTCTATCAGTGACTCACAGGTGGCTGTTTCAAACCATTGTAAAATGCATGGGAAATCCTATACTAGTATACCAGTATAGGTGATATGTGATTTTTTCATTACTCCTCTCACAGCTGAGAATTTTTATTCCACTTGGATACATTCATTTCTCTGCCCAGATGAGAAAATGCACAAAGTAACAGATCATCACTATACCGCTAGCACTAATGTCATGGAAGTGGTAACATTTGTATGAAAAAGTCAGCACTTAGTACCCTAAATGCAACAGGATGAAAATGTGCAAACTGTTAACTTGAAATAGAAATGTCTTTAGTTTCTCAAGTGCAAAGTGCAGTGTCAGCAACACTATCTTCTAGGGGAAAAAAAAAAACAAAACAAAACAAATAGGAAAACATTTATAAACATAGCTCTTGATAGCTCTCATGCAAACTGCTGTCAGACTTGTACACTAATGCAGTGAATCATTCAGGCTCAGCTCACTGGGGGTACTCCTGCTCATATTGGTCAGACTAGCCATAAGGGATTTAACTTTATAAGCATAGTAGTCCCTTAAGTTGACAGATGGAACTTCTTTCATGCCATCACCAAAATCGCAGCTTCTCATGGCACTCTCTAACTGCTTCTGACGCCTATAGAAGTGGGAGAATTTATTAAAGATCAGTGTAATGGGAAGCACTACCACTAGGATACCAGCTAGGATGCATGCAGATGCCGTCAACTTGCCAGCAGTGCTCCCTGGCACCACATCCCCGTAGCCAACTGTGGTCATGCTAACAGTAGCCCACCACCAACAAGCAGGGATGGTGGCTAACCCCTCATTATCTTCTTTCTCAATGGTGTAAGCCACTACTGAGAAAATGGAGATGCCAACAGAGAGGTAGAGTAAAAGAAGCCCCACCTCTCTGTAGCTATACTTCAGGGTGGCTCCGAGAGACCTGAGACCTGTGGAGTGTCTAGCAAGCTTTAATATGCGGAAGATCCTCATGAGTCTCAGGACTTGTGCAACTCTGCCTAAATTCGCTAAAGTCGGACTACTTTCCACCACCAAGTTGACAATTAATGTAATATAAAATGGAAGGATAGACATTAGGTCAATCAAATTCAGGGCATGCTTGAAAAATTTTAAAAAGTCAGGAGCTACTGCAAATCTTGCCACCAGTTCAAAAGTGAACCATGCAATACCAAAATGTTCCACGATTTCAAAGCGAGGATCTTCCTCGGGGTTCCCGTTGCTGTCAACAATCTGGAAGTCTGGGAGGCTGTTCAGGCACATGGTCACAATGGAGCCCAGCACCACCACTATTGAAAGGACACTGAAGATGCGGCTTAAAACTGAGTACCCAGGATTATCCAAAGCAAGCCAGAGCTGCCTCCTGATGTTTCCAAAGGGCTGTTTGTCAAATTTAGAGGCATCATTGTAGAATGCCAAAATCTCATCAAAAGAAGATGTCGTACTTTCCTGGTCACTTTGTTCCTCCCATTTCTCTTGGTCTGGCTCCATTTTCCTCCCATGATAGCTATAACTGCAGCAGGAGTCTATAAAGAATTCATTGATTCCCCAGTATTCAATCTCCTGACTGAAAGAAAACACACAGAGTTCGCCCATCACATGGAGCTTGCCAGTGTTATAAAAATGTAGCACGTAAGGAAAGAGCTCGGGGTTCCTGTCAAAATAAAATTCATTCTTGGTGTCATCATAGTCATCACAAAGCTCCAGTATCGACTCCTTTGAGTGGCAGCTCAGCAATTTGCCCAGCCTGGTCTCGGGGAACCTTAATAATGTGTTGGATCTCATCTTTTTCTTAAAGCCTCCAACGTTGATGCTGATCTCATTGTCTTCAAAATTCGGTTCAGATAAAGCCCTCAGACTCTGCCCTGTCATAGTGAGCTCCTTCCAAATGTGGGTAGGGAATGAAAACCTAGGATAAAATTACACAGAAAGTTGGCAGAATGAACAAATCTACAGCATGTTCACCTACTGGTGCTTGCTCTTTTTCTCCTTCTTCCCTTCTTTTTCTCCTTTCCCCTTTCCTCTCTTTCCCCCCTGTTCACTCACTTTCCCTCCCTTTTTTTCCTCTGCCCCCGTTTTTCTCCTTTCCCCCCTTTTTTTTCTCCCACTGAAGACCTTGAGGGAGGCTCCTTTGTTCCCTCTGCAGGCTCCTGTCCCTCCCCTCGCCCTTCACCTGCGCTGCAGCTGTTGCTCCCACCACCTCCCCGTTACTCACGGCCTTTGTGCCACCGGGGCTTGCGCGGACCTTTCATTCCCTCCCGGCCCCGCTGCGCAAGGAGCCCTCGCTGCCGCCCAGGCTCTCGTCCCTCTCCACGCTTCGGGGGCCGGAGCCCCGCTCCGACCCGCGGGGATCCCGCCCCTCCCGCCCGGCTCCGCGGCTCTCCGCGCTCTCCGTGCCCGCCCTACCTGCTGCCTCAGCGGCCGCGGCCCCGCTGCTGCCCCCGGCCCCCGCCCGCCATCGCCGCCGCCCGCGGGGGCCGCCAGGGCTCGCCTCGCTGCCCGGGGCTGCCGGTGCTGGGGGGCTGCTGGTGCCGGGGTGATGCTGGTGCCAGAGGGGTGCTGGTGCCGGAGGGGTGCTGGTGCGGGCAATGCCGGTGTCAGAGGGGTATCGGAGCAGTGCTGGTGCCTGGGGATGCCGGTGCCGGGGGATGCCGGTACTGGAGGGTACCGGTGCCGGAGCAGTGCTGGTGCCGGGGGATGCTGGGGTGCCGAGGAATGCCGGTGCCGGGGGATGCCGGTGCCAGAGGGGTGCCGATGCCGGGCCGGACAGGACAGGGCAGGGCAAGGCAGGGCAGGGCAGGGCAGGGCAGGGCAGGGCAGCACGGCCCCGCCGGCCGCGCGGTGCTGAAGGGACAGCGGCCGCCCCGCTCAGCCGCGGGAGGCGGCGGCACGCCCGCTCGTCATGGCGACGACCCCCGCGGCTGCCGCCCGCCCCTGCCGCTCCCACCTCCCCCCGGCCGACCTCCGGCAGCGATCGGGGAGGGTGGGCGGCGGCCGGGGGCTGCGGAGGGGCGGCCCGGTGGAGCCGGTGTGCCGAAGGTGCCGCCGCTCGCTCTCTCGCCCTTGCCCCCGCGCATCGGCAGCAGCGGCGCCGCAAACTCGGGTTTCCTCCCCACCGCGATCCTGCTTCACGCCGGTTCCGAGCGGCACACGCTCCTGAGGGGGACGGGGGACGCCCACCCACGGGCGCGGTGGCTCCGAGCACCCGCGGACCGTGTGCCGAGGGGCCCGCCCGCCGCTCTCCCCTCACCCCGCCGGGAAGGCACCGGGCGAGCTGCCCCGCCCGCCCATGGCCAACGGGCCCTCGCTGTGGCGCCTGGGCAGGGTCCCTGCGGAGACTGACAGTAGGAAAGACGGGGACACTCGTCAGAGCATTTTGTCGTGAGGGGAGCGGAGCTGTGTGTTGAAGCTGCTCGCCGCCCCGTCAGCCGCCGGCTGGGAACCCCCGACCCCCGCACACAGCCCTGCCAGCCATTTCGGGAGGGATAATTGTGAACGGCTGCACCTCGAGCAGGACGGGCGGAGGGCTGACCTCCCCGTGCTGCTGCTCTTGGTGGGTAGACTTTCCGTGCTAGCACATGGAATAGTCACGGTCAGCAATGGCAGTGTCTCTGCCCACGCTGCGGGCGGCTGGGGAGAAATCTCCCCTCTGTTGCTGAGCCCAGGGCGATGCCGTTTCTCGGGGAGAAGGCTGATGGTGGCAATCCCTGCGCACCTGACCCGGCCCTGAGCAGGGCCGGCTGTACAGAGCACAGATGCTGCGAGACAGGTGCTTTGTGTCGGGATAACCCACATCGGCTCCTGCCAGCCCTCACTCGTGGTCCCACGCATCTGAAGCCCAGCTCCTGGAAATGGACTGCTGTCAGTGCTCTGTAGGGTTAGGGTGTGCAGGAAGATGAAGATTCCTCACTTGCTTCCCTTAGCCCTGTCAGAGCCCTGAGCACTCCAGCACTATGCATCACCTCCGGCTTGTTCCTCAAAGCCTTGGGAGGGGATAGAGGTCATAGCTTCCACGTACAGTCACATGTGAGCCCTCTTTACAAGGAGCCCCCACTAATAAAGATCAGCCCTTTAAGAGCCCAGGAAACTGAGTGCAGATATGGACTGGGGCAAATAAGTCCTTGTGTGTGCCACTGGCCAGGTCTCCAAGAGCTCAACTTTCCTGCCTGGGGTGTAGTGATCACCCCACCATATCTCACCAAGGCTGGTGCATTGTGTGGCCAAAGACTCCACATCCCTGGGGACAATCCCACAGCAGTGTGCGGGGACCCACAGCACCCTCAGCCCCCCGGAGATGCTTCAGACGATCCATGCTTCACTGATGCTACAAATGGTCTCCCGGCTGGCCTTTTCTTGGGTGGTGTGTGCTCTTGCTTTCCTCTCCTGGGTGAGTGCCTCCCGCCTCTCTTTCCTGCGATGCCCTAGGTCAGGGCTCTGTGTCCCAGCAGGCGTCACTGCGTGTCTGGTGACATCCCAGGGGACGCTGAATCCACACGGAATTACGGACACCAGGCTGCTCTCCTGGCCAGGGGACATGCTGCTCCTCTCAACCCGGTCCCTCCAGCTCTTCCCCTTCCCTCTTCCCAGCTCACGCAGGACAGAGACTGCACACAGCAGAGAGGAGGCTTTGCAAAGGCAGTGGCGATCTGTCCATTTCCCAATAACTGCGGTGTTTCGTGTCCAGAGAGGCAGCTTTCCTGCTTCCCCGTGGCAGTGTAGCTGTTGTGTTAGTTTGTGACAGCCGCCTCCTCTCAGAGCTCTGCTGGCGAACCACTCACTGGGGAGCTCTAATTAGACTGGTTTTTAATGTCTGGGGCAAGGGCTGGCAGGACACAGGACTGGGAAACCACCACGTTAAAATTTTTGAGTTGGATGCCCCACCACGTTCCCCAGGACTTGGATAAACCACAAAACTTCTCTATTATAATTTCCCACTCACTCTTAGGAGAACAAAAGTAACTCATATTCCTCAGTAACATTACAAGGAATACTGAGCTGCTGCTCTGGAAGTGCATTCAAGTGATGTCTGTGTGTTTTCACCAGCTCTGCTCTATCCTGGATAGCTAGTGGGGGCCTTAAACATATGGAAACATCTACAGCAAATTTGTAAAAATATTAATTACTTTTGTTTCTTATTCTTAAATTAAATATTTTTCCCTTATGCTTCTTTGGAACAAATTAAGTGGAGATATATTTAGAGGATTTCCACGCTTTTATAGATTGTTCTCACCTTCTAAGTCACTTGGCTAAGAAAAAAGGGTTATAGGCAGTCTCATTACTCATTTATCAATCTCTGATCTTATCTGTACCTTGGAAAAATTGCTGGTCACCTTTCTAAGTTGCATTTTCTCATTAAAAAACACAGCAAGGTTTATGAAGAGATACTGGAGATAAACAACAAAGCAATATAACTTCATAAGGACACAGCTCTCACTGGTCTCATATAACTGCTCCTGTAATTAGGGCTAATAGGCTCAGCCCAAGCATTTTGCTAATATGGCTAAAATACTTCCATCTGATGTTTTTTTTTTCTAAGGGTACACTGTGCTCCACAGACATATAAGCAGTTGCTGTTACTGACCTAATATTTTTGCCTTTCCCAGCAGTAAATACAGAAAAAATTGCTGTGGACACACTATCACTGGTGTAATCTGAGGCAAAAGATACATCAAAAGAAATCAGGTATGTAATTTTTGCAGAAAATGAGCTTGTGATGTGTCAGATAAGAGCACATTTTGGGATGCACTGGAAATACACCAAACAAATACAAAACAACACTTTGTTTATGCTGCCTTGTGGACATTTCTTGGACTGTAGAGAGTGCAAGACCAGTGCTGAGGTGAGGCTGGGCTGGGAGCATAAGGAAACGTGAAAGAATTGCCTGTTGGAGTGGGGAGATGAATGAGTGATTCATGTTACCCTAGGGCAATGTTTCAAAAGCTAAACTTAACCTTGGGTTTGGTGGTTACAGTTTCTGACTGAGACTGTGTGAGAGACAGGACTTGTTTTATAGGTACACGTGGTACCACGTTATTTAAGGAATATGAGAAGGTGCTGTGTAAAAACACAGCGTGGGTACAGGTGCATGGCAACTGCAGTGTTTGACAACACACCCTGCTTGGGGTTTGTGGTGACCTGAACTGTGACGGAATGGGGAAATTATTGCCATCCTCCTGACTGACTCAGTGTAGGAAGCTGCTGCCTAAGAAGCCATGTTCTCAGCCAGTATCCCCTGCCTGGTCCCTGTTGGCTGCCCCACCACCACTGCAATGAGCTAACACTGCTGGGGACATGTGGCACTCTGTCCTGCAGGCACAACACTGCATCTGAGATGCATTGTCACCTATGGAAGAAGTGGAACTGCTCCAAAACTACTAAATCTACAAGTGTTAATGAAATACTGAATAGGGTGTAAAGGAAGTTAAGGAACCAAAGTCGGTAGTTTTATTGGCATGGTGGATATGGTGGATTCACTTTGAACTTGAGGACACAACCATCTATTATACTGAAGGTGGAACTTTAGTCTGAACTTAATACCTACTGAAAGGTTTCCCTCTGTCCCTGGGGCCAGATTCAAATGTACATTCTTGTTGACTATTTCCTTTCGTTCCAGACAGATTGGAAAATCCTGGAATCTTAATGTGTTAGTTTAAGGTCAATAGATAAGACCTGTTTTTCTTTCCAAAGGTGGCTGAGACCCTTGTGTTGGCATTTCTACTGTCACTTCTGTTGACTGTGGCCAGATAGCAAACATTTTTAAAGTAAGTAAAAATAGCTTTGCACACCATGCTCACTAAATACTAGAAAAGGACTATTGCAGAACATCGCCGAGTTTTTAAGAATGAAGTGGAAAATGGATTTAAACAAATTAATAAAGGCTGCATTCATTTCTGGATATTAATCCAAATGATCTGAGTACAGCCTCAATTTCACAGAAACACTGACTGAGAGAGAGCATTGCAGAAGAGGGACCCTTCTAAACACACTTTGCTCTTACCTCCCCCATGTCAGCAAGGTAGCCAGTCTCATGATGCTTGGTTCCTGTCAGTCTGTGGCTGGCCTTTTCTAACTGGATGTCTAATGAAAGCTGAGATTGTCCCTGTTTTTTTCATCTTTCAGTTGTTCTCAAACCCCCATAACCACAGGCAGAAAAGAAGTGCCATTTGTTTATGAAGTGCCCTGACTGACATGCCTGCTTTTCTTAGGAGGCAAAGGCTTTGCACAAGCTCTGTGGCATTTGCAGTATAAAACGAGGGAGGGAGGAGAGTCACTTTACTAAGCTATAAGTTTACAAGGCAGTGATAGCCATGTCTGAAAACAGACCTCCACTGTGACACGGTGGAACTCAGCGGACCACAGAAAGACCATCTGGCAGCTAAAGAAACTGAACCATGTACTGAACACGAATGGAACATTTCTTTTTGTCTGACAGCACCTCAACAGAGTGACAAATACCTATCTTTTGTGGTGCAGTGGTTGCATGAGCACTGAAGTTTTACTGTGATGACTGTGGTGTTCTGCCTTTTGTTGTGAGTTGACCTCCTTAGTCACTGCTGTGCCTGCTCCACCTGATTCTTGACTCTGAGGGACATGTGGCAATATTTGCTTTGCAAGCCCAGTGGGGAGCATTGTCTTCCCTAATTAAATCACTACATCCCAGAATCATGGAATGCAAGGCAAAAAACTCAAAAAAATCTCAAAATCCCTCTGATTATTAGATAATTGTGACTTTCTTTTAGTTAGATTGTAGAATTTCAGCCTTCTGTTCCCTACTGAAAATTGACATCTGAGATGTGTGAAATGAGCCATACCTAAAGACCCCCAGACTCCAGCTGAGCTGCAGCAGTAAGCATTGCCAGTAGCAATGAGCAGCGGGAAGGAGGGGGATTTGGAGCTGCGTTTTTGGATGTAAAGATGACCAAATGCAGTGCAATGGTCACTTTCACAGTGGCACGTGTTGCAGACAGCAATGGGCATGGCCTCTTTGCTATTTGTCTGAATGGAGGTAGGGAGAAAGAGGATCTTGCTTGGATGCAGGTTATGGCTATTAGTTCTAAAATGTGACTAAAAAGCCTAGTTCTGTTATGTCAGTCAGCTGACATGGAGCATTTGAAGGTTATTTCACTTGCATTTTGAATTTACTTATTTGGAACTTATCCGAGTTCCTACCTGGAAACATGGTATTCAAAGAAAGCATAAATATGAGAAAGCCCCTCCTAGCTTACAGCTATTTCAGTCTGGGAGGAAGACTTATTTTGTTTATGCAGCCAGCATGCAGAAAGGCAGGAGTAACCGCTCAAGCTGGGTGACCCAGCCTCACATACTGTCCTTACTGTCAGGAGCAGCAAAGGGCCATGCCACCCTTTACACAGGTTAGTGACCTCCAAGCCAGGTTGTTTGGTGTTGCAATGCTGGGCCAGCTCCAGTGTTGTTACCATTGCCTTACATGTGGATCAGTATTATCTCCTTTCTTCTTCCTGACGTTTTTTGGGGAATTTGGTGCTAGGAGATTCTTAGCTAATCCTATGTTTTTCAAATAAATAGGAACAACATTGAAAATGTGTTGGTAACAGCCAGAAGAGACTGCTTCTGCTGCCAAATACAAATTCTTAATCCGTTGACTCTCCATCCTGACTCCTTGGATGAGTTTCTGCTGGTTGTCCAAATCTTCTCATCCACAGAGTCGCTCCATACAGCATATACCCAGGCTTGACACCTGCCACACTGCCCATGCCTTTTGTTGCCCAGCCTCATAACTAGGGATATTGGCAAGGATGGACTGATCATGTCATGGCCAGCACATCCACAGAGTGGGAGACCAGTCTGCAGTGTGCCAGGTAGAGCTTGGAATCATAAGCATCTTTACTAACCTCAAAAACATTAGAGGAGCGTAAGAGAATCATACTCTTCATCGGTCCAAATGCATTTATTTTGCAACTGAAAACCTTAATGCCCAGCTAGATCAATGAGTGAGATAAAACAAAGAAGCAAAGGAAGGCAGGGTTCCCTGCACCTCCCAAAGATTGTCTCTAGAGGGAGAAGGCAGAAGATGCACTATTTGCTGTCCACGCAGGAGTTACCACTGCCATCCTTCCCTGACTGCCCAAACAATGACACAATAGTGATACAATATCTGGCCTCTATAGCCATATTCTAGCTTGAGAGAAAGCTTTACTGGATCTTCAGATGAGGCCATAGAGATTTAACTGGAAAGATTTGGGGGGTTGACTTAATTATTAAGACCCAGCTCCGACCACAGAGGACATCAGGGGCTCCAGCCTCCTGCATCCCAGTATTTGTGCAGCTCAGCACAGATTCGGAAGCTACTGTTTCCTGGCTTCTAAACAAAGGTCTCAGCTTCTTAAATATGAAATATTAGTATTGTCTGTTTTTTATGAAGCCACCCAACATCAGATCCTTTGTTTTATCTTTGTGTTACTTGTAAAGGATTGAGTTGTTGCCCTGAGGGCTCTGGTGTTCACAGTTCTTCAGCATCCACTTTATTCATGCTGGCTGCTTCATCAAGAGAAGCAAATTTTGCCTCTGAAGTCAGCCTGAGTGCAAAGAAACTGAAGAGCCCTGGGTGACTAAAAAAATAGCATCATGGGTCTGAAAAGGAGTGATCCCAAAGTGACAGTACAGGTACTGTACTTTTATATGCAACCTAGCATCACCAAAAAGGAGCAAGTGAAAGCACATCACACTTAACCAGCTTCCTGAAGCTTCCCAAAACAGATACTATGAATAATTTCTCTAAGTTTGTGTGAACCATTCACCACTGCCTCATAAACCACCATGCAAAGTTTACCAGCTGAGATAAAGATCAATCAGTCTCTTCTTGAGATGTTTGTAGCACACTGTCTGGAAGATACATAGCAATCACACAGTGCCAACAAAATATATTTCTGTACTGTTATCGCCTCCAGCAACTTTTTTTTTTCTTTTTTTCCCTTTAATTTGTAACAGCACAAAGAGAAAGATTTGTGCTGCACCAAGCCCTACTGTGATTGAGATAGTGGTTTGGGTTTTTTAAATTTTGTTCAGTGAAAAACAATCAGCCTTAACCATATATTCTTTAATAACTGCCTACACAGCAAAAGGAATTGAAAAACTTTCTGCATAATGATTATGTCTCATTTTTTAGAATGGGCTCCCTCCACCCCTTTAGAAATACTCAAATTATTTGCAGTAACAGTCTGTCTCTGAGTCATTCACTGTAACTTTGCCATGGCAGTACCTTGCTTGAAATGTACCTCAAAAGCAGTTTGGTCTGTAATTTTATCCTAAAGGTCAGACTTGCCTACCTAAGTATCTGATCGAGACTATGTACATTCTTATATGCTTCAAAAAAGATTCTGGTTATAAAGAGGCCTCTCACTATTGGATGAAGGATAAAGAAACTATTTCCTTTGGATTTGATTCACTATGATATTTTTGGATCATATTTAAAGCAAGAACAAGCCAATTAAAACAAAATCACTAAATAAGACTCTAATTAATGTTTCCCACTGTTCCCATTGCTATCGTGGAACAAAAGGTTTTAAAATTTCTGAAACATGTTGGGACATCTGTGCTCAGTTTCTATACACAATGCAGAAAGTCCAAAACATCATGGGAAACCTTATTCTGAAGGGATGCCAGTCCAGATCCATGCTCTGAAGAGTTTCATATGGTTCAGATCAGTTTATAAAAAAAGCCTCTGAACTGTTTTATCCTTAGCTAACATGATTTTAAACTTCAAAATTTTAAACCTCTATTCAAGAAAGCACTTAACAATATGCTTAATTATAACCCCCTCTGGTTTTCAGAATCATGATTTTCTTCGCTCTCCTGGAGTTTGTTATTCCTATAATAAAGAGTGAGAGGAAATAATGAAGTAATTTTTTTCAAGAGCATATACTATGGAATTATGAGAAAACAGCAGTAGTTTAAACTTCACCATTTGGTTTGCTGATTGATTCATTTGGTATACAGTCAAGTGAGGGCCAGCATGTTGTGAGGAAAACCTGAATTTTGTTTTATTTGTTTTTCTTTTGAAGCTGCTGCTTTGTGGAACAATTCTGAAATTCACTGCAGTCGGAATATTACACTAACCAGCTGCAGATCAAAGACCTCACTGAATCTAGGTCAGGTCTAATTTGTGAAGCTCACAGAGTTAGTCACTATGGCAGCTTTCTGAAAGGTACAGATGGAGAATCCATGAGCTGTGGGAACAGAATTATGGGCCTTCTTCTCACCATCAGTTTTAATGCAGTTTGTTTTATTTCCTTTTCCAGGAGTTTCTTTTTTTAGAGTTCCTAGTAAAAGAGAGATTAAATGTGACAGCCACATCTGTTTTAGGAAATTCCTGTGGAGATATCAGATTGGTAGCTGGCTCAAGTGATGTTAGAAGTGAATGATTCTGGTCTGAGCAGGTGGTCCATGAACGTTATGAAAAATCTGTAGCCTTTTATGGTGACTTTTATCTCAGGATCTCAAAGCACTCTGTAAATATCAGTTGATCAAGTCTTACAATATCCCTGGGAGGTGATCACTGTAATTGAAGGGAGTGGGTTTTATGGCTCACAAGTTTGCTGCTGGCTGTGAAATCCTATTTGTGACTCACACAATCTGCCACAAGTAGAGCAGATGTATTGCTGCTGTGCCTGGATGTAAGAGCTGCTTGAGAGGCAGCAGTGCTTTTGCCACTGTTACACAGGTTTTTCTTTCCTTCTGGTCTGCTTCACTGTCCCTTGTTCTCCCATTCTCATTTCCTGGTACTCGCCATCAAGTGACACCACTTATGTAAGTCATCTTGAGCAAATATTTTCTGGAGAGCGCCTGACATAGATGCATGCTCTGCAGGTTGTTTTTCTGCAGTTCCTAAGACAAAATGATGATAAGATGTACTTCAGCCAGTCTTTTCTCAGGTGTAGTGGGGGAAATACAACAGGGCTCGCCCTTTGCAGTATTGTTGGGGTTAATTTAAAGGGGTTTAAAATTTAAACTTAACACCACAGAGACCACATCAGTAGTCAGTGAACATCTGTCTGAACAAGGCCCAGCAGACAGGAGAAGCTGTCTTGTAAAGCGTTCCTCTCTGACCTACAGATGGGCTGGAGCATAGGCATCACCAAGGACAGGTTTGCTTCAGTTACTGAATATTACTTTTGTAATTCACAAGAAACAATGAACAGGCTTATTTCAGAGTCCAGTCATAACATGAAAAATAATATTTGTGTGTTTGCATCCATATATATGTGTGTGTAGGCACTGCTTATATGGTAAGCACCAATATTCAAAATTTAGGATAGGACATCCATTTTCTACAAATTAATCTTTGTGTGGTTTGTTTGGTTGGTTTGGGGCTTTTTTTTTTTTTTTTTTCTATAGCAGTAGAGGCTATTTATGTAGAGCATACTTTGACTTGCACTGTGCATACTTAAAATCCAGTCAAATTCTAGTTCTAATTGTGACCTTTTGGGATGTTGGTATTTGGGCCCTCCAAAAACAGTGTTACTTCCTTTAGTAAAACCTGGATGGAGGGTATGGATGAAGATCAGTATTTCCAGATGAAAATATACACAGTTACTTGGATAAGGACATGAGACTTTGTTTGCTTGTATGATAACATTCAGATTGTACATATCAGCTTCTGACAGTTGTTGACCCACAATCCATGGTGTTGGCTGGAAAATCACCATTTGTTATTTTAAGTATTCTGGAAAGTATGATTGCCATCCAAGGCTGAATGCAGAGTACTCACCACGGTTAGTCTGAAACTTGTTCTGCATATTGTACCTCTTAGTATAATAATGTTAATAGTACCAACTCTATCCCCAGCCAATATTTATAGCACAAAGAAAATCTCAAATGCAAAGATATTTGAGAGCTTTACAGTATTACACCAGAAGAGAACTTGACATCAGACATTCAAGTGGTTATAACTTTTCAATTTGCTTTGTAAAGGACTTTACCTTCCCATCCTCTCAGCAGTGAGCACATCTGGATCTCCACCCTGACTGTGACCTCTTGATATTGCCATACTATAAACATTAAACAAACATAATTATTTCTAAAAAGTGAGTAGGTTATTTCTTCCCTTGATTTGTTGCTTAAAAGATATCCATAGGCATGTGTTGTTCCTAATCCTCAGCTACCAACAGATGAATACAATGATCAGTGTGTGAAGATAGTGTCACTGAATTAAGAAAGCTGAGAATTCTTTCTAATAGCTGAAACAAAGTACCTTAGTCCAGCTTTTGCATTTTGGCTATATCACAACATTTGTTTTAGCAAAACGAATTGAATGGTCAGATGGAACCGAAAACAACCTGGAAGAAATTCCACTGGGGCAGAGGAGGAAATTGGGAAGTTTACTATTGCAAAAGTTTGTTCTATACCCCAAAAAGGGGAATAAGAAGAGTTTCTTGGAGATTAAAATGTGTAATAGCAGGCAAACCTTTGTACACTCAGAGTATCCATTTCTCAACATAGCAAACAGGAACATAGAAACATATGTGGTCAGCAATAACACTCATAAATCTTAAGAGATTATGTGTTCCTAAAGTAAGACTTCAGACTGATCTATTTTGTTAAGTGCCAAACTTCAGCATGATTCAATCAAGTTTTGCCTAATCGGAATTTATTTACTCTTTGTGATGATGAATCACTGAACATGTCTGTAGTCCAGTCTGTTGAACTAATTTATCAAGTATTTTGATGGACTGGTGATTTGCCTTCCCTGAACATTCCATGGTTTATTTATTTATATCATCTGGATTGTGTAGAACAAGAACTGGAGTTCTGCTAAGAATTAAACATTGCTCAGTGATGCCTTTACTAACAGAGACACTCTCAAGATAGGTAGTCTAGTTGCAATATAGCCAAACAACTAAGCCAGGAAAGCTCTTACCTACAGACCCATTACCACTAAATAAAGTAATCTGTTAGTCTGGATGGATTTGTATCAGAGACACAACCTGGCAAAGATGGAGGGACGATAGTGGTGAGATTTCTCTGTGCAGGACACTGGGATTTCCTGGAGGCTGGCCCAACAACATAGGTCATCCCATCCCAAGGAGAAGGAAGACACAGGGAAGTTTCTTGTATAGCCCAATTAACATGCATCTCTGTGCAGAGAGGCAGTCCCACACTAGCAGTTCCCTGGTTCTCATGGATAATGATAGTGTGAGACAGGCCTGGCTGGACTTCACCGTAAATTGGGAATGTATGGACATTCCCAAAACTGTGCTTGCTGCTGTGGTTGCTTGTTAAAGCTAACTTCAGGAGAGCTACAAGCAGCTGGCATGCCTACCTTCAGTGCAGGTACGTGGCTTTGGCCTTCTCTTTTCCAAGGAAAAGGTATTTTTCGGAAAAACTTCCAACTCTCTACCTGTGAAAGAGTTAAAGAATAAGCACATGGAAGTGGCAAATTATTTCCCAGAGTGGGAAGTTCTGATTTTCTGTACATGCAGATGCAGAATAAGAATCTTCTGACTTCCAAAGAAGTGCAGTCTGCTAGGTCTGGGCTTCCCAGTGCAACAGATATGGATGTAACTCAAGTGTGTCCAGTGAAGGGCCATTGAGATGTTTAGGGGACTGGAGCATCAGGCACATGAGAAGTTGTGAGAACTTGGGCTGTTCAGCCTGGAAAAGAGAAGGCTCCAGGGGATCTCAGCATGAACAGCCAATTGGGTAAAGAGATGAATAAAAGATGGAGCCAGACACGTCTCAGTGGTGCTCAGTGACAGGACTAGAGAAAGCAGGAACGAACTGAAACACAGGAATGTTTACTAAAACATAAGAAAAGAAAATATTCAATGCAAGAGTGGTCAAGTGTTGCCACAGGCTGCCCAGAGAGGTTGAGGAGATATTCGAAACCTGACTGAACATGATCACATGCAGCATGACCCTGATTTGGGAAGGGGATTGACTGGAGGCTCCCCAGATGTACCCACCAGCTTCAACCATTCCATCAGATTAAATTAAAAAATCCTAAGTATTAGTGCAGATTTTCCTGAGGATTTATAGTGGCAGGCAGAGCATTTCAGTTTCTCAAGTAGATTTTAACCCCCTTGGCTCTTGGGCACATAATGTTCTTTTGGTGAGCACTCAAATGGTGGGTATAAATTAGAGATCAAGCACCATTAATGTAAAAATTAACTCATGTGGAACTAAATGTGTGCACAGATATGTAACATGAGTATCAGTTGAGGGTGTAAAAAAAGGTAGAGATGTGATTCAAATACCAATTAGATGTGCTTTATTAGCTCCCATGCAAGGGCTGGTGTTTTTGCCAAAGCACTGAGCTGGACTGCTGGCATCAGATTTTTGATCCCTTTGCTTGTTGTTGCTACAACATGGGCTACATCTTTGTCTTTTTGTCTTTTGTCTTACATCTGGTCTTTGCTGAAAGCCTTCCTTAGAAGTGTCTTGCTTAGGGATTTTGCCTAGTCATTAGAAACAAAGAAATTGTCAAAATTTGATGTTACATGGATTTATGACATATGTCACTGGAGCTGAAAGTAGGGATAGTCAGACAAAAACTTGTCCTTTTTTCATCTGATACTTTCTTCTGGCCTTAGGTTAGCTAGCCCTAAATAACAAAAACCCATCAGTTTGTATCTGAGCATGGTGAAATGCTTCTGAGATATCCCAAACATATTTGGCATGTTTAAATACATCCTTTCAGCTTGTCATCTTTCACACAGCTTCTAAATGATGCTAATAACAATATCATTTATTTGCATGATTGGTCCTGTGATTCTTGCTTCCACATCCCAAATGCAATACTTCCAATCTTAGCTTCTTTTCTTCTGCAGGGAAATGCATAAGACTTTTTTGGTTATTCTAGATTTTTAGAGACAGAAGATTGAGACCCATGAATGTACAGGCCTAAAGTTATTAAACAACCAGAGGTACTCAGAGCTAATTGCTTTATTGATGCTTCTGTGTTGACTCTGATTGTGTTAAGAGATTTACACTGCCAAGAAGAAGAAACTAATTGGGCCTTTATGTACAGACATGTATTACAACATTGGTGAATTTTTATCATGGGAAAAAAGCCATCTTTAAATGACAAAAAGTATTTGTATAACAGTACTGTTGCTTGCTGGTGTTACTTATTTGAAATTAACTCTTTATGGTAACTGGAATTATATAAAACCTGTGGAAGGTCAGAATGGAGATCTATGCTTTCAGTCTTATTTTATATTCAGAAAAGCAGCACAGGAACTATGCACAGTTTTAGGAAGAAAGTACTTAACTTTCCTATCCAGTTACAAATCCACCATGGGTGATTTGGCCCTAACATCTATGGAGATGATTGTAGCCAACAGACCCTCTTTTAACAATATGCCTTTGGGTTTTTTTTCTATGTGGAGGAAAGCCAATATGCTGGTATACCTGTAAAATGAACCAAACCTGAGGGATGAAAGCTGGAGTAAGAGCAGATTTGTCTGAAGACTACCTTTTCCAAGAAAAGAGATACACTTTTTTCCTGTGGAATGCACGAGTCATGTCTGAAGATATGCATCTGCTAACACCATCTGAGGATAACAAAATATCAGTGTTAGCAGTTCTGCCTCTCCTCTCACCCGCTGAACTGTGATGAGGATACGAAAGTTCCAGCTCTGCTGTTTACCCAGCTGTGGAGCAGATAGTTCCATGTGAAGAATTTGTCTTTCCAGTTTGCTTTTGTAAAAGCCTAAGAAATTACTTGAAACAGTAAAAAAAAAAAAAAAAAAAAAAAACCAACCCAGAAAAGACTGTAATAATTGCCAAGCAAGGCTAAGGAATGCCAGAACTAAAACTGCAATAATTCAGGTCCATTTTTTACATTATCTTCCAATTTCTAATCGCATGACCACAAACTAGTGTTTTCTTTGCCTTTTTTTTTCCCTCACTGCAGAGGACGGACCTGCTGTGGGATGAATCATGGTTACCTTATTGCAGAAGCTGTGGAATTTAGAGGCTGAGGACTTCAAAATAGGAAAGGATTGTACTGTGGTTTGGGAAACTGAGTGTTGTCCTGGTATTGGATTTTGTTGCTATTATGGATTTTGTTGTTATTCTACTTCACCTCATTCCAAACGTAATGCTGGGCTAGTCACTTAACTCACAACTTTTCACAGATGGTAACTGATTTTCTGGAAACCCTGACAACTGGAATCTGATATGGGATATGCACTCACGATTATGGGAAATTTGATTTTAAGATATACTTTAGATGCTGAAAGAAATCTGTTCTTGAGCATCTCAAATGAGAAGCCAAAGTCTGTGGTTTCTTTTGGGAATTTTGACTCAATGACCATATGTAAACATAGAAGAATACTTTCTTCTCAACTTCAGGAGTACTGGGAAGATAGTTCGTCAGTGTTTGTAGAACACCATGATCCTGCAGAGGAGAAAACCATAAAATGCCTTTTTTTTGGAATAAGTGTCTGTGTTTCACACTGTGTGAGACGATAGGTACCATTCCTAGAAAAACAGGGTAAGATTTTTCAAATATTGATGCCATTATTTTTGTGTAGTGAATAAGCAGAAAATCATGGCAAAGGCCTTGACAGTTCATTAAATTCACTCCTCTGCCTGAAAGCAGGATCAGCTAGGCCTAATATTTTCCTGTTAGATAGGTACTTGTCTAAGCGCCAGAGACAGAATTTTCATGATTGCATGATTTTCCATCACTTTACTTTCCTCACCATTAAAAAGTCTTTCCCAGCAGCTAGCTGAAATCTTGTCTTTGCTTGCCCAGTCCTCAGGGCTGAGAGAGAAATGTTCATCTGTGGGACTGTCTCATGGTGCACACATAAAGGGTGCAGAACTGAGATTATCCCTTTATTTCCAAAGAGATTAAAACATCGTGCCAGACCAATGGTCTGCAGCAGTGCAGGCTGGGGGCTGACTGCCTGGAGAGCAGCTGGAAAGGGAGGCCTGGAGGGGCTGGTGGATGGAAGGGTGGCTGTGCCAGCTGAGTGCCTGTGGCCACTGTGTGCCCGTGGCCAGCTGTGTGCCCTTGCAGAAGAGAGAGGCCAGCAGCCACCAGGGTGTGCCAGGCAGAGCATTGCCAGCAGGCTGAGGATGAGGAAGGTGATCCTTCCCTTCAGCTAAGCACTGGTGAGACTTGTCTGAACTGCTTGGTCCCCAGTACAAGAGAGATTTGGACATTATGGAGCTGGTCCAGTGAAGGGCCAGTAAGATGTCTAGGGGACTCAAGCATGTGACATACAAGACCAGCCTGTGAGAGCTGTGGCTCAGCCTTATCTGTGTGTATAAATACCTGAGGGAGGGGGTATAAAGAAGATGGGGCTGGACTTTCCTTTACAGTGCCCGCTGACAGGAGTAGAGGCAATGGGCACAAACTGAAACACAGGAAATGCCACTAAAACACAATAATAAATCTTTTTTTTTTTCATTCCACGGGTAGTCTGGCACAAGCTGCTCAGAGAGGTTGAGGTCTCAGTCTCCAGTAGAGGATCATCATCACATGAGCCTGATTTGGGCAGGGGACTGACTAGGTGATCTCCGGGGGTGCTTGTCAGCCTCAGCTATTGTGTGATTCGATGCCTTCAGGAGCTATCTTTAGAAGCATGGCCCTGGCACTTACCTACTGCCTACTGAAGATCTTGTCCAACCATTCTTTGCATTAAAATTGGAAATGGCTGTTTCACTTACAGACTGCCTCTATATTAAGGAGAATCAAAGTGGAAATACCTGATATTTGAATACCTTTTATGATTCTGTATGGTGGGAGTTCTCCCTTCTCATAAGGATCTGGAGTTGGGTGTCTTCACAGCTTTCTGTACTAAGGAGTAATTGGTTTTGTTTGTTTGTTTTAAAAATTATTTATACCCTTCTGAGGTTTTTCAAAAACACTGACTAATACCTAGGTAAAGAAATACAGCTTACTGCCAAGTCTAATGTTTCCCTCACCAGTGATTTATTAAAATACTCCTCGCTTTCACTTTTGTCCTTATCTTCTTCAGACAGCTGGGAAGCCAATTCCTGGTGTCTTATGCTTGAAAACATGTTTTTCAATAGATTTCTTTTTTTCCTCCCTTTTAGCCCAAAGCATGAGATATCATTTTATAATGCATTATAGCTACTTCTCTGGGGAACAGAATTATCTAAATTAAGAGTGAGTTTCCAGAATATTCTGGACATTCATCTGGCACAGGAGAGAGGCGTAACATCTTAAAACAATGATCCTGTAAGAAATTAGTGCTAGATTAATTTACACTGGAACCAAAACTACACCTCAAAATTCCTTGCTCTTTCCTCTTCAGCCTCAGGTTGCTTCAATTCCTGAGCCATCTGCATGTCTAGCAGCCAAGTTCCTCTTAATCATCAACTTCTAGTCCTGCCTCCAGAGCCATGCAAATCCATAATTGCTGAGCAGTCAGCTTTAAAGTTCACAGTCCACACACTCACCCTGCCCTTTTCTTCTGCTGAATGTTATTTTGGATTCCCTGAGCATCCTCCCTTCTCCTGAGGAAAAGAGTAAATGCATGGATGGGAGGATTGCAACCTTGGTCGCCCTCTCCCAGGCTGTGTGGTTAAGGCAGCCTTTGGGCAGCTGGAAGATGTGGGCTCAAGTTCAGTCTGATGAAAGGAGCAGAGAGCTCAGGTTTCTCTTTTACCTGTGGAATAATCCAGCCACTAAGATGTGAAGTATCCAGGACCCTGATCTGAATCTGACTTTTTCCCTGCTGACAGGTCATTCACTTTAGTTCTCTGGTCTCTCTCTTGTTTTTGCTTCAGCTATCCCCTGGCTTTATGCTGCTTTTATTCTTCACAGGCAGCTGTACTGTGAGGGCAGTTTAGGAGGGAGAGAGGCTAATTTCTTAGGATTTTACAACAGACAAGACCCATTAGCAGACAAACCCAGGCTTTCATTGCCCTCTACATCCATTCAGTCTCTCCTCTCAAAGACAAAAACCTGTTTCCTAGAAACTGTTTTCTCATATGTTTGTGTGCAATCTACTTTTAAGGGATTCAGAGAAAGAAATGTCAGACTGCTCCTCAGGTAGCTGTTTCACAGGGCAGTATGGCTCACCCTGTCAGTGAGTCAGCCTACATTTCTTTTACCTTGTTTTTGACCCTTGCTCCTCCTCAGTCCATAAATCAGTCCTTCTCCTCCTTTGTGATGTTTACACTGTCAAAATATATAGACATCCCCAGGGTATTTCCTCACCTCCAGCAGATTGTCTCAACATTAACGCCTGAGCACACTCTGCTCTCTTTGCTCAGCTGTGTACAGCCAAAATCATCTCATTGACTTAATTCCTCATAAATCAATAGGTCCGGATACTTACCCCGTGGCTTCCTTTGGGATGAGTCTGTTCCACAAAATCACAGTTTGTTGGTCTCTGTTGTTATTAGGACCTTCTGCCTCCCTTCTTTAAGCACATTTCTGCAGTTCATGTCTGCATTTGAGGTGAGCCTCCTCCTGCAGACTATTGCTTTGTGCCCATCCACTTGGCTGTTGTTTTGTTATTTCCAGCCTTAGTTTCTTTATGTTTTGTGTCTGTCACTATTGGTTTACACAACACCTCTCTAACTCATAGGAGTTGTTACATCAAATATAAATTGAATGAATGTGGTGTTTATTGCTTCCTTCCAGATCATAATAGACATTAAATAAAAACAGACTTAGGGCAGATTTCTAGCCCTCCTTTCCTCCCCTCCCCATACCCAATCCATGCCCCAGATATTCTCCCATCAGCTCTTTATGTTCATGTTTATCTTTTGTTCCTCTTTGTTTATGGACTTACAGCCTGTGTTCAATCTCTGTGACACTGCTCATTTCCCAGCCAACTTGCATTCATTTTTCAAGTAATTTTGTAGCTGAGGATTTCTCAGGACTGGCTGTAGGCTGCTTCTTCATTCTCATCATCAGCTGGTTTTGTAAATCAGTAAAAGAGGGGTGACTATGTTTTTATGGCAAGATTTAGCTTTTGTTGACTCTCTAGGATGACATTCATGCTAGTCCTAAGGAAAAGCACCATCACTTGGGATGGGAGACATGATCCCTTTTGCACAAGCAGTGAAATTTCCCTGTGCTCTCCACTTGCTGATTTTATTAATCCCATTGTTTTTATTAATCGAGTCCCTTAACAATGTAAAATATGGGTCATGATGGCCAGCTGGTTGTTGTTCAATGCTGACTCTTATCTGCCTCCTACTAGCAAATACTTTATCCATCTGCTTAGGAAGGTCTCGAATTTATGGCAGGAGTAAAGAGACTGCCATTGAAAAATGCTGAGAAACAAATTGTGACAGCTCTAGAAGGGTGGGGGCAGAAGGGAGATTGATGTGGTGAATATGTCCTCTCCAGCAGAGCCTACTTCCCTCCCTCATTACTGCAGGACCTGTAATGTGGCTGCAGCAACCTGTTCTCTGAAGGCAGGATTGGATAAGAGGAGCACTTGCACCCCATCATTTGTGGTTGGCACCCCACAGCTGTGGCTCAGCTGTACACCTTGGTGCAGAAAATACACTGAAGGGAATCACCGAGATCTTTCAGGAGAAATGGGCACATGGGGATGAGCATCACTGAAACTTGATGTGGTATTATAAAAAGAAACACTGTGTAGCATTTCCACTCCACTGTTAGGCATTTCTGATCATTTTTATGTAGTATATCAGACCTGAGAAAAGCAAGGTAACAATATCTTGTCTTTCCACAAGAAGTACAACTCTCCTGCTAGTCTCTTCTGGCTCCTTATGTTGAGGCAGAGTTCAAACCTTTCAGCTCAAAGAACTAATAAAACAGTGATGGTCAACCTGATCAGTGTTAGCTCAGCCCATTAATAGGCTACTTGCTGCAAGTGTTTGCTGGGTAGAGGATCTGAAAAGACAGAGGATTTGCAGAGGGGACTTTCAAGGTGAGCAGGGTACATGGATGTTTATGGATCTTGAGTAAGAAAAACTGATAGGTAGTATAGCAAAAAGTGTAACCTTCCAGACCAGAGGAATCAATGGAGGCATTCAGAGGGAGCAGAAGTGTGAGCCAACGCTTACTGGAGTGGGGTAGTATAACTGAATAATCCTGCCTTGAGCTGTGTAGGGAGAAGGGCCAGTGACCAGAGTTCAGGCAGGATGATATCCAGAAGTTTCTGGTGCAGGGGCACCATGCTCAGTGGCCAGGTGAAGGGTGCAGTACCCAAGGAAGGGTTCTGTGCCTACAGCTCGGTCAGTAAATTAAATGTGCACGGGCTAAATCTTGGGCACTTAAACTAGCTGGCACAGGAGGGGCCTTAGGTTTGCTTAGCTTCCAAAAAAGGATGACTGCATGCAAACTTCAACTTGAGCTACATCCCAAAGCATGCCTTCAAACTGTTTAGGAGTGTTTGTTGGCACAGACTCTGGGCACAAGGAGGGTTGTTCTTACATTACAGTTACTGTGATTGAGTTCAGCTCCTAGGAACAGTCTCTGGTGCTTTTCAATTTACTTACTCAGACATTTTACACAGACAGAGTGTAGGCTAAGGTCAGGAGCATGTCCATCCCTCACAGACATCCCCCCAGTCCCCTATGCACACCATGGATCCCCAGTAAGGTCAGGTCAGACACCAAGACTGCCCAGCAACTCACCCTTGCACCCTCTTGTCTGCAGCTGCCTCATGCCCAGAGACTTGCACACACACACATATGTGCACTTGCACACACATGACTCTGAGAGCCCTTGGTCTCTCTGGGAGTTGACCTGGATCTCCTGGTACCTCCAGTTGCCAGTTCCTCCAGGTCTCACAGATTTGCATGTACCCAGCCCAGGCTTATGGCCACTTTGGTACTTGGTTCTCAGGCCACTTCTTTCTGCTGCCTTGTCCTGCTGGACAACAGCTAGCAGTGGCACATTGTTGTATGGACTCTTACTTGCTGGGGTTGTTAGCACATGGCCCTTTGTAACTTGTGGTTCAAATCTAGTTGTGGGCACTTAGATGTCAATACACACTCATGTACGCAGAAAAGTGTCCCTCCCTCCCAGGTAAACACAGATGGAGGTTAATAGGAAGACAAGAAAGACTGTACTCCTCAGGTGCAGGGCATGACCCAACAAATATGCTGACCAGATACAGGTTTGCATGCAACCAGCTCCTTTTATTTCATTACCTCTCTTTATTCATGCTTATTTCTTCAAAACAACTGTGGTCCATCCCTTTTCCCACCCCTTTCCCTTCCCATAATAAGTCTCAGCCTCAGCTGGAAGGTCCTCTGAAGATACTTTCCATCGATTCACCTTCCTGGGTGATACCCCTGACTCACAGGGCTGCTTGTGCCCTAGTGCTAGTCCCCCAGAAGATGTAGGTCAATGTCTCTGTTTCTCTGAGTAAAAAGCCTTAACAAACCTAAAGCAGAATTCCATGGTAAAGGTCATGTTTTAGAAATAAAATACAGAAAAAATAGCAGGAAAATGTGAAAGAATGTATGAATGAAAAACTTGCAAAAAAGCCAAAATCTGATTACTGATTGATCTGTAGTGACCAAGACAGATGGGGTGGTCTCCCCATGTCCACTAGTCACGTTGACAAGACAGGCTGGGATGTAGAAGTCAGCTCTGCAGTATTTTCACAAAGACAGGAACTGACTGGGTGCTTCTGGCTGAAACTAGAAGGCCTGTCTAAATTCCAGCACAGTGTGTTCCACTTAACCCACAAACAATTGCATGGTTTCCTCATGTCTGTATGGTTGGGACCAGGATATAATTTTAAAAGTTACTCAGACAGAAGCAGACATTAACCCTTTCACCCTCTGTAATTGCTCTATGGCTGAGAAGTCAGGTTAGCAGTGAACAAGTCCTGTGTCTCTTTCCCTGCAACTGCATGAGGAAGACAGGCAGTGGACTGGTCACCTTGTGAAACGCTGTTTGGGAATGCTGGGCAAGGAAGCTGCTGGGATGCATATGCATGGAAATTAATGAAAAGAGCATTTCCATACCTTGAACTGCACCACAGAATGCATGAGTGGGTTGTTTTCTGTTGCCTGAGCAGAGAGATCATGGACCTCCAGTTGCTTTGTTCACAGGTGTCACTGTGATGCCTTAAGTTTTAGCTTTCATATTATCCAGATTCTGTACTGCATTAGTACATAACTCTGAACTTCATATAAAGTGTTAGCAAGTTCTCTTTACAGTGTAGTTAGACAAAACAATCCTTTTCCAGCCCAAGACACTGTTGCAGCTTCAGGCCCAAAAAGTGTAAACAACAACAGATTGAGGAGAGTAAACTGGGAGGATAGGACTTCATAACCTGGAGCTGTAATTGGACAATTAACCCCAATATGTAAATGGACCAAAACTTATGAAAGCATGAAAACGTGTGACCTGTCATCCATCTTTGGTGGAGCCAAATCTGGGCTCTTGTACTGCCCAAGGTGTGTCCTTTGAAGACCTTTTCAGTAAATACCTACTTTATTCCTTTAGTACTGTCTAGCCTCTCAAGGCATCTCAAGGCTACTCTAGGTAGCCTCTCAAGGCATTAACTGTAATAGTGGAGATACTGATTATCACAAATGAGAATTGGATCTCTTGGCCTTAACATAAATCTCTTTGTAGAACCACAGGCTTTCTGTAAGAATGCTTCAAATTATAAGGGCTACAGTCTGCTTTTGTGAATGAAGGTTACTGGTGATTTTGTTAGTCCTATGTAGCAAAACCATGTGCCAAAAAAGCTGTATCTGCAGATCTATCAGCTGAGGAATGATGAGATCAGGAGCTTTTGCTATTTGGCACTGGTAACATAAATGTTGCAAAGAGATCCTGGTTCTTGAATTACATGGGAATAACAGTGCATAAAAATCATATTTCCATTACTTTTTGGGAGCAGATTTTCAGCTTTATTCTCCACATAAGCACATAGCATGAATAAGCGTATTAAGATAAGGGGGTGGGTGAAGTGCTCTGTCTTCTAGTGAATCCTTTGGGAGTTAAAGCATTAAATAGTATTAAGCTTCTCCAACTCAGTTTGAAGCCAGAGTACAATGGAAGATTAGAAGCCACTCACTAGTCCCTGCTGTCCTTACTCCTCAGTTTTACTAAGTAGTCTCAGCTGCTAGGGAGGATCTGGACTTTTCTATTCACCAGGGAAAACTGTTCTCAAGGAGCACACTTTGGAAGGAACAGAGCATCAAGTGCATTAAGCCATGCAGCCAAAATGCCCTGTTTAAATAAGTAAAGCCACCCATGGTTTGAGTGACATCTGCAAACGTCATTAAAATGCTACTCTTCAGCCAACATGGTGATTCTAACAAGAATCCCCAGTGCAGAAACACAGCATTAGTGAGCTGCCAGTGCAATTCCCAGCCCCGCATTCCTAGCCCCACGCACTGTGCTGAAACTACACCTGCAGGAACGACACCAGACTTGGACTGCTAGATGCTGAGAGTTATAGCCAGCTCTGGTCTCCAGAGAGAGGAAAAGGAATGGTTTTAGAGCAACTTTGCACCTGTGAAACAATGTGCTGCTATTACAATGCCCAGCACCAGCCAGCCTTTGCTCCAGGGAGGGCTGGAGTACTTTAGAAAGCTTTTTGCAACAGCTATGGTCACTATAAACACATACAAAGAAAGCAGCTATTAAAAGATTTTTTAAAGGCTCTCTGTTGCTTTCTGCTGCCTTTAGAAAGATTAAGGATGCAGTGAATGCCAAATGATAAGCTTTGCAATCCTCAGCACTTCCGAGACCTGAAAGAAATCTGCTGGCAATTGTTTTAAGCTAATGATTCCCTGCAGGTTGATTGGTGCTTATTTGCTGAGGGGTGAGAGGCTGTAGCTACAGAAGTTATGAAAACAAATTGCCTCTGCGTTAAGGAATGCCAAGCTGCCTGCTCAGTCTAACCCACTTCTATGCTTTGTATTTTAAGGTCTGTTTGCAAACTTTAAGCTTGGTTTCTGCTGATTAAATAGTCCCCTGCTATGATTTACTGGGATAAATATCTGAACCACAGTAGGACACTGAAAGCAGGATACTGTCTCTCCTAGTTAAATTAAGGGGCACTAATATGTTGCATTTAATGCAAATTGCAGTGCCTATTAGGTTCTTGGGAACCTCTTTCTTTTGGAAATGAGGGGAAAAGATGTTTTTTCAATATATTCGAGCTGTGTTTAGTCCCTCTCTGTGACTAATCAACTGCCTCTCAAAGGTATTAGCTTTGGGTTGAAGCTGGAAAATCACCTGGTCTCCAGAAAAGCCGACAATGAGACTTCATTCTGGGGCTGGGCTCTCCAGAAGACTTGAGTACACAGGTCCTGGCTGTGTCAGAGGGCAAAATGTGATTTCCAGGCAGCCTGGCTCAAATTTCCTGGCTCTCCCTGAGATGTTTGCTGTGCAGTGAGTGCAGTAACACTGTCACCTCCCAGGACGTCCCAGTTCTTCTGAGACAGAAAGCTGACATGACTTCTGATTTAGAGTTGGTTTTAAACAGCTATGTTGTGAATAAAAGCAAGGTCTGAAAGAAGGCAGGGAATCCTCTGATGGGGGAGGGTTCTTCAGAGCGTTTTCCTGAGAGTTAAGCTTGGCAGTCCACCCAGACCAGGCAGAGAAGAAAACTGCTCCAGTCAAGGTATTCCTGCACCCTCCCACAGCCTAATGAACAGCAGTGCCATAGACACATGTGCTCTCCAGAAACCTTTTTGCCACAGAAACCATCATGCCTAAAGCAAGGCACTAGGCTGGAAGGCTAATTCAGTGACAAATCCTGTGCTCATGTGACTGCCTGCCCCAGCTGAGCAGTTGCACCTTGGTGTTGGTAATGCACAACTCCCAGTTAACTCCAGAAGGCAAAGTGGGAGCAGGTGGATCTGCAGGACATCCAACACCAGAAACTCAAGCAGGCTAGCAAAGAAAGTCCAGGCTTGCCAGGCAATATAGGCATAATACCTGGAATCCCAGCTTCCTTTTTCAACTAGGTTTCATTTGCTCAGTCGTATTTTCAATGGTCCAATTGGTGCAATTCCCATTATTATTTCTAACATTATGTTTCTCATCATTACCAGCCTATGCATTAGTTCTAACACGAGCCCTGAATTTTTTCCATCATGTGCAGGCATTGAAATCATTCTGTAAATACCTCAGCAAATAGGACACAAGTTTCTCTGGGAACCTGTACATTTTATGTAAGATGAGTATGTGATCATTTTGAACTCAAAGGCTATTTTTGTGATGTGGGGGAGAGAAAGGCAGTTAGAGCTGAGAGCCTGGATGATTTCAGAGGCGTGCTGAGCTTTACCAGGGGAGGTGAACTTTTCCCCTTTCTGGAGCTTGAGACTTTCAGTGCAATTGCTGCTACATTTTCTGATGAAGCCACCTTTGGGAAAAGGTTTTTTATTATCCACAGAAGGAAGAGACACACAGATGATACCTACACACAAGAACATGTTCTTTTCCTGAAGAATTTAGGCTGATCTGAGTGGGAAGCAGAGTCTTGAACACTGATATATTATTATTCAATCTGTTGACATGAAACCTGCTCTTTCAGAATCAGCAGCACCTTCACAAATCTTGTGAAGCAGCTGCTGCTTAAAATAATGCAGCACAGATCAGCAAGCCAGTTGAAGGCAAGAACTGTAGATTGCCTATACATTCATTCTTTTCTTTTAAAATTACAAACTGATTACACCCCTGTCTGAGAAATATTCCTACCTATGGCAATACACTCCTCATCTGTATCTAGGCATAAGATTCCAAGTCAAATAAGCTAGTAAGTGCATACACATTTATGTTTCTCTTGATAATCATGACCTTTCACTCGTATTCTGCAGGCAAATGCTCTGGCTGTCAGTGATATAATACAGATGCAAGCTTCTCTGTCAAATAAACTGCACTAGACATGCAATCTCATTGCTCTTGAAATAAAATCAACATGGAAATATTGTTACAGTAACTTTAATTAGCAGAAAAATTACAACTGACTATAATCCCTAAGCAACTACATGGCATGCATTTTGGACTTGCTTCTCTAGTAAATTGACTACTGCAATCAATATGGTCTGCATCATCTACATAAAATCACTGCTTTTTTCCCATTCTTACAAAAAGGCACAAAATCTCTTCTTGCAGGCCAAGAAATCCTTTGGCAAATGTACAAACAAAGAAATATAACAGCAGAGGCTCATAACAAACATCTGAACAATTTCAGTCAGTGATGTTTTTGATGGTATCTGTCACCTCATTTTGGATTTCATTAAGTGATATGTATCACTGACAAAAAAACTTAAAGTTATCCATTCCAAGAGCACTTCTCTGCTTATTACGCTTGTTAGGAGATGAGACAAAGTTTTTAGCACCTCAGTTCATAGATGCAGGGGATTTCTAAGCCTGGAAGGTGCTCCCAGTTGAGTCTGACCTCTTGTCTGCCTCCAGATTTTCAGTTGCTTCCCATTGAGTTGGAATCCAACTGCTTTTTTAAAAAAACTAAAATTTAGCTTTCAGAAAAGCAAATTCAGACTTGAACAGGGGACATTAGGAGAAAATTATAAAAAATCCTTCCTTCCCAGTGTTTTTGCTTCCAGTGGTTAATTGTTCTCACTGCTAAGACTCTGTGCTTTATTTCCAATGTGAATTCATTTGGCTCCATCTCCCCTTCATGGTTCTCGTTATGCTCTTTTCTATGAAGAGTGCCCCTTCAGACTGTGTATTTTCTTTAATTAACATGCCTGTAAATTAGTTCTTTCTTTCTTTTAAATCAGGCTGATCTCTTTAAGTCTCCCAACTTGAGGCATTTTCCGTGGCCCTTCAATATTTTCATGTTCCTTTGCATGCTCTTCAGTTTTCCTGAAGCCTTCAAAAAAACCTTGAGGTAAAGAATGTTGATGATACACAGTATTGTTGTTTTGTGCCCACACTCAGTGTCAGACTTCAGTTTAGTTTTGCTCGCCATCAATTCCTCTTCAATATTGCACAGGGAATTTCTGGTAAGGTGTTTTTTTACTGGGACGTATTCTGAGTCACCCACCCCAGACTAGGATACCTCCTCTCTGCAAAGATTTGGTCTCCATTCCTTGTTTAGCAGTGTACAATGCATTAAAGGGTGTTTAGACAGAATGAGCACAGTTTCAGTCTTGCATAACTTTCAGCCCACACAATTATTTACTTTTCTGTTACCAAATATCTTATTAGCAATGATTTTATGCTTCCAGATCACCAGTGGAAATATCAAACAGTGCCAGACTCAGCACTCGGCCTGACAGAGCCTTAATAAAGCCAGCCTGATTTGCTAATCGATGTCACTATGATATGTTGGTTCCTCAGCAGCTTAGTGTTCACTTTATTGATATTTTCTAACACTACCATCAAAGCATTGTGCAACACTAGATCTAATAACTTGCTGAAGTTGAAGTGTATTATTTATAACGATTGCCTTTACAGACAAGATGTGATGAAAAATAAAGTGATGGTTGTTGGTTTATTATGTTGGAAAAGAACTGCTCTTCATTTACTCATATAGTTGTGAACTTGCTGAATAAACCTTGATCAGATCTAGAAATTTAAGATGTAATGTCCCCTCACTCTGTAGAGAGAATAACAGCTCAGTGTGTGTCTTGGTGGTGTGGTCCTAGCCATGAGCTTATGGCCACCAGCAGCTCCCAGAACTTGCTGAGGCTCAGCTTCACCCTCCAGAGCCCACCCCAGAGCAACTGCTTGTCTCCTCCACTTCAGCAGGACACAGGGCCACTGTGCAGGATGCTTTTATTTACATTGTCTTCACTTAGGAAAAGATCACACAACAGGAGTTTAGGCCAGTCTTATATTGTCCTCTGAGTGCCTGTTTAGCCCCAGGATATTTTCTCATCTGTGGTTGCCTTTTGTGAAAGTCCATATGAGTCTCCCCTGTGAAATGCCCTCTACTTCCCTAAGAACCAGAGACTTAGCCAGATGGTGGTAGCCCTCCATGTGACTGTCTCTGTTCCTCTACAATCACAGAATCACAAAATGGTTTGGGTCAGAAGGAACCTATGGTTGGTATTGGAAAGATCTCTGGAGATCATCTAGTCCAACTTCCTTTCTAAAACATGTTTACCCAAAGCAGGCTGCACTGGATTGCCTCCAGGTAGGTTTTGAATATCTCCAGAGAAGGTGACTCCACAACCTCTCTGGGCAGCTCATTCTCTGTGTTCCCTCACAGAGAACAGTGGATTATCACAGTAATGATATTTTGCCTCATATTTAGATGAAATAACTGGTGTTTCATGTCGTGCTTGTTGCCTTATTCCGTCACTGGGCACCACTGAAAACAGTCTGTCCCCATCCTCTTAATACCTTCCCTTAAGATATTTGGATGCATTGATAAGATCCCCTCCCAGCCATCTCTTCTCCAGGCTAAACAGGCCCAGCTCCCTCAGCCTTTCCTCATAAGAGAAAAGCTCTCTCATCATCTTCACAGCCCTCCACTGGAGCTGGTCCAGAAGTTCCTTTTATTTCTTGAACGGGAGAGTTCAGAACTGGTCACAGCACTCCAGATGTGGCCTCACCAGGGCTGAGTAGAGGGGCAGGATCACCTCCCTGGACCTCCTGGCCACACTCCTACCAGCCCAGGTGGCCACAAGGGCACACACTTCTGGCTCATGGACCCACAGGTCCTTCTCCACGGAGCTGCTTCCAGCAGTCATCCCCAGTCTGTGCTGGTGCATGGAGTTATCCCTTCCCATTTATCCCTCCCCAGGTGCAGGACTCTGCACTTGCCTTTACTGAACTTGTCTCCAGCCTGTCCAGGTGTCACTGAACAGCAGCACAAGGCTCTGGGGCATCAGCCACTCCTCCCATGACAGAACCACAGCAAACTCCCTGGGGGTACACTCTGCCCCTTTGTCCAGGTCACTGGTGGATCAGGTGAACAGACTGGGCCCAGTTCTGAGCCCTGGAACACCCTGAGCTGCAGCCTCCAGCTGGACTCTGTGTCTGACCCAGCCCTCTGAGCTCTGCTGTGCAGCCAGTGCCAAATCTCCTCCCTCTCAGCTCACCCAGCACACCTGAGGCTTCCTGAGCTTCCCTGTGAGGATCTTATGGGAGCCGGTGCCAAAAGCCTGGATTAAGTGGAGGTGGACAACATGCACTGCTCTGCCCTCCTCTACCCAGCCAGTCATGCAACCACAGAAGGCAATCACCTACATAATTCAGCTTTAGGTCACCTTCAGAGTGCTGGACCTGTTCTGATGGCACCACTGGAACTGGAATTTGCTGTGTAGCACTTGGCTGGCAAGTGCAAAAAACTTTTGAGTGGCCAAAAAATATTTGCATGTGGGTTGCAAACCATGCGAAGACCTTCTTCTTCACTTTAAATTTTGTCCCCCAGATTTGGTGATTTCTCCTTGATGGTAAGGCTCTGCTCTTTTCCTTTGTAACTGAAGTTTATTGCTAGTTTGTGGGTTTCTGAAGAAGTGCCACCCTTTATTGCTCATGTGCAGCCATGATATTAAAAATAAAACAGCCAGTTGTCATAGATCAGAAACACGCATATGAATTAGAAACAGACAGTAAGCAATATCTGGGAAAATCTAAATCATCTAAAGCTTAGAGGGTTGCAGTCTAGTTCAGTTAGGTCACAGGTAAAGCTTTTTGAAAAGGAGATCAATAAATAGGTTTGTATGAACTGTGAGTGTATTTTTAGTGAAACAAATTCTAACTCAATTTAACAATTTTCCTGTAGAATCTGCAGCCACAGTGAGCCCTGCCATGCTGGGTTACTGTGGGAAAAGCAGTGAGAGGAAATTGAGCAGAAATGAGCAATAAACAGAAATGAAACTAACTCGATTATTCTAAGTCCTGAGCCTGAACATAAAATGGATGCTATTAAAATATGGAAATTTTACACCATGTTCATGTATCTTTCTCTAGAAAAAGTCTGGGGAATTAAAAAAATTTCCCCCTCACAGAAAGTTCAAAAGTACTGTTGCTGACAGTGAATATTCAGCATTGGATGCTGTCCTCTCCAGAGGATGTGATACCCTCGTGTTGACAATACAGAATATATATATGTATATGTATAAATCAGTGTGGTACCTCTTCTGAGAGCTCAGCTCTGTGCAGAGGAGCTCTGGTGCTGAGACCTTTTCTTCAACTGGGAATGTGATGTGAGGGCTGTGGGAGAGGTTTGGAGGGGTCATGACAGGATGATGTCAATGGGTCTTAGTGGCTTATCTGCTCAAAAAAGTTGTGTGCCCATGAAGCAAAGGTTCATTTTTCTCATCCATATGACAGCCAAGGGGATTTATCTAACAATATAATAAAAGCCTGGAATAAAGGGCAGTTGCTGACCAGGCTGTGATTCTGTGAATAAATGACATATTTCTCCATATTCTGGGTTAGTTGCAAAGTTACTCGTGTCATGGAAAAACTCAACAAATGAGACAGTGCTGCCAACACTGATTGTAACACAAATCTCATGAAGTTTGTTTACTGTTTTGGGTTTTTTTTAAAAGCCGCAGGGGAAAGTATGAGAGTGAGAAACTTAGGCTTTCTTTAAAAGTAAGGGCAATAGAGAAAGGACTCAGAATATGAAGCACACACATCCTAATGCCTCAGAAAACAAATAAAGCAACAGTGAAGGCCTTGATTGACCTGTTTAAAATCTCCTACTTAAACTAATTTAATTATTTCTATTTTTCCAGTGTATCTCCTGAGTGTTTTACAGCTTTGGGTGATTCAAATGCTGTGGCAAGACTCCAAATGGCAAGCAACGGTGGAACCCGAGTTAGTGAACTCCCTTGTCATGGGCATTCCTACCAGCCCAGGTAAGAGAGCAATCTGGCTGGATCCGTGTGCTGTTTTAAGGCAGATCTGTGCTTATGGACACTCGGGGAGCAGCTCCTTGCCAGCTGGGTGCAGGCCAGGGTGCGGCTCCTTCAGCTGTGGCCGTGGCTGGAGCCAACCCCAGCTGCTCCTTGGGCTGGCCCCAGCACACGAGTGGTGTGCGGGGAGCTCATGCAAGACCTTGGGCTTGAAAACAGAGAGGAGTGTGAGAACACAGGCTGGGGTGGCACAGTCTTGTGTGTAAAAGGGCAAAGACTCCTTGCCAGCGTCCCTGCCTCTGAGCTGCTCCTGCTGGATGGGCTTGGGCAGAGGACAGCAGCCCTTTCCAGCAGCAGTGGCTGTGAGGGGCATGTCTGCCCTGTGGGAATCACAAGTCACTTGTCCTCAGCCAGTGCCTGTGCTGGATGTCCCTGTGACAGCTGGTGGTGGTCTTGCCCTGCAGGGACACTGTGGGATCTCTACAGCCCACCTCTATGGTGCCTGGGCTGCACAGTCCTGCAGGAGCCAGAAGGACACTTGCCTGTGACAGGGGCAAGTCGGGCTGCTGGGTGAGTGTTCCCCCTTTTCCACTCAGGAGGCACAGAGACAGACTGTGGGATGCCTCTTCAGGCATTGAAATGTGTTGAACGTAGGGGATGGCTACAAACAGGCCACAACCAGTTTGGGTAAGGAAATGAACTCACTGCCAGTAATAATATCAAAAGAACAGTAGAAAAATTACAGCTGTGAGCCTGGAATATAACACAAACAGAAAATAAACCATAAAAGCCCCCAGAGAGAACTGCAGAGGTGCCTCCACCCTTTTAGGTTGTCAGCAAATATCTCAATGGCAAAGTGAGTGGAAGGCACTGAAATGCACTCAAAATTCTGCATCCCTCCAGGCTCACAATGTATGCACCTCGTAACTCAAGAAATGCAAGCACCAGCTGAGCGGGCAGACAACATTTTTTAACCTCTTTCTATGCAAATTTTTTTCAATAAGAGAAAAGAGGCAATTGGACTAATGTATTACCAGGGTTCATTAATTTGTCTCCTTGAAGGACAAGAAGAATTAAAAACTCATGCTCAGTTATTTCCTAAGTCAAAGAATAGATTTCAAATTTTCTTTACAGAAACAAAATTAATGGGGCCAAAATTTGTCAGTTGCTGCTGGCAAGTTTTTCCAAAGGAAATAGGTGTCCTTCACACACCAAAACCCTGTGCAGAGCCAGAGCCTGTAAGCAGTGCCTTGCATTTCTAAGCCTTTTTGAGCATGGGCTGTGATCATGAAATCTGTAACATAAGGACCATGTTCTGATTCACAGCATGGGGAATAATTGGCAGTGACTGTCTTGCCTAGTGAATACTACTGGCCTTCCAAGTAGACTTGCCCCAGCATTCTGAAATGAGTTCAATGTGAGCTGCTCATGCACAAAGGTTTGCATAGCTCTGGCTTTGCTAACTCGGTTGGAAGCAATTAATGATGTTAGCATTTGATGCTCAAAATTCAATCTGCAGAGGTCTCAGGAGTTTCTCTCCTCCCTTGGAGCAAATGGTTTGTGTTGCTTTGGAGCCCAGTTACAGGAAGCATTCAAGAATGTGCTGATCGATGGATGGGGCTGAAAGCAGGTTCCCAGGATAGAAGTGTGCAAAGTTCTTTGTTATTCCCTGTAGCATTTGCTGATGCTGCCCGAATCTGGTTCAAAAGCCTGCAAATATACTCACTGGCCAAATTCAGTGCTTCAGGCAACGTCCTTACCAAATTTGCCAGAAATTCATGTTCCAAAAAAATCTCGTATTTCAGTTCTAAATAAAAGGATGTTTATAGTCCTCATTACTGTGGAATAATGTGAAAAATGTATAAAACGTATCAGTGCTGTCTTTAAGTATTTGTTTTTGACAAGTGGAGCTCATTTGATACTCTAAATGTTCAGAAGGTCATGAATAATTCCTGTCTCCCAGCTTAAACAAGCTTCGAATAAAGATCGGCATGTCTTGGACTACATTTCCACTGTCTTGCAACAGCAGTCTCAGGACTGCCATCCAGAAGGGCTGTGCCAGCCACCCTTACCCCTACTCCCTTTGACATGATCAGAGGTACAACCCATGCATATACTCCAGGGGATGTTGAAATACAAGTCCTAACACAGCCACATGGTCACCAGACAACAGAAGTGACTGGTCAGTGGTCACTATAGCAGCCAGGTGATCCACAGTGCAGGGGTGCTGAGTCCATCACCCTTCAGAGCCATAGACTGTGAGATTAAATGCCAAAATCATGGGGAAGACACATGAGTAATTGAGCCAAAAGTCTACTGAGGGTGGAGGAAAGCACTTAAGAAAAGCAGCAGTTGGGCAAAGCACTTAGCATGTACTTAAGCCTGTAAGCAATTCCTTTTTGAGTATTCATAACTATAAGGACTCAAAAGAAGAAAAGCTGTCCTATATTATATTGGTGAACAGATTCATATGCAGTGTGGTGTTCTAAGGATGGCCATATCTTTTCCCTCCTTATTTTGTAAATTTAGACCTTCCTGATCTTTAAAAATATCCTATTAATAATTATTAGATTGATTAGTAGTTACTGAGAAGGAAAGTAAAATGATGATTGGGTCTCTGTTCCTCAAAATCCAGCAGGTAAACAGCCACTCTCCTTCCTCAGGGCTCTTATCAATGCTCCCCTGTAGCATTGCATACTACATGTCTGTGAATATATAATGCTGAAAGAAACTCCAGCCCTGTGCAGTGTACAATCCATCCTTGTATCTTTATGCTGTATGAGTCACAGTGCATTTAGAGATCTACTTCCATCTAAGTGTGATCTATTTACAAGCATGCGTAGGTTTTCATAGTTTCACAATAGCTGACAGAAGAGCATAATTTATCTAAAAAATGTTCTGGCCTATTTGCTAGTCATGTGAGTACAGATTTTTTTCTTCTTCTTCTTCCTTTTTTTTTTTTTTTTAAATTCAGTGTCTGATTCTAAATGCAAAGTAAAATTTTAGTCCTGCTCTGTCTGAGGTGATTTGTTTTCAAGAAACTTTGTCCTGACAGGCCTTGGACATGGTGTTTTAGCACAGAATAAATGAATAAATGTGATTTTCATCCTTGTATTTTTGTAGAATCTGCTATCTCTATGTACCGTGCATATTTCAGAAGTCAAGGCTATAAAGGCAAATAAAAGCCACTGGATTGTGCCTAACACAAAGCTGGTACAGAATATAACTTTTACAAGCCTCCCAAGATTAAATTAGACTCAGAAATCTTTATTATCCTCATTCCTTTGTTGAAAGTAATAACTGAAACCACAAACTACCATCAGAAGAACCACCCAAGCAGTGAGTTGGTCCCTGGCAGATCTTTTATATTAGACAACTGGGGCTAAATTCCATTTGTGTTTCTGTGCTTGATGTTCCTATTGACTAGCTCCAGGCAGCTGCCTGCTTACTGCCTTATTTAGGTCCTATGAATCACCCTCTGAGGCTCCCCCACTGCCATAAGGAGGTAGGTGAAATTTAGATTTTTCTACACCTACTCAAAAGACAAGGCTGGTTTCAGTGCAGCTGTGCATGAGTGTGGGGCTGGGCCCACACAGCTGCTGGCTCCTCTTCACTGACCTGGCTGCACACACTCTTCCTTGCAGGTTCTGCATCTGTGTGTTATAGCAGTGATGTCCTCTTAGATTACAGCAGCAGGCAAAGATCTCTCTCTTTGTCTTTTCCTCTTGAATTGTATCAGATTATGTAAAGCAGTGAGCAAAATTAGAAATACGGAAATTCCAGGGGCTATAGAAATAAAAGAGATTTGTGTTGCTTTGTGAAACATTTTGAGATGTATTGTTGGAGCATCTGATATACAAGCTGAGTGCTTTTAATCACTATCAATGACTAGTAATTCAGCAAGACAATAAATTCAAAAATTGTAGCAGTATGCAGAAAAGTGGAGCTCTCCCTTTGGAAGGCTCTGGAGATCCCATTTACATTCACAGGCAGTATCCCTAGAATATATGTGTCCCATAGATTGTGTTAGCATTAAATAAAGAATAACAACATAAAACCCTGCAATGGAGCATCACTAGTCATCTCTACAGGCAGTAGTGGCCAGGCTGTGTGATATGACTCAGATACAGCCCCTGGTTATTCACACCAGGTACCTGGACAGTAAGTCCAGGTGCTCCCACACAACATGTGTAATTTTTTAATCAAAGGAAGCGATTTCTGCCCTGAGGTACATGCTCACACCTCACCCTTTGAAGTTTTTTCCTGTGTATCTGATAGCAGAATTTAAACGTAGTACAGATCTACCAAGTGAAAAACCATGAAGAATCCCTCTCGTGAGGCTGCAATTCCCAAACCCCATGAAATAGCTCAGTGAAAGCCTCCTGCAGCCAACTGTGCAGATAGTCTCTCTCTGTGGTTTCAGGCAAGTAAGAGCTGTGCAGTTCTCACCCTGTTGAAGTAAATAGAAAAAGCCTCAATGAATAAGTACAGCCAAGATTTCATCCAGGAATTTAAGTGCTGCAGTGCTTTATAACTTCCCATCCTCAAACTGAAACATGGACTGTGGTCACTGTGCTAAAAAGAGAGAGAAAGGACAGCAACACACATGGACTTCTTTAGGGAAAAAAGGCCAACTTTATTGTATGGGCAGCCCGTATTTAAAACATGTTATGTGGAGCTAGGAGAGGACAGTAGTTCATTGGACAATTGGGAAATACATCCATGGGACTGTACCTCAGGATGTATCCTACAGGAAAGATAACAGGTGTTAATCTTCATTATGAATTTCACTCTGTTTTTCACCGTATTATCACCTTGAGAGACTTCCTCCCTAACTGAAGCTATAGTCAGCTTATCAGCCTGGGAATGAACCTAAGAGTCAAGAGAAATTCAGGCCTGAAAAAAAATTTCCAAAATGTAATTCCCTAGCTCTGTAAATGTGTGTGTCCACAATGGACAACAACCATTGTTTGGCCATATTTAAAAATATACTGTTGAAAGGGAATATAAAAGTCTTGCTAAGACCCTTTAGGCATCTCATTACTTGTACCATGAAACCTTTGCAGAAAAGCAGAAGGATTTGTTTCTAAAGGTTCATGCTCTTTCCTTGACACTCAGCAATAGCACCAAGCTGCTTGGAGGAGTTGCTCCATCAAGTACTTCAGTCATCTTTTGCCAGGAATGGGAAGGCTGATTTCTTTGCTGCTGTTAGAAGTGCCCTGTCCCTGCACATTGTTGAATCATTCTGTTGATGAGGACATATTTTCAGGGATTCTGCCTCTTGTATAGAAGTGTCTTTGTCTTTTTTGGGAAGGCTCACCTATACCACATGACAAGTATTTACAGCTGGAGGGAAAGTGACCTTAAGCCTCCATTTAGGTTCTTACAAAATCCATTTCTAGCTCCTTTGCTTGTGCTCTTTATCAAGAGCACAAAACTGTTCCATATTTATTTCTCTGATATTTTCTCTACAGAAATATATCCAAGTCAAAACTTCACAGACATCAGAGAGGTGAGAATATTGCTATATCTGAATCTTGAGCAAAACTTGATAACTTACCTTAAATATTTTCCTTTGGCACACCATTTTAAAAACAGATCTAACAAGGAAAACATATGCAGACACATTTGTGATACTGGGGAGCATTTAACTTTGGAGCAATTTATTTAGGGAGGTGTTTATGTTGTTCAAGTCTCTATAGGGACATGTTCAACAAAAAGTTCAAGACATGATGCAGAGATCAGCTCCTGAGATTTTGTGTGTCACACAAGATCCAACTGCATGGTTTAAAAGTATCCTTCTATTCTTAGACTCTACATCTGTGTCACCCTTGCCCCAGAGAGAAAAAAGGGTTGAACATGAAAAGAGTTGGCACATACACACTGTGAATTGAATGGGTTGGGGCCTGAGAGAGACAGAATCCTTTGTATTTATGTCTGAATTGATTTTTTAATAGATTTTTCCTTGTTTGTTATATACTTTTTCATCTCCTGTGCTCTCATTGCACACCATAAAGTGTTTTCCTTTCATTTCTTCAATTTTGAGAACTACTGCATAGACATGAAAATTTTGGGAATATTTGGTAATATTTGTGTCATTCTCACAAAAAAAGGTAGCTTCAGTTCAAATCTATTAATTTTCATTTCCATAGTCAAGCATGGAATTCATCCAAATAAGACTCAGATTCATAAGAAGTCTGTATGTATGCCAGGGAAGGGGATGGTGTCTCTGAGGTGGCCTCTTTAGGTTGGAATAGATTCCTTGTTTTAGTACTATGAGTCATTTTAACTTGTGAATTCTGTTGTGTCACTAGAGGTGATCCAGACCAAGAAAATCTGACCTAAGGAAAAAATGGTAAAATATTGTCTTGGAACAAATTGGTCTGAAAACCTTTTTCCTGCCTTTCCTACTTACATTCAGGAGTTGCAATAGTCCCAGCTTCCTATCTTCCTGTGTAGGCACAATCACTGGGGCTTGTCTCAGTCCTCCCAGGTCTTGGCTGTGCATCTGGGAACTGGGCAGCTCCACCTGAGGCTCTGTGGGATGCCAGCATCCTTGCCTGGACACAGGGAGCCAAGACCTGCTCCTAGCCAGAACTTGCAAGCTTCTCACTTTTTGGAGTCTCTGGGTGCCCAGGCTCAGGGTGTGCTGCCTGGCACCCCCTCTCAGTCCCACAGGCTGGGGCTGGCTGCCAGCACAGCTCCCTGCACTACGACCCTGCCTCCAAGCAGAAGTCCCAGCTGCCAAGAGCTCGTGGCAGACCTGGCTGGCCGGGCTGGCCCAGCATCACAGACCCACAGAGAAGGACCCTGCTTTTGCACAGACTGCCCAGAATCTAGGCAGGGGTTTGCTTATTTAATTTGGTGAAAGCTTGAACGAATAAGAGATTTTTCAAACAGAAACTTTGCAGGAGTAGAAACAAAAGATTTTCCCATGAAGAGTAGTTCTGTCAGGAATACTCCTTGCCACGTTTTCCATGACTAGGACAGCCTCTCGAGTGAGCAAGGTGTTTCTTGTCAAAGAATGCACAGACAATCTAGGATATGGAGGAATGAGCCCTCCTCACTGGTGTTTCCTATTAGCCACTACAGCAATCTGTACTACCTTTCTCACCTCCCGCAGATTTTTGAGACATAACCTAATCCCATCATGATAGAACCTGACCAGTCCAGACCAGATGCCTCTAAGAGCAAGGAGTTGGTCTAAGGATTCTTTCTGATCCTCAAAGGTCTGTAATGCAAACCTTTTGTAATTGTGGTGATCTTCAAAGAAGGGATGTGAAAATTCATGATGGAGATGTCAAGCCACAAGAGTTGGTATTTTAAAAAATATATCATTTGCCAGGACTGCCAGCTGCTGGCCAGACCCTGAATTAGCTGCCTTCCTCAGAGATGTCCCCCATCTGCTGAATAAAACGCTCCTTTTGTGCACATTTTCACAGCTGAGGTTTGAACTAAAAGCCTTGTGGTCTGCAGACATCAGCTTCACAAAGACAGCCAAAAAGTTTCTTGCTCTGGACTAGACAGGCAGGAAACTAAAACCTTTCTCAGCTGGAAGCATTCTTTGCCTATCTCACAACATCCCTTCCAATCATATAAAAATCTTTGAAGGAGAACATCTCCCTGCAATCCTTCACAGAGTGAATCCACTCAGGCAAGGCATATTTTGGGGAAGGAGCCAGATTTGCTTGGTGGTCCTGGCTTTTGGCATCCACCATGACTCAGTAGGGAAGAGAGAATAAATAAAATACTATTAAGAGGTACAACAATGTTACCAAATGAGATTGTGCCTTTCCCAATTAGATTTGTTTTTTCTATCTCCATATGTTGCATATTACAGAGCCCTTTTGTTGGTAAACATATCCATGGCTCCCTGCAGGGGTGCCAGGGCCACTCACCAGCAAGTTGGAGACTGAAATTGTGCATGACGTCTGAAATGCCATGCAGAGATGGTCTTGTTTCCATGTGTACTCTGCTGTAACACTGAGAGCCTCTGAGGAGCTGCAAGCTGTGGCAGCTGGCACAATGCTTCTTGCACAGGTAACTCTCCCTAAAAGAAACGAGGGAGTTGGGAATAGTCTTAGTGATTTTTGTTTCTTTGTGAGGTAGATCCACAGTAATAATATAGCAACTAAAAAATTTCCAAATGCCCCTGAGCTCTGAGCCCTTAGCCAGGCCTATGGCAGCAGTACATTTGTGAGTCAGGCAATGCCATGCAGTTTGTAGTTGACAGATGAAGAAGCAAAGTGATTTTCCTCGGCACTTAGATACAGGAGCTGGTAACAAGGAGTTAATAACTCACTGTGCATCAGCTGAGCTGTGTCTGTGCTTCTGCTCTCAGCCCACAGCAGATCCAGCTTAACTGTCTTTCTCTATGGACCAAGTGGAGTTGTTAGCTGGCCTTTGGTGGCACACTTAGAGGTTATAAACACTTGTAAAGACAGTTACTGGAGCTTAGTCATTCCATGATTATCTGCATATGATGGTAACTTGCTTTTGTGCTAAGCTTTGAAATCACCTGGCACTTTGTTGGCAGACCATGCAATAAAATTCCCAAATCCTGGTCCTTGGAGCTGTGCTTTAAGCACTGGCCTGTCAGTTCATTTAATACTGCAGCAAACCAGGCACAGCTTTGTAACAAAGCTTGAGCATGAACCACAGGAGACTAAATTTTCTAGTGTAGGTACAGTATGGGCTTTGAAATAGGATCTGTTTCTGACTCCAGCTGCTTCTTCATTAGCCTTTCCAGGCTGAGTAAAAGCTGATGGGCACCAGAAAATTTCTTTGTCATCTATTTCTCCATTAATTCCTTCACATGTGTGTGGTTCAAGAGTGATGTAAATCATCATCTCCCTCACTTTATTTATCTGTTTCTTCAACAGGCTCTCATGGCAACCAACAACTACTGTATTTAAAGAATGCACTGTACCACACCTACTTGGTACAGCACTTTGCATTGGAATAGTGAGAGAAAGAAGGAAAGAGGGAAAGAAAGAGACAGGAAAAGAGAAAGACAAATAGAGTGAGAAAGAGATGAAGGTTAAAAAAAAAATGAAAGATAGACCCTCATGTCCCTTATCAGGAAAAGGGAAAGATTAGATTTATTTCTGCAGTGACTATGAATACCAGATCAGCTAACTGCAGTTTAGGAGGTCTTTCTATATGGTCTACCCAGCCCCAGTTATTTTAATTCTGTGTTGCCAGCTGGCCTCTGCAGAAATCTATTCAGGGTTCAATTCTAAACAGTAATGTTTGGGAAAAGCACAATCTAAAACAGACAGATCTGTATGTGTTTAGGTTTTGCTTTCTTTCCACTTTTAAATATTAAAAATTGATTCCAGCTGTGGGGTAAAGTAACGCCCAACCTATAAAGACACCGACAAATAAATCACAATGCAATTTGCTGTGCATTTTCTGAGGTCTAAACACCAGCTCTTGAAAGGAATTTTCCATGATTACATCCTGGGAAGTTATCTTAACTACCAGCAACTTGTTTGACTTGTATATTTCTTAAAAGTCATCTCATTCCAGCAGGGCCAAACCCTGCCATTACTTCTGTGTCACATACCTCAGGAGTTAACTGAGCTATCTGATGCTACTGAGGACACATGCAAAGCTTCCCTATCTCTATCTAGCATGCTGTTAAGCAGAATACTTACCTTGTGTGTCTGTATTCCTCTTTTTATAAAGGTGAATCAGTGACTGACTGGTCACTCCCCTCAGCTGGTCAATTGTGTTTGTGTCCCCCTCTTTGCTGTGGCAAGTTTAGGCAGCCTTGCCTGAAGCTAAAGCTTTTTTTACTCTTCATCTTAAAGTCACTGAAGAGCAGAAGGTTTCCCACTTCATCGGGGCACTGCCCAGAAAAGTCTAGTTCAGCTCCTGAATTCTGATCCAGCTTACTCTGGCTCATTTTGTGGCTCACAGCAATCACTCTTGCCTGTCCTACATTTCCTCCTCAAAAAAGCATAAATACTTAGTGTTTGAGAAAGGAAGAAGACAGTAATTCCATCCTAAAGGCACCACACTTCTCTTTTTCTGGGAGCAGCCATTAATTCACAAAGTCTTGTTAATCTACGCAGCCAGGATAATAATCTAGAAATAGCTCTGATGTTGATACCATATTTTTAAATTTGTAGATTAACTTACAATTGAAAAAAGCTGACTTTGAACCAAAACCCCTTGAACTATCCTATTTCAATTAGTTACAAAACATTAAAAAAAGAAAGTTTCTGGCCATTGCCCTGTTCCTGCCAAAAGTTTGCAATGTAAATTTTCTGTGGGGAAAAATAATTAAAGTAAAAATTCCTGTCCAGTCCTGCTCTGCATGGCATTTCAGTGGTGCTTACTCTGGATCTGCAAGTTGGTCTCTCCTTGTGAGCTGGCCTGAGGAATGCCTGCCCCACCAGGGAGGAGATTTAAGAGGTTCCTGCTGTTCTCTGCCTCCAGCTATGCTACCGCTGCCTCTGTGGCACTGGCTCAGTGTTTTGTGTAGTTTTCTTCTGGACCAGATCAGCAAGAAATAAAAAGGAAAGCCTCTCCTAAAATACGGGTTTTTTTTTCTGCTGGATCTGTTCCCTGATGCACCCAAAGCTTTACATTGTCCTGATGAGGGCAATGGGAAGGAAATTGCTGTGGAACCTCTTGCACATCTGCCTAGTCACTGGAGGAGCCCTGAAATACAACTTTGCTTTTAAAACACATTATTGGGCCCACGAACTGGTTTTCTCCCAACACCTTTGCTATCCCTGTTCAAACACACATAGAGTCACTCGTGGGCAGTGTCAGACCATTCTGCACAGCCCCATCCTCCTCCCCTTCAGCTGAATTGTTTTATTGAGGCTGCTGTACCTTACCTTCAGGAGGAGTGCTAAGACCTCTTCTTCATCTGGAAATCCAAAAAGAAGAAACAAGAGCATGTTCTTAAGCCGAATAGAGACTGCACCCATAAGAATAAGGTTAGTATGAGAAAAACTTGAAGTGCCCAAAGCTGTTGCCAACAGCTTTGCAAGCGTTGCAAAAATATCCAACCAAACCAAAAAGGTTTCAGTGAATGAAGCTGATGTAGAAGGTGAAGAAATACTACCAAAAAGATTGGAAAATGCAAAATTTTAAGAAGATGTACAGTTCTTTAGTAGTAACAAGGGGACAGTGTGTTAGAACAAGGCAGGGTGGATGTTTATGAGGTTTATTGTGATAAGTTAGATATTTAATGTAGAACAGTCTAATAAAACTTGGAAGACAAAAAGATTTATCAGAAGCAAACCAGAACCAGAAGCAATTGACTTCAAATGACACTATCACAGAGCTAAGAGAGATAAAAATACCTGCCCTTAAAAAGGATGAGAGGTGGAGAGAGGGTCTGGAAATTTACAACTTAGAGGGCTTTGCAATGATTTAAAGTTATTCAAATAAATGCACATATTGAGGAGCACCTAGAGAAAGAATATTATAAGAAACAGGAGCATGGAATTGTCAAGAACAGATCATGTTAAAGTAATGTACTTTTCCTCTTTAAAAAGAAATTTACATCATGGAAAAGGGGAAGTAGATGTGATATGTCTCAACTTTAGTAATATTTTTTACATTTTCTGATGTTCTCATGCAGAAACTTAGCAGTCTGGCCTAGCTGAAACTAGGGAAGGGAAGGGTGCACATATACTTGGAAAATGTCATTGAAAAGGTACTCAGAAATTAGTTCTTAATAATTTCCTGACAAACAGGAATAGTTGCATGCATGAGGTTTCGTAGAAATCTGTCCTAAGCTTGGTACCATCCTGCATTTTCATAAATGACTTGAATGATGGAAGACCAAACATACTTATGAAATTCACACATGACCACCACATTGGCAGGCTTTTGGGGGGGGGGCAGGAGAGGAATTTAAAATGATCTTGATAAATTTAAGGATTGGTCTGAAAGCAATTAGGTGAAATTCAATAAGGACAAGCACAAAGTCCTAGACTCAGGATGGGAAAAATCCATCACATAAAGACAAAATAAATGCAGGAATGTCTCTTTCCAAAAATAAGGCAATTTTTGAAGCAGAAAGGAATCAAAATTGCAGTCCAATTTTTGTGAATCCTGTGGGCATTCAGAGAATCAGGTAATAAATGGGCACTCCTCTAAGACTTAAGCCTTAACTTTTCACCTCCAGGAAAGATCACAGTTCTCGCATTTCCATTTCCTAAAATCTGGAAAGGGGCAGTAAGCTGGCTTTGTTCTTCCCTGATGATGAGAATCTTCCTTACTGCACTACTGCTATAAGTTAAGGTGCATTTGGAAACCCCCTAGGAGGAAAGAATGAGGAAAAATATATGGCTTTTGTTTGCTTCATAAATATCAGTATAACAATATAGTGATCCTCTCTATTTTCCTGGCTGATGATATCCTGCTTGCATGGAGTTAAATCAAAGCAGGCTGTTAGTGAGACGCTTGCAGGAAATGAAACAATGTAGGGCCGTAAGTAAGTATAAATATATAAGGTCCCATCATGGAGAACACCGAGACTCCCTGAGAAAGCAATGGGAATTGATCCATGACAAAAAGCCATTTCCATGGCTCTGAGTGTGCATGAGATTTGTCACTGAAGAGAGATTTTGTTTCCTGGTGGGGAGGCACGATGGCCGCCACAAGAAATCTTTGTTGGATACCAGCTTTGCATTCATCCCAACATAAGATCAAAAGGAGAGCAGCAGGCCAGGGGGACCCTGGTGTGGAAGGAAATTGGGGCAGGGAACCTGGAAGGGGCTGCTTTTTCCCGGAGAGGGAAAGGTTTCAAGGCCAACAAACCTCCTGCCCTCTGCATGTGCAGCGAGGAGAAGGAGCTGCTGCTCTCACCCTCACTGCTCTGCAGCCCAGCGAGAGTGAAGAGATGAAGCTTTGTTTTAGTGGTGTTAATGACCTTGACTCCCTCAGGCTTGTTTATAGTGTCAGCATTTTAAATATCGTAGATGAAGGCAAACTCAGCTTTTAGAGCAGCAGGAGGGAGACACGGGAGGCTTTCTCTGCAGAGCAGGATGCGCTGCCTGCAGCTTCCTCCGCTCCCTGGGGACTGGGTGTCCTCTGCCTCCCCCACTTTGTGTGCTGGGGCTCTGCATCTGCTATAGTTTAAAAAAAAACCCAAAACATTCTAGTGGATATGAAGGGCGTAGGCATTTCAGAGACCTTGGGAGTGAAGTGGGTGTAGGAGATAGCGTGTATGTCCTACACAGACCGGCAGAGAGAAAGGGAGAGACAGTGAAATGCTGGAAAAATTGAGCAAGTGACAAATGTTCTCTCTCTTAGTAAATGAGTAAGCAATAAAGGAAAATAAATACAAATTCACTGTTTTAACTCAGAGGCAGCTTTTGCTGCCTTTGGTATGCATGCTTGTTCCTGGGCCCTGCAGCCTCCAGCACCATGCAGTTTTAATGATGTTTCCACAGGCACACAGATGAATTTTGAGATCAGTGGGACACATGGGTTGATACCATCTCCTTTGCAACCTATTAGAAGTTGGTGGCAATTCTGCAAACAAGCCAAAGATCTCAATATTAATATGCCACTTAGAGTCACTCAGCAAATAACACCCACTTTTCCGAGGATGGAACTTGATTAAAATAAAAGCTTCCATCAAACCCCCAAAGAATCTTAGTATTCAATCCAACTATATTGCAAGCAGTAGCACGTTTTTCCTTGTCATTATGCTCTAATGACAAATTAGAGACATTATCTTACCTTCTATTAATTTCTATGTGTTTGATTACATTATTAATCCCATAAAGACTATCAGCTGCCCCTAGAGAGACCCAGGTTCGCAGTATGACAGGCTGAAATAAATGAACTGTGGCTGTGTTGTTCAATGTGATGTTAATGTTGTTAAATGTGATGTTTGCTGCCTGAAGAGAGACACTTTGCAGAGGAAACTCTTTCCTGTGCAGAGGTGTTTAAATCTAATTCAAGCACTTAAGGTTTTGCAGACCGGTGATTTTCACTCTGTGTGTGTTTACCTTCTCTCCTGCAGATACCAGCTGAAGAGAGATCATTGCTGTCAGCTCTGAAGTATCAAAGTGGATTGGAGAGGGAAACATCACTTGAGGCTGTCAAACCCAGAGCCCTGCACAGCAGCATTACAGGTAATGGGGACACCTGGGTTTTCCTCACTGCCAAGGAACAGTGCAGGGAGTGAGCTCGGGGCATCCAGCAAGGCTCACAAGGCTGCAGCAATGCTTGTAGCCTGGCAAAGAGACACCGGATTCATATAAGATATAAAAGGAATACATTTTACTTGCAGCAGTGGGTAGGACAGTGCTGAAATGCAACCACCAGCCTTTCTTGCAGCACCCCTTTCTGGGTCCAGGTTTTCTGTGTTTCCACCATAAACACAAATATATTGCCCCTCCTAGCTGCAAAATGTGAGAAATCTAAATGTAGGAGTCAAATGGTATCAAATGCTATGGAATTTATGTTTCCTAAATTCTTCAGCTGAAATCGTGGTTGTATTCCAAGACCATGCTGTCTCTAGAGGTATGGACTTCAGGCTGTGGTGCCTTTGCTTGCCAACTCTAAAAGAAAAAGGAAGGATAAATTAATCTCTTATGTGTTGAGAATGTGTTCAGCGAGCCACCTAGCTTGGAAGGGGTTTATGAAAAGGCTCAGATCTACAAATATTTATTGCTATACTACTGTGACATTGTTCTGATACAAAATGTGGTCTTCCTATCAATTACCTAGGAGAGACAAAAACATCCTAAACCAGGATCTTAACTCTAGATCCAGGATCTTTTTCTTTTGAGGAGTAAGTAATTGCAACAGCTTTGGCTTTTATTTGTTCAGGTCTAAATCAGTTGTAGTCAATTAAATTTTATGTAAGGGAAAAAATCACAAATGAGACCAAGTAGACCAGATAATCTCTTAGTCTCCCTGTGGACAGGGTGAGGTCACTTCTTGCTTCAACCTTGCACCATACTGGTTGCAAAGTATTATTATTGTTATTGCCATAATATATTTTTTCCTCCTGCAGAATGCACCCACATGGCAAAATGCTGAGTATCTCTAAGTGATTTTCAATGTTCCTTCCATGCTCCTCTCTTTTTGCTTCTCTGTCCCTCACCACACTGTCCTTAGATGATTCTTTGTCACATGTAAATGTGCAATTTTTTTGCAAAGCTGAGGTCTTGTGATTTTGAGGTATCTGCTTTTGCCTGTGGGAAATCACTAAGCACGCTGGTCAGCTAAAGAGTTGGGGGAATGTCAGTATTTATTGGTGTACACCTTATAAATCAGGAAATAGCTCAGAGCTGCAAGACTGTGTAAGTGCCTACACTACCTAAGTGCAGGTTACTGATAAAATCCCTCCTCTCCCTTGCTTTGCTTACCCTTGGAGGTATTTGGTGTGAATTTCTCATCCTCTGCAGGGACAGATATCCTATTTAGGATCAGCTGTGTTGATGGATGGAAAAGATGCAGCACGTGTTCATGTTCTTCATCACTGTGGCTTGCTCCTGGGGATGCAGGTGAATGTGCTTTGGAGCCTGACCCAGGGATTGGCTCAGGCCTGCAATTTGAACTGTCTTAAGTCACACAGTAGGATTTAGGCTTGCCTGCTTGGAAGGACAGGGATGCTTACATCCCCTTGGGTGCTAACAGAGAGGAGGACAGCAATCAGAGCTGCCCCCAGAAAGGCAGGCTGAAATCTTGAATCTGACAAGTGCACCGGTATTATGGAGTCCATTTAAAGCTGCCATAATTAATGCAGATGCAGAACAGATGGCATTTTACAGTTGCATCAAATTGAATTTGAAGCACATGAGAAAAGAGCTTGCACCTTCCTTGCACTGGCATCTTTGGACACTCTTGCAATACTTGCAACTGAGCCCAACACAAATGTTGTTTGTTGGTCTTGAAACTGGAAAGAGACATTTGTGGGATAGCTTTCACTGGGAAATTACATCATGTTAGAACATGTTGCTGGAGACTCCTGGTGACTACTACCACAGTGTAACTTCCTGCCATAAACAAGGCCTGTGAGACAGCTGTGGGGAGGCCAGGCATCATGGGCTGGGCTGGTCCTGCTCTCTCTGGGAGCTCCTTGGGCAGTGGGTGACTCAGCTGCCACAGGCACTGCAGCCAGGACAGGGCTGAGCCCCAGCCTCAGCATCATTCCAATGACATGGTGCAGGCATGCTCTGCTTGCTGGCTCTAAGTGCCAACAAGATTCTTGTTTGGTCGGTGGTTTTGCTTTAGATTTTAACAGCCTATAAAGTAGTAGTTCATGCTTTCTTTTTTAACAGTCTCAAGCAAAATCACCCCTCTTCTAAAAACCTTGTCTATGAAACCTCTAGTAAATTAAAAGGTTTTTGTTTATGATTATTCTCCACTGGATAAAGAGGAAGCATAAACTGAGAGTAAGAGTTTAGGTCTTGTAGGGCTACAGTACTTGAGCCATCCCTTTGGGAGCTTTCTCTATTTAATTTAAAAACACCTCCCTTTCAATTCTCTTGTGGTGATTATCACACAATTTACTAAGAAGCAGCTCACAGTGAACCACTTCAAAGACAACATTACATTTGCAGGGGAAGGAATTTCTCTCTGACAGTTCAGCAGCATCAGCATGTGCTGGAAAATAAGCATGCATCACAAGACAGTGTGCTACACATGGGGAATCCTAAACAAAAAACTGCTTATAATGAGACTGCAGACAGAGAGCTCACATGATTCTGAAGTAGCTGCTTTCAATGCCTTGGAGCATTGAATTAAACTGCTCAAAGCAAAGAGAAGTTGCTCTTGGGCTTCATGTGAAAATCATTATTAGGAAAAAGAATTATCATTTTGCTATGTTTGTACAGTGGAGTCTTAATTGGTGTTGCCAGAATGCAAATTTTTAACAATAGCAAACACCAAGTGCCCCTTTCTTTCTTTCTCGAAAATATGGGGATTACAACTTCAGACAACATATAATTGATCAACTGGCACTGAACTAATTTGTTGCAAGCTTGATACTTGCAACGTGCTATTTAAAACCATTGACACGGGGAACATTTGCAACCCATAGCTGAGGCTGATGGGTGACCTATAGAAACTAAAATGCCTGGCAAATATGTTTTCCATTGGCATTTTTCAAATTAGAGATTTACTTTTTCTTCATTATTCTTTCTCTTTTTTTTTGTGGGAAGATGTTCTTTCCTGGCCAGTTTTTAAATGTTCATTTGGAAACCTGAGACTGCGTTCTGCTTTTTATTAGTTTTAATTTTAAAAACAAACAAAAAAAACATGATTGCAAAGAAAAAAAATCCATTTTACAAGCAGCTTTACCACTGCTATGAGTGCTAACGGTAGGAAATCCACATCTGGGGACATGCAAGACAAAAATAGCTCAAGGTTATTTTAGACCACCTTAGACTTGAAGGTTTTGTGCAGTGCTACAAACCCAGTCAGATCTCACCCAGCAGAATGTGCCCTGACCCCCATTCTTGCACCCTGCAGCTCTGCAGCACACCAGGCAGCCTCCCCAGCAGGCTGCAGCAGAACCTGCCATGCAGCAATCCCAGCTGAAAGACTGTGTCCTCCAAATCCCTTTCCCTCCTGCCACCAGGGATGTAAATCCATATTTTGACTAGGAAGGGCTTGTGACACTGACTTGGTGCCTGCCTGGCCACTGGGTTCTCTTGTCTAACCGTGCAATACTTTTCACTAGCAGCTAGAATTGTTTTTTCTTCTCTTCAGTAGTCTTTGTCTACACTTAGATTTTCAAAATTAGCAACCTCAAGAGCTATGTAGGCTAAAAAAATGCAATCTCAGAAGAATGGGATTCATATAATGCTGTAATAGATAAAGGATGGCTCAGAAGCCATGTTCAGGCTTAAGGGCATAATCTCTGCTTTGCCATTCCCATATCCCAGGACAGAGGGGAGAAGGGGGATGTATACATACAAAAGATTCATCCTGACAGATAGCATAAAAATAGAAAAGACAAGGGGCTGAGACAAGACTTTGCAGAAAGGACAGACACAGCTTGCATCTAATGTAAAAAGTTATGGAAAACCTGTTATACCCTGCAAACTCCAAAATACTATTTCTCAGAGAATTAGAATCACCCTCTAGGAAAAAAGGAAAAAATAAAACCTCCTCAAAATGTCAAAGACATAAACTCCCCCTGGCTTACAGTTTCTGTGTGGATTTGAGCTATTTATAAAGCCAATCTCCACGGTTTCTGTCATGCATTGCTGTTACGCATGTCCTGAGCTAGCAAACTGGTGGATACAAACCTGGTCTATATAACCGTGGCAATAAGTGAAGATATCTGTGCACACTCCATGTTGTGCTTATTAAAATAACAGGAATTGCTGCATTTGATTTATAAAGAGATGAGTAGGTTTCTGCATGGAACTCTACTAATAGTTGAAAAAGCCTGTTCTACTATGGACTGAAAATGGTCTCTCCCCACCCACACATGCATCTGGGATTTGATCACCAACCTTTAGAAGAAACTCACAAAACCTATTCCACTTAGCAGATTATATTACAGGGCAAGGGAAAACCTTGCAGGCTCAAGATTTGGGTGGAATCCATTTATTCCACATGTGCAAAGACTGGATGAGGAATTGGAGGATCCGCAACACCAAAACCTCTCCATGTGCTACACACTTAAGCCACTCTAGATTGAAATCCTGTAAATCTTTCCCTTATATAATATGTTTCCTTGCCTGGTATAGCTTGATTTCAATTTCAACTGCTCTTTTTTCCCTTTCCATCATGTTCAAAGCTATCATAAACAGTCTGTAAACTCTGCATCACAAGTGGCTTTCTAATAATAAAAAAGGTATTTTCCAAAGAAAGATCAGTTCCTCATGTCTAAGTTGAAAAAGTGTCATTCAGCCAGAGGTTAAGAAAAATAATATATTAATCTTAAAATTATTATAATGTGGTAAAAAATATAATAATTACAGAAAGGAATGTTCTGCACATTCTATATAAGGAACCAAATTTCTGGCAAGAAAATAAATACTTCAAAGAAAGTTTAAAACTCATGAAACATCCCTAATGGCGGTATTTTCTATACATACATTATTTCTATTCTATTTTCTTGAATACGTATCTAACAAAAAGGTCTATGTCTAAAAAATAACCCACATCACAGTCAAAAGTATTTTTCTCCACTTAGAGTTTCTCTTCAATGAGGTACTTAAAATCCATCATTTGCCTGAAGAAAATGTAATACACCCCCAGGACATACCCTTGCAAAATCCTGTTTACTTTCATGGTGATAATATTCCTCACCAAAGCAAACATCTGCAGTTCTGCAGCAAATGCTTCAGGGATCTCTACTCGCTCTTTCAGGAAACATCTGTGTCAATATACCTCATTGAAGATGTTCCCTGCAAAAGAATTCTATCACCATGTTCTTGATTTATTATTATTTACTGTTGTTCTGTCCAAATAATTCCAAATCTTATCTCCATCCCAAAAGATCTGTATGTCCTTTGCTTGCCTGGATGGTTTTACAAGGATGAAAGCAGCATTTCCAAAACACTACAGTGAGTATTGCTGTAGTTATAGCAAAAAAAAAAAAAAAAAAAAAAAGGGACTTTGATCTTTGGTGTTTATAAAAGCTAGTTTATAATCAGGGTATCTTACCCATTCTTAGAACACAAAATGGTACATTTATGAAAACAGAACTCCTTTTGGATCTTAATTTAAAATGCAAAGGCATAAAAAGGTTTTGTCCTTCGTAATGTGAAGAAAGCTTGTTTCCAATTCTTCAAATATTTTAACAAGGAATATAGTGTACATACAAGGTTTGTGATATCAATGGACTGGTTATTAAACGTATTTCAGCTCTTCCCCTGCTTCCAGCACACTCACACACTCTCAGACATATGTGATATTCATGTTAACAATTTATTTCTTGGAGGGAAGAAACTGGTGTGTTCTCAGTCCAGTTATCCCGGAGGTTGCCTCAGGTTATTTTACTTTTTATGTTTAATATTGTGGGGATTTTATGGATTTACCAAAATACCATAATTTTTATTTTTAAATCACTATTTTTTTAAAACAGATTCAATCCAGATCGGACCTTATCATACTCTGTTTCAGTTCACTGCCACCATATGTAAGTGTTGTCAAGGCTGTAATACATAAAGTATCTGGCTCCAGGGCTGGTTTCAGTGTGGTTTTGGAATACAGATTTTATAATATGCAGTTTCCTTCCTCTGAAGTCAGTGGGCTATTCAGTGGAATAAAGTTTCTGAGGCACAGGTCAGCTCTTCAAAGGCGTGTAGGCACCCAAATCCTGTTTAAGGATATTCCACTGATTTGAAACAAGGTGCCTGCCTTATCCCCTCTGAAGAGGGTGGATTTCCTAAACCATAGATAGAGCCAGGTTAAGCAGGCACTCGGGCACTCCCCAGGCAATCTCTCAAGTACTCATCCCCTACCCTTACTGCTAGGCCACTTACATAGGACATAGGCAGGACATGCCCCTCTTTTGAGACTCAATTTATTCAAGCATGACCATCCTCAGGTTGATCCAGCTCATGCCATGGATGAAACTGAAAGCACTGCTGGATTTTTTGCCCTTGGATTGCATGAGTTTCAGTGATGTTACTGCATGCACACGTGCAGTGAGCTTGCTGCACAGACCATCTGCATACACATGCCTCTGGTGTGGACATCTGGTGCTTCTGGGAAACACCAGATTTGCTGAGCTGGAGCAAAGCAGCTGAATAGCATGCAGGCAATGGTGTTGATAATGTCCAGAAGCACTGTGCTTTTTGTGTCTTCTCTATGAATGTGCAACCTCTGAAGTTGCCTCAAAGCATCAGATCTGCTGTGCTGGTGTGTGGTGACAACAGCACGTACCTCCAGCAGAATTTATCTGCTGCAGCACAGTAGTCATGGCTGTGAGATCTGGAGGGGTGCCAGCACACTTGGGGCTGTTGTACTAGACCTTCAGCTAAGGCTGCTGTACACCCAGAAAGTCAGCCAAACATAGTAAAATCCTCAAAACTAAATTAAAAATCCAAGACAGAAAAAGAGGACATGTTTTGGGAAGCTCAGATGATTGGCTTTTTGATTTACAGCACCAAAGGAATGTCACTTTGCTCAGTTGTCCCTTGGGTTCTGATTTTCTTATTTGGACTTTCTGATAGATAAGTGTTTTGTGACTTCTTGAGATGTGTGTGACAATGGCAGACTTAGGTCAGAACTTACAGTGGCAAAATAAAGGTTTCAGCTCTGTACATGTTGATTAGAGAAAGCAGTTTTGAAGGGGCCTTGTTGATTTAGCTGTTTTAAATGGTGCATATGACAGGAGGAAGAGGAAAACATACACACAGGAGTGTGTGTATGTGTGTACAGAACTTAAACAATCAGGCCATCAGAATGTGGATTTGGCATATTTGGTTGTAGTACAGGTCCTGCCATAAGACAGGTAATAAGAAGCAGTGAAGAAGCCTTGCTGTAGATTACCTTACTCTGAGGAGCTGTGTCATTGATTTCAGTGGGAGAAAATACAACCCTCAGATACCTATATTAAAGTAGAAAACTTCATTTGAGCAGATATTAAACTGGGTCATCCAAAGAACAGCTTTGGCCTTCTGGCATTTTCCAGAGTGGGAAAGAGTACATCAAAATAAAGAAATTGCATCACTGTTCATATTTTTTCCCTAAGTCATCATGAAACACTCTCTGTGCCTACCTCCTTGGGAGTTCTCATGCTCATTCATAGCCAGAGCAGATGCTGCTGCAGTATTTGGGGTCGAGGTGTATCCTCCCTAACTACATAAATGAAAAGCAGGGCTCTGGTTCCTCAGCAAGTTCCCCTCTCCCCTCTTGTCCTGGATTTGAGGGAGATGCAGGTCTTTGGGTCCATGCTTGGAAACCCATGGAGCTATAGGTTGAGGGCAGGGCCAATCCAGGCCTCTCACAGACCTCTGAATGGGGAGAAGGGTTGAAGGCAGAGCAGATGGACATGTCCCAAGGATGGAAGAAGTAAGCAGATATTTGAGCAAAACTTCACAGGCAATTTCTTCCAGCTAATCCCTGCCATAATTCTTCCCCCAGCAAAGCTGATCTGATTCATCGTTTCCATGAGACAGAAGGCATTTTTTTATTGCTCACTTCTCAGAGGTCTTAGACACTTGCTTTTAATCATAGAGTGTATGCTGACATCTGGTGGCATTCAGCAACAAAATCTTCATTAAACAAATATGTTTCAGTTTTAAGGAGTCAGCATCCTTACTTTCCCTTAGCTGGGTGCAGAAAATATTTCCTCCCAGATCACTTCAGACTGAGGATTACTCTAACACATGAGCATGGGACTGGCATGGTCCTGGAACACTTGTAGGACATATATGTGGGCACTGACCTCCAGATAAGGAAGGGACCATCAGCCAAGGGACCATCAGCCAAGGCACCTGACTGTGTTCAAACACAGCCACGAAATGGAGCACATGGCATCTTGTCATTCCCTCTTCTGAACACAGAGAAACAATGCACTAAAAAAAAGTAATGCAAAACTACCATGGGTTTTAGCAGGAACAGAACCAACGTAAAATCTTAGGTGATAACACTTCTGTAATTTATTTTATCTTTATTTCAAATTGGAGAAAAAGAAACAAAACAGCATGTATGAATATCCAGAGAGATGCACCAAATCTTTGTTTCGTGGTATGTAATAAGTAGCATGGAATCAGCTGTCATAGTTAAAAGATACCCATGATGTAGCTGTTCCATTAAAAGTTGGATTAAAATCATGTTTAAATTTCATTTCCTTCAGTCCTTATCCTGCTTTTGATTAGTTTTAAGAGCAGTTGATGGTCTTGTGATTTGAAGATTTTGCATTTTAAATTTTGTGTACATGGTCTGGAATTTTATGTGAAATTGTGGGTTTGATCTTTGACCTCTGTTTACTGCAGTCTTGATTTGCCACTAATTTGATAGCAAGACATAAGGGCCTACTGTAAACAAGCCGCTCACTTTACATAGCTGTGTTTGGCTCCTAAATGAAGAAGTATGTATGGAATATACTTTGGGTACTGTAGCCTCCTAAAGAAATAATAAAAACCACATCACTGCTTAGTTCTCCAGGTAACGTTTACATTTGGAGAAAATAAGTTGCATGCCTAATAGAGAGAGAAAACGCAGTTTTTATCCATTTTGGGTTTGTTTGCTTAAAATTATTCTTTAAAGTATTTGAAAGCTGAGGCTGTCTCTTTTGAAGTTAGTGGGAACTCTGACATTGATTTTAAAAGGCTCAGGATTAAGCCTAAATTGGTAGGGTATAAAAGGCAAAAATGAAAATGTCCAAAGTCTACAAATCTCTCGCTGATCCACTATGCAGAAAGGAAGGACAAAGGCCTTCTCCAAGGTCTGTAACGTACATCTTGATTCCAGAACTTCTATTTTTTTGTACATTTGTAGACTTTAAGATGGAAAGCAACTTTCCAAAGGACTGTAATTGCTAGCATATGAAGTAGTACATACTTGCACCATGGTCTTGTAAAGCTGCTGGGGGAAGGGAGATGAAAGCTGCTTGTAAAAATCAACTGACTCTTGGTACACATCTTCCACAAATTTTCCTGCACTATCTATTACACATATTCCCTGCCTGCAACCCACTCCAGGTAGATCCTCAGCTCACAGGTGCAGCCTTTCACATAGTGAGTGACCCAGCAAAAGTCTGCTTGTAGACATTTAACTCCAAAACACGTCTGATCATCCTGCTCAAGCTCAGCACTCATCTTTTGGCACTCATCTGGCACTAGCAGCGGGGTCCTCTGAAGAGCAGGTAAAAGCAAGGTCTTCAACTCTCTCCTGTACCACCCAGCTGGAACCATCCATCCCAACACTGAACTTCCCATCACCTGGACTGTATCCTCACAGTGGAACACCTAAGTACCCCGGACAAAGGGCTGTTTTCCTACTTGGCAGAGAAGGAAACCCTTGACTCTTTAATTTTCTGTCTTAGGATGTCTCAGTAACTGTGATCAGAGCTCAGTAGTCAAGGGACTCTTCTCGGCTGAGAGTGTGGCTCATCTACAGTGGCAAAGTGTAAGCTCAGAGAAGTGATGGGTCATGGGCAAGCAAACATGAAAAGCCCTCTTGTTTCCTCTTCAGACACCCAAGTGCATTGAGTATCCCAAATGAGGGGGCACCAGGTCAAGCTCTTCATGGATGACTTCCAGAGGCTAAAGCAACCAGGGGTAGGAAACTGCCGACTCTGTTGGTTTAAGAGGTCCCAATGTCATACAAGCCAGAGTTCAGGGAGACACACGGATCAGGCACTGTCCCACATCACCTGAACCTGAAGCTAACAAAGCATAGATTGCAGCCTCCAAATCCTTGTGACCAAACAGAGGAACATTATCTATTGCTAACAGCAGCCTATGCTTGGAGCAGGAATATCAGATAGAAATGCAGCATCCAAGTGAGGGAATCCATGCAATTGACGCCCAAAACAGTCTCTTGCATCTCCATTGCTCAGAAGTATCCCAAGATGTTAAAAACTGGATGGGATGCACAAGAGAAGGTGAATGGAACCTCCCGGGCTGTGAAGTCCCTTCTCTTCTTCCCAAAAACGACAGGCAATAGAATGGGAGGAGTCAAATACTGCCGCCTTGCAGATTACTCCATTTAACCAGCCTTGAGATTTTTCAGCAAATCATCTCAAGCAGCATCCACTCCATCTTCATAGGTGCTACCTTGTGCTGTGTGCTACTCCATGGGAGTGACGAAGAAACAGTCCTGTCCTTATACTGATGTGGTCCAGCCACCACAGAGACACAAATCTGCACTTCTGTTGCCTTTGCCCAGGTGTAAAAACAGACAGATCCAACAACAGCAAATCAGGTCACCTTTCTGAAGATATTTGTGATATTTTTTGAGCTACCCCAGTTTTCCCACAGTACAACAAAGACAATAACCAAAATTACACAGACAGAGATTTATTTGTTCATTATGCATTCTGCACATATTCCCAGTGATGTGACCTTGCTAATGTACTGTAGAACCCACTGAAAACGCCTTATATTACAATGTTTTTGAAGTGGCTGTAGTCTATTCTACTGGTCCAGCTGGCAGAGGACACCCCTGGTTTGAAGGACCCTCAAACAGAACTCGACTTTGGGAACAAACTTTCAGCATAGCTGTGCACCACTGTAAAATGAGAGTAATGTTCTCAGTTAAAACATCCTGCAGATTCCATCTTCTGCTTCCATTTCAAGGGACATTTCCTCAGGATACTTCAGGTTCCAATTCCAAGGACTTTTTTGGCCCGAAAATAGAAAAGCACAAGTATAGGGACTTTGGCACATAGTGTTTTTCCTAATGGGGGGTAATAACTGAGCAGAAATAGTCTTTTAAATATTCTTTAGTATTTTAATAGGGCTGACTTACAATGTAAAGAAAAGTTAAATTAATCTGAATAACTGAATAACAGTTTTAAATGCAAGACAATCAGAGATCTTTAATAAATAAAGGATGCTATAAGGGTCCCTGGCATGTTTAGACTGAGTTGGTAGTCTCGACCCAGCTGTGGAAAACGATCTGTCACTGTTAGATCAACTTCAAAAGCAATTCAACAAGGGCTCCATGTAGACAGCATTACAGAAAACCTGTTCCAATAGCTTTCTTGTGCAAGAGAAAACCACAGTCACATTTGTATTTTAGGCAGTGAACCAACAAGAATGAAGCAAAACAACAGCAACTGTCCCCAAGAGATATTTTGGGCTGCTCCTCTCCTCTCCTCCCACTCCCCTTACACTCCTTTTCAATCTTCTACCAATCTGGGCATTTTTGGCAACAGAGAACCATATTGAAAAGGTTGTTGTCAGGCTGATAGGGACCACTGTGGCTTTTGGCTACCAAGGACAATTTATCCAGCCTGCGGGAGCATCAACCTCTTTGATCCCTATTTTGAGCTGGGGCAGAGGTGACTGTGTGAAGAAGGGTGAGGAATGGGAGACCTTCCCTCAGTGCAGCAACCTTTGACAATCATTGCTGCTTTTCCTCTCCTCCCCAGGATCTGCTATACAACAAGTGCAAATTGAGGATGACAAATAAGAACATTAGCCTGGTGTTTCTGCTCAGATGATCCGCCTTGAAGTAGCTGATGTTGACACTTAAATTGTCAGCAGACTTCTAGTTTAGTGCTCCAGTTAGAAGAATGGGTCCTTTCACACTTCCCTCTGGGCTATTGTTTCAACTCTCTCTAGACGGGGCAAATATCATTGCAGCAGTTTACACTTCAGTTTCACTGCACTGGTTCTTTTGCAACCATAACCCAGATCGCCTAGAATTTTTTTTCTATAATGTAAGCTTAGACTGCAGAGAATAATTACACAACACTGTAAAAATATCTGCAGCAATTTACACAGACATAAAATACTGGATCTATTTTTTTCCAGCATACCTATATAGACATGCAGCTAATTCCAATATTTACGAAGGATACACTGGAGCTGTGATCACAGAAACTAGTATTTCAAGTTAGGCCACACACATGAACAAAACATTCATTGTTATAAGATAAGATTTTGTATTTTGGGGTGTTATACCATCATCTAACTGAAGCATTACCTTGCCATTTCTGTGTTTTCTAGATCACCTTCTGTCTGGATTCAAATAACATCCTTGTGGCTGAGACATTATGCGTTCAAGTTGGAAGGTATTAATTTAACTACAGTTTCTTTCCTGTAATTGTGTATTTCTTCTATTTTTGACCAAATAAATCATACTGGCAGTCAGCTTTGCTGCTGCTCTTTTCTGTTATGGATCGTATCTCCTTGCCTGCTGGAAGCTCAATCCCCAGCCTGCTATCCTGCATGCTGGCTTGTTCTCTCTCTGGATGCATCTTGCTGATGGTAGGACCACGGGCCCTACTGGGACTTAGCAATCAGTGCCAGTTCTTATGAACTGGAGAAAACCATTGTAGCAGGGAGCAGAATAACTGCCCACTGACCCTTGTCTGCTGCAATAATTGTCAGGACTTCAGGTGTATTCAAACCCAGCTAAAGCAATGGAATGAACTGACAAGTCAGTTCCTCCAAGGTACAGTATGAGCTCTCTGTATTGCACGCAGCTCTATTGTCCAGAGCCTGAAGATGTGGTGTCTTAATATTCCTTTCTGTGCTTCCCTAGAAGCCTGCTCCTGTCTCCTATTGTAATTCTGCTCTACACTCCCTTGTAATAAGCTTGTTTAGTTGTTGTTTTCCCCAGAAGAAATAAATGATCAAATCAAAACTAAAAGAATGAATGAATAAAGCCACAGACTGGGAACAAGCACATTGCCTGAAGTGTCTCCAAAGAAACTATTCAGGAAATAGCTGGAAGAGAAAAATCAGGATATAAGTAAGAATTTATGTAAGTGACTATTTGTCTTTGGGAACAACAACTTCTAAGTTTTGCAATCTAGCAATGAGGAATTAATACTTGACTATTAGATTTAGGCACTGTTTTGAAGGAGTTAAATTCCCAGGCTGCCTCTTCAGAGCAGGGTGGGGCATTGGGGAAGTCAGAGACAGGAAAAAAAGGCACCTGAATGCCCTGGGAAGGAGCAGCAAAACCTTCTGTCAAGCTCCCCTTCCTCTGCTGTGCTCCAACTACTCCCCAGCTAAGGGTGTGCTGGTGCACAGCAGCAGTTGCAGCCCAGGCTGCACACACCTGTGTGCAGAGTGACCCATGTGAGGAGCCTTCCCCACACCAGGAAGAGAGTGCCACGTCCTCGTCCTGTTCGCCTCTCTCACAGCCACCCCTCCCCACGGGTGTGACAGTGCATGGCATGGCCAGTGGCTGAGGCCTGGGGGCAGGGACATGGACACCGTCCCAGGCACCGGGAATGCATCCTTTGGGGGTCCAGGCACCGGGAGTGGGTCCCTGTCTGGCCCCTGGTACAGCACGCACAAGGTAAGTGCCCACCCTGCAGCACCATGGTGGGGCCCAGGGGCAAGAGAGAGAGAGGGGTACTGATTTCAGCCTCTCTCCTGTGTCCTCTGAACAGCCCCATTCCAGCACCTGTTTGCTGCTGGCTCTGCTCCTTCTTTACCCCATTGTTCAGCCAGCCCTGCCCTGGCTCCCCCTCCGAGCAGTCCTTTCTGAGTAGGAACTGGGCAGAGCTGTTCTGTGCTAGAGAATCACTGGTTTTTGTCATCTGTGTTGCTGTCAGTGCTGACAATGGATTTAGGCAACTGCAAAAGAGAGCATGAAGCAGCCCCTGGGAACTAGCAATTTGAAGCATCTGCTAACAATAAAAATTAATTGGAGGTTGATTAAACCCTTTACCTTTTCTCTGCTTTTTGTTTCACAAACTAGAAGGCATGGAAGGATACCCAACATTCTTGATTTTCTCTGCATAAGAGGCAAACCACTTTTTCATGATGTGAAGTATTGGTATAAACTGTGCATAAAATGGCTTGCAACTAGCTTCTCTCCTTTTCTAGGAACAGCCCAGTAGCAGGTGATAGCCTGAAGAAGGTCCCAAAAACTTTCCCCCTGGATTCTGCATTTGTTCCTGGGTGGATATCCATTTGGCAGGGTGCATTTTTCAGCCCCATGCTCTCAGAGTAAAGGAAAACTGAGAATTCCTGTGCACAGGTCCCTGGTGCAGCAGGGCTCCTGGCTGATGGCTGGTGGCAGTGCTTCCCAGGACCACGGCTGGTGTCTCTTACTGGGAGACAAGAATGTGGAGCCAATGGTTTTGTGAATTAGGGTCCCAAGGCTGTGAGCTTGTACAGCTGCCAAAAAAGATGGCAGCAACAGGGAATTCTCTTGGCATGGGGAAACCCACCTGCATGTCAGGGTGGGAGGCTTTTGTGTGCTTAATAGCAAGTGTATGTATTTGCCTCAGTCCTGCTCCTGTGCTCCTTGGAGTTGTTGCATGAGTATTGCTGGTTTTTAAACATGGTAGTTTTCTGGATAGACCTTAATGATATTTTAGAGCTGCTTGGGTGTCTGTGGGTGAGACTGATATTCTGTTCTTTTATTTACTTTAGTTGTAGCTTTGGAGCAGTAATGGGTAACTATGAGTCATGTGCTGATGCTAACCTTAATTTTTTCAACAGTTAAATTCTTCTGTGCACCCCCATTTTCACATTTTTGGAAGCCTCAGGAACAATTTCCTCCCCCCATTCATGGCTATCCTGGATGATTCAGTGGATCATCCCATTTTCAGACCTTCACACAGGGGCTCTTTCCCTTCTCCTTTTCTTGAGGTAATTTTGTCCTCTTGGTTTGAAAAAGATCTCTTTGTTTTCTCCCTCTACAAGAGACCATAGCTGCACTGTCTCTGATCTGCCTGGGAACATCCCAATACAGCTGAGGTGAGTTACTTTTGGGGCAGTATTTTTCAGCCCCTTCAACCCCATCAGGAGTTGAAAGAGTGAGATCCCCTTTCAAGAGCTCCTGGACATGAGGGGTTTGGCACAGCTGCTAATTGCAGTTGCACATGGGCATCAGACACATCCACACAGGAGCAGCACATCTGATACATTCTCTAGGGAGAACCATGGCACTCGAGTAGGCCTTCAGTGATGTCTGTAAACACTCAGCTCCCTGGAAAGACTTAAAGTGTCTGTGTAGTATTATGCCTCTTTGTGTTGGAATTACATTTCTTTTTCTTTTGATTTAATTGGGATTATTCTCCTGAGAGGTCCCTGATCAGGCTGATTGTATGGTAGCTGTTGGCATAAGGGTAGAGGAGGGCACACGTGGGCAGGGAGAACAAAAGGTGGAGGTAGGATTTCTCCTTGGCATCAGCATGGATATAGCTCGGTTGATACTGCTTGAGGAGCTGCATCTCTGAAACCAGCAACACCCAAGCTGTGCTCCCACAGCCCTCTCTGTGTAGGCATGGTGTGTTATGGGACATGAGTGTGTTTAATGGTGCAGTAAAATCTGATGAAATATGTACTTAGTGACCTGAAATATTTTCTGCAAACTAATATTGTAATATTTTTGTGTCTGCTGGAATAATGAGTGTAGGAAGCCACAACATGTGGGCTTTGTCTGCTTAATATAAAGTATATGTAATTGCCTCAGTGTAATACACTTTTATTTCCCTCAAGACTTCTCAGAGGTTTTTACTTATTTACAATATTGTTGTTTATGGACAAAAATGATTTACAGGATTAGTTTAGATTCTTATCTACAGTACTGATCTTGGTTTGACTTTGTATCAGAGTAGGAGAAAACAGCTGGGTAAGAGCAGTCACTGAGAGCTCAGATGTAATAGAATCATAGAAACGTTTGGGTTGGAAGGGACCTCACAGGCCAGCTAGTTCCCCCTGCCATGGGCAGGAACAACTCTCACAGACCATGTTACTCAGAGCCCCATAATATCTCTTGTGTAATTCAGCATTTCACATGTCTATTGTGTGTAGTTGTTCAAGTGCAGAAGCTGAGCTAGAGATAGAAATTTATTTCACTTTTACTTCTTTTTCCCTCTTTGCCTGTCACTTCACAGACTCTGAGTTATTACTGACTGCCCAGACAGCCACCTGGAAAGATTGTCTTACTTTGTGGGTTGTAGGAATAAATAATTTCTCCTCTGTATTTAGGGGTTGACAATACTGGCAGTTCCTTCAGATGGATCTGTGGTCTCTTGTCCCCTCAGAGTCTATCACAGCCTGTCAGGTGGTCAGTGTGTGCCTGACCCCTTGTGTGGTCTCAGCAGCGAGCAGTGGTGGCTGCTACCAGGTGTGATGAGAAATCCCACAGATTCAGCAGATTCCTGTAGAGGTCTTTCTACTCTGCCTTCTATCATATAGATGAAATCTAGATTTTGTGTGGAGTGCCACAACTGAGGTTTTTAGCTCATTCTTTTAAGAACATCTTCAATGCTTCAACTCTCCCCTCTTTACTCGGGGTTTGATGTCTAGTGCAACTGAGCCTCAGCAAGGTGAGAGCATCACTTGGTCCCGTTTTTTCCAGTGGCAGCACAGTGCCTGCTGGTACTTCTGATGCCATGAGGGCTGCTTCAGCTGTGCTGTGAGGGATCCAAGGCAGGAAGGCAGGGAGCTGTCCTCATAGAGAGAAAGATTTTCTCTCCATGTGCCTTGGCTGAGGAAGCACCCCAGAAACAATGAGGGTCCCTTTAGCACCATCACCAGACAAAAAAGTCATGGTACCTCCCTACAAACATTCACCAGGACATTTTAAACACTTAAGCAATGACATTTCCACCCTTGGCTTTCAATTAGGAAAAGCTCTAGAGCAAGTCAAGGTGTCCATAGGAAGTGGGGGGGGAGTCAGAGTGCAGCATGGCCACAGCACAGGTAAGTTTCAATCAGGACATCTTTCCTCTGCAAGAAGGAAAAGAAAGGCTGTTAAAGGTGAAGGCAAACCCTCCTGGGGTTTTTAATGCTATTTTCTCAGTCTTCGTAGGATACCTCAGTCTCCAGTCTGCTCCCTGAGGCACTGCAGATGTTAGCTTTTTTAGATTAATCAGTAACCCAGTCTCGGAGCATGGGGAAAGTAGGAACAAACGTCCTCACCCAGCTTTCTGTTGGTGTACTCATCTGTGAAAACTGCAGTGAAGTTTTTCCTGTCCAACACCATCCCTCCAGCTCTTTATTCTAGAACTCTTCACTGAAAACAAACAAGGGTATCAAAACACTGACTATATTTCATCCTGTTGTCCTTTACCTGTCAGATTTCAGAGTTCATGCAGTTTCAGTTTCCTTTATCATTTTGGGAAATGTATTTGGGAGAAAATGGATACCATTTCTTAGGTATTAGAGAAACATATATTATTTTCAGCCCTAATAAATCAAAACTTAGGAAGAGATCTTTGTTCACCCTTTCAAATGCAACATTTTTTAATCTCTCATAGGGGAATTCAGAACTTAAATGTTATAATGAAGCCCATGATCACAGAATGGGTAAAGTTGGAAGGAATCACTGGAGATCATCTAGTTCAACCTCCCTGCTCAAGCAGGGCCCCCTAGAGCACATTACTCAGAATTATGTCCAAAAGGCTTTTGAATTATTCCAGAGAAGGAGACTCTGCAACCTCTCCAGGCAGCCTGTTTCAGTGCTCTGTCAACCTCACAGTAAAAAATTCTTCCTTGTGTTCAGACGGAATCTCCTGTATTTCAGTTTCTTGCCCATTGCCGCTAGAAGCAAGAAGAAGCATTGCATGATTTTCTGGTATTGTTCTGCTGTCAAGAATCCAGCAACTTTCCATGGTTTAGTGCCCACTTAACTAGTTTCTTCTAGAAAACAATTTGTGGCTTTGGCTCATAAATGCAGCACTGTCAACTGGACCAGCTTGCACACAAACTCTCAGTCTGTGGCAGAGCTGTTGGTCTGATCTGCTGAGGGTTCTGTTTTGATTAGCTTTAGTGTGACCAAGAAGCTGATATGAGAAGACAGAATTGAACACTGGTTAGAAAATATTGCTCAAATCTTTTTCCAACCTCATACATCCATTCTGCTGTGATGAACATCAACTGTCCCTGCAGATGCAAAGATCACATTTCTGATGTGAAATGAGCACACAGCTTATAGACTGCAGCCTCCAGCTTAAGGAGAGATCAGCTGCTGCTTAGGAACTTAGTGCTCAAAGGTAAGGGAAATAAGTACAGAAAAGCATTACCCCTTGCCTGTCCCTTTGCACAATACTATAAGCATGTCTGTATCACCCCAGCTCTCAGATACCATAGGGAAATATTGGATTTTTTCCATCAACCACTGCAAGCAGACTGGGAGTATACCATGGAGCTGTTTATACCTCTGAATATAGAGGAGGCTGGACATGGGGCAGGAAGTCTGGAACAGTGGGAAAGTAGCCCAAGGACTGGAGGCAATATGCAGTTGTATAAGCCTGCTTGAGGAGTGACCCGCTTATTTGGTTTCCACCTGGCACTTTTCTGGGTCCCAGAACAGAATTTTATAGTGTGTGTAATTGGCAGGCCTCTAGTACCCTGCTTGGGCTCCCCCTGCAAAGCCTGGAAGGAGTCATGTGCCTGTGGCATTTTCCTGCTAAGCCCAGCATGGTGCTGGGCAGCAGAGAGCAGAAAACCAGCCCAGCTCTGCATCCTGAGCTTGGGGCACGTGGATTCAAATCAAATGATGATGGTGGGAGAGCTCACAGTCCATCTATTCTGGACATTTTCTTCTCTTCAGCGTTTCTGGCAGAGCTGCTTGCAGGAGTGTTTCCTCGCCTGACAGACAACAGAAGCTGGTGAGCAAACCCCTTTTATTTAGGCTGGTACCTCACAATTCATTTTGAAGAAGTCTTGGTAGCCCTTCCTGGACACCTCATCCAGGACATTGGAAATGAGTGCTCTTGGCAGAGCTAGGGCCATGCTAAGCACCAGCTATAGCTTGTCTGAGTGTCTCTTGTCTGATTCTCATTGGGCTATTTTTCACACATCTCAAACTGTTTTCAATGCTTCACTTCCCAGCAGATGCTATGGTAAAATGAGTTTTAATTTTTTTTCTGAGGACGTTAAAGAACATTTGCATTTTGATTTTTTAATTTTACTGATAATTGAGGTGACTGCAAGTTAAACAAGAGCTTTGTAATTACACTAATTCATTTTAAGAGGCGTGAGAATGTTAATTAGGAATTTTTTAGGCAGTAAGGAACATTACAATACTTGTCATTTCTCAGAAAGTGGGGTGCAGAAGACAGATGCAAAGAAACTTGAGTCACTAATTACATATATCCTACCTAGTGCAGAATTTAGTTTTGCGTTGGACTGCTTCCAAATGGTATGTCACAAAAAAATGGGGTGCATAGTGCAGGCTGTGTCTGATATCCAGCTTAGCCACTGACTAGAGGGCTTAAACTATGGAGCCAGCAGAGCAGGGTGAGTCCTCCTCTTCCCTTAGTCAGCACTGAGTGGGAAAGACCAGATATGGGGTGAATCTGAATCCCTAGGCTGCTTTGAGGTGCCTGGCTCAGTGTAGCTAGTCTACAAGTAATGACTTTAAATTAGGTTGGCTGTGGCCACTGTGTTGCTTTTTGAGTGTCACAGCATGTCTGTGAGTTGCAAAGTGATGTAGGGTGAAAGTCTGGCTCTCATACCAACACCTGTCTGTTCCTGAGATTTCATGAGGTTGCTGTGTGGATCTAGGACACTGCTGTGACACAAAGGAGTCATGGTGCTCACACCTTGAATCTGGGCTTCTGCTGCTTCATTTGCCCTAGTGCTCATTTGACTCCTTGATGAGGCAGTTTGTCTGGGTAAATTGACAGGAAAATACTCATTGGTGTAATTTTTAAAATAAAAGTTGTCTTTCATGTAAAATCTCACCTGTAACACCGGCCCCTTAAGATTTTGTGATCCAAAGATTGCATTGCTTTTCACACAGCTGAAGTGTGATCCTACTTTTACTATGGTCTTGAAATCTGCTCTGGGCACTGATAAAAAAGATGTCTGAATCTTATCCTTGCTTGTCTCCAACAGTCTGCCACATCTGATTAAGTCTTCTTTGAAGGAATCAAAAGAAAACAAATTACTCAAGCAGAAATCTGACCAAACTCAGAAACCAAGGCTTTAGAAAGATGAACAAACAGCAGACTGTGCATTTCAGTCATAAGGAAGGTGAGGACCTTTGACTAATGTGGACTAATGTGGTTACTGAAGACTCTGATTATTTCATTTGGAGTTTTGGTGACATGTATAAACTGTTATGCTCACATTTATAATGTCACCATGGATTGTCCCAGAAGAATGGCATTCACTAATGTGAGCAGTTGGGAGATATACTTTCCATGCTTTGACTAATATGGACTTTGAAACATGTGGCCAGCAGCTTCAAAGAACAGCCAGTTGGTGTGTGAATCAACACCAGGCCTGGAGCAGAGCTCTTAAGAAATGGATATTTGCAGTGTGCTCAAAAGTAAATAGTAAATATCAAACTAAACAGATGTGTGCTGCTTAAACTGAGGTTATAGTGGTATAACTCCACTCTCCTCCATGATGTTCATGGTTGATTTACATCATCTAGGCTAGAAGCTTTGGCCTCATTTGGTGATATTAACTGTTTTGCCTGTAACGGGGAAATGAAGAGAGATATGGAACTATGATAGTGAGAAATCACAGAATAGAGTTTAACTCTTGGGTGAGGCCCACAGCCACTATCTGGCTGTATTTCCCTTTGTATCCTGATGTGTTTTGCAGAAACAACCCTGCAATGTGGAGGTCTATGGTGAAGTACAAGGTCTGGAGGAAGTCCTGCCACACACAAAAGCAATGACTCAGAGCAAAGCAAATACTGGCTCCTTGGACAGCACTTCTTCATGGTGGCTGGGGTGATATAGTAACATAAAAGTGCATATCCCTTTGTGGACAAGCCTACCTCTTGCTGACATTTAATTCCCAGAACCAAATCAGCCTCATGGGAGCTGAAATCTCCACCAGAGTTCTCGCTAGCATGTTGGATGGCTTGACTGTCATCCTGCTGGAAACAAAGTAATTTTGCCAGCTGATAGGGATTGTACTTGAAGCCCTTTTCTTCAACAGCCAAGGATATCTCCACTGTAAAGATGTTCCTGTGAAAAATAACAAAAATATGGGAGTTGTGTGTGTAACAGACTTGTACCCACACAGTTAACCCCCAGTTAAAACCTAGTTTAATTTTTTGGGCTCCAGCTTGGGAGTAAATAGATTATGACTCCATTTTTAATTTGCTTTATGACTCTAACCAACTATTTCTTAATGTTTCTTTTCCATTTTTATTTGGGGTATTGTTGTGGGTTTGGGGATTTTTTCTGCTTTGAAATTGTCACAAGGTTCTTGTATTTATTGATTTCTTATCACATTATTTTCTTTCCTTTGTTTCTCTCTCTTTAAGAAACAGTCTTTTTCTCCCAGCAGTGACTAAAGCACCATGAACATTTTCATTCAGTGTGTGTTATCATGCAGCAATGACTCAGTCATCATGTCAAGATGACCAAGAGCAAAGCTTGTAGTGTCTGCACAATCTTCAGTGAAACAGATAATAGCAGCTTTCACCTGATCAAGACTCTAGCTCCATCTCTTGACTATTGTACTGGTTTTCACCAGAGTTAATGTTCTTCATTGTGTGGTCTATGTTTTGGATTTGTGATGAAAAAGATACTGCTAGCAATCAGGGTGTTTAGTTACTGCTGAACAGTGCTTGCACAGCACTGAGGTGTGTTTTGTTTCTCAGGCTGCCCCATCAATGTGTAGGATGCACAAAAAGCCAGAAGAGGACACAGCTGAGACAGTTGACCCCAATTGACCAAAGGAATATTCCATACCTTGTGGTGCCATGGCTAGCATATAAAGCAGGAGGAAGGAGGGAAAAAGGAGACATTTGGCATTGGTCCTCCTAGGTAACCTTACCCATGATGGATCCCTGCCTTTGTAGAAATGGCTGAACACTTATACACCTATGGGAAGCAGTGAATGAATTTCTGATATTGCTTTGCTTCTCATGCAGCACTTGCTTTATCTATTAAACTGTCTCTATCTCAACCCACAAGTTTTTGCACTTTTACCCTTCCAATTTTCTCCCCCATCTTGCTGGAAGAGTGGCTCCAGCTGAGTGAGGCTGAGCTGCTGGCTGCTGTGATAACCACACATCAGAGACTGCCAGGACAAACTGAAGAGCAGTGCATGGTTTAAAAAGCATGCATGTGAGAGATAATAGCATCTGGCTCATGAATAGGGTACTCAGTTCTCCTTCATCTCTTTAGTTCCTGAAACGGAATTTATCTTCCTTACCCCATTTCCATAGTAATCCCTGTCACGAAAAATCTCTATAACCCTTATATCATATACTAATGTAAAATAGCAGGAAAAAAAGACAGCAAGTTCTATATTGGAGAATCCACATAAGATACAGTTGCTGAAAGACAAACAATACTCAAAACTAGGGGGAAAAACATGACCGCCTTTTTATCTCTAAGTACAACAGAGCATATGGAAAAGTGTTAAAGGTACATCATTCAGCTACACTGATTTTAGTTTTCTCTTGCAGAAGGCAGCTATGAAGTAGATGCTTTGGATTTTGGTGAACTAAACACCTATTCTTTGTCAGCATTCACCATGAATTACATAATGCTAGTAATACTTTCATACTTTAAACTGGTAAAGTACAGTTTGCAGTAAAATATACAACTGCAATGTGTCACAGCTGAGCAAACACAAACCAGCTACCTGTATCTCAGGCCCTTGCAAGAAACCTGCATGTGAGGCCATTGCTTTAGAATTTTGGGGTTTTTTTATTCCATTTGCATCTTACAGTTTTCAACATAAATATCTGCAAATTAAAAGCATCCAGCTGTATGTTTGTGTGTATGCACACATCTACATACGTGTGAATATTTCAGAGAGTGCAGGACCTCTTGTTTTAGATCACCACTGATAATCTAGGAGTTGTTTATATTTAAATTAATAATGCTGCTAAGCAGAAGGTTCTGCCTTCTGGAGTCCACTCACTCATTTTTTTTGCTTTAGGAACTATCTGTAAATTATTAACACTCCCTTTGGATATGAAACTAGGAGAGCCAAGTGTGAGAGGAGCAGGAAGGAAAGCAAGGAACTATTGCAGAGTACCCCTCCTCTGCAGGAACAGCACACTGGAAGGGCCTTTGGGCTACTCCTTCCCCTGCCATAAAATCAAGTAATTCTTTTAACAGATGGATCCAACTTCATTATAAATGCAGTCAGGTCTTTTCTTTTTTCCCTGCCCTGTTGTTACTCCTGTTAGAATATTTCTGAAATGCCACTGGCTTGGAATCATTGTGATTTCCTGCCCGTGTTTACCCCTATCTGACATGGGTGACTCTGTGTTTCAACAACTGAGCATGTTCCCTCAGGTTGTGATGTGGAGAAGCATTTTCTGTGAAGATCAAAGGAACAGTTAGTTATAGCTAAGAGAAGATTATTTGAGTTAGACAAGCTTGCCTTTGTTTGAAAGTGATGCTGGAGAGGTGCATGCTGGAAGAGGCATGCCATTCCTCTCAACTGGTAAAGGGAGATTTTTATATAAAAATTCTTTTGAGGATTTGCTAAATAATGTATTAAGCTGGTTACATTTCTGTCAGGGTTTTCTGTTTCTGATTGAGGTGGAGTCAGAAATAGCTCATTTGTACTTCAGCAAGACTTGTACTACAATAACAAGAAGGAATGAGCTGTCTGTGCTTGGCTCGGAGGCACATTTGTGTGTGCATGCAGAGGCTGTGTATACATGCAGAGCGAGACATCTCTCCAAGAGTACTCCTTGTGCCTTGCCCTGCCTGATGTGACACTGAACAGCACAATTTACTCAGTTGTTCAGATAGCTCCCTTTTGAGCTTGCCTCCAGCTTTCATAAGCCTTGTATCACCTCCTTGGCTCTCAATTTAGGGGTCCAGGGAGCCATATTAGGCAGGGATAGGAACAGCACAGCCTCTCAGTGTGAGCCAGAATGTGGCTTCTGGGGATTAATATTCCTAGGTTGGAGTGGTCTGGCTTGGACCTTACCTTGTACACCAGGAATTAACCTGAGTCAAACAGAAATATCCAGAAAGCCTGCTCCTGGGCAGCAATAGAAATGTATCCCCAAGCCAGCTGGCCATTTTGTTGCACAAGCTGGTCAGGCAGTGCTAGCTGGCTTCCCTGTTTCTCCTGTGGGACCTGGAAACTGGCAAAAGTTTATAATCCTAGTCTTGCTTTTCCTGGGATGCAATTTCAGTAGTTGCCATGGAGACGATATGTGATGGTACTTGAGAAAATCTTTTATTAAGATGTTTTCAGCTATGATTGATTTTTTTATATAGTCATGGGAGAGGTTTTTATTTGCAATCTAGCAGGCATTATTAAAAACATGAAATTGTCATTGATTATGCAGCAAAATATCCCAGGAACTAAAGTGTCCCAAAGTTTCTCAGGCTGTTCTTGGAAACAGTGTAAAAATGCATTCTGCCCCTTCTTCATTCTGCCATTTATTTATAGTTTTAAGATTTCATTTCTGAGAATAAGAAATTAAAATGTAGAAGTCGAGAGGTTTGGTTTTAGCTCTTTAAAAAGGAAAAAAAATTGTTAGTCATAGTGGTCTCTTAAAACTACCTGAAGTAGATTGTAGTGAGGTGAGTGAATCTGTCTCCCTAGTAACAATTGATAGAACGAGAAGAAATGGCCTCAGGTTGTGTCAGGGAAGATTTAAATAGTACAGTAAGAAAAATTTCTTCCTAGAAAAGGTTCTTAAACATTGGAACAGGCTGCCCAGGAAGGAGGTTGAGTCACCATCCCTGACGGTGTTTAAAAGATGTATGGATGTGTGCTGAGGGTTTAAGTGGTGGACTTGACAGTACTGGCTTAATGGTTGGACTGAATTATCTGAGAGGTCTTTTTCAACTTAAATAACTCTATGATTCTAGGCTTGTTAACAATATAGTGGATGGATATGTTTGTATATAACCATAGTAAGCACATAAAAATTTTGTTTAATTATTTTATTTCACAGTTCATATTCTCCAGCTCGGTTTGTTATCTGTTATGTATATTCATTAAAATAATCAGAATTATGAATATAAATAAGATCTCATGCAAGTGGTTAAAACACATAAATAAATAAATAAAAGTCCCACTTCTGTAGTTGTTGTATCCTCTCGAGTTCCCTCCCCTTTTCATAACTTACCAGGTTCTCATTCCAGCCTTTGCAATTTGTCACTTTTCTAGAAAAAGATGTATTTTAAATTTGTGAGGTAATGTAGTTACCAAATCTCGTCTCTCTATTCCTAACAGTGATGAGGCCAAATGTTTTTATTCTCTCCTTCTCACATATTGAACAATGTCCTTTTTCTTTTATGTCACAATGAACAAATCAAATGTATTTTAATTTCATGTTCCCACACTGGTAATTGTCCTTTTACTCTTACTTCACCTGTCCTTCAGTACTTCATATGGACCTTAACTCATATCTGAGTATATGAATTGCACTATGAAAACCATTGGAACAAGGGCCTTGTTTTATTTATACATCTGTAAAGTACTGAGTACAGCCAGAGCTCTGTGAATAATAATAGCTATATGATAAGCCTCTCCCAATTCCACATGGTAGCTCTTTGAAAAATATGTTTTTTGTTAAGGACTCTGAATTCCTCTTGCTTCAGAGTTAACTCATAATTGGAAGTTTAGAACATGTTCCACCCCTTTCTCTTTTTTTAAATACGATGCATTGAGGTCTGACAAAATCCCAATTATTGAAAATGGCGCATAGCTGTTGAAACAATACATGCCAATTAATTTGGTGGGAACACCTTTAGGTCACAAATACTTAGAGAAATAAAGAAAAAAAGAGGAACAACAGTTTACCTAGCCTTCATGAGTAAGCTGACGACAGACATTTAAAGTGTTTGGGGTTTTTTTCTGCTCATCAGTTCAATTTATAGGCATAGCAAGTTTCCATAAATAATGGTATATACCTTTTAGGCAATGCAAATTAGATTCCTTTTTCTAAGTTTTCATTTCACAGACCTGGCAACTGCAGTTTAATGTGCTTTAGGAAAACATATATGTAATATGGATAAATTGCATTTCACCATATAACTGAGTCTGCAATGCAGATTTTAGTCTGCAAGTGATAAACTTACTAGAATTATTGCCAAAGATACAGATTTCAGCCTGGCTTACATTTGCCATAAAAACCCTTATTTTACTTTGACAATAAATAGAGACTTTGCATGTAAAATGTAATTTTAAAATACTGTCAGACTGATGTAAAAAGGTGCTCTGGTAAACAAGCATCAGGTCTTGCCTGAGTGCTGGGAGCAGGACTGTACCCAGCCACGTGCCACACTGCTGGTCACTTATTTTGAATAGCAATGTGCTGTCACTCCATGTGATAAATGGATTTCTCCTGACTGATGGTTCAAACCTCCTTCCCCCACACCTCAGCTTGTGCAGGACTGTGGCTGGGATGGGGATGTGCCTGGGATGGGGATGTGGCTGGGATGGGGATGCCAGGTGAGTGCTGAGGGTGCCTTGCTTGAGGCGAATTTGCCATTCTTGAACTCATTTCCCCCTGTACAGGTCAGTGTCACCCCTGACAAACTGCACAGGGTCACCAGTTTAAAACCCTTGCTGTGGATTGTGAATTTGGCCCCCCTTTAGTGTTAAACATTGGCAGGTGGCTGATAAAGAACATAATGGTAATGGGATATGTTTTGGATGGATTATTTCAGGCACTTAAGCAAGGCACTGAGGGAGCGGCAGGCCAGAGGAAAGCATTCCTCAAACCTGTTTTGCCACCAAGTAAAATGTTGGCAGATCCACAATGATCTGTGATTGTGTGCTCAGGGGTTATCTAGGAAGGACTTCAAAGTGACTTTCATGGTTTGTTCCAAAATATATTAAAGAGAAGTAAATTAAATTTCTTTATTGTTTTTTATTTTCTGAAAAACTTAAGGGCAAGATGTTTCTGTGACAGGCCTCATGCATTTGGAAACACTGGAAGAATGTATCAACAGTTTGAAATCTGGGGTCTGACAAAGTGGCCTGTATGCTCAGACAGATGTTTCAGTGATGAAGAAACTTGCATTTTATGCCAACAGTTTTGAATATTTAAAGCTCTTTCCTGTAGAAGTCCTTAGTTGACTGAAGTAGTACCATGGCTCTGAAGTTGTGTCTGCAACTGAATTCCCCAACTGAGGTTTGTCTTGAGACTTATGTGTGGGAAGCTCTGCAGTGCTGTGGATGATATCACAACTGGATATCACAACTGGAAACTCAGAGAATATCATGTTTATTACTTATTAAACTGGCTGTTCCAGCAGTCCTTTAGCCTCTGAAGGATATTAAATGGCAGACACTGCACAAATAAATGAAGCCTTTCACATGATAAGATGGGAACAGAAGAGCTCTGGTGGCCTTCAGGGCAGTACAGCAACCATTTTGTGATCTGTCTTCAGTTGCAGGTCATTTTTCATTCATATATGGTTTTCCTAGCCTGAGATATGCTATACTGATTTTTCTCCTCTGAGTGCTGCTGTATGTGATAACCCTGGTTCATTAGAAATTGCCTGCTGATTTAAGATTCACTCTGATTTGTTTGCAATGTAATTTTCCTCTTTACTGCATTTTCCCCATTTTTTTATTTAATATAAGCATGTGTGAGTTTGAACCCAGATGAGACAGTTTTGCCATGCTGTAGCTGCATGGTGTTACTCTACTTTCATCTCCCTGAATGGATCCATGTGATATTTGACCTCCTTAGGGCATCATACTCTGCTCTTAATCTTTAGGGGTCTGTCCAGCCCTGGGTTTGGAAGCATGGTGTTATCACCATGCTCAGCAGAGCTCATGAACACCTGTCAGCCTGGAGCAGGCAGTGCAGTATATATGCCAACAGCAATGGTCAGGTGAAACATATGGTCATTGCAATAAAGTGACCTGAGCCATGAGGGTAAGGTTTGAGCCCAGCCTGCCACGACACATTTGCCTTGATCATACACATGCACTGTTTTCTCTTGTGTGCAGACAAGGAGTTTGCTTAAGTTAGGCACAGAGGAGCATTACAGCATAATGATTTTAAGCTAAAAGATGGTAGATTTAGACTAGATACAAGGAAGAAGCTTTTCACAATGAGGGTGGTGAGGCACTGGAACAGTTTGCACAGAGAAATTGTGGATGCCCCATTCCTGGAAATGTTCAAAGTTGGATGGGGCTTTGACCAACAGGGTAAGTGTTCTTGCCCATGGCAGAGAGGTTGGAATTAAATTATATTTAAGGTCCTTTCCAACCCAAACCATTCTGTGATTCTCCAAGAGGAGAACTGACCTTTGTAAGATTGTTTCTATCCAGACACAGGCTGGTCATCATGATAGAAATCTTACTTGGCTCAGATATCACTGTGAGACAAGCTCACAGGTACCTGGTGAAGCAACCACTGTGGTACAGAATAGTTGCTGTTCTGGGGAGGACACCCATGATGCAGGGCAGTGGAAAACCCACTGCTAGAGATTTGATTCACAGCCTCTAGAGGCATGCTCTCAGGTCATCAGCAGTACCCACACATGGATCTGATTTAGCACATTATTTTAGATGACCAATGGAACAGATGACCTCATCCTCTGCTCACCAGCTGCATTCAAGAGCTGGATGGAGACCCTCCTGTGGTCTGGCTTAAGATCAGTGGTGTTTCCTCCCTGCTGTGCTGGTTGCCTACTGAGTCCTGTGCAAGGTTTGTGACCTCCAACTGAAAACTGGGAGGAAGGAACTGCAAGGGTTGCATCCAGAGATGCAGCCATAACAATAAGATCAGTATCTGGAACAAAGAACCACAGAGAGACTGAGTTCTCTGCTGGGAGTAGTGGGGACTTGTTACAATTACTAATGTAAGTGCAATAAAATGATGGGGTAAATGAGGGGGCAGTTTCTGTTTTCCCTTCTGTCTCCTTTTTCTTGAACACCTGATGATGAGGTTGACAAGGCTACTTCTCCACCTCCTCACAAGGGAGCATGTTGTCATTTAAAAAGTACAATTCTTCAGGATCAAGAAAACAGTTTTAATTTAGTTGGTGGTTTTTGATACTGCCGTGTGTGCAGGATGAAGTCGTCAAACCTGGGGCAAGATCAGTGCTCAGGATTTGATGCTAAGGTGTAAGAAAGGAAAACCCATCCCCTCTGCTTCTGCAAGGCGTGGGTGGTGTCCCAGCATTTCCCCAGAGTGGAAGGAGGCTGCAGTGTCCCTGTGACAGTGAGTGCTGATCTCAGCAGGGACACATCCCACACTTCCCACTGGCTCCAGCGAGGTGTGTTCCCAGAGCATGAAAAACACAGTGTGTGTGAGAGAGAGCCCAGGACATGCTGCTGGAACACCCACTGGAGGATGCTGGGGAGAGAATGCAAGAGGGGAAGGACCTCCAGTGGCCATGGGCAATGCACCAGAGGCTATGGGCTAAAATCGTGAGTAATGCTTCTCTCCGAATGCTGCTTGCATTCAAGCTGTGGCACTGATGCTGTAAGAGTTAGAAGGAGCCCTCTCACTTCCTGCGTTCTTGTCTCTGAATCCCTTTGGACCCATCAGTCATGTCTTGGTGACACCTGGCAGAGCAGCTCTGTTGTCTGCTTCTCCTGCTGGCTCCAAGCCACTACAGAAACACAGGGGCTGGAAACAGTTGCATTCTGCTGCTTCCCTTAAATATTATATTTGATTTGTAATAACGCTGTTGTTCCTTCACACTTTTGCGGATGACTTTTCTTAGTCTGGGAACTATCTAACTTCAACAACAATCCCCCCTCCAAGCGCTTTTGGAGCAACATGTTGCTCTTTATAAATGTTGAGGGGTGACATTCTCCGTGACTGGTAGGCACTGCCTGCTCAGAGTTGCCCAGGGACCTTCTTGGATAAGTATCATGAAACCTGAGGCAATTGGATGCTGCTTTACAGCCTGGAAACAGTTGTTATGCTGGGTTATAGTACCATGACCTTGTTTATAAAAACTGATGATATGTTTGTCTTCTCTACAAGCTAATGGGGCTCCTTACAGCACTATGGAAGTGACCTTGAATGGGTTTTTAATACACTTAGGATGGCTTGCAATGTGTTAGAACATTTTGAACGTGGACAGGGAGCTCTATCAAGTACCTGTTGTTTGACCTTGCTTAAATAGCATCTTTAAATGACTTTTTTCCAAAATAATGAATCCTGCTTGAATGTTTTTAATTTCTTGGCTTCATAGAAAGCTTGAAAATCTTATTGAAAGTTAGACAGTCTGATTAGGAAATTATTTAATGAAATAACACAATACATTAGAGAAACTGTCAGGAGACCTATGTTCATGGCTTCCCTGTCAGATAGTAGATAGGTTAACATGTAAGATAATTGTGTTTCAATAGGAACAGTTTGATTGCTGATGATTTTCCTTCTGGATGATGTAAAAACTAGGTCCTTTTTGGGGAGGAAAAAGCCCTGTCTGTGGTTTCCAACTGAAACCTGCCTAGTTTTGTCTTTCATGAGATTTAAGAAGGTCTTCTGCTGGAGGACAGCAAAACCAGTGTCACACCCTTTCCATTCCCACTTGTTTGCTAAATAAGCCCTAGTCAACTATGCAGAGGTATTTCTTATCACTTTACTCACTGCAGCATGAACTCAGTGACTGAAAAGTACAATAATTTGGTTTTGATTGGGTTATAATGTGCTATCAGAAAGCCACCATTATACTGTTCTTCTTAAATTAATAAGTATTTTTGTATTTCTTCGTTTTGTGATTTGCAGACTCAGCTCTTGGGAGTTTTACTTGCTGCTGCTTCAAATTTTCTCATCAGTGTCTCTTTGAATATACAGGTATGATATGGTTTCTCTTTATTCAGAGTTTATATTCAGCAAATAGTTACATTGCAGTTTGGTTTTGCTGAAGTTCAAAATGCAATTTTTGTTGCATTTAATAAACCTTTTCTCTTTCATTAACTGTAATCTAGCAGTGCCCTGCTGTAGTTGCTAGGAGTTGAGTTGTTGGGAGCTCTCAACCTGTTTTGTGCTGTGACTGTCATACAGGAATAGAAGAAATGTTCTTAACTCCTCTTCCTTTTAATGTGCCAGAAAGAAATACCGGCTGTGAGTCACTTGTGGTCCCACTGAAGCTGGGAGTAAGGAAGGATAGTATAAGGACAGTATCAAAAGCTTTGCTGAAGTCCAAAAAGATGACATTAGCTGGCTTTCCTAGGTCAGCTAGGTGGGTTACCCTGTTACAGAAGGAAATTCTGCTTGCTTTTGACAAGCAGAACTTTCTCCTCATGAAGCTGTGCTGGCTGTAACTGATGACTGCGTTGTCCTCCAAGTGTTTTTCAATTCTTCCCAGAATAATACTTCTTAGGATTTTACCAGCACAGAAGTAGAACTGATAGGTCTGTATTTTTGAGGGTTCTCCTTCTTGAAAATCAGGACAATGTTCACTTCCAGTCAGCTGGGACCTCTCCGGATTCCCAAGACTGCTCAAAAGCAATCGAGAGAGGCTTTGCAATTACATTAGCTTGTACTTTGAGGATTCTTAGATTAATCCCATCAGGCCCTATAGATTTGTAGGGGTCCAGCAGGAGGAGTAGATCTCACACAAGTCGAGGGTCAGGTGGGATTTGATCATTCTCACAGCTGTGGTCCTCCAGCTCAGGGCACTGAGACCCCCTTGGCTCATCATCTATGTTGAGGACAGAGGCAAAGAATGCATTAAACACCTCTGCCTTGTGCGTGTCCCTGTTTGTGAGGTGCCCATCCTCATCCTGTAACAGGCTGCTGTTATCTCTATGCTGCCTTTGCTATACATATCTGAGAAATCTGTTTTTATTGTCCTCCACATTTCTGTCCATCTTCAACTCCAGTTGAGCTTTGGCCCTACAGATTTTCTCCCTATAGTGGCAAGCTGCATCTCTGTATTCTTCCAGGTTACCTGACCTTGCTTCCACTGGCCACACACCTTCCTTTTATTGCCTTAGACCCAAAAGAAGATCCCTGTTCTCCAAGACAGCCTTCTGCCTTATTTTCTTGACTTCTGACACTGGGGAATTGCTACTCCTGTGCCGCTAGGAATTGATGTTTAAAAAGTGACCAGAACTGACAGATCCCAGCACTACTGAATCATTTCCCAGAGGACTTTTCTTACTAGTTCCCTGAGCAGCCTGAAGTTTGCTCTCCTCATGTCCAGAGTTGAGGTTTTGCTGCACTTTTCCTCCTGTCAACAAAGATTTTAAACTCGAACATTTTGTGGTCTCTGTGGCCAAGACGGCGCCAGTCACCGCGTCCCTCACCAGAGCTGACAAGCAGCAGATCAAGGAGGGCATGGTTCTGAGTCAGCTCCCTGAGGACCTGTTCCATGAATGCATGAAGACATAAAGGTTTTTACAATGTTGGACCCCAAAACAGCTTTGGCCAATCTAGTTTTTCTTCTGCAATTAAGATAAAATAATCCAAGTAAACGCTATTTAAATCATAAAATTAATGGGAGGTGTTGCCCTTACAACTGTGGTAAAGCATTGTAGGATATAAATTTTAAAATCCTTTCTGTTTTAATAATTAGAATACATACTCACTAGAAAGTTAAATTTTTCATTAGAATCTGTATCTTGTAGACTTCATTGTATTTTTAGGTCTTCCACCAAAAGTCTTTAAAGCACAGAAGACATTGTTGTGTAAACTGTCCAGAAGTTGTTTTTTTTTTCTATCTAGTGTTTTAGAAGTTGTACAGGTTTCATATAAATGTACAGGTTTCTGTAAAGGATGAAATAGAAAGTTGTGGCATATGAAAGCTTCCATTCATTGTAACCCAATTTATTAAAGCTAGAAGGTTCTTCAGTGATTCCCTTCTATTTAAACATCATTAGCTGGAGAATCCCATAGAAATCCCATAGAAAGGAACCTGTTTAGCCAGAGGTGGTAGGCAAGTTGAGATGACTGCTGCCTTTCTAACATGAGTTCCAACCTGCAGGTGGTGACAGTGCTAGGACAGGCTCTAGGAAAACCTCTGAAGTGGAAAGGTAAAGGTGAAGTGAAGAAAAGTGAATGTGAAGTGGAAATTCAGTCTGGCCATAATAATGAGGTTGTTCAGATTTCATATCTTTTGTCTGCTGAGGGTACTGGGTGCCAAAGTAGATGCTTTGCAAGGGGATGTACTGAAGCATACAAGCAGACTTCAACTGACTTGTAATCCTAACAGCCCTTACTTGATTTGAACTATCAGTTTTTTAAATGCTGATTAGAGAAAACCAATGGCTCTCATTGCCATTTGACAGAAAATTTAAACTGGTTTTTTTTACCCTTTAAATTAGGTTTTTCTCCATTTAGTAACAGTATCTTCTAAATATGAGTAATGACTTTCCCTAGATCTCAACAATTATTTTCACACTCCTATTAACTGGACAGGCCAAATTTTTTTGTTCTGTCTCTTTCTGACCATACAGTCCATTATCCTGCTTCTTTTCCCTTTAGCAGGTTGTCTACTACTCATCATTTGCAATGCATTTCAGCTGAATTATAAATAGCCTTCACCTAAATACCATTTGCCCACATTACTGTGCAAAGAGGACAGACACTTGGAGAAAGAAGGCTGTAGGGGACTTGGTGAGCTCACCTTCCTGTGTTTGCTGCACATCTTTTCAAACTCACTGTGCCCTCAAAAGTTAATCCTACAAGAATCTGGGGTGAAAATACATCTCAGGATTCAGTTAAGAATTTTTCCTATTTAACTTTTTGGCAGAAACGTGGATTCATGAATAATAATTTAAATATTAAATATTAATTTAATTTGTATATTTATTGTGCTTTTTTTGTTTCTTTATTTATAAAAATGGAAAATCCTGGATGTTACTGTGATGAGCATCCAGGTCTGTGGCTCAAGTTTGATTTGCTTTTGCTCTTTTTCTCCTTGGAGGGCTAAACTTCTTCCTAGAACTTCATCCCCTGAACAAGTGCCACAGCACGAAGCTGCAATAATGTGCTGAATCTTCTCAACAAGGGCACTGACTAAGACTGTGAAGTACAGCAGACATTGCTCTTTGTCCCATGTTTTGTCCCATGTCAGGTAGCCTACAGAGAAGGATGAGAGCATGAGGAAAATCCTTTACAACCTCCCCAGGCTCTGCAGGCAGACTTCTAAAAAAAATATCAAGTAATGGAGAAAAAAATTTCTTTTACCACCATTTGTACTGTAATAACTGTATCATTTGATTTCCACCTTTTTTTTGTCCCATGTGCAGAAAGGCTGGAGAGTAATACGAGAAAGGAAATGATAATCTGGAGAATTAATTTGGTAAACATTGCATCCTTCCCAGTTATGACACTTTCTTGATGGAAATTGCCTGGACTCTGTTTCAGAAGATCAGTGTGATCAAAGACAAATTGTCTTGCTATATACAGGTTCTTGCTGTACAGCCAGAGAGAAAACAATTACAACTTTGCCAATGATACCTTTTTCATGTAACAGGAAGTGTTGATGAAGTATTACTTGAGTATATGTTATACCTGTGCCAACTGTTTTCTTTAGAAAATAATGCTTTACTTATGATCTCCTTCTAAGGTCAAACAGGAGATTGTAGCCAAATCATAAATTCTGTGTCATTAATTTAGAGTCCTCCCTACAGAAGACGTGATTAAATGCTGCCTTTTTAATTTTGAAAGTGTATTTCTGGTGAGGATAGGTTTCATAGACAGGAACGCCCTGTTGTCTGCTCCCACTGTCCCAATTTGTTGCCACAGTTCTGATTCTGCCCTGTCTCCTGCCTTTGAGTGTTTCCAGATTCAGAGCACAACTGCTGAGCTTTGCTTTGAGACAAGAACAGATGTGTGCAGTGATAGCTAGGAAGCACTAGCTAGTATTCACTTAGCATTTTTCAGGTTTATTCAGAGGCCTGGTTTTTCAGCCCTTTCCAGCACAGCTAAGAAGGCACCTCTGAAGCAGCACTGAGTTAACACAAAGCTCTGCAAGAACGAGCTCAAAGTCACGTTTAAAAAGAAAACCTCGACGCACCTGGAACTTGAAATTGACAGCCCCCTTAATTATTCCACTTTTGTTAGACATAAGAACACAATGGAAGTCTTTCTATTCATGCCTGTTCTTAATAATTAATTTTCCAGAAATGCGCTCATCTCCGACTGGTTTGCCAAGCAGAGCAGAAGCCCTGCTACAGGAGCAAGCTGTGGTGGTGTGGGATTACCCTCCTGGGGCTTGGAGAGGTGGGCAATTTCACAGCCTATGGATTCGCCCCCATTACTCTTGTGGCTCCACTGGGATGTGTTTCTGTTATAGGTGAGACGATTTGCCATTTCTTGCTCGGGCATATGCTTTAATTAAATGCTTGCTTCTGGCTAGAGGAATAATACCACAGAAACTGCAGCAGGAGCACAAGAGGAAAATGTTAATGTCGTGATTTGAAAAGAAATTATTCATATAATTGCATGAGCTGACAGTTTGACAAAAACTGTCTACTGAAAGACTCTTCTAATATATTTCTTTTTCCATGGTTTTGTGTTTTGCATCACTCTGTGCTCTGCTAGTTCCTGCCCAGTGCTCTAAGAGTGTTGCCAGCTCTGCAAGCCCCCAGAGAGGGGGACTGGCATCCTGCTGCATGCACAGAGCTGTGCTCTCATCCTGAGTACCTACAGTACATTTTCTGTGTTACCATCATGCCAAGTGGTTTCTGCCTGTTCCCTGCCTGTCACCATGATTCATGTTGATGTGGGCAAACTTGCTTGACACTCCACGATGTGTGACAAAAAAGGCCTAGAAATTTCCAGAAATGTTTAGTACATTTATGGACATTATTAAACATTGTTCCTTTATGTACAGATTAATTGGACTTTAGCTGAAGTGATTATGATCTCACTCTTTACTTCATATGGGGTTTTTTGTTATTAAGGTGCTCAGGTATGAGATGTCTGTTTCTTTGACAAAGTAACATATTTAAAAATATGTCTTCATGTTGTGCTAGTGTAAAGCAGGGTAGACAGGGTAATATTGTATGGAAGCCATGAAAACAGGAATACAGGGTGCAGCTGCATCCCTTAACCTGGTCCCTTCACATCCACAGCTGAAACACCCAGGACTGAGAGATCTCAACAGTTCTGAGTATGTTGGAGCACATTTACTTGCTATTGGCAAGTGGAACATTTAATGGTCTCCAGCTACCAGTTGCATGCTTGGAAGTGACATTGAAGTGAGGGAAGGTAGAAAAAATGAAATATCTTCCCATATCTAGGTGAACTGCCTAGCTGTAGTGGAAGGAAGCAGCTAACAATATGTGGGTGCAATTTAGCAGAGAGAGAGAGGGAAGGAAACTGCAGGCAATTTACTTTAACCTTTAATGTTAAAGTATTGCATAATTTCAAATATAAATCCATGTTAGTTCATCATAGTAGGAAAGAGTTCTCAAAGAAAGGAGTGGCATATTACTTGAGATGAAAATGTAAATTAATATGACATATCCCAGTGTGATTTTGGTGGTAGTAGTTATATCTGTAACAACTGTAGGCATTGTCTGAACATCTTTGAACATCAAAGAATACTGGCCAATCTCATTTTTTCAGTTGTCCAAACTGAATAAAATGCAAATACAGAAAATTAGAAAGAAAAAGCAAAAAGCAGTGAGTAGGAAGAAAAATCCCAACATTTATTAAAGTGAAAAAGATGAGATCACATTTAGGGTTGATTTTTGTCCAAGCAAATTCTTTCTTTGCTTTTGCAAAATGTGAAGAAATGTTGCATCTGATAATTTCTTCATTCTCCACTTTCCTTACTTACAACAAATAACAAGAAACCGTTTTCCTAACTTATGGTTATGTCTTACCAAAATTCTCATCCACTTTTATTTTTTTTTTTAACTGGCCCAGAATTCTTATTCTGGAAGATCCCAGGAAGCACTTTAATATTTTATATTCCATTCCCATAAATCGACTGACAATATCCATTTCATAGCCCAAACAATAGAAATATCTGAAATTTTATTTAGTCTAGCAAACATTCCCTTAAGAAAGAGCAAGTAAAAGTTGTGTAGACAGCCAATTACAGCAATAACTTCCCAGTAACACTTCCTACTACAAGATACTTTCCTCTCTTCTGAAATTAAAGCCAGAGAGAGAGCATTCTTTTAATTTTAAAAGAGTTTATAATTTAGGGCAATGACAAACTGCCCAAGTCACATGTCCATCATCTGCTAACAACTGGGCAAAGGGTAGTTTAGGCAACAGGTCTTCCAATTTAAAAAATCAAGAAATATTTTTCTCATTAAGTTGTGACCTCTTTTAATTGGTGGAGGGTGGCCTTTGCAGAATCTGGCTGACAGGTTTTTTTGAGGTATTGCTGAATGTGCGTCTTTCATAAATTAATTTTTAAATGAACAAATTAAGTACTTGATAACAAACTCCAAGTGTATACCTGACCCCTAAGTCCAACCTCCTGAGAAGCATTTTGTTCCCAAATTCAGTGTCAACATATCCCATATGGTAAGGGCTGGCTCCCACTGACACTGGAAATGCAGTACATATGGTGTACTGAGGGGAAATGTTCTTTTTCAGTGTGTCCAGTCATCGAGGGGATTCTCTGCAGGTCTCTGTGACTCAGGGTTTGCAAGGAAACTTTGCTTGGAAATCAGGGTTTGGAGGAGGATAAGGCAAACTGGAGTTTCTGCCCAGAATGGATTTGGGCTTTACCCATCATATATCTCCAGACTTCTGAGACAGGAAGCATCTTAAAATAGATGGAGCCAACATCTATTATGCTCTGCTACCACATTTAACTACATCCAACTGAATTTTGCACTTAACCCGGTACCAATTAAATTGTGAAAAATTTGGGCTTCTTTCTACTGAGCTGGATTGTTCCAGTGTCATGTTTTAAAAAGAATATAGCACCAAAGATCATGAATTGGCATGATGCCAAGAGATGTAAATTTTTTTTTTAGAATTAAGCTAGAAAAACTATCTTTTGCTTCTTACACAGTGGAAGTATTTCTGTGTGTGGTTGCAATGATGCAAGCTCTACATCTGTTCAGGGTTTTAAATAGTTTGAGAAGACAGCAGTTGTTTTCTTCAAGAGGAGAAATTAGTAAATTTTTAATTTAAAAGTGGAGGAGTAATATATGTTTGATGTGATCATTAAGAAACTTTCTATACTTAAAAAATAAAACTCATGTTTTACACATAGCTTGGGTAATTTTAGGTTGCAGTGGTTTTTAGCTCATCATCTTGCTTTTGCCTGCAGAAATGACTTGGGGATGGAAAAGGTGAAGACAGGCCAGTGGCGTTGGAGAAAATTTCTGCTGCAATCTGCTGTTCATCATTCTGTGGGGAGTTGTTTTACACTTGCCTCACTTAGCCTGACATTGTTAGGATCCCTTTGCATTTTTATCTGCTCCTTGTGAACAGCAGTGGGGGGCCTTAGGCTTTGAAAATATACATTCCTGATGTACTTTAGGAAGATTCTCAGATACTCTTCTAGAAATTGATTTCTCCCACTCACTGTAGTGTAACATCTTTGAGGCCCAAGAACTTGGAATTCTGAGGACTCTGTTACTAATGATATCTAGGAAACATTCACCAAACTATTCTTTAAAATACTTGATTTATACTTGTCTAGAAGACGCAACAAAAGGATTTTCAGGGTTTTTCCTTCTCTCTGCAGTGTGTATGTCCTATAATCCAGGTTCCAGAATTAAGGTCATCTTAATGGTCTCTCCTTTGAGCAATTTCTCAGATGGAGAAAAACGTTTCATGTTTTGTTCTCCACTTTTCCAGTACTAGTCTTCGATAATGTTAGAAATGTTACAGGTTCGGTGTGCAGGACAGCTGTCAAGGGGTATCTGTAATGTCTTTCTTTGTATTCAGTGGAGCATTAATATCCACTGTATAAACTAGGAATAGGTTTTAGAAGTCAGATGTAATGAATTTGTTCCCAGGTGTCATTTGAGCTGCAGCATGTCATAATCTTTCCAGATTTTCCTGATTTTTCTGTGACAACTACAGTAGCTTGTGTTTGGGGATGGATTGAAGCATCTTCAAGTTTTTCAGTACTGGGAGGATCCTGAATCAGTTTGGCTTGGAAGATAGGCTGAGGGTCTGTTCATATAAAGCAGACTTTGAGGTCGCATCTTGGAATGTGACTGGCAGCAACTGCATCCTTGTAATTTGAGCACTGCTCAATTCATTCAGGGCAAAACCAACTGAGTGCACTAAAGTGCTTGATTAGATGGAAGCACACCCTTAAGTTGCATAAAACACAGTAAACGCTTGGTCTCAGAGTGAAATACTGTTGCACAAACTGAGAGAGGTGCAATAGTCTTTGAATAATATCTGGTTCTCCTACCTTGGTATTTCATCCAGACCACTGGTGAAGTGTTCTTCTGGATGGGTGATTTTAGATGCCTTTGCCTGACTGAGTCTGTTAAGCTTAAGAAAATGAACATTTAAAGAAAATATGAAATTCTGTGGGTTTTGTTTTTTTTAAACTGTTAGAGAAGATGGAAGTAGTGCAAGCAGTCTATGCATTTATGAGGAGAGCACTAATCTTTTAAAATAGTGCATAAAGCTCATCTAGGAATCAAAAAGAGGAAAAGAAAGGATAGACTAATATTTGAAGTTATGAACAGTTGTTACAAAAACTATTTAGTGTAAGATTTGACAGTAAAAAAAAGAGGTAAAAAACCATATTCATAAATGGCTTGAGTATCAGAAAAACAGCTTGATAGTGAAATACAGTGAAATAGTTTTGCATAGGAAAAATAAATCATGCACACTCGAATTTTTATGGCTGGATTGGACAAAATACAGAGAATACATGCTATGAATCAGTATGTATTTTCTATCTATTACTTCTGTTGTGTATTATCCCTTCCTTAAAGAAACAAACAAAACCCAGTCCTAACTGCAGCCTTCATGTCTAGGAAGCAGAGGAGTTATTTTGTGAGCTGGATTCTCACCATTCATTGTCTGCTAGTGGCAGAACCCACACATCACACTGCTCTTTATTTCTATTTGTACTGGAGAAAACCTACATATGGAGATAATTGTAAACGATCACTCTCCTAAGAGAATGAGCTATGTGTAGCACTATTACAGCTCCTCATCAAGTCACTTTATTGCATATCATGAAAAAACTCAAAATTTTTTATCATTTTTTCAATTTACGTTGAAATTCACATGCTGCAATGAATGCACATTAATTCAATAATGTGAATATGTGATCATTCAATATATAATGAATATATTCATTCAATAATGAATGTAAACTGGCCTGGTTTATGCTGGTGTATGAAAAGATGAAGATTTTTAGACAACAATTAAGCTCCTGAACAAACTCTTTTCTCCCATTTCCCACCCTACAGTTTATCATGATTTTTTTATTTATCGTTATTTTTATGTAGTGTCAAATCATATTTTCTATTTGAGTTTCATGAGCATTAAGAAAGGCTCTGTTGTATTGCTACAGCATTTTACATATTTACTTTTCAAATTACAGATATTAAATACAAGTATGCAATCAAGGCATGCAACAAACTCAAGGACTACATTAGGATGTGTTGGTTCTGTGATGTTTAATCCTTAACAGATCATCTCACAGATTTTCTGCCCTTCTCTTCATCTAGCAGGCTGCCATTGTCACTGGGAATGGGAGTTGGATCTCTGCCTACTTTTGACAGTTTCACCTTAATAATTAGTGAAAAAGCTAAAAGTTATTCTGATTCACCCAAAAGTGCATCTTCTCAGATGACCAGGGATGCAGTCTTTGCCTTGGTCACTTGCAGGCTGATAATCCAGGCCTAGGGTTGTCCATGTGCTGTGTTCCCAAAGCCAGTGGTTCAAAACCAGCAGGGCTTCAGAACAATGATAAATTGCTTGTTTTATTGCCGAGCTACTGCCAGCTTACTCTTTGACATGATTTTTGTCTGCATTTCTGTATTGTTGTATTCTATTGCTAACCAATTAAAAGAAAAAAACAAAAAACAAAACAAGAAGAAAACTATTTATCACTCTGACACAGATCTCAATCTCTATAACTATGTTTTTTCTTAAAAAGAAAGCAAACAAAAAACCCATTACAAAGATACTTTCATAGTTTTCAGCATAGCAATTGCCCAAGTTCCTCAGTCTATTCATTTACAGACTCAAACATCATGTTCAATAATTTATTTCTCACATCAGTATAATGGTGGAGGAGGAGGAAGCACAGTTTCTGTGGAGGGAGAACAAAAGAACTCTGGCATGGGAAAGGGAAAATTGGGGCTGAGTGGTAGGTAATTAACTTCCTCTGTGGTGATGGGATGAAATCAAGGGAAGTGGGCTTTGAGTAGAGTATGGGGGTATAACATCACTGGTAGAGAGGAGGAGAGGTGGGAAGATGTGAGACACCTCACGTGTGATCTGAGAGAGAGTGGGAAAGGAGAGGGGAGTCTGGGGAGTTTCAGCAGGTCTGCATTTAAGAACTTAATTTGGAATACAGTAAGGGCTTATATTCATATATCTGGTAGGCTGAGTTATTAGCCTCTGGATGCCCACTTACTCTCCTGCAAAGAGCTCACGAGTGCTAGGGATAGCTCAGGTTCAAAGGAACCTCAGAAAGTGCCTAATCCAACCTCCTGCTCAAAGCAGGATCAGCTTGAAGGCCATCCATCAGAGAGGAGAGCTGAGAGTGTGTTGTGGCTTTTTATTATATAATGTCTTTATTTTATATTGTCTTAAATGGCCTTTTTGGGAGGAGTTAACGTCTTCAGCAACTGAGTGCACCTGAGGTTGTAAGTGGGAGCACAAAGGAGCTAAGGAAGAGGTGCAGGGCAGCTGGGAGGGCTGTGGGTTTCTCGCTGGGCTCCTGGGGAGCACTTTGGTGTCTGTCATTTGTCTCCCCAGCCAAAAAACCCTGCAAAGCCAGCAGAAGGCAAAACTAGCAAACACCAGCCTGCATTCCCAGGGCTCCTTTCAAACCCCTCCTCCCTGACCCACCTGCAACAAGACAATCAGCTTTTCTTTGCTTCAATCTGATTCATGCCTACCTCGAGAATTGACGAATATGGAAGACTATCCCAAAGCCAACCTGGGAGCTTAAACCCCAGAAAACTAACAGTATTAAAATTAAAATATCATGTTCTCTTAGCCATGCTACCATAACTTGCTTAAAATTTAGTCCTGGAGATAACAGCCAGAGTTTGCAAGGCTTCTGATCAGTCATGTTTGTCTTCTAGCATCTCATCAGGTCTGTGTAAATGTTCTCTGCTTATTCTCTTAGATTTACCCCATTTCCTTTTCTTCTCCACTTGAATGCAACTGGAGCATCGGCAGCTTACCCACAGATACAGCTGTCTTTTGTGTTCAGAGTATCTCCTGGGTCTCTTTCTCCTCAGCTTGGTGTTGTACCTCCCCTCCTACTTCAGTTTTTTCTGTACTCCCAGATGGTCTAATGTGTGTTCTTAAAACTCCTCCTGTTTTTAGATTCCTCTACATCATAAAAAGTATTAATTATACATAGATTCTGTTAAGCTCATGATCTCTGGTTCAATACCAGCTATCTCTGGAGACAGAGCTTGGTGCATTTGAATGCATTATTAAAGCAGAGTGACAAGTTTCATTATCTGGCTGCATTCCAGCACCTCCTTGTGCCCACTGCCAGCCTCAGAGGTTGTGATCCCCCTAAGCTGACACTTGGGCATAACTCATCTTACCTCAAATTGGATGCCAGCAGTGGAATTGCATTTACTAGACCTCTGCTGAATGCAGAGCCCAGACATGGAGTACTCAAACAAACAAAAAGGACAGCAAAAAAATCACTGAGATATCAGTCCTTTAAGCAGCAGCTCTTTACTGTGACAGAGACTGTCTAGGTGAGTGGGTTGAGATGGGATCTGTGAAAGCTATGAGAGCAGGGAGACAGAGCAGTAATTAATTCCTGCACTATCTTGGATGTTGCTGCTTCTTTCCTGGTTTTTGTCCCTTTTTTTCTAAACCTAGGTAGTTCTGCTATTACCAGTGTTGCCTGGATACCATCAGTGTCTTCACTCTGCAAAGTCGTCACTGAAAAATTGAATAAAGAAAACCATACCAGGCAACCTAATTTCAATGAGGCATTTTCAGCTGAAGATCCTTTTTTGCACTTACTCGTTTGCACAGATCCCCAGCACTCTTGCTGCAGTTTAATTTTATGACTTCTGCTATATCTGATTTTCTACTGACTGGAAAACAGAGGCCTGATGCTGAATTCCAGTTCTCTCTTTACCTCTTGGTATGAACCTCTCTAGATTTTTCTAGCATACATCTACTAGCTAACCATGAATTAAATTTTCCAGGAGAACAATAGAGGCAAAGATAGTTGTAAAAATGTTGAACTGTTATTTCAAGAATAAATCATGCTGTAGACAAGTAGAGAGCTCTTGTAGTAGTATCCCATGACTCAATTTCAATGTGTCCCTTGACTGTCCCTCCTGAGCAGTCTTTCTTTGAGGTTTCTGAATGAATCTAACATTATTAATGCACTTCTCACAGAGGACTTTACTCATCTCTTTTACATAGGAGCTATCCAGCCTCTTTTTCTTCTTTTGAGAGGTAGATGTTGTGTGCTGGAATAGAGCCATGTCTCCCAGTCTCATCCATCCTGAGTTCTAAGCCCTTCTTTCGTCTCTAGCACATGTCCACACTGACCTGCTAGCAACAAAACCGACCCCAGCCACTACTGCTGCTCATCTCTCCACTGCTGCCCACCTTGATGAGGCAGCACTAGGAGCTGGCAGAGGTCAGATGCAAGAGCTGAACAAGAGAAAGTGTTTCCCAGAAAACAGGAAATAATTTCTAGGACTCACTTCCAGTTTTCTCCTTCCTCAGAGCAAGTCACTCTGAAAGACCATGGACAGTGTTTCTGTATGGTATGTGTGTGGGGTTTTCTTCCTGTTTGTCTGCAGATGTCATGACCACTTAATTAATGCTAAATACTGTGTTTTTGCAGTGACTTTCATCTTCTCAGTTGTACTGCCGTTATTTTGCTTAAAAGCCTCTAATACATTGAAGACTAAAGGAGCATAATTTTATTGTTCTGTGATGCAATTTGCCTTGAGCAAGTCTATACAGATTTGGTAGCCAAGTGGGGAGTGAAACAGTAAGGTTGATCAGTGCCCAGTTTTCCTGACATTTCCACATATGACTGAATCAGAGAAGTTTAAGCAGTGTCCCTGCGTGGGAAATAAGAAGGGTATCACATCTTTTCAACCACGTAAGAGCCTGCTGGATACATCTGAAATCTTACAGAAGCTAAGTGTTGGTGAGTTGCAGGAATGGACTGCTGGCTGTTTATATCATGGTATGGTGCAACAGCAACACCCATGAGATATATTTAAATTTGTCCCAGGGCAGATTTTTGCTATAGCACTTGATATTCTAATATATGTATTTATATAAAGGTCTTTATATTTCTATTCTAGGTAGTGCATTTATTTCTGTCTTTTTCCTAAAGAGGACTATGAGGACTTCTGATATATTGGGTAAGTAAGCATTTGCTAATTTAGACATGTGTGCTGCCATATGCTTAGCAAGCTGTAACTCTCATGCAGCCCCCCACCTTCACACTCCCACTTTTCCAAGCAAGTGTTTCAAGGCAGATACTTTCAAAATTGGAAAAAAGTGATAAAAAGAGAGAGAATCTTCAGTGCATGAGGAAAAGACTGTATTCCCAAATCCTCGCTCTTACAACCATAACTCATTCCTTATGTGTCCTTATTGCTCAAATTTATTTTCATTTTCTATTTTTACCTCTGAGGTCTTTAGTATTATCTTTGTGAGTACAAAACAGAATTAATAAAAACAGGGAAGTTTTAGTGTTATTTTTTCAGATACAAGATTGATTCTGTTTTCGTACTGCATAGATATTGCACAAAAATTCAAGCTCAATTTAAAGTGATAACTTCCCTTTGGTTTTAGTTTTATCACTTTAAAAAACAAATAATCATATTGTCAAGTGTTCAGTTGGGAAATGTGGTCTTCACTGTAAAAGCCTGCCAACTTTTTATCTGTGTCCAAGATTCTTTTGCATATCCAAACTGCCCACCTTGAATGCAGTAATAGGGAGAGAAAAGCACATTTCAGGGTTTGGGCTTTACACCAAGCCATCTCAACTGGGACAGTGCACCTGATGCAGGGCACTTGATATTTCTGTGGGTTCCTAACATCTAGGTTTGATTGTCCAAACTGTAGTGGGGACAGCTGTTCTCATGAATGTGTTGGAGAGATCTGTTCAGCATCGTTCCAGGAATACTATATACGATTTATTTAGGTTTGGAATCCAAATTTGCCAGCTCAGCTGCTAAATTCACCCCCCTCCCTTCACTGATCATGTTTCCCTTATGGTCTTATACACTGTGTGTTGCTTTAACTAGTGTTCAGCTGATTTATTTTATTTCTGTGAGTTTGACTTTGCAAGATGGATTTAACAATGTTGCTACATTCCATAAGAATGAGCTGTATGATAGGAAATATGGTGATGGTTTTGCAAGCACATAAATATAACACAGTTTTGCTTTTCCAAGGGAACTGTTTGAGATAGCAGTGCCAGCAAAGCCCTCCGGATGTACTTTGTTTTGTATTCCTGAGCCTTGCATTCCACACCGATTTATAGGTTCACCAAGAACTTTAAAGATTACTTGAAGAAAAATTGATTAGCTAATATCTTCCTTAATCCAATACAGTTTATGATCTTAGGATCATATCACTTCTATCTTGATACTTCAGTGAACATCTGTGATTGTCACAGGCAGATGTCCACAGGGCAGAACTTTCAGATTTTTATTAAAAGCATAATAATGCAAGTTCGACCTTGAAAAGGGGCCCTGGCAACCTAGTGGCTGAACAGACTATTGCAAATCATCCTTTTATAAAACAATTAATAGATCTGCCAATACAACAGGGAGTGGTCAGAATGTTGGCCCTATGACAGCCTCACTTGAGCATTGGACTGGCACGTGTGTGTTGCATCTGATGCTTCCAGGGAAGGTTGGTCGCTGGTGCAGATCTGTGTGTGCAGATCTGTGTGTGCAGATCTGGGTGTGCAGATCTGGGTGTGCAGATCTGTGTGTGCAGATCTGTGTGTGCAGATCTGGGTGTGCAGATCTGGGTGTGCAGATCTGTGTGTGCAGATCTGTGTGTGCAGATCTGGGTGTGCAGATCTGGGTGTGCAGATCTGTGGGTGCAGATCTGTGGGTGCAGATCTCTGGGTGCAGATCTCTGGGTGCAGATCTCTGGGCACAGATCTCTGGGCACAGATCTCTGTGTGCAGATCTCTGGGTGCAGATCTCTATGGCCACGCTGACTTTGGGACACTTATGTTTATTTACTCTGATTAATGATCTAATTGACTGCACTATTAGGAAATGTGTCCTTTCAGTTTAGGCTAAGTTTGTGTGATGCACTTTGTGCCTGGGAGAAATACAAAGCATTAATTCTCCTTTGTCATACACTTGAGTTTAGAATTGGCAGTATTTTAAAATGCATTGTTGAGTTGGAATCCTAATTCACATGGCTTTACTGACAACTTTTTTCATGTTTCCAAAATTCTTTGAGTCTTCAATAAAAATTAGACTAGATAAGACCACAAGTGCAAGGCAATCCAATTGCCTAATCATAGATCTGTTTAAATGGACTTCTAGAAAGTTAAATTTTCTTCTAGAAACTATTTCAGAATCAGATGGAGATCAACTATGACCATGATTACCAAATACTGTATTGCAAAGTAACGTGTCCTTTTCTTTATAGGAGGAACACTGACAATAACAGGGATATACTTGTTGGTGACATTCACTCCAAATGTACCTCAAGAGCTCACAGCAAGACAAGTGCAGAATTACTTAGTGAGCTGGCCTTTTTTGGTGTATTCAGTGAGTATCTGATTCGCACTACTCCCTTAAGCAGGAAAACTGGGGTTACTGGGCTTTTTTTAGCATTATGAATTAGTGGTAGAAAAACTGCTGCTGAAGATAAATTGTGTGATTTTCATAGCAGAGAAAGTCCCTCATCATTCTACTGAATCCAAACTGAAAATGTGCAGCAATAAAGATATTTTTAACTACATGTCAGGGGAAAGTCATAATTGTGCAGAGTTTAAAAGAGCAGAAAGATTTTTATAAGGTTTTGAGGGAAAACCTAAATATTGGTACTGTTTAAATTTCCTGTATATGTGTTCATGCCACCTATCTGCCTATACATCTAAGTTTCAGGGCTTTTCTGGAATGTGATGGAATTGTGCTTTGAGAAATCAGGCTATGTATGTTCTCGGTCCAGCTTTTTGTCTTTCATATCACTCTGTTTTATTCCCATGTTGTTAAGCCTGGCTGAAAGGAGCTTTGTATGGAGCTGAGATGTGAAGGGGTGGCCTACTTCACTGCACTTAGGTTAATCTGAACCTGAGATAGAATTCCAATACAAAAATACCATTTTGATTAAAGTATCTGTTTACAAACTTCAAACACCATACATCTTCTTTGATGGAGTGAGTAGGATGAATTTTTGTCCCTCTTTTCCTCTGGAAAGCTAAAAAAGTTTTCCTCCAGCTGAATGTAAAAGATGCAATGTAGGAGCTTCAGAAGCAGTTCCTTTTTCCCAGGAAAGGGACTCACTCAAGTTAGATTCTTAGTGCCCAGGCTTTTCTTAATAGGAATCTCAGTTAGAAAGCCACTGAGTGGACAGTTTAAAGACCTTAATCTTTTAGCCAATGTGCAGACTTTACATGCATCTAACTACACATAAACTACTAATTAAACAGAAATTATGTGCTACCATAAAAAGTGTTGATCCTCTCTTTCAGTTAGTTGTGCATTTTAAACTCTCTTTCAATTTTTGTACCCTTTCAAAGATCCCAAAAATGGTGATACAGCTCAGTAGAAAAATAATTAATATTCACACTGTATAACTCACAACATGTACTTTCAATTTGAAGGCAATACCCAAGAGTTTTGGGGTACCCAGTAAGGGTAGCTTCAGCATCTACAACAGCTTCAAGAAGTCCATGCAATCAGCAGAGTAAGAGGAGGGAGTTTAAAATAGGGATACCAATGCTCTTTTTTTTTCTACTGAATATCACCCTCTACCATGCAATTCCACTACAGATGATAAAGCAGCCTGACATTTTAGGCACTGATTTTAAATTGTTGATTCACCCATTCGTGTAGAAGAGATAAAACTCCCTATCCACACTCAGTGACACCAGAAATTTCTATGATATACCATTCACATTTTATTGAAAACAACAGGTTCCTGGAAAAGGGCTTTTCCCCACCTGCGGACTTTTGGACTTAGTTTCAGGAAAAGTATTCAAGAATACAACTGAATGCATAGGAAGACTGTGCTGTATTCTTAGGAGACATTGTGAGGAGGTAGTAGGAAACCTCTGAACTTTGTTTCTCCTCTTATCTCTTTTCCCTACCTCAGCTGGCATCTAATTGTACATGTGTAGCATAGTTTGTAGGGAAGGATGGAGCAAATACACAGCAAATCTTGACTCAAAAATATATCAAACTTTATGTGTTCCTTCTGTTCCATGGGTTCATCTGTGTTGAGCTTCCTCTGACCAAAGAAAGGGAACGAGTGAAAGGCTGCACAAGAGAGTGAGATATCAGCTTGATTACCCTGGTATGGTGCTGGAAGCAAACCCTGCTGTAAACATTCTCTTTGGGCAGGGAACAAGCTCTTCAAAATTGGTTGTAAAATGCCTAGCACAGGCTGGCTGTTGAGATATAAAAAGTGCAGCAGAAGCTGCAGAATTTCCAGTATAAATATACAATGAGGAGACACTACAGAAGTATAAAGCACTCCAACGTTGGATCTTTCTAAAAGTAGCCCCAAAGTGTGGTCTGCTGAGAAATACAAAGCTCCAATGGTACGAAATGTTCTCTGTGGGTGGTAAACCATCCCCATGTGGCACTCCACTGGTATATTCTGCAGAAATAGCCTCTAATTCCCACAAGACAACTTTGAGTCACCTTCTGAGACTCTGCAGTAGCATAATTATGTCTGAGCAAGAATGACTATCCTAGCTTGTTTTTTTCTGTTTTGCTTATGTGCACTTTGAGTCTCTAAAGAAGACATAAATCATAGATGAAGCTCTTAGGTTTCCCTAAACAGAAGCTTAGTAGAAATTGGGTTGTTAATATTTTATCTCTGCAAAATCAGGTTCAAAACTTTTCTTTCGAAGTGCCTAGAAGACCATCCTCTATATGCCAGAAAAACATTTGAGGCAGACAATGTGGTATTTTGTTTTGGTGCCTTCTGGTAATGCTTAGAAACACAGAAAACATGATTATTAAAACATGTTGATGAGATGTGGGCTTGAGGCGACCTCAGTAGAAATGAGTTGTAATAGCAAAGATGATTGTAAGCAGGTGAAATTCCTTCATTTCCCCTAAACAGAGTATGTGATGCTGATATAATCTATGCCCTTCCCATTCCAGGACTTCATATTTATCACTACCACAGCTGTCAGGGATGGGACTAAGGACTGTTTTGGGTAGTTCTCAGAAGACAATTTTAGGCAGCAGCTGGAGCACCCCAGATACGTGAGGCCCTGTTAGGAGCCATGGACTCTGCTAGCAGTGTAACTTAATTGTCACCAACTCTCCCTTGTCTTCTGATTAAAAATGACCCGTAGGTGGGTCACCAAGTGACAGAGAACCATGGAAGAATAGTTAGGCTGCTGGGCAGTACTGAGAATTAATTGTTTGGATTTCCAGCTTAGTATGTGAGACTTGACAGAGCTGAGTAAACTTAAACAGCAGCCCTGAAAAGCAAACATAATTTATCCCCTTAGGTGTGGCCACAGGATTGCCATCTCTGGCCCTACACACAGCTGCTCTTGGGGTTTCCCCAGGCGGTAGAGGCAGCCACACACACAGACCTGTGCACCCCTTGCAGAGCTGCCATCAGGGACTCCAGTGTCCTTTTGATTGTTCTGCTTGGCTGTTTTCTTTCAGATGTGTCTTCTTGGTGGGTTGGTTTGCTTTTAAGCAGGAGGAGATCACCATAGAGATTTATTGTAGCTTTAGCAAGAGAAGAGATGCTGAAACGATGAGGACCAACAGAAGGCTGATGGACAGAGCCAGTTATGATGACCTGTTTCAGTCAAAGCTGGTGCTGCTTGGCACTACCTGCCACTCAGGGGCTTGGACTGAGGTAGAAGAGGGAGTAGAATGACAGAGCTGCTGTGATGCAACAGTTTGAGCCAGTGACTTCCCTTGGCTTGTTTTTGGATGATTTTTCTTGTGTAGTTTGAAATCTCAGTGACGGGACAGATGATGATGCTCTCCCTGCTAGGTTTGCCTAGAGGATGTAAAATGAATCAATGTAGGTGTGGCTGCCTGCAGTAGGGTTGTCTCTTGGATTTCTGCACAATCTGTGGTAACCACACTAAGGGTCTGGGAAGAGTGACTGGTGCTCAGGTTTGCACTGGTGAGGGAAGCAAAGTTCACTGTGCTGTTACCTGGTGCCATGACCCAGTCCCAGTCACACCACCTTGCCTGCCAGTCCTGAACTGGAGTGTCATGGAAGAGGATACCTTGGACATCTCTGGGACTTCTTTCTTAATGTGGGTACCTTTCTGAGTGGGGAATATTACTTAGCACAGATTTCTTCTGCTCTGTTACCAGTTGTTCCATGTCAGAATAGCAAATGAAGCTACCTGGTGGCTGTTGTAGCTGCAGTCTGATAACATGATATTCCCTTCTGGCCCTAAGATGTGTTTGGCAGTGGCACAGAAAGCAAAGCTGCCACTTTTACTTCTCCTCTCAAGTCCTCTCACAACCCTGTCATAGTTTTCAACAGGGAGGCCAAGATGAACTCACCTGTCTACAGATCTTGGCATTTCTTGTGCCTTGGTTCCTGATTTACACTTAGCCAGTGTTGCACTGTTGCATAAAGCTGGAGAGGCTGGTCAAGTTGCTTACTGTGAGACTGAGGCAAAAACCTGTTTTTCCCCAGCTGGTGGCCAGGTTTTCATCTCTGGGTGCAAACCTGGTGGGGAGGGACATCAATCTGGAGGAAGATGAGACCAGCACTTCACAAGAGGCTGTGAAGGTTATTCAATTAGTATTAGCCTGGTAATCCAGGAATGAGGGTTTTTTTTATTTTGGTTTTGTTTAGTTTCTTTTTTATTAACCCACAACCAAATACTTTATTCTGTTCAACACATTTGGAAACAAACAAGCACCAACTAAACGCCCCCTCCCTCTCAACTTTGTTGTTTTGGTTTTTCTAATCTTGTGATAAATATTTGCCATTTTTAAAAGAAAGGTGGTGTAAAATCCAAATTTGTGTTCTTCATGTTTTGAAATGCAATTGTCTCTTGGTTGCCTTTGGGAACAAGGAATCCATGTGAAGGTAAATAAAAATTGAATTAAAGTATAATTATGTTAATATTTTTAAACACTACTGAATTGGGGAGGGTATACATGTGACAGAGAATTTTAGTCACTGGGCAGATCTGACAGCTTTCCTGCTGCAGCTACTCTCTAAAATGAGAAATGGGCTATTATATTATATAATCATCACTAGTAACTGTTCAGTCTCCTCTTTGGAAATTTCATCAGCACAGCACCCAGGTACTTTTTAGTCTAGTGTTGCCTTATGGTGGCTGTTGGTTTAAGAGTGAAGTGGCATTATAAAACATAAAATAGTAGGCTGGTGACAAAATCAAGGAGATTAACAGATGTTTCTATGATTTGCTTTGTTGGCAAAAAATAACAATAATGAAATTCAGTAATGATGACAATCTCATTTTCTGTCTTATTTGCCCCATTTGGTTACTTTTCTGACACGCACAAATGAACTTCTCTATCTTCATGTTGTCTCTAAGGTTACCAGGCTTCTGAGCACCCCTTAGTGCAGAGGTGCATCACTCCTGCTTCCATAAGTCTTCTGGACTTCACAGAAGTTTTATGGCCCTTTAGGCATAAAGGGATATTTGTTTTCTTCAGGCATAAAGGGATATTTGGAGAATCTCTTCAGGCAGGAGGCAAAATACCCATGCTTTTGAGATGGCAAGAGTTACTGAGGGAATCTCAGAGACATATGAACAGGAAGTCAGCAAATTTAACTCATTTGGCTGTCACATGTTATTGAAGGAGCAAAACTGAACCATGCATGGCGTAGGTGGAGCTGCTTCAGCATCTCAACATGTCCAATAGTGTGGTCTGCTAGTGTGTCATTGAACTTTTCAAGGTAATGCCTTGGCAGGTCGCTGTGGTTTGAGAACTACCATATGAAATAAGTGCTTTCCTTATAATGTATGGCAGAAAATTTGGACAAAGTTTTGAGGGGAATTTTTAGTAGGAATGGTGAGAAGGGCAAAGAGGGTAGCACAAATAGGCTTGCACACCACAAAGGGTGAGTGATATTAAGGAATACTATAGCTAAAAGGAGAGGTTGCTCTTTCTTTTGCTAAGTGCTTTACTCCATAGGAATTATAGACAGATATCAGAGACTGATAAATATTCATACCTTTGCTGTCACATTAAAAAAAGTCTTCTCAACATTACCAGTGACAAAATATAGATAGAAGTGAAGATGAAAAACTGAAGATGTAAAAAATGCTTAAAGTGTAACTTTTGCTATAACAGGAAAGATAAATAACAACAGTTGTTTGATAGCTCAGTCAACTGTCAATAGTTATTTTTTAGCAGAAGATATTTCATAAAGCTGTTCTTTGCTTTGAACAGATAGAGCAGCAAAAATGGATGTGACATCTCAAAGACTTTGAATGAAGCATTTATTACATAGTTTCACAGCTCTAACTTTCTTTTCTTTTATTTTCAGATTTTAGAAATTATAATATTCTGCATTCTCCTCTATTTTTACAAAAGAAAGGCTGTGAAACACATCATGGTTTTGTTAATGATGGTAGCTCTACTGGGTAAGAACATATTATTCACTTTAATGTTCCTGTCTGTTACTTGATAATTCCTTGTCACTCCATCTCTCCCGATGTCTTAGATTAGATTAGATTAGATTAGATTAGATTAGATTAGATAAAGCAGTGTGCTGAAGGAGAATCATTGAAACATTTCACGTGATTTTTACTGGGTTGTCTTTCTGAAGAGAAAAGCTGATTATTAAACATAGTTTCTATGCTTATTACTGGGGCTGTTTCTTTTGACAGATACCCTCAAATTAATATGCTATGTGCAATGGTATTCTGACGCTTTTTTTAAAGCTTTAAGTTTAGATCCTGGGAAAGTGGACTATTCAAAACTTCGTTTTGGAGAGCAGGCTGTGAAAATCAGTTCTCTAAACCAGAGCAGCTGAAGACCTTGTAAGGATTCTGTAAACAAATGCAGTGATATGCTGTGACTGTACAGCTACTTTTAATTATCTATGACAATTTGCATGTGCAGCATTTCATCTTTTACCACCTCTCCTGAAGAACAAGAACTCAGTGGGCCACTGAAGTTCATTTTCTATCACTGTCACCACAATCAATAATCAGGGAAATATGAGAGATCATTTTATCAGTATCTTTCAATAAAGTTAAATTTGGATCAGTTCTGAGAAATGTCAGGAGTTAATCTCTAAAGCTCCTATGCTTGCAGGGTTACATCAAGACTTTTCATCACCCCCTGTGACAAATTCTCCTGTCCTTGTCTTGTCATTTCTCCATGAAACCCTCATGGGACACAAGTCTTTGGCTGAAAGGTGTCATTGAAGTCATAGGTTATTTTTCCTCTGAGTTCAGTGGGTGCATGTAACAGTCTGCAAAGATTTGAATTTCTAATGGAAATGACCATGAGGGTTTTGATAAACTAGAATTTCACTAAAATTTTCCAGGAACAAAATTTGGATTTAACTGAATGTGAATGTGAAAAACCCTCACAGATTTATTAACTCCCTTCCTTCAGATTCCTGAGTGGTTTCTTACTCAGCTGCAAAGCTCAGACTTTCAGAACAACTTTTTTGGGATGGTAGGTTTCCCGGTGCTAGGAACATTAGTATCTGTAGCTCTGCAGAAGCATTGAAGGATTTCCACGTTCCCTACACAAGGCAGAGATGGAAGAGCCCCCAGAGCCTTAGGTCTAACTGCTCCTGGTTAGGAGAAGGGAAGTGTGAGAGTGGTGTCCCCCAGCTCCTAGCACGGAGCCTTGGAGCTCTGGCAAAGCTCCCCTGAGGAATGTGAAGCACTGTGCACTCCTGAGCAAAGGTCCAGCCTCCTTCTGCATAACTGGGAGCCTGAAGATTTCCAGATGTGCTTCTACACATCACTGCTGCTGTTCTGGGCAGGCCCACCATGATGCTGCCCTGAGCAAGACCTTGGAGACCTGGGCACTCAGTCTGTACCTGGGCATTGGTCTGTACCTGGGCAGTCAGTCTGTACCTGGGCATTGGTCTGTACCTGAGCAGTCAGTCTGTACCTGAGCAGTCAGTCTGTACCTGGGCAGTCAGTCTGTACCTGAGCAGTCAGTCTGTACCTGGGCAGTCAGTCTGTACCTGGGCATTGGTCTGTACAGCCCTGCTAACTCTGCCTTGCATCCTGGCAGCCCTGACGCTGCTGGTGTGACAGGAACAATGTGGAGCTGCTGAATGGCAGCAGGGCTGGAACCCTGTGCCCTGGCAGGCACTCATTGCAGTCTGGTGGTCTGGCTGCAATCGACCAAAAATACATCTTCAGCTGGTGGCTGCTGAGGTTTTTGTGAGCTTATGCAACCTGAGGAAAAATGTGTCAGGTTTTTTTTTTACTCTGTTAAAAAAGACACAAACAAGCAAATCCTGGTTCATGGGATCTTCTGAAATACTGACATTTTCCTTGAGCATGAAACTCAGAACTGCATCTGACTCTGGTTCCTGCAGCTGTCCTGGAGCCTGGCAGTCCCCACAAACCTACACTTAGAGCACTCTGGTTGGTCTCTGACATCTGCTGAGTGAAGTGATGGGGGGGCTGAAAAATTCTCCATTACTTTGCTTCCAGCTGTGTGACACAGGCACTGCACTTGCAAGGCCCTGCCTGTCGAAGGGGTGGGTGCTCATGGAAGGTGATATAGTCCTGGTGGAGTGTTCATACAGATGTAAATTAAATGTAAAAAGATTTCTTTACAGAGAGGGCAGCCTTGTGTTTCACTGGGTACACAAGCTACTTTCATCATCAAGAAAATACAGTGGTGATCACAAAATCTGATAAAGTTTTGGTTAGTACAACTCTGCAAATTCGTTTGGTGGGAATCATCTTAACTCATGTATATACTCAGTTATCAAAAGTTTGGGGGAAATATTTCAGATTATAGTGGAATTTTAGAGGTTTCTACCCTAACAGCTGGAAAGTGACATCAGTTGTCACACTGGCTTTGAGCGAAGGTCATTCTGACAGAGAAAACAACTCCTAGATTTGAAACTTGATTTGGAGTTACTTTAATGAAAGAGATAATTTCATTTCTCAAAGAGCATAAACCAGCCAACTAAGCAAAGCCCCCAGTGCTTTCATTTCTGTCTTGTTAAAATTATAAGGTGTGGAAAATGCCCTTTCATCAGAAAAAAATATTTAGCAACCTTTACTCTTAGCAGGACAATTCAAAATACTAATTTTTACCTGTAAGTGTTCTTGTAAAATAATAACTTCCCCATGTTAGAGTGTAAATCTCAATTTTATGTGGATGTCTTGTTGGGGCTTGAGTGTATTTTTGACTTTGTATCATAGCTTTTGCAGCACTGCAGGCCAGTGTTTGACCTCTGCTCAGTTTTACAGCTGTGTTTGTTAAAGCACTTCACCTGTTTCCATTACAGAGAAAGAAGTGAAGTGCTGGGTGGAAAGGTTGTCATGAAAACTGAATTTCATGGTGATGAACGGGATCATCATGGGATGTATGCAACTCTTAAACTCCCCCTGAACTTTTGGGCTTTCTATAAGAAAAATGCTTGCAATCAAACCCACAGACCTGCATTCATTCTTCTTCCCCCTCCTTTTCTCCCAGCCTTTTGCACAGTGCAGGTCTCCTTGCCAATCTGAATGTAACAGGAGGATGAATCAGACCACTGAAATCCAACACTCCTCAGCTCTGCACGAGGGTAGAACTGGATCTCAGCTGGGGGATGTTTCTCCTTTCTTCTAAGGTCATCTCTGCAGCCTGACTCTTAAAATTTTTGGGTTTTTTGAATTTGTTACATTTTATTTGCAGTAATCACAGACTTCTTGGGTTAGCTTCCACAAACCAAGAGCTCCAAAAGGAAATCTAAAGTAACTCTTAGCTAAACTCTCAGCCCCTCTTCTAAAAGATATGTCTTGCAAAACCTCTCTGAACTGGTGACATGTATTAAAACCATTGCCTGCTGTCTGAAATTTGTTTGTGGTGATGCAATGATAGTGATTAGATGGATTGACAACGCACTACTGAAATACTCTTTCTGTGGGATAAATCCAGTAAATGGTCTCAAGAGCCTGGCCCTTGAAATGAAGTGCAGACCCCTGTGTTGTTTGTCTGCTCTTCATGTATATATAACACATGGGGAGAGTTTGGTGCTTTGGGATGTGATCCCAGAAGTCAGCTTTGTCCAGCTCCTGTTTTAGAAGAGAAATCCTGCGGGTGATGAGTTATTTGAGGCTGCCAGTGACACATGCAGGCTGCTATAAAGAGGCATCCTGACTGCTTTGAACAGATAACCAGACCTCTCAGATGTCTCCTGAATACTGAAACATGGGCTCCAAATTAGCTGAATAAAGTTACATGTGGAAGATATGGAGGCTGTTGTGCCACCTTCAACTGAGAGTCCAGTGTGCTAAAAAGACTTAAGGCAAAACACACAGCATACTTGGATTGAAGGCCACTGAGCTTAGACAGTAGCTTAGCAAGCATTTATAAAACCTTACACTCGTTTTAGGTGCCCAAGTCCTTCCTCAGTCTTATGTAAAGTGATCAGATCTGTGGCTCTGCCCTGGATCCTTGTCCTCCATCACTGATATGCTGGTCGCTGCTAATCTGAGTCCTGCCCTGCTAATCTCTTCCTTTCCCTTTCAGCATCACTGACTGTCATTGCTGTTAAGGCTGTGTCCAGCATGATAGCACTTTCTGTGAAGGGGAAAATGCAGCTCACTTACTCTGTTTTCTATATCATGACTGTTTTAATGGCAACTTCTTGTGCTTTCCAAATCAAGTAAGTGAGATTCTACTTACCTACTAACCTTCATACATGTTTAATCTGACAGTTTTATTTGGTACTGATAGTGATTCCTGATACAAGTTGCATTTTAAGGCAACAAATTCTGGCAGAGCCTTGACAGATGCATAAATTGCCTCCAGCTGGTTGTATTGCTTATTTAAACTTTATTTCTTAGTTTATAATTGATTGTTATGGACACCACCTCCTCTCATTATCACCTTCAACAAGGTCTTCCCAAATTTATTTGCCTAGTTTTGGCACAGGTCTTAACACACTAAGTGAAATTTATGCTTATGGAGTCATTTTGGTGTTACTTTTAGAAGTCTTTATTGCTGAATAATCGAATGGCCATGTTTACCCTCATTATTCATGTCTGTTTCCCTGCTTTATGGCCCCAGTCAGAGTGAAGAAGAGAATTTATCCCAACTTTCTCCCTTCCTCTGTTAAATCTGCAGTGTTGCATTTTGCTGTCCTGTATGACTGTACCTTTCAAGTTTGCCCTGCAGGCCTCTGGTCTGTGAAGTGATTGGTTTATGCTGCCTTTGCAGATTGCTGGGGGTGGCAGCTTGGTAAAATATGTCTTGCAGCTGAACAGAGTCTGTTCCCTTTCTGCCTGTCCCTCTGCTTCTGGTGCTGATAGCAGCCTTCAGTAATCTTAGCTAGACTGCTCCAGTGTGAGCCTGAGTAGTTACTTGAATGATTATTTTCCGGTAGAAAAGCCAACCCAGCTTTTTCATGGCAGAACATACCATTCCCATGTGGAATCAGAGTCCATGCATTATTGTGCACTGACTCTCCATGGCTGAATCAGGAACTCCCCTGTAACAGATTATAAAGTGATTTACATCCAGTTTGTCTTTGCGGGGAGAACAGCTCTGGGCATTTGCAATAGGAAATAAGAGCTTGGTAAATAAGAAGCTCCTGAATTAGCCTCTCCAACTTGTAATTGTTTTCGTTCTTTCTTTTGCCAGCCAAAATTAAAGCAGAAGTGAAACGTGCTCATTTCATTCCGTGGGCTCAGTGTCCCTTTCTGTCTACTCTTTTGGATGCATTTTCTAACACGGACAGTGCTGTCAGTCTAGATTTTTCATTTTGTTTTCTCTCTTACTTTATTTGACTGTCATTCATTAGCTGAGAACAGCCTGTGCTGCAACAATCTCCTGGATCCAACACTGGGCCTTGCTATCACTGTTTTAGTCCCTGTGACCAAGTTTGTTGCAAATGGGAGAAAATAATGAGGTGTTTTCAATGACTTCAAAATCCTGACTATCCTGTGGATATGTAGGATTTCTTTATTTTTAAAGCACCATGGAGACTGTTCAACAGTTGCTAAAATAACCACGCAATTATTTTAATGGCTAAAACAGATCCAAGCTTGGATTTTTACTGTGCACATATATTGCGCCAGTGAAATGTTCAAGTGTGGTTCTTTTTACAGGCTTGAATATCCTCTGCAGACTCCTGATTTTTCTCTCTGAAATGACCATTCACATAACAGAGTATCTACAGGTGCATCCACAATGTCAGCTCATGATTCATCACTCTATGGGTGAATGTTGATAGCTGTAGTCTCTGTACAAGTGGGTTAATTGCTTTGCCTTTTTGCAGATTGTGCAGGCTGCTCCATGGCCAGTGTCTCATTCCTGCAGGTCTGTGTGCAATGTATGCTCCTGTGGTCCTGCACACTCTTGCTCATGATTCTGGCGAGAGTTCACGTTGCCTTTCTGAAGAGCAGGGCAGAGTTTCCAACCCAAGGAGCAGAAGCTTGAAGCACCTTCCTGGACAGAGTGTTTCTGGGGTGTGATTGCATAGATAAACATACAAATAGGTGTTTCAGGCAAGCTGGATTGAGCAGAAGCAGCACTGTGGACTTCAGCAAGGTGAAACAGTTCCTACAAGAACTCACATGTTCATGTCCCTGATGCCAATATACCCTTACACAACCTGTTTGAATTAGAGCAACTTGTCCCTGGCTGCTTGCAGGCAGCACTGCTTCCAAGAACCAATGCAGATCATAAGCAATAATACCCTAGCATTCCTGCCTTATCTGTGGCAGACAAAAGTTTTCCAGCAATGCTTCAAAAATAAGTCCATTGAGAGCCTATGGCAAGAAGAATCCATGCCAACCTTCTTGCTTTCACTTATTCATTTGTACTCTGCAGAGTCAAAACCAGAAAGCAAATTCAATATGTGTATGCTGTCCTGGGGCTACTTGCTGCTGTGGTAAGAAATGGTCACACTTATTGTTAAACTGACAAGAAATGGCTTAACCTGACTTAAAGTGCAAGGAACCTCCTGTAGGCATGAGATGCAATAATCCTTATCTTGCAGGTTCTTGAATCAAGCAATGCATCTGTATGAAGCAACAGCTGTTGTCCCCATTAATTTTGTGTTCTTCACCACCAGTGCCATCATTTCAGGTTTGTTTCTGACCTTCTTCCTCTACAGAAAGATTTTTTTAAACATCAGATTTTCAAGAACAGGAACCCTGTGAACAGGAACCCAAACCACTCATATTTGTTTTCACAGAAAGAAGCTTTTCCTAAGTCATAGGTGTTTAAGTTCTAAAAAACAAATAAGTTCACAACTTTTGAAACAAAATAAATGGCAGGATGTTAGAACTGGATCACTTTAAGGTCCATCCCAATGCAAATCATTCTATAATTCTATAAAAATAATCAAATTCTAACCTTTCCAAAATAGATATGTGTGATTTACTGTACCTTCCTAGCTTACTAGAAGTACCTGCATTTATCCTACCCTTATACTGACATCCAATAAATGCATTTACCATGTGCACACCAGTCTCTCCCTATGCAAACTGGTGGAGTAATTTTAACAGCCTGGCAAACTACTCAAATGACAACCAGCTGTGCTTCATAGTAGTTAGCGTATATTCCATTTCAGAAGGTGGAATTCTGGGTTAAGTGAAGGAAATAAAATGACTACAAAAACTTTTTAAGCATTTAACATTTTATTCTGGGTGAGAACTTTGAACTCAGCATTGTTAAAGAGGGACTGCAAATCTTGGAAATGGTGTACAGTGTAAGAACATGAGCTGGGAGGACGACTAAGATGCTGTATCAGCAATGAGCCAAAATGATCATGTTGTTAGAACATTTATGACTCATTTTAACACACACTGGGGGCTTTCCTGTCATTGCTGTGCAGGAGTTTCTCATGCAGAGCTGCCATTAATGAGAAGGGGAGTTAGCTTCATGCACAGATTGCCTCAACACCTGTGTTAGAAGAGACCTACATTTTGTGACCAAGAGGAAACTTGTGCCAAAAGGGGGTTGTGTTCCTGTGACCATATGGGGAATTTGGCTTGGTGCCTCCTTAAAAGATCAAGTACCTATTCAGGAATGGCTTAATAGCTTTGAGAGTGGATACACATGCATTTGCACCATGTTAGCTAAACCAGTGTAGGGCTTAGAAGAACAGCCTCTGCTGAATCTTGCTGGGGTGCTCATAGAAGGTACCTGCTCTCATGATTCCCCCATCCCCAGTTACAGCCTTTGAAGACACAGTCACACTTCAGCTGCACTGGGTCCCACTCTGGTGTTTCTAAGCAGAGCTGTGCTCATCAGTGGTTTAAAGCTAATATACTTGGCTGTTAATAGGGGCAGCTGAGATCCAGATACACATCTGGTTCTGTCACCTCCACTTCAGAGGTGCTAATTCCTGGAAGAGGGGTGACCAGAAAGAGCTAGTGATCCCTTCAGCCAGAAAGATTTGGCAAACTTGGCCGCTGGAGCCTTTCACTTGATGTAAACATCAGGGACACAGTTAGTTATTGAAAATCTGTTCCCAATTGGAGTTAAGATGTCCACATGATCTGCTGGAGTAGCTTAACGAAGCCCATGAAGAACCTCCTAGCTGTGTTGGTATGTCTCTGCTTGTGGATAAGATCTTGAGTTTGATCTGCACAGAAATTGTTGCTGACAATGCAAAAGATACCTGCATCTGTGCAATTACTAACCCAGCACATGTTCCACCCTGATTGACTAAATCTTCTCCAGTCCTGTGCAGTATCTTGAGAAAACCTAGATTATGGAATATAGGACATAAAGTGAACACATCACAATGTGTATTAATACTTTATTTGGGATTTTTTTGCCCCACTTAAGCATGACACTTCTCCTGACCCTCCCAGCTGTAATTCATATCACTTGGAAGCCAGTCAAGATCTGCAATTCTTGTTTCTGTCACATTCCAGGGGTCATATTTTATCGGGAATTCCAAAGTGCAGCTTTACTGAGCGTGTTCATGTTTCTGTTTGGGTAAGTGTATCAGCCTAAAATCTGCACTAAGGTTTGTATTGAAACAGCATTGCCTTGTGGAATCTCTTCTTTTCTCAGTAAGAAGAAACCCGCCTTGTTATTAAAGTATTATGGAATAGCCATTATAGTAGGATAAAAAAAACATTAAAGGAAAGATTGATGTCTGTGCTTTGGGAGTTTGGAGGCCTGGTTTTGAATCCAAATATGTAAAAATGTGAGACACTTGTGAACTACTAATCTCGTGATGGAATGAAAAACCAGCATCATGTGTTCCTCCAGCAGGAAGGAGAAGTCACTGCTCTCCACCAAATAGCAAATTATAGGGGTGCTTTTACAGCTGTGAGACATCTCCTCCGATGATACCTTCCTCTCGTGTGTCTGGCTGGTTTTTTCTGCCCCTAGGCATGGGCAATTATATGAGCTGCTTGCCTACAAGGCAGTACTGTATTAACTCTCCCCCATCTTCCTTTGTCAAGAAAGGCACAGCATGCCATGGAAAAATTCAGAGCATGCTAAATAGCCTTTTGAAGAATGGCCTAGGTGTTGTGAGAGCAGAAACCTGCTGGCTATGAGCACACAACAACTTTTGGGAGAGGTGACAATTATAATAATAGGCACGAAATCTTTGAATGATCTCCTAGAACTGCTGTATGCCACAGTGCTGTCAAATAAATGGGGCTGATAGCTACAGACATCTTCATCTTCTGCAGCTGGGCTGGAGTAGGTGCACACAGCCACTATCTTGTCTGACTGCTGGAAAAGAGACAAAAGAATGGAGATGAGCGACCATGTATTTGGCAGATAGGAACTGGGGGTTGTGTGTCCAACACACAGCAGATAGAAGATGTGTCCAGCCATAGCAGTTTTTCATTGCTCCTGGCTTACAGCCTGCCCCTGAGACACACAATCAAATGAGAAAAACAACAGAGGTGTCGACTGTCCACAGCTAGACTGAGTTGTTAATGAAATAGCACATGCTAGAATGCTAGCTTGGATGCCCTGTGAAGATTTGCTCAGGGGTTCAGATGTTGAGGTCTCACACTCACAGGCATCTGATTAGGTATATATTGCTGGAAGTGTAATTTTGGCTGTGGAGCCTTTGGAACTAATAATAAAGCTTCAGGAGGCAAAAACTAGACTGAATGAAGCCCAAAATAAATTTATAGAGCTGCCAGGAAGAAGTGTTTCTTTATAAACTCAGCAACTTGGGTTTGGAAGTCTTGAAAAAGAATTAGGGAAAGAAATTCTCATCTCAGATGCAGTGAACTGTTTCTAATGATACTATGCCACTGTTATTTTGCAGGTGTCTCCTATCTTTCCTTGGTGTGATTATAATTGCAAGAAATAAAAAAGAGGAGTATTTACAAATTCCTTTTATTGACTGTGGACATATTCCTGGTAAGTAGGACTTTTTCCTGTCTTTCTTCAAATGAGGTATCAGATAATAGGATGACTTAGGAGAACTGAGTCACAAAAGTGCTCTAGTCACATTTAATAAATATACTGTTCCCTTAATTTCTATTCCTGTTCCCAACAGATTTTTCAAAGAATTTTTCAAGGTTTTTCCAAGCTATTGTTACAACCAGTCAAATGAAAACAATGATTACTGGAGCAAAGAATGTTTAAATGATGGATTGGTGGGGAATTTATTAAAATTCTTCATGGAGTTGTTGTTTTTTCCTTCTCTCACCACATTTTCTTAGGGCAAAAACTGACAGGCAAAGTACAACCAGATTCTCACAGTTCATGCTATGGCACACTGAATAAGGAAGATGACTCGGTGAAAAGGCAAAGCTGAAAGAAGAAAACACTTTACATGCCAAGTAACAGGAGGAACACCAGTGGAACAAGGATCAGTAGCACCTTTTTATTGAACATATTCAAGTATACATTGAACTCCTGTATGTAGATGAGTCATGGTATTATTTAATCCTAATTAATTTATCTGATGATTGTACCACATGTGTTCTAAAGATAAAGGAAGCCCTAACAAAAAACAAATAACCATGAATGAAATTGAATATTCTCCTAGCATCAATGCTTCTTGAGGACATTTTTGGAGTTTTAATTGCTTTTAGATGCAATGAGCACAGAACAGGATTATAAAAATTCCGCTTTGGAACCCCTCAGATCTATATAAATGTTTAAAGACAAAGGTGAAAAATCAGAATTTTCGTAAGTGATTTCAAAGTTTTCTGCTATATATGTAATCCTTTTAAACATTTTCCTTCCTGTTCAGGAGTCAAAACTGTGAGCTTATATGCAGTAGATGCAAATAGATGTGGTAGACACAAATACAAAAAAGATTTTTGTATTGTTTGTAGAAGAACAATCCTGATTATCTCCTACCATCAGATTAATTCTCTTATCTTCCAAGGCAATCAGTGCTGGTGTGAGGAGTGGGAAGACAGTGTTTGCCATAAGCACAGGCACGTGGGCACATGCACATATTTGAGGTGCCCAGGCAAGGCAGGACTAGGGTACTGTACTTGACATTTTACATCCTTCCAGAGGAGTCCTGTACACTGGGCTGGACTGGGCTGGACTCTACAGTCTCTTAGCATAGTCTGGTCTGAGTTTTAGCTTTTATTTTCAGCAAAAGAAGGTTTTAGTGAAGAAAAGGCATAGTTCTACAGAGAAAATGAGGTAGCAAAGGTCCCTCTCTTGATATGTCTTGGAAAAATACCCCTAAAAAGTAGGGCAACTCCTGTTACCACTGATAATTCTGCAGGAGGAAAGGCTGTAAAAAACAGGACCACAAAGAGTCACAGCAACTATACAATTTCCCCTTCATTAAATGGCTGTGTCTCCACACTGATTTGAAGAGCCAGCAGTGATGGGATCAATGACAGTACAGGCTTTGTGTTCAGATTTGGGACGTCTTGGTGTCTCTCCATCCCAGTGCCCCATCAAAGAAGCTTCTTCTAGGCATTAATCATGGATGCACTTATCCCTGCGTGGCAGTATTGATCTACCTCAGGCAGCACAGTGGGAGTTGGTCACATCTTCTGCATAAACAAATGAAAGTGCTCTTGAAAAATGTTCATGTCTTGTTTTAGGATTGAATTAATCTGCAGTAATGGGTAGGGGCCATAGACTGTGTGCATTTTGTTTCAGGTCTATCTTTTTTCTCAAATAATTGTTTATTTCGATTTTAAATTGTTAATTTAGCTGCAGAGCCATAAGACAGTTTCATTTCAAATGCTGCAAAGCACACATAGAGCTGCAGTGTTTTGTGTGCAGCAATGTCCCAGGAACTATGGCATTTAGGGCCTTGTGTAGCTGTTTTTCAATATGGGTCTTTTCCAGCTGACACAGGACAAGACTCTGTGTCTGCACCAACTGCTTGGCTTGGCCTTCCTTTCCCACCTAACATCTTGAGTTCAAGTTTCTAAAGATTAAAATTTTTTTAAAAGCACGTGACTTTTACAGGCTTTCTCCAGGGAGTAAGGACATGCCTGTCTTTCTTTTGTAAGTCAAATTTAAGCTGCTTTCTAAGTCTCAAGTGAGAGTATGTGCTGAAGATGGAAATAAGAGGTCTACAGGTTTTCATTCTGTGACCTGGGAAACGAATGGGTGAAAGGGTTTGGTGTTGCTTTTTTAAATGATTTGCCTTGGGCATCTTTCCAAAATTTGTTTCCATGGCTCAGGAGGGCTGCAGGAGGTAATAAAGTTACCAGGTGTAGGATTTTCTCTTTAAAGCAAGAAATCAAATGTAAAAATCTGTGGCAAAGTTATTTATTTTAAATTACTGTATTTCTTCTTGAACAATGGTTTTGGTTTTTTTCTTCCTATGGGTTTATTAAAAAATTAAAAGGTTAAAATGTTTTATTTTAACTCTAGTGTTTTTCAAAATAATTTGTGGACCAAAACACTAGTAGAAATTATGTGCAATTAAAAGTTGTGATTTGACATGGTCTTTGAGATGTTAATATATTCCAACTAATTAGTGTATTACAGGATTGGAAAAACTCAGTTATGAGAATTCATTGCTGCTCTGCCAAGAAACGACATGACTTGTTTCAAGAATCAGTTTCTAATCAATGTTATTTTCAGATTCTGCTTGACATACTTAGGTTGCAAACACCACAGACAAACGCCTGCTAAAGGAAAAGCCTTTGCACTGGAATTAAAAAAAATCTCTGGAGCCCTTCTCCTTAATAATGAGTTATTTTCTTGTAGTGGTCTTCCTGACATCAAAAATGTGGGCCAGATAATAAACTGCAAAACTTGTGTTTGCAGACTGAATTTTCCTGAACAGATCCTCCATGGGATCTGCAGAAATCAAACCAGGAGAAGTGTGGTAGGCAGGCAGTGTCTCACATGGTCCCTCAGGCTCCAGCTTGGGATTTTTGACAGATCAGGACCAGCAGGACTCATTTAGTGCTTGTTCCATTGCTGGTCACGCTGCAGCAAGAGATGAAGTATTCACTGGCCATGGGCCTGGAAATGGGAGCTCTGCAGTAGAGCGAGACTGTTTCATTTTTGCCGTAAAATATCAGGATGCATTTACCAACAGTTTCAGCTGGCAAAAAATAAACAAAGTTTGGACTGGACTTGTCTGTTTGCCCCTGGGAGGGGTCTGGTGTTCACCTGGCAGGATGATTGCCTGCTACTCGCCCCAGCTCAGCTTTTGGCAGACTCATATTCTGCGTGTAAGGGCACTGGTCACCTAAAACCAAAGGAAAGGGGCTGAACTTTATTAGGGTTTGAGTTTCTGTGCTCTGAAGCTGTGGTTTCATGCACCTGGCAAGCTGCTTGAGTGGATCAGCATTGCCAAAAGGCTCATCCTCTTCTTCCTGGCTGTGAGGTCCTGTGGCTTCCTGTGGCCAGTTCAGCTCACCCATCCTGCAAAAGCATCTGCATCCTTCTCCTTGCAGGGGCAGCTCTCTGAAGTGACCCAGCCTGGCTACCTGGAACGTATGATGGGACAGATGTGAAAAGGAGGAGAGGGAGTGAGACCTCTCTTGCTTCGAGGGAACTGTAATAACATTTCTGTCCTTCTGAGGAGATTTTCTATATAGCAAGCATTGTGCTAAGATCACTCTTCTTGTATCACCATGGCCCAAATGCAGCTGAGAGCTTCCTGAAGCTCTTTTAAGTGCCACACTCACTGGCTTGTGTATACAGAGTGATGAGTGGCCCCAAGTGGGACTGGGATGGGCAGACTGTGGCAACCAGCAGTGTCCCAAGGTCAGCTAAAAGCCTGGACACATGTCTGACTGTAAATGATTTTAAGGGCTATTTTTTTTATTTTCAGTGACTGTTTGCAGTAAGGTGCATAAAAAGTGCTGGAAGAATGGACTGAAAAGTCTTCACTACTCAAACTGTTCTCACCCATGCAAGGTCTCCTTCTAGCCCTCTTTATACAGGACTGATGGTTGCTTGCAGAGAAAAATGTTCCCTTTTATAACACTGGGATGCAGATGATTAGACTGAGCTGTCTGTCAGCGTGCCCTTTTGTTACTGTGCTCCGAGGCTTGACATTTTCCTTGTTCAAATTTGTTTGTTCATTCCTTCTGCAGAAATCAGCTGGACTGTGTTAGCAAATAGCTGAAAGGAGATAGAGGCTAAGTACCATAATTATTATTGGAGAGCCAAGCTGGAAGATTTACAAACCAAGGCCACTTCAGGAGCAAAAGATATAGAAATGTTTAGTGCTCTCGATTCTCAGGAGTTTGAGAAATCCTGAGTTTGTGATGTTTTTGGGTTCTGGGATAGAGTCAGGGACATCAGTGAATAAATAGTGATTTCATGTAATTTTCTTGTGGTTTTAGTTTGGGTTCTGTTTTTTTATTTATTTCCCACCAATTTGGGAGTTAAGGATGACTATTCTCTGGCTAGAGAGGAAATACGACATTTCCTTGGCAGATGGGAGATGTTTCAACCTTTTGAAGCTGGGAAATTTGTAGAGGTACGTCCCAAGCACCTGACTGATGTAACCCTTTAGTTTTAGCATAAAAGGAGGCAGCACTGGCAAATACATCACTACATATTAAGCACTCCTGGCCATGTAGGAAGGATCCTTGTCCTTTCAATCTGTTCAGAGCACATGTAGCCAATCTGGCCCCTGAGGCTGCACATAAATACATTTTTGAGACATGCTAAATGGGATGCCTTGAGCATCATATCAATGCCTCTTGGGCATGCACTGTCTTTCATGCAGAGCTCTTGCTAGGTCTTCCCTATAGGGAATTAGATTGTGTGATATCTATGCAGCACAGGATTGCTCTGATAAGAAGATACAGTACTACCAGAATATTCCCATGACCTGGGAAGTGTTTATAGATAGAGTGCCCAGCAAGGAAGTTGTGTAAACCTGCAGTCTTGGATTACATTTCCTTTACTTTCTGATTACCACTAGAGTAAGCATGGACAGTTTTGGTATCCACAGAAGCAGAATTATTAGCACAAGAATCTCCAGGCCTAAGTAAAGGATTAGGTGGCTGCTGAGTAGGATTTTTATTTAATCTAAATCCCAGTTTTGCAGTTAGGCCCCTAAAGCTTGTCCAAGACTTTCAAAGAGCATTTCATAGTACAAATCTCCATCAGTATTTTGGTTGCTAATGGACTCAGGCATCAGTCCCAGGGGACTCTGTGTCAGCTCACAAGGTAGCAATGAGAGGGACGTTGTTGGGCAGCAGTCTCAGAAATGTATTGTGGTGGCAGGAAAGTTTTGCATGAACCCAGAGAAAGAACTCCAGGGGGCCAGTAGTGTACAGTGGTCTCCTGGGCTCCTTTTTGATAGTGTCAACAAGGTACTTGTTGACAGTTTTCAAACTACAGCTACTGTAAAGGAATGATTAAACAGGTGGTGCTAACACTGACTATTTTACATGAAGTCAATATATCACTCTAGTCCATGGCACTAATACCTTAACCATGAAAAGTGGCCTGTGGCCATTGATGAAGGAGCCAATTTCTGTACTTTGCTAAATCACTTTGGGAAAAATAGAAATGATTGATTTAAGCCTCCAGCACAAACATGCACTTGCCAGCTCTCCAGTTGAAGATTTCCACTCTTGGAATAGGCATTGCCTTGCCTAGATGAAATCTTTGGAGTCTGCTGCCAGGTCTTTTGCCAGAATCATTAAACTGCTTGAAGTAACAGCACTGTCATTTGTCTTCCATTTGATAGCTTGTGGGCATAAATCCAGAGCAGCATGAGCACAAGATCAGAAGTTTTCTCTCCATTTGAAAAAAAAAAAAAAGTTTTTCTTGAGTTTCAATAGCATGTGTACCAGGTGCAAAGCTTTTTGCTGTCTAATGCTCTCCAATGCCCTCAGCCAAGAGTAGGGGAGAATGCTTGCATGGCACAGAGGCTGCCAATTAAGCAGCTCTTACCTGTCACTGGAGGTCATGGCTGGTAACACATTGTACAGCAATAGAATACAACAAGCTACTGGACCTTCTATTGATTCTTTTAAGAACTGCCGTTCTGTGCTTTACAATGTAAAAGAGCTGAGGAATATAATTTACTATGACTAAGCATAGCAGTTACCCATATGTTTATTTTTCCTGACAATATTTAACATTTAACTAACAACATGTCCCGACAATACTGACTGGATTCTGGGTGCGTGGATGTGTTGCGGGACTTGATTCAGTGCTGTGAATAATGAAGGTTGTTGATATAAGGAGGCAGCTTTATGTCATCTGGCCTGGCCTCCTTTACAGTTCAAGTCAGGCAATCTCCTCCAAGCACTCATGTGAACCCTTTGACCCATCTACAGAAGACAGCCCATCCTCTCCTACCAGTCAAAGTAGAGGAACCACCAATGTCATTAGTAATTTTTACTAGCAATGAGTCATTGTTTGCTTTTCAACTCTGCCTTATGTCTATTTTAACTTGTTTAGCTTGCAGCTATTTGCCTTTTACCAGTGGTTTAAAGCACTTGGTAAGTCCCTCTAGCAAAATACAGTATGATGGATTTTTCACTAAGCTAGAGCTTACCTTCTAAGGTAAACCTTCTAAGTCTCTCACCATCAAATATTTATGTCAGCCCTCAGATTGTTTTCTGTGGTTGTTTTCTGCTTTCCGTCCATTTTTCCACTGTCTGCATTTGGCCAAACACAAAGTAAAAATCAGATTGTAGCTGCACTGAAGAAGTAGCAGAGAACAGGATTGGTTGGATGCCTGGCTTCCCCACTTCCCACAGCTGCAGCCCTGCCACCTCTCCAGGGAGGTGCCTATGCTTTGTTTTGACACTGTAATTTATCATTGGCCGTTTTGCATGCCCAGAGATGCAGCAGCCTCAGTTATTTTCAGCGATTTGATTTCTAACTCATTGCTGAGCTTGGTGGTGGTCCAAACAGTAGGTGCCCCTGCCCAGAGGTCCCCAGGAAGTCCAGCAGAGCAGGAGACTTTGAAAGCCTCTGGCCCAGGTATGGTGGTACCTGGCAGTGGCAACAAGCAACATCACAGAGCTGCCCTTTCTTCAGCACCTGAGAGATTTGAGAGCTCAGCCCAGATTTGGGAGGAGGGTGACTAATTCAGTGACTGAGGTGTGGTAAGTAAATAGGCTCTGGGAGGAGTGCCTGGGTGTGGGGAGACTCTGCCCAGGTCAGTTGGTCACTTCTCAAGGATGGCACCAGAGAGAAAAGATGCTGATATTTGACAGATGCTAATATATGGCAGAAAGGTTTCTGCTCTCTCGGTCCCTCACTGCTCACAGCCCCACAGTGAGCCTGTGTTCTGAAAGCAGCACTTTGGGCATCTTCCCTCCAAGAGGACACAAGCACCTGGCAATGCTGACTGGGACATCCAAACCCCAAAGAGTAACAGGATGTGTATAGCAGTCCTGGCATCTTTGGATCGTCATTCAGGTGATCAGCCATTTATTTACTCAGGCTGTGGATCTCCCCACCCTGAGGTTCCCAAGGCACTCCACAGGGTCCAGCTCCTGGGTGGACCCTGTGCTTCAGGTCCTGCCTCTCTCTGAACGAGGAAGGAGTGTCTCCCAGCTCTTTTGGGGATATAGGATTTGAAATACATTTGTGGTGGAGGGAATATTGTGGTGCTTTTACAGCCCAAGGTGCTATGTTAAGCCACAGAACAGACACAGCTATTTTGCTGGCAGCTTTACACAGTGAATAGTTTGGATTCAGTGCTCTGAGGTGTTTGGGGTGGTTTTTCTTGGTAATTTCAAATGAACAGGTCTCTAATGTCACCTCAATTAGCCTGAGATAATTTGTGGTAATGTTTTTAATTTTTTTAAAAAAAGTTTATTTTAATAGTGAAGTCTTTGCAAGTAAAAGGTCCTGTCAGAGCACTTTAAAAGTGATTACTGTGACTCACATTTTTAATGGCTTTTTTTTAATCTCAAAAATGGCTTTTTTCCAAATAAAATCCTACAAGGCCTCATATAACAAACAAGGGTTACTGCTCTTTTCCACACATAACATGAAAAATATCCTTGAGCAGAGCACACTGCAGCCCATCTGCTGTAGCTTGGCCGGCGTGCGGCGCAGCTCCCTGGCCATTACGCATGGCTCTGGGTAAAGCAAACCACCTGCTTCCTGCACGAGGTCCTGCAGCCTCCCCCGTGCTGTTCCGAGGAGGAAACCCATCCAAACTGCTGATGGGGGATGACAACCTTGGCATTCCCTTTCTCTGCATTTGTTCTTATGCCATTTGTTGTTCACTCAAGTGCTCCGTGGACTTTCGTCTTCTTTTCCATCCAAACTAGAAAAAGGCAGGCTCTGCCAGGGATAAATAGACTCTTACTTTCCTGTCTGTTGTGCTCCCTTAATCTCCAGCTGCAGTCAGCAAAGTCTTCAGTTGGGAACCCAAAAGGGCACCCATGAAAGGGCAGGGAAATGAGAGAAGTCTTGGGGTAATTTTGCCAAGGAGCAATCTGAACATCAGCCCTTCCTCCCTGATTCAGAGTCTGTTGCTGCACATGTTTAACTGAACTGAGCCTTTTATGTTTCCCACTTAGGTCAAACAAATACTCACTTTAATTCAAGAAGCGTCCCTGACATGTACTTCCCAGACACATTTCCTAAACACTTATAGCAAAGACAAACTGTAATTTTGCAAAGAATGTGCTGAGTAAAAAGTGGCATTTCCCCCAAGCTGCTTGCCATCATGCTGCAGAGCTCTGCCAACATCATTAGACTGCACATGCTGAGCATCCTCTCATGACCATCACTGTCCATGAGAGGAAACCTCTGCTCATCTTGATCACTACTCAAAGCAGATGAGGGATGCATCACCCATCCAACAGCTACATGGGAAGGGTCCTGCAGCATACTGAAATCAGATACAGCTCTAAAACCTGGCCTCCTCCTTTCTGGAGCAGCTACTCCTGTTGACTCTTCCCCATGCTCCCCATTTCTTTCACAGCAGAACTTTGGGGTATTGCTGTGTCCCTGGTGATGAAAGAGGCACCAGAGCTGTCAGCAGGCACGGCACCAGTTTGAGTTCTCTGCATACATTCGTGTTTGACATCTTCTGCTTACAGTGTTGTCCTGAATTCTTCTGGGTCACCCTCATATGCAGTGTTTCTGAGTGCTCAGAGGCATCTGGGTAGGGCCCATGGGTTTGGCTGCAGTACAAATAATTCACTTAGATAAAAGGCAGCTGTAAAAGCCAGAAGATATGAGGCTAATCTGTACGTCTCAAACACTGATAGCCAGATAGTTATGGAGTCAACTGAGAATTGTTGGTAATAACCATCCCTGTGAGAAAGAACAGGATGTATCTGGACAAGGGTGGCATACAGAGGAAGAGCAGCACTCTTCTGGGACAAATGTTCTTGTGCTGGCTCTTGGAAATAAGCACAGCACAGCAGAGTCCAAGCAGGGGAATGAGGCTGAGAAGTGGGCATGGACTGTCAACCAGAGGTCGATCCAGTAGGAGTGGATCAACACCATGTAAGCCCCCCAAAGCACTCTGGCTCATTTCCAGAAAGGTCGGAAAAAGCAGACTGCCCACAATAACTAATTTGCATAAAATGCAATAAATTTAGGTTCAGAGTGGGAAAAAATTGCTTATAAAAAGGCACCCCTAGGACCAATTAGCTGGACCAACTCTGGAACCAGGACTGGTGATTCTTTTCTTTCTTTCTTTCTTTCTTTCTTTCTTTCTTTCTTTCTTTCTTTCTTTCTTTCTTTCTTTCTTTCTTTCTTTCTTTCTTTCTTTCTTTCTTTCTTTCTTTCTTTCTTTCTTTCTTTCTTTCTTTCTTTCTTTCTTTCTTTCTTTCTTTCTTTTCCTTTCTTTCTTTCTTTCTTCCTTCCTTCCTTCCTTCTCTTCCTTCCTTCCTTCCTTCCTTCCTTCCTTCCTTCCTTCCTTCCTTCCTTCCTTCCTTCCTTCCTTCCTTCCTTCCTTCCTTCCACTCTCTTTCTCTTTCTTCTCTCGTCTCCCTCCCTTTAATCTCTTCCTCTTCTCCTTCACCCTACCCCTTATTCAAAATTCACCACAATGTGCTCGTACTAGACTAACTGGGAGCAACACAGCAATTTCCATGCCAGGTGTATCATTTATTAATAAAACTTGGTAAGTTTTTGCGGACCCTTAGACCTTTGTTGTTCCTTTTTGAACACAGGCATCTGGGAATCTTGAGTGCTGCCTTTCCCTTGAAGTGGGATGCCACAGCAGCATGAACAGAAGAATAAATTGGCTTAAACATGCCATAAAAATGTGTCTGGAATTACAAAGTTTCTAGCAAGTTCTGGCAGAAGGAAGCACTGGAACAAGGCTCCAACAAGCTTTATAGTAGAAACACCAGGAGCAAGACACCTAACTAGTCTTAGGATGGAGCCTTCAAAATGGATGATGTGTTTATATGCAACAGCACAGGAGCCCCTGATGAAGAGGTCACTCCCTGTCCTGTGCTCCACAGGCTGATGAAGCTGTTAGATTCAGTCTTGGCTTTCTGCAGGCCGTAATGTGAATTTCTGTCCAGAGCAACAACCACCTCTTCTCATTTAGTGGAGCTGTGAGGAAAGAAAAAGACTTGCATTTCAACAGAGACTGCACAGTAGCTGAGATGTTCCAGGAGTGATATTTATATTGGAAAGGCCAATCTGGCCTAATGAAAGTGTTAGTAAGGGCTTCAACAACATCTGAGATGGTGTCCAAAAAAAGACAAAAAGAGTGCAAGAAATTAATATTAACCTGCTGGTTTTATTAGTAGTACTGTTGCATCTAGTATGCTTCATTCATGAATATTAAGCACCTGGTGGCAGATGGAAGCCTGGTACAACAATCTATCATTGACTCTAAAGAGTACAGACAACACATTAGGCAGGTATTTTGTGTCTTCACAAAAGCATGAAAGAGTGGACAGACTTCTCCAAAGTAGTGTTTCTCCATGTTCCTTAATCCAAAGGTCCACAAACTTTTTTGAGGATTAAGTTGCATGCTGCTTGAGCAGTCTTAATGCAGCAGTTTTTATTAATAACCTACTGAAGGTTAGGCTGCCCTTTGAAAGGTGTGACAGCATGTGTGTGAGAGTTTGGGCCGTTTGGGGATGGGGGAAATAGTGGGGAGAGTTGCTTTGTTTTAGAGTAATCTCAGAAACTGTTCTCTGGAGTCTTGCAGAAAGGAGGGGTCCCCAGAGCACAGGTGGAGAAATGCTCTCCCAGGGCAGGGACACAATAACATCTGAGAGCAGAACTGCATTGTTCCCTAAAGCTGCCAGGTTGGTCAAGGATTGCTTGGACAGCAGGGGGGTGGTTAGACCTTTCCATTGCTATTCACAGCTTTAACTTACAGCAGAATAGAAAATAGCTCTCTAATTATTGTCATAGGGAAGGAAATGTTTGAACTCAGTGCAAATACAACCCGTGCTGATCTGCTGTAAGCACTCATGGAAAGTCAAAGATGAAGGATCTCCTGAGTATTCCCATGAAATAGAGTATAAAATCAGAGCTGATACAGTCAATACCTTATACTTTCTGACTGATGTTAGTGATGATCAAAACACTCAAGAACTGAGAGGGAGTGTAGATTTTAAGGGCAGTTGCATCAGCAGTCACAAATGTAAGACCATCCCAAGGAAAAAAGGTGGGAGGGCTGTAGATGATAAGGACAGTAAATGTACAGATCCCTGAAAAGAGCCAGATTTCCAATGTGTTTCTTTAATTTTCTGGATTGAGGAGTAGTCTTTTAAAAATTTGGCAACATTTTCTTAGTGCAGAAGAAGTGCTTCAGAAATGAGATATATAAGGATGTTCTGACTAAAAGCAGAACTCTCTCCTCCATCAAATTTCCTTTCAAATAGCAATAAAATGTAAATATTGAAGTCTCCTCTACTTACAACAGTCCTGCTTTTCTGTTCTTTTTGAGGAGCACTTAAGAAAGACATGCCTCTTTCCTTCGTCTGTAGGAAAGCAATAAAATTACAGTCATCTGAAAAATACTGGCATTAAGTCAAAAAAGGATTACACAGAAATATGTCGGAGAAAAAAAAAGAAAATTAAATATTTGTTACAGTTTAAGATAACTGAATTCCTCTAAATGATTAGCACATTTATTGTGAATGTCAAAATTTTCAAAGGTAATCTCTTAAAAAGTCAACAATCAACACTCAAATGGTTCTGAGTCTGTACAGAAAAAAAACAGTAATAAAACTTGGAGGTTGAATAAACACTGCTCTTCTCTCTGCCCATTGCTTTCTTTCTTTAAATGGGTACGTGTGTGTGTGTAAAACAACACAAATCTATCAAACAGCAGGAATTACATGTCCCTGCATTTACCATGCTTTGCTGACTCCAAAATACGTAATTCTGAAAAACAAAGCCTTGTTTCTCCCCTACAGGAAGAACTTTCTTTTTCTTGCCTAAATCATCACTTAAAACATTTTAGGATTAAAACATGACTAAACTTAAACATTTTCATCTGGAGTAAGCATTGCCCAGCAGGTTTGGGTCGTCAGCTTTGATAATTTGATAATTTGGCTTCAATGAAGCCATTTCCAAAAAAGAAAACGTGGTGGTGTAAGTGATTTCAGTTTTTTTCAAAGATTGCTATCTTGATAATGTTATACAATAAATCCCTAAAAGCTGGTTTATAGGCCAGCTCCACAAGACAAACAGTGAACAAATTGGCCTGGGCAAGGAAAGTTTTCCTAAGATAATTAAAAACAACTTGTGCCTGCACTGTGAGAAAGAAGACAGCTTTCAAAATGTTTATCTCCACGCTAAAATACAAGTCCCAAGTCAGAGTTTGAAAAGCAACTGAAAAATTGTTGTCTTTGGTGAGGAGCTGATGCACAGTGGGGGGGGGGGGGGGGGCAGGCTGTGAGCATCACCAGGTGGGATTGGGGCCAGCAGGTCAGCTGGGATGGCCCTGGGAGGAGCTTGGCAGGGACCTCCTTCCTCTGACACATCCCCCTGGCCTCAGAGGCACATCCTCTGCCAGCTGTGTCACAGTCCCTCCTCACACCCGCAGCCAGCACCTTTAGCCTCTCAGTTTGTTCCTTCCTTTTGATCCCTCCATCCATTAGCACCTATGGATGATCATGCTGTACAACTCCTTTGCCTCTCCTGCATTTTCTGTGGACCACCCTACTGTTGGGATATCCAAAATACCCTTTTCTTTGCCAACATATCTCTTCTCCTGTTGCTTCACTTCATGTTGGCTTCATGCAACTTATTTAGGCAATGATTTACATTAAAACCTGGGGTGAGAACAGAGGCTGACATGGTGAAAGGCTTTGGTTGAAACCTCACTTTCAGTCCCTAACCTGAAGAAACTGCTGCCTCCTGATTCCAGATTTCCCAGCATTTCAGTTGCCTGCAACTTGGTGGCTTTCTGTATTTTGAAACATTTCATTCACAAGAAGAAAGGAAGTAAAGTTCAGCCACTGCTGCATGAGCAAGAAGTGGAGAAAAAAACCCTTCTCCTAATTAAAAAAAAAATACTCAGACTTTTCCCTACCTTCCCCTACAATCCAAGCAGGACTTCCAGCAGAAGGCAGTCAGGCACTGACATTTGCTACGGAAGCGTGTCCATGGAATTCAACACAGGGCCAGGTCCTGAAGGAAACTTTTGTTGTTAATTGGATAGTTACAGGAATTTGGATATCACCTAAGGAATATGTGAGATTGCATGTTACTGTCTCAGTCACTCATTAAACCTGCACCTGGCACGTTTCTGTGCAGCAAACACCACGTGCAGGACCATCATCTCATGGAATAAGCAGTCTGAGGAAGCCAAGGGTCTGGAGAGGAGGACAAACCCCATGCCCAGGGTGAGCTCTTGCTGTGACAGAATTGTTAGTAGAGCTCTGCTCTGTAAGCCTCAGCCCTGCATGTTTAGCTGTTTCCTGGCTGCAGAGGGTTTGGACAAAGCTTCTGGGCCATCCCTGGCTCACTGGGCGAGTTCTTCTGCTGTGCCCTGCAGAGGCTGTTGGGCTACAAAAAATGCACCTTGTTCCAAAAATACAAACAAGTTGGACATCTAACCAGAGAACATGGTCACAGTGGATTTAGTTCTAAAGATCTAATTCTTTGAGAACTAAAGAATAATAGAGCCCAATAAACCACACAAGGGTACATTAAATATTGGCCACATCTTCAGAGTCCTTCACAGAAGACTGACATCTTTGCACAGGGACCATCTCTTACTTCTGTCTCTTACTTTTTTTTGGTTAAGAGTGGCATCTCTACTTAGTAAATGCCCGATCTGTCCTCAGTGCTTTTTGTGCTGCTGAACAGCTTTATTGTGACAGGAGATGACACAGAGGCACAGAAGCCAAAATCTCTTTAGGGCCTCTGAAACATCACATCAGCTGTATCAGGAATAGCACATAACACCCAAGGGGAAAAAAGATTAAAACATCATACTTGTGAAAAACATTGTCAAGAAGAAGTTTCGAACCTGCCTTGTTTGTTGCATGGTTAGCAGCTACAGCTTAGGCAGAGTCATTATTGCTACAGCAGCTCTGCAGCCCTTACTTGCAGACTGTGCAAAACACAAATATTGAAGTATATTAGAGATCTGTAGCAATAGGGAAAGGGCCAAAATGGATGGTGGCAAATAGTGGGGAAAAGGTCATGAGAAAAAAAATGAGGGAAGTAAGTTGTATTAAGCAGAAAAACAGGGCATGACCCTACCATTTGGCAAAGTTACAGAAATGTTAACCTTTGGAAATGCTATTAGTTCATTGCTGTTGGAAAGTTGGCTAGAAAGGCAACATTCAGGACTGACTCAGTTCTAGGGTTTCTGCTGTGCTAAGCACAGTAACACATGAACACACCTCCTCCCCTCTTGGAGGCACGCTCATGAGGAACAGCCACTAAATACTGTTATTCCTAATATTTTGCTGCCCTGGGCAACCAACCATCAGCTCCACTCGGAATGACATAGCCTGCAAGAACTAGATAGTCTAGAATCAATTTGCTACTCCAGTTGAGTTTGATTTTATGATCTTTACACTTGTCATTTTGGGAAGGAACAAAACATTCACTGTTCCCAGGCTATGTAATGCTACTGGGAAGCCATAAATTTTAATTCAGTGCTTTATTTCCCTTGTGAAGAGATGTTGTTCATATGTGCTGTCACAGCTGGGGGTTCCTCTTTTTTCCCTTGTCCCTTCATGAAGTTGGAACATAGAAACACGACAGCTTTTGTTTTCATCCATGATGGATGTTAAAGTGAGAGTTTTGGTCTGGTTTCCTTGGACTAGGAATTGTTTCACATGAAATTTTCTGCTGGATGAGCTGGCATCCCTGGCTCCCTCTCCAAGCTCTGCCAATCACTATTTTTTTTTCTCTTCAGCATTCTGCTTGAATTTGAAGTGGCAGGATATAAAGATTGATGGTTTTATTCTTTAGAGGAAAGGAATCAATTCCGAGTGCATGCTGGAGCACAAAAGAGACTTGGGGAAGAGAAATGCTCTGCCAGTTTATCCAAGTGTTTTTCAGGAATTGAAAGTGGAAACAGAAAATTTATTAAAATATTTGTACTTTTAATTTTAATTAATATTTTAATTTATTGGAAAACCATACTTTATGGTGTCTCCTGTAAGATATATTGCTTCATATTTGGGAAAAAATACCTGGATGTCTAAAAGCTTAGAAGAAGTATCTGCTTTTCATTCTTTTCCATAGTATTTTCCACTTTAAAATTTTTTTCATGACAGAAAATGAAAGTACATACAGCAGAAGGCTCATTTAATAGAAGGATGCCTACAGCAGTATGTGAAAGAAGACAGGTGTTATACCAAAGGAAATTTTAATGACAGAAATCAAAGTTTAAAGGACAATCTTGTAAGGGTTTTTTACAATTTGATATTATGGGATAAATGTATATCCTGTCTGTGAGGTCAGAAACCCTGTTCAGCTCCTGTTTGAGAAGGAGTCTCAAGCTTCAGTCAGGAGATTGGCTGAAGCTTTTCATATTTTTCAATACCCAGTGGTCTTAGCATTTTGAGGACTGAAAAGGAGGAAACGTACATTTTTCTCCAAGTCTAGGTCCCCACAGAGTAATTTATGTCCTGAAAATATGCAAATTAATTTTACAAATGGATTTGGATAAGAATCAAGTTTTAATGGTCATCAATTTCATGACCTTGCAGATAGAAGAGGTGACCTCTCTTACTGCTTAATAGACTCTGAAATCCAGCTGTCATGTGGAGTTCACTATTTTCAATGGTGAAAGGAAGTCATTATTTTGGTGGGGTTTTTTGTTCCCATCTCTGAAGACCACATGAAACCTGGCTACTGTCCTGGGACGTGTAGTTCAAGTTATTGTCTTTATAGTCCCTGGAGTTAATCTAATAGCCTGAGATCTTGACTGCAGAAAACATTTGAAGAAAAATAAATTTACATTGTATTTCCTGCATATTTTTGATAGCTGTTTGGCCAAACTAACAGCATCCCCCCTCTTGTACTGTGGGACAGTAATCTTTCAGCTTTTGATGGTCTTTTACAGAAGGAAATCTGAACAAAATTTGTTTCCAAATAAAGGCCAAGATTTACTCAGAATAGGATCAGAGCAGAATCTAAAAGACAGATATAGCATAGATGTAGCCATTCCCTCTTCCTTCTACAGGACAGTTGTCAACCAATGAACCATTCCCCACCAAATGGTGAGGACAGAGTACAGACTCATGGGGAAGCCACGTTGAATGGGGCTTTGAGCAACCTGGTCTGATGGGATGGGGTGAAACTAGGCAATCTTTAAGGTCCCTTCCAAACCAAACCACTCTATGTTTCTATTATTTTAAAGATGTGTCAAGCCTCTTCTGCTCCTCAGGCAATCAAAAAAATTATTTTCTCCCAGGGAAGCAGAGATTCAAAAGTCTATTCATTAGAAAGCCTCTTACCTTGTGTGTCACATATTTGCCCAAGTGCAAACACTCACACTACAACATCTTGTAACATCAATGAGCTCTGGCTCCACAGCAGCTCTTGTACCACAAAAAGGGGTTGATTGCCTAAGATGCCACAAACAGGCCTTCAGGCAAAGAAGGAATTGCTGTTTTCTGGATATTTCTGTTTTCGTTGGATAATCCAAAAAGGAGTAAAACTAATCTTCTACATGTCTACTAATCTAAAAAAGGAAAGCTTTTCTAGAGGGTTTTTTTTCTCTCCAAATTAACACAGAATGGCAGGATCGGGATCTCTGAGCTATTTATTAGACTTACCTTTCCTTCTCCAACATCCAACAGCTTTGTGTGGGAGGAACTGGCTTCCAGAGCTTTTGAGAGAGGGTGCTGTCACACTGCTCCAAGAGCAACTTCTACTGAGGTTGTTTTCTCGGGCTCCAGTTGTCCCACTGGCTGCTGCTGGACACCTGCAACATCCCATAAACCTCCTCTATCCCAGCATCAGGTGTGGGGAGACTTCAGGAGATAGAGAAATCTGTAGTTCTGGGGTTGCCATTTTAGAAGTTGGGCCATTAATCCTTTAAGACTTTCCTCAGCCTACTATGTACTAATGCTCATTTTCATCTGCTTGTCTTTGGTAAAACAAAAACAACTGGTTACAGTTCTCAACCAACTGCATAAATTTTTGTGCCTTCATTTGGAACTCCCTTCATGTATTTGCCAACTAATTTAAAAGAATTATTGCATTGCAAAAATATTCAGAAAACCTGGATACAATTGATTCCTGTAAGACACTCTGTTCTACAGGAAAATAAATTATCTATTTTTAACCCTTTAATCTCTGCTGGTTGGTACCAAAACTATTTCCACATGTATCTTTAAAAAACGAAAAATCACTGCATTAAGCAGCTGCCCATCTGAAAAGTGTATTTTTAATTGCAGATTTATGGTTTGTTTTTCTGTGCACGCACTCTGGATTTTTTTCAGTGCTAAGGAACGATAACAGACTTTGATGTGTATGATCCCTCTTTCCCACCCAACCCAACTCATTCTGAGGAATTGGCTTTGCCTTGGATTGAAGCTTTCTTGGATGACACCTGATGCTACCCAGGCAAGATTTTCAGAAGCATTTGTATGGTATTGATAAATAATTACAACTGTAGACACACAGCATTCATCACCAGAGCCACAGTTAACTGAGGCGTCTCTAGTGGGGAGAAAGAAGGCAGGAACTTACTCCTGAGGTGGCATTTAAACAATTCTGAGTAATAAAGCTCTAGATAAACTCAGGTTTTGCCCTGCCAAGTTTGTTTTTATTTCATCTTGTTGTTAAAGACAAAAAAATAAGCAGCCTTTAATACTACCTAATATGAAAAAAGAGAGCAAAGCCAGAAGAGAAGAGTGTGAGAGAGCTTTGATGGGCACATGAGTTTGCAGGTGCTTGAGCTCTCCCATCCATCAGAACCATTTTGGTCTTTTTTAAAAAATACATCATTTCTGGACTAAGAACAGGATGCTGAGAAAAGGACTGAGCTGAAACAGCTTTCTCATCCTGGCTATTTATTTGATCTTGAGATGAAACTAAATATGTATTGCACCATCCTTTCTGGAAAGCTGCAGAAAATCCTCATATATTTGGATCATGAAATTTGAGTCACTCTCTTCCTTCAGACTTTTTCAGATTCTGCTTTACTCTTGCTGTGTCCTGAATGTATTTTTGATTTTACTTCTTATGAATTGGACTTAGCTGTCACAATAGCAGCACTGTTGTAAGCCCATGATGAAAAGACAACTAGAATGTATCAAGCAAGCTGATGCTGGTAGATGTTATGCACATCTTGGAGTCTCTAAAAAAATGTTAAATAAAAAAATCATTCTGTGTAGGCACATTGCTACTGTAGAAGAAATGGAATTTCTTTAAGAGACTCAATGCAATAAATAAAAGCTGTGTTTTGTCTTTTGCCACTCCACCTACTTTGCAAAACTTTAACTCATTATTTTGACCAGTGTCAAGCTGGCTCCGACTTTCAAAGCTGCCACAAAATGGTTTCAGCCCATATCCCCTATCATTTCTCAGTTCTCATTAATCCATATAATTTTACTGGCTCTTGCAGGGATTTAAGGAGACCAGTGCTTGCAAAGAACTGTAGCACAGCTGAGTTGAATTTGCAAGAGGGAAATTGTGGGTGCTGTTTACATTGCTAACCTCTGTGAATATCATTTAGAAGCATGGGATTTTGGGTTGGGGTTTTCTGTATGTTGTATTCTTGGAAAACAGAACAATGCTATTGCTTTTCTGCTTTTTTCAGTCTTAGTGCTTCAGAAATCCGCCTTTGGAGGTTTACTCCCTCGAGCTCTGTTCCTACTTCCTACCTCACATGGACATGAGAATGGATCAGGTGTGACATATCTGGCTCTTCCAGATTTAGAGCTCTGAAAGAAAACTGTCACGCTGAATTTGACAACTCTTTGTCTGCGTATGCCATGATCCCCCGAGGTTTCTATCTCCATCAAGCAGTCTGACATGCTGTCAATTATTTTCCCAGATTTGTTTCAACAGCCCCAGCTGCCTTTCTGCCAGGTAACTTCTTCTATTACCTACAGGCTGCTAACCAGATTGCCCTGAACATCTTTAACAAACACACAACAATCTGGCCTCAGTCCCACCTCACTTCATCCCACAGAGTAATCACCACCCTCCTCTGCAACCTCATTTTCTGCATTTGTGATGGTAAAGAATGTGTATCTTGGAGCCCCTCAGCCTGGTAGGTCCATTAGTCACTGTGCCTGTCAGCAGAGCAGGAACTGCCATGGAAGTCATGGTTCAGCCTGGGAAAAGACCCTTCACCAGGTGAGTCAAAGGCAGCATTTACACAGCTGCTCTGAGGGAGCCACAGAAAGAGCTACAGGAGCAGTGTGTTACCATTCAACCTCCTCACTGTGCTACAGAGAACGCCAAAATTGCCTTCTGTGCTTCATTTGAGTTTCCAAAAGCTCTTGCCAAGCACAGAATGAGAGCTAAGGGTTTGTGCTGGCATCCATTTCGAGAAAGTTATCTGGAGGATAGCATGGGAGCCGGAGAGTTTGACAGAGCTGCTCTCACTAGGCCAGAGCTTCCCAGGTTCCCAAAAATGCTCAAGTATTACAGCCCACAGGAGCTGATCCAGATGCTCTGGGGTAGTTAACCAACATGTAGCAACTGCAGTAAGAGCAGATGTGTGCTGTAAACTACACCTGATTCAACATGATGAGCACAGACACACTGTACAGCTGATGCACAGATAGCACAGGTTTAATTATCCACAGTTTGATTATCCGGTGTTGACATGGTTTTTATGACTAAATCACCCTTGAGACACCCGGAATCTGGAAATCACAACCACAGATAAAAATTTCCTTGCAGCTACATAAAGTCACAGTACTTCTCTGACAAATTTTGGCCGAAAGTTTTGAGCATTTTTAACTTATCTGGTTTGCAGTGTATTTTACAAGGAGTGAAGTCTTAAGGCATAAATCATTGACTTACAGGAAAACAACTGTGTAACAATATTACAAGACATACAGAACAGGATGCACTTGGGTTCCAGTTTCTGTTCACTGGCTCACCAGAGACAAGGATCATAAATCAAAAATAGAGAATGGAAATCAAAGAAAAGTAACAGGAAGTGTCAAAATGAAAACCTGGCAGAAATTACCAATAGGAAGGAAAAAAAATAAATACTCCAGATGGTTTTTTTTTAAAAATAAAAACCTGGGAAAGACTCAGTGAACAAAAGATCTACAAGCAGAAAAGAAAAAAAATGATATCTTGGGTGGGGGTTTCTCTTTCTTTCTCACATACGAGCCAGGTCTATTGAGGCAAGAAAATATGTATCTATTAAGAAGATAAGGGAGGTGATGAGGGAAAAAACCATATAAACATCACCTCCCCTCCTTTCTTCCCATGAAGCACAGCTCTGGAAACTGTGATCCTAGAAATATTTCAATCGGGCTTACAATTCAAAAGGTTCATTAAACCCAGGATTATTACCATGAGAGAATTTGATCAGAGCAGCCAGGCTGTAAAGTTTAAGGGGCTCCTTATTCACACATCCCTACAGGCTGCAGCACTCCCAGTCACACGCCAGGAGCGTGTGAATCCCAGCCCTGCCAGCACCAAGCTCTTTCCTCTGGGGCCATCTGCTGGCTTTGCTGCACATGCTTCCCAGGACCTTTCTGGGACCATGATTGCTTTATCAGGTGCATCAAAGGTGAACAGTGAGGAGCCATTCAGCACGATTTCTCAGGGAGCTGCAATCCAAGCTGTGCTGGAAACTGCATCTTTCTTTCCCACATGCCGCCACAATTCCCATTGCTGGTGCATATTCTATAATCCATCTTCTAAAGGCTTTAAAAAAAAAAAATCCAACCCCACTTCCAATACTTCCCTTGCAATCAGCTGTTCTTCCTCCTTCCCCATATGTGTGCCATATTTAAATGGTCCTATATTTTAATAATTTTGGGGGTAAGGCACACTAAATCTTTCCTCCAACAATTCCAGACATTAATAAATTTGCTAAAAACTTTCAAACAAAACTGTGAAAGAGGAAATTAAGTTGAACATTTGACATTTAGAAAGAAGAAGTCATTAACTGATCCTTTTTTAATTTCTCTAAGAATCAACAGACTACTAACTCAAGAATACATTACATTTTTATTTGTACATGATCATTTCAGGACAATTTTACCAACTAGCATATATTTGTATCATGCTGCTAGTAAACTACAGCATATTACTGTAAATTCCTTTTCAAGTTCCTTAACTCATGGATGGTCAGATGCTTAAGGTTATCATTAAAAAAAAAAATCCCAACAAAACACCAAACACAACCTACCCACACTGCCCCAGGCAAATCAAACACCTTTCTCCCTTTACCCCCCCAGCATATTTTACAAGTTTTATGATTGTTTGAACAATATTAATGAACTGTACATGAAGAAAAGTTCAATTTTAGCACATTCAATACAAAACTAAATTCGTGTTTTGAGGAGCAAAAATATCCCCTATTATTAACAGAAAATGTGCACTGACCCACCACTAGCAATTTGCCTCTGAAAAGCTTATTCCTTTTCAGACTAGAGAGACAGGCTGATATGTTTTCCAGTTTAAGAGCTTCAGTTGCTATAATTCAAAATGACATAGCTGGTCTATATTTTATTTGCATTTCATTTAAGCATTCACGTTTCTCTACATAGCTCTTGCACTGCAGCCACATGTATTCAGATACAAGGAATCAGGAAAACCACTTGCTATATACACTGGATCAGACTGCATGCAGTTACATGTGAAAGTGCACTGTAAATTTACAGTCCATCTGAGCAAAGACTTCTAAAATTAAGATAATTATTTCCTGTACATTGTTACAGCATCCATTGCTTTGAGGAGAAAAAATTTAGAATATGCTTCTTTAGAGATAAAGAAGATGATAATGATCTGTTAGAAGTCCTTAGCAATACAGACAGCAAAAGTAATTCTAGTCTCTTTATGCATTAGTTTTTTTCTTGAATAATGCCTAAAAGGTTTTTAATTATTTCATAATCTTAGAGCTGTTTGGGTTCAGAATAACCTCAAATCTGGGACAAGTCTGAAAGGCCACGGAATACAAAAGAGAATTCTTTGGTAATTTTTGGCATTCGAATGCATTGCAATGATGCTTAAATCTCAATAGTAAGTCTTGCAAATCTGTACTGTAAAGATGCTGGAGTCCTTAACAAAACAAGCCCTTTTTTATCTGCTGGCTGGTTGTGTAACATATAAATTAACCCAGTCAAGCTAACAAAACCCAGTGCTTCTCCACAGCCTGCAGCCAACGAAAAATCCCCTCGAGTGACATACCCCAAGAGAGTCCTAGAGCAGTGGGAAGTAACATCTGGGAGAGCACCTGACCAAAGACCAAGAATGAGGTCTTCATGGTCCTCAGTTGCTTCTTCATCCGGAATACCTGCAGGGTCACTCTCTAGAGACTTCACATTATCCTTTTTCTTCTTCTTCTTCTCCTCTTTTTGCTTCTGTACCTTGTCCTTGAATATGTCACGATGTTTGGGTTCCTGTGGACCACAGAAGAGTTTGTCTTTGCTTAGATGCAGCAAGTCCTCTTCTGTTGGGATGCAAATCATGGCATGTAATTCAGGGTTCCCCTTTCTCAAGAGCGACAAGTTGACCCAGACAAGAGCCCTTGGGTAGCTCATCAAGATTGGCAAAAAAACATCTTCTGTCATTTCCTTCTGTCCCAGCCGGGAAATACGGCGGATTCGCCGATCCTTCCCAGCAGTGGGATAACACCAGGCTGATAACTGCATTAGTAGCTTCTCACTCCTATTAAAAATTTCCAAAAATAAACATCAGATAGTCATTAACAAGCAGTTTAACAGAAATCCAGCACCCCACATATTTGCAAGAGCACACTTAAAAAAAGCCCTGGGGCTTTCTGTAACCTTCCAAGCTGCTACTTGTATCACTCTTAGCCTAAAAAGAACATTGGTGAGGGGAATTCATGAGTCTTCTTCAGAAGGAAGGAGGCATTACTTGTTAAAACCCCCAAAGCTTGTTAAAACCACAAACACTCTAAAATCTCCAGTGACACTAATGCAGTCCAGAACTTTCAATGTTTTCTTCCCCTGGTAACCACACAAAAATGAAAGACCTGTGTTCTGGCACTTTCCAATACTGTTGCTGCCCTCATGCGTTGCACTGGAATGCAGGGGATTCTCTATTTTCTAGAGATCTTTTTAAGGAGCACAAGAACCACCTGTGGTGATGTATTAGGGAAGAGAATGCAAGATGATTTTCACAGCAATAGCCCTAAATTGGCAAATATGAGCCTCTAAAAGCTCCATCCACCTGGAAGCAGACAGAATATGCCAACTCTAAGAGCACAGTAAACTCCAGAGTGTTTAATTTAAAATAATTTTTCTTTATGTAGTCATCAAGTTTGCTGGAGAAAAGCAGGATTTCCACTCAACAGCAGATTCTGATTCGTGACAAAACTATTTAATCTCACTGTATTTGGATGAAATAATTCTCTCATCTTAATCAAGGCTGAGCTCTTCCTTTCCCCAACTGAATAGATACTAAGAAGAAATAGAACGTAGGTATCATTTTGACATACCTGAGAACAATAAAGTCACTTGTCATTGTTTCATCTCTCTCACCAAAGTCTTGGGTGCTTGTAACATCCTCTGTCTTTAGGGCACCTTCAGAACTTGTTATTTCCATGGTCTCCTCTGCCTCACCAGTCTCAGGGGAAGCTTCTCTGACCGGTTCTGCTTTGGAGTCACAAAGGGTCTGCCCTTCAGTTGTGCAGCAGTCAGGGTGTGGGGAAGAAGGACATAAAAATCCTCCTGAAGCTTTCATTCTTCCTTCCCAGTTCTTGGTCAGTTGCTCCCAAGGACAGATGAAAGGAGACAGAGTGCCCAGCTTGACATAATTTGCCCTTTTTGCAGGGGGACGTCTACATTATAAATCAAGTAAGTAGGTAAGAATATTTTCGAAATCAAGTATTTAAAAGACAAAGGGAATGCAGTTAACTTTCTATCCTCGTTGAACAAGAATTTTAAAATTACAATCTATAAAATGTTGCTGTATTTCTGTCAACGATACCCTTTCAGCCATGCTGGAAACATCGACCTGCTGTGACTCACACCACCATCTTTTCCTCTGAACTTCTCCTACTTTTCCCTCCTTACCTGAAAGGGGAACCAAACAGTTGGTGCAGAGAGCACTTCCAGCTACTCCAAACTCATGGTTAAGCTTTTTCTTTGTTGCAGTAAAAATGAAGGTAAACTTCAGAATACTTGATATTTAAAATTAGATACCAAAATTTACCTCTTAACTTACTTTATTCTTTAACACTTGGTACATACTTTGACATAGTCCTTTACATTCTCTTACCTCCTCCCCCATTTGCTGCTTCAGAATCTCAAAATAGTTTTGTTTATTTTATTGCTATGCAGCCTTGTTACAGCTCTATAACTGAGCATGTCTCTGGGAATAGAAGAGTTTAATTTATATGCCCTGTTTATCACAGTTAAATATATCTAGGAGTCCTTTCTGTTTTATAATACTAAGATTTAAAATACTAGTGAAACATCTCAATAAAGTCCAAGTCTAAATGAACACAACAAAAGATAATTAAAGGAATATTTTAAGCAGCATTCATTTTTGTTATTCTTACTATCAATTCTTAAATTAATGTTACCGTTTGAATTTTTCAAGAAGACTGGTTTCCAGGTCTTTGGCAAACTGCATTCCTGCCTGGCAGTCTGGGAAATCATTTGGAGTGTGAGGTGTTCTTTGGTATTCAGAATGCTTTAATGCCTCTTGCAAGCCACCAACTCGTACACCTCGATATATCTGTTATAAAAATCAAACGCCCAAAAAGCAATGTTTGAACTGATTTCAGGTTCCTAGCTGAAAAAATACATTAATGCCCAGAGGGTACTTCCTTAGAAAATTGCAAGTCTAACACTTAAGCTTTAAAAAATAAACGTAAGCATGGTTTCCACAGTTATAGATGCTAATTTCAACAAAAAAGCTGGTCATGCTCTTTAAATTTAATTCTGAAAAACTATCAACAAAACTGAAGAGAATTTCACAGGTTCTGATCTTGTACATTGCCAGGAATGTTGTATTACTTTGACAGCCACTGCCTGATGTATCTTAACCATACAATAGGTATCACTGCAACTAAATCCCCTACACATTCAAAAGCATAATTTTAACTGCAGAAAGGTATTAAAACTGCCACCTAAACACTCAAAGCAGGATGCTTCAAACAGCACCAAAGGAGTATTCAAGTTTAACTCAAATTTTGTTTTAAGCCCTCCCAAATTGGAGGCAACCTTGGTGATAGAGGTGTAGAGAGCTAAGCTGGAAATTGATTAGCAGCAGGCACCAAATTATTTCTCTTTAGAGGCATATGCTTGTAGAAACACAGAGAAGCATTGCTTCAGCTTGCTCTCCTGACTCCCCACTGATTTGCTGCTTCTAGACTGCCATGTGGGCATAGCTGTACCCAACAGAAGACATGGAAAGCTATTGTTTTATTTTCAAGACCAAGCTTCTGTCATGAACCAGTTCATACACCATTTTTTAAAGTGAGATTTTGATCTTGTAATTGGGAATTGGCTATACAATGTGAAGTACACTCTCTAAAACTGATTAATTTAAACAAAACTAAATAAATTATCAAATTGACTTGTAATTTGCCATCAAAGTCACTTACAAAAGGGATCCAGAAAGCCATGCCCCAGCCCTTTGGGAGACAGATATCCCAGCCACTCCCCCATCCTGGTCGATCTTCTCCAGCCATTTTCCCTGGCTGCTGCACCAACAGTATGGGAATCTTAGATTCACATGGACCCAAATCAAGGTGTGATCCAGGTACCAGTAACTGAGCTCTCATATGGTTTAAATCCTGAGAAGGAGGAGACGTTTTCCATAAGTTAATAATCATTCTTTTTCCCTCTTCCAGATACTTTTCCAAGATACAGACAAAAGGTGAGTTTACAGATACAGAACATACAGTAGTAATACACTATATATTTGAAGAGAATTTCATCAAGACATGGAAAATTGTTTTAGAAAAGAGCATTAAGCACCCTTTTTCTCTCCTTCTTACTTCCATAGTCCTTGATAAAGAGCAGGTACCAGGTACAACATAGATGAAGGAAGAAAAACGGGTTTTGCAACTTTGTATTTATAGACTTCTGCACAAGACTAGATTGAACAGGTGCTTTCAGTCTGTCAATACATGGAGCAAAATGAACTATTCCCAAGGAGATGGAAAAAAGATTTTGTCATCACAGTTTCACATAAAGCATGCTGGCACCAAGGCTTTGTCAATCACCAGGTGTTATATTCCACTGTACCACATTAAGAATATGTTTATGTAAAAATGTAGAAAGACCATCAGACTCCCTGTATTTTATCAGGTAAACACTAAATTTCATGACAGCCTAAAGAATACTGTCATATATAAAAAGATTGTACTGATAACTGTCATGTGCTAGTGTAATATTTTTGTGATACTCTGCTTTTTTACACTGTCAGACAGTTTGAAAGAGCACAAAATTAGTTTTCAGAAAGAATATTTAGAAATATGTTTTTACCATACAAATGTTTTCTCATTCTGATTACAATGGTGCCAAAAGTTCATCATCTCTTGGGACTAAATTACCTTTTTATCCATGCACTTTATGGGCTGCCCTCCATTGTCAAGAAAAATGTCAAGATAGGAGAATTCAAACCCACAACAGCAAACTTGAAGTTCTCTACAAATCCTAAGTTATTGCCCAGAACACTCACAGCATAGTGTGCTACAGTTCAGAAACACAGGATTTCTTTCCTTCCAACTTCCACAGTTCCCTTTTCAGGAGAATCTTCCCGACTACAGCTAAAGGCCAGAGCCTTCCTGTGTCATTGTTTTCTGCTGCATGAGTCAAGATGATGTATGAAAATCCAATTCCAAACCTTTCTGGTATATAAATCTACAATTATAGTCCTGTAGGCAATCCAATAAAACTTTCTTTTCATTGAATCCATGATCAATGGCTGTGCAAGAACATTATCCAAAGGCTACAAAAAACACTTCATGTCAGCAGCTGGATACTGTGACATTGAGGAAACTATAGGTTAACATTAGATTTATACAAAGAGTCTCTTTCTATGGACTCTATGAATCATTAGCCATTTCTTCCATGGCAATCCATCTACTTAGTTACCTGCTCTGAGATTTTATTTTCAGTGACGTTCTTACAGATGTCATGGTCCCAGATAAAGCTGTGAGCACAGTTAGCAGGTACACCCTTCAGGTACAGCTGCCTAACTTTATCATTATCTACAAAAGAAAAGAACCTTTAAAAAAAATTCGAACTATTTGTGTAGTTTAAGTACCAAATTACCAAAGCCACTTCTGTATCATAAGTATAATAAGCAACCAAGAAAAGCCTAATTAAAAGCTCAACAAGCATCACTGCTTCTGGCATATCTTACTATCACGTTTTTCCAAATACAAAATATGAAATCAACTGTTAGTGTTAGAAAGACTAACCTGGTATTTTCTCACCAGCGTTTCTTCTTAACAAAAGACATGACTGTTGGCAATGTAAATTAGATCTTTACATTCCACCTTTAATATTCTGGAATCTGGCCTTTCTAGCAGAGTGTGAAGCTCAAAAGATATGGTGACAATCAGAAAGAGCAACATTGCAAAGCTTGAAATAAGTATGCCTAAGTAAACTTGTAAGAGAAGCAAGGGTTACCTTTAAGAAATGCACATACAAGAAACATTTGTATGGCTATGACTAGCATGCAACACTTATTTAGTACGAGTTTCCTGCTCTGCATCTTTTCAGGCTGTGCTTCAAGGAAGGGGCTATTCTTGCTTACATCTGCACAAAACAACAGTTGCCTACATTACTGAAGATAAACAACAATTGTAGCTTTAAGATGGATTGATAAAGTATTAAATAACCTCTCTCTTCTTCAGTTTTACAAATCTAAAGAAAGCAAAGAAAATGTGTACCTACCTTTAGTGATTTAAGGATTAACAGGCTTCAATGTACAGTACGGTAGTGAATGCTGATCCATTTACAAAAAGTAATTCTTATCAAGAAACAATACAATGAACCTATTAATAGTTCTGTGACTAAAAACTTAGAGGGACTGCTCCTCATTTCATCATCCACAAGGTCTTACATATAAAAGGAACATAACATGTCAGGGTTTGTTTTGGTTTTTAAAATTATTTATTATCTTTTTAAAAATTGTTCTGCTAATTTTTCCAGGTAATGTAGACAAAGACTCAAAGACAGAAGATTTTGATTATTTAGATTTTTAGTGGTACTAACAGTACCTAGCAATAGGTACTGCCAAACATAACTGCAATAATTATTTATTTAAAATCCATAGTCTTTAAGATGAATCCATTACTAAAAGTTGCTTAATCTTTTGCAAGAAATACTAACTACTGCAGCACTTGTGACAATTTGATGATGTTAATGATACTCACCACACATTCTTGCTAACGAATTAGATTTATGTGAGCAGAAGAAATGCAGAAGAAATTATCAGATTACAGCAGCATTCCTTCAAATTAAGAACAATAAAACTAAAGAGGGAATCCTTGCCAATTAAGCAGAAGAAAATTCCTTATCTGACCAAAAATTAAGAACAGGAAACTGAGCAGGAACCTAAGAGAGCTCAACACTCCTACAGGCAAAGCACATTCTATCTGGAGATCAAGCAAGCATTAATGCCTCAAAAGAAGGAGAAAAAGAGGAACAAAACTGTGTATGGTAGTGGTAGGGAATGCCTTCCTGACTCTTAGAGATAACCAAGGGGGAAGGGCACATAATTACAAGCATAAGGTAAGGAAAGTACCTTTTCCATCTTTCGTACAGCAAGCATTTGTGAACACTAGAATCTCTTTATGTTAAATTATTTAAACATGTTCTAGTTCCTTCAACTGCAAATTATTCACTGCAAATTTCTCTGCTTTTTTTAACATTTCTTTCTATTACTACAGATCAGGCAGCCTATCCTTGTCATATTCTCAGAGTTCTTTGCAATTCCTATATTCTATAATGGCATGAATATTTGTTTCCCCACTACAGAAAGACTTTTTAAGTCAGTCTCTTTTCATCACCACCACTCATCCAATATCCTCCTTATTAGCCTAAAATACTTTTCTCTGACTTGGTACATTCCTTCCCTTTGATCCTCATTAAACCTGGAGAATTTATTCTTTCTACTAAGCATACTACAATTCAATTCATAATCCCAAATCCTCACACCAGTTCTTCTTACCTCTCTCCTGTTTTCTTCAGTCCATATTTTAAGTTTTCTGGGGCAATAACCTTACTGATTAATAAATTGCTATTAATAGTGAAAGTAAGATATTAGGGCTAGTATAGGAAATAGGAAGATGCACTACTAAGCACATGAAGCTCACCACCAAGCTACTTCTGCTGGTGTCAATGGTTGGTGCTTAGACAATACAGGCAGATAGAAGAAGGCTTCGTTCCATTTCAAGCTACTGATCTGATTTGCATAGATGATTATCTGTCTTAGAAAACAGGCCTAAGAGTTCTATTTGAAAATTTTCCTTCCTCCCTTTCGCAAAAAATAAAAAAAGCAAAAAAAAAGAAACACTGCCCGGGAGCAATCTGAGAGCCCTAGGGCTGCAGGGAGGGTGGGTATCAGGACAGCTGGGGACAGATACCTGCACCTGTGAAGGAAGTGCAGGTACAGGCATGGACATAGCTCTGTGTCTGCAGAAGAAACTTTAGTTCACATATCTTTCATGGTGTATTCTCCTTCTTTGCATCTCATTCACTGATTATGTAGAAATTTCACCATACTCCATGTTGACTGTTTTTAAGGCAGTGGAATTTGTTTTCTCCAGACAAGACAGCAACAACATATCAAAATGTCAGAAGTGTACTTTAAACTGGAGAAAAGAACAGTACTAATGTGCAGTCATGTGAGAACTGACTGCTTGCTGGGAGTCTTGACTCCAGCCTGAAGAAATAATGACATAATGAGTTGTTTTAACTAAATTTGATCAGCCCATGTTCATAACACACAGCTTGCACCTATGCATTGAATAGATAAAGTAACTGGGAAAGACTGAAATTACACGATTTGTTACTGTGTTACTCACAGGGAAAAACTACACAGGCATATCTCAGAAAAGCATTTTGGAAAAAAAAGCAATATGAACAGATATGTATCATTCCACAGACTGCATGTATGACAATCCCCAGCAAAGGTGATGGCCATAACTTACCTAAACTATTCGCTCACCTGACAAACAATGCATCTTTAAATTAATAAAGTTCATCTAAGAAAATCAGTTGGCTTTTTTACAATACCGAAGAACAAGGGAGGACAAAACACATATGGAACCTGTATGCTAACATGTACAGTGCTATTTTAATCTTACTAATATTAATCCTAATAGTACTTGACTGTCCAAGAAGTAAAAAAAGGGAGAAGTGTGGAATACACCAATGGTTCCCTTTTATTGCTCAATTAAACAAGATGTGATTAACATTTTTAATAGAAGTCAGCTCACAATATTACTGTATCTGAGTAAGGTCACAACACAACCAAGGCTCAGAAAGTTTATGTAATTCTAAGGCTCATAAAATGATTTTTTATTTCAGAAGGGGGAAATTAGTAGCACTGAAATGAAATTACAGATCTTAGAGAAGTCCTTTCTTTGGGAAAGTTCTACCGGAAAAAAGTGGTATTGTCTGTCTTCTTTCATCTTTCTGCCTACTCCACTTTTTCAGTTGTGTGTAGCACTAAGTTATCTAGCAGAACCTAAATGAGAAGGTACTACACCATTGACCTTTCCTTGCTAGCTGAACAAAGACCTCCTCCTTCTCCTAGATAAAAGGGAACAGAAGCAGTTTTAAGTTTATGATGAAAAAAAAGACTCAGAAAGAAACAAAAAAGCAACACTAGCTTTTCTGAGTATTTGTGGTATGGAAGATATTTTGCAAGTGAAGGATAACCCCAGGTAGAAAGATGTTGAAGATGGACATTTCTACCTAGCCAAAGGAAAAAACACAGGGGTGCTCTTGACTCCCTGTCTTACACCACTACCTCTTTACCACAGCCATCCTTCCTGAGGGCAAATCAGCTCTGGCAGCAGGAGAGAAACTGCTATGAGATGTTTAAAATACCTAAATGCCTCCTGTTCATCTTGCCTTCTTGAACACATCCTCTCAGACATCACAAGCAGAATGAAAGACACCAAATTACCTTCTGTAGTTGCTAACTCTTCTAGCAGCTCAAACCAGTATCTGTAAACAAGTGCTACATATCTCACCTTACTTCTCAGCAGGAAGGAACCAAAGTAGAGGTCATGTGTGCTGCAGCATTTCCAACAGGAACACTAATGATGAGAAAGGCAGCTGAGCAGAACTAATTAACAGAAAGGCTGTTCTAGGTACAGAGGATAGGATAGGAGGATGTAAGAAAATGAAAATAGCAGAATTGTGCAAAGAGCTTAAAGCCAGTAACTGAAGTAGGTGTTCAACCTGACTTAAGTGATATGGAAGACTAGATTATTCTAGTGTCTTGCAAACAGACCGCCAAGGAAATTCAGTATTTTAAAGTCTCTGGAACTTTCAACTTGTCCTATTTGCTACTGCTTGCTAGCTGGCTATCACGTTTCTCCTATTAGGTGAGGCAGCCTTTGTCCAGTCAACCTAATTGGGAATGCCTACACTGTACACAAACCCATTGTATCCTGTACATACTTCTGCACATTTTAAGAGGACATTCACATCCAACTGAATCTGAATTTTACACTGAAATGTCGTGTGCACTGAAATGAAAATTTCAGAAGTTACACCTGCATCTTTCATCTTCTCTCATAACCAGCATCTTGGCCATCTGAAATATTACTCTTGCAGAGGTAATAACTTTTTCATAATGGAATTGCAACTTTCAACATCGTAGGCCTATAAACCAGAAATAGCAGATATCTTCTTGGAGAGAGAAGCTTCATCAGGAAGACTAAACACCAAACACAAACTTACTATGGAGTTTTTAGCACCTGGTTGGCCTTGCCAGGATTCGAACCTGGATCATCTGTATGGTCAGACAGAGGCTTCCACTGAGCACAAGACCAGCTTTGGTGCATGTCCCTCCCTCACAACTGCTGTTCTAAAACCTGTGCAACTTTCAAGCTGTTTCTGTTCTGTCAGGGGCTGTGGAAATGGGAAATATTTTGAACCAAAACCTAGAGGAAAACAGTAAGAGACAATCCATAGAAGATGACAGTAAATGAAAACAAAAGCACAGAGAGAAACTAAATATCTTCATATAATATAGACAAGGGATTTTACCTTGGTATTTTTGAAAGTCTGGCACGGCTTTTGTCTTCATTTTTGGCAAATTGACTCGAGGATCTCCAACAGTGAGGCCAAGTATTGTACCTGGTGCCATATCTGATGGTGAGCTCATCCCTTTAAAAACACACAGATGAACATTGCCATGAAACCACCAATTAAGTTGTGATCTTTTTCTGCACTAGTATTTTGTGCATTTTTGCCTGCAGGAATGTGACACCACTGTAAACCAGTGAAGCAATCCAGAATACTCTATTTAACATGTTTTGAAAACTCACCAATGCTTGTCAAATGTTCAATAACAAAAAAGTCGACAAGAGCAGTGCAAGACTTGGTCTACAGTTACATTTACATCTAGCACAGAAGTGAGGTCACTGTCACAAACTCAATGCATCCTTTGACAAATTTCAAAGAACAATCAACCTTTGTTTTGCATGTGTAGAGAGACAAAGGAAATTTAGAAGTGTTTTGTAAAAGTTTTACCTCATCTCTGCTTAACTGCCTCACATTGGATAGACAGCTTGAGTACAGTGTGAGATCTACCAAAACCAGTTCCTTACCTGCTTCAGTGCTAGAAATTGAGGAGATATTGTTAGCTTATGACAGTTTACAATTCAGCCAAATACACAACTGTTAATTTAGAAATGAACATGTATACACGAAGTATAATTCTTTTTTGGATTGGAGGCTACCATTTTATCTGTGGATGCATTGTACAACTTACTGTCTTAACTTGAAGAGTATGGTAAGAGAGAGTGAGAGGATACATCAGACTGTATATCCCATCAGCAATCTCAAATCTAAGTTCACGGAGATAATGAACAAGATTCAGTTTCTCTATTAAGAGTTTGAGCTACACAGAGGATTTAAATTCCCTTAAACACCCTCAATGTAACATTTTTCAATTCTTTGCCATGCCCTGGCAAGTACCTAAGCACATTCTCAAAGGCATGACTCTCTTGATCATGCAAAAAAAAAAAGCATGTCCAAACTGACATCAACTTAATTAGCATGCCAGTTTTGACCACTAGATTTTAAGTTTCCCCCCCTCCACCCATAGCACCCACGTGCCCAAATACCTTCCAACAGCTCAAAGATAGCACTTTGACACTGATGAAGAGATACTTTCTCAGAGTCCTTGCAGTTTTCTACCCACCAGTTATTCAGTTCTGTCTCTGAATCTGCCATCTCCTGGAAAACAATGTATCTAATTAAACTCAAATGGTTATTCATTATTTTCTATCCATGAATTCACACAAAATTTGCCTTAACCACTATAGTCACTTTCCTCTTCAAGTTTTAAACCAAAGTAATCTTTTCCTGATGAAGTGTAGTCCTGTACTTTACAATAATCTCTAATAAGCTGTACAATTTAACCTGTATTCCAAAAATAAACAAAGCAATCCATAGTATTTCCTAATTCTATCATTCATTGTTTCTTACAGAAAGCCACAGATCTCACGGCCTTATCGTGTTTGCTTCAAGAGACAAAAAAACCCGTTAAAACCAGTGATGCTATATGCCAAGAAGTGGATGAAAAACCTAAATCCTGGAGAAACTCCATATTTGATTGAAAACACATAAGTTTTCTGTACCTTACATGTCTTGGCCCCTAATTTTAGGTGCTTTAGCTAATTGCTTGAGAAACAAGATGTATGGTTTGTCCAAGACAGTATGAATTATTCTGGACCTCTCAGCAGAAACTACACAGCCTACTCAACAGCACCACTGTTTTTATTTTCTTCCTACTCCCATTTAAAATCCAGGTGGGAGTTCTTCCTGAGATCAGCATTAGTCAAGAGGCTCAATACAGAGAAACCACCAGGGTAATAGATAGGTTAGCCTTTATGAAAAGTAAGGCTAGATAACGTATGGGTCTTTCTAGCAAAAAACAAGCTTGCACATTCTAAGAACATTATGAAAATTACACTAATATTCAAAGCCAATTTCCTTACTGTTTGGACAGAAGCTGCTTTCAGGGTCTCTGTAAGGACGGAGTTCGATAATGGGCCGATCAGCCGGTATCTGAGAATCTCCATGCTTCTGTCACTGAAACAGCAAAGTTTCAGGTGAATGTACAATTGTATAACACACATTATTTTCCCCAGTATTATTAAGCTAGAAATGCAGCTATGTTGTGTGGCTACAGGCCACAGTTTCTGACTCTACTATGAACAAACCTGATTGCAATGCCAGTAGTCTGTGAGATCCAAGAGTAGGACTGGAATGGATCTCTAGTGCCATCACCAATTATTTTTTTCACTGGCACAGCTTTTTCTCCTTCTTTATCTTCCTTCTTTCTTTTATTGCCAAGGCTCATAACAACTTCCACTTGTTTTTCCTCTTGAATTGATGTTGTAACAGGCTCAGTAATAGAGATTTCTTCAGGCTCTGAACACTGAAAAATTGCTTTTAACTCCCTTAGTATGTCCTTAAGAAAAATGAAGTTTGAATTAGGATGATAGGCAGTGCACTGCAAATCTTACGTATACTTTTAAAAATTATTTAACCTATATGGATTTCAAGGAATAAAATTTAATTCTGCTGAAGTCCAGGGCTTGCTAAGAAAAGCTGAAAGTAATATTGAAAGTTGCTAAGAATTTGTTCTCTTAAAAATTAACATAAGAAAAATTGCCTGTGCACAACATTTTACTTTTCTCATTTTCATTTTTTTAAAGCTGATAGCTGAGTATCAGATTATAATTATCCGTGATGATACTGAACTTAGCCTGCTGGGGGTGCCAGTGGAAAGGATGTGAATCAAGCAATATCGTATTGAACATAAATCCTGAAGCAAGTGACACCACAAAACTTTGCAGAAGCTCAAACACTGAACACCTCAGCAGCATGCACTTTCTGTACAAGCTTTATAAAAAGTTGCAGAACATGAATACTGTTAGAGTGGAAACAGTCTTCCACGTTTTAGTTCCTGAAGCCATGTATTATATCCAGTTCTTCCATACTTTTCAGATGACCTCTCCAGTATTAATAATGCACAATATATAAAGAAATAAAAGAGTTCAACTATATAGGAAAAAACACCTGCTTGAGAGCTGGATGCACCCAGATCCACAACTGTCTGTTTTCAGACCCATCCCTGGGTTTCCAAATAAATGTAACAGGACCAAGCATATCCTCAGGATAGCGATCTGCTCGATAAACATTCAGGGAACCCTCAAATCTTCCAGACAGACAAGAAGCCTCTTGAAATGTCAAACCTAAAAAAGAAGATGCTTATTGAAGAACAAAATAATATGTTGTTTAATAAACAAAGTAAAACTGAAATTCAGTCTGGCTGCTGAGTGGCTAATGTTGTACCGTAATTAGCTTATTAATAAGCCACTGAAATAAAAATGTCTGGTCCTACTATGACATCTTAATTACGTTTTTCACTCAAAATCACAACGCAGTATCAACTCTGCCACTACTATTGAGACTGATACATTACTAAAAAGGAAAAGGATGCGTCATTCTTCCGTCTATTCAGAATCTTTATTTTGAACTATGTAAATTTTACCTGTGTCAATGCTACATATTCGAGCAAGTTGCTTCAGAAGCTCATTCTCTTTACCCTTCAACTCCAGGCAACAATAGTAAGATAAGTCCTGAAACAATATGATAGTGTCAAAGTGAGGATAACTCTTTAAAGTGAGCCTGTTAAGAAAGCACCAGTCAGGGTTTCACAATTTACACTTCAGTAGAAATTTTTCATTCTCTAAAATTTGCCAAAGTGAAATGAGTTTCTTTTTAACTTAAAATTAATAGAAGTAGGAGAGTGGTGAGGCATCTCTCATGAGGGTCAATCTGCCTCTCAAACCAACAGATCAAAAAGGACATAGAATAAATTATCTCTCAATAGCTGCTCAGGTGGATGATACAAGGATTCAGTTAATCTCTTAGCTCTTGAGAAAACTCCAAGTGTAGTATTTCATAGTTACTATAAGACTCCTTTAAAGGTTCATCTTATTCTAAAACTTGCCACCCAGAATTACACTTATAAGATTATTCATTTCATACTTAGCAGTCATTAAAAGCTGACATAACAGTATTTCACAGAGACAGAAATATTAATTATAACTAAGCAGTTGCTTACTTCACCTTGGCAAAACATCAAACAAAACATGTAGATGTGGTACCTGAAGAAGGCAATGTTTTGTCATGGCTCGGTAACAAGCCCTGTAGCTCTTCTCTGTAGGGCTGTTTCCTAAACAGTATCCCCATTTCTTTATCATATGAAATCTCTTTGCATGCCAAATATGGGTTTCCAGCCAAATATTCTTTCTTTGCCTGTGATTAAACTCTGCTACCAAATTTATGTGGCGTCTTCTAGCTTTGCGGCATTTAGTCTTTGACTGTTCTTTTTTCTGATGCACAGCTTTCTCTGCCTGTTTTTTAGAAGAGAGGATATTGAAGTAAATCTCAAGAGAAAAAAACTGTGAAATGAAAAAGGCTGAAATATAATAATACAGGAAGCACTAACATTAAGTTATACCATGTTGGATCATTCTTGAGGGTAACTAACTTTGAAATTTTCTATGCAAATCACATCCACAGAAATGCACCAAGAGTTGACTGAAACCCATATATAAAACAAAATCCCCACACATTCAGAAATATAACACTGAACAGTAAGTGCTGCTACTTCCTGTGTGAAGTTTTTGCCACACATCAATACATTCACATGAACAAGTCAATGTGACATGGAAAATGCCTGGAGATTTGGGCTCACGTAGAAGTAGTACAGACTCTCAGACTGACAGAAAGGACCATATCAGTTCTACAACATGTAGAAGTGGATGAGAGAGGACTGTGGCAATATCTTGACCAAATTCTTGATAACCCAGTCTGAACTGAGTATTTCAAGGTCTGAACTATTACATGTAGATGCATGACTGGAGAGGAAGGCACGACTCAATCAATGCTTGATTTTTACTTTTGTGAAGAAAACTGGTACAAAGAAATAGGACTACAAGATATACAAAAAGATTCTTGGAATATTCTTTGTAAGCTCACCAAGAAGCATTTCACAACAGACCACTTATAAGAATATAATAATTATATTATAAGAATAGCAAAGGAAAGAAAATGACAGAAGATCAGTGCCAAGAACACTAAAAACACCGAAGCAACCCATGAAATCAAAATAGAACTGAAAAAAGGTAGTATCTTCCCATCAGACCCATCATTCATCACAGAGAGGAAGTACAAGCCACTGGATAAATGGTAGGTGACTGGTTCAGAAAGGCAATTAGAGAAAAAGGGATGTGGATTGTAGATGAAAAAAAACAACTTTAAGCTTATTGAAGCGATAAGAGATGGTCCAGGTAAATGCTTCAATGAATACGGTCATGATAAAGGAGTAAGACAAATTAAGAAAATGCAGCAGAATTAAAACAGGTAACTTTGAAGACATAGATCAAACACTGAAAAGTAATAGGCAGAACCTTTACAAAAACAAGTACCAGAGATATGACAAGCTGCAAGAAAATGTGAGCCAGTGCAAACACATAAGACCAAAAGACCTGAAGATAGAAAATGTAGCAGAAGAAATACAGCTGCAACCAGGGCCAATTAAATAATCTCAAAAAAATCCAAGAGCTGTATATGGAGTGGAAAAAGGGATGAGAAAGTGTGTGTGAGCATGTATACGGAAGTTAGAAAGGCTGTCATATGAAAGGAGGACACAAAAGAACCAAACATAAACATTAGTGAAATCTGGATTTAACAAGGATAACACATAACTAACTGCAAAACAGCCCATGCCTTCTTCCTTCAGTTCCTAGAAAACAGGCCCAAAATGCATCTCTTACCATGTCTGACAAAGCAAAAACAATGTGAACCAAAACAGTAAAATGATATACAGGTTGTGAAGATCCAGTAAAACACCCTAAGAAACACGTAATTGGTGTGTGGCAGAGAAATATCTGAAACAATTCCTGAACCATGAATATTATCTTCAGGAGCTCAGGGGGGAGGGGGCAAGGTCTCAACTTCAAGACAATGCAAAGCAAAAAAAGAATGCAATAAATACATTTATCAGTCAACCTCAATACATAGAAAATTTACCAAGCAAAATCAATTGAGCACTTGAAGAATTCTCATTTAAGAATGATAAAGTAATCAATGCCAAACATTGGGAAGATCATTTCCCAATAACATCCCGCTGGACAATTTTTAATTTTCCTTTTTAAACATACAGGAAGGCCACAATGAGCAAAGAGCAAGTAACCCCCATAGTGATATTCTGACTAAATACTGAGATACTGCCACAAAATGAGTTTGATGAGCTGTTAGGACTAGTCAATTACTAAGTCTTAAGCTGCATGCAGCCTGCCAATAACCCCAGTGTACCTCCCACATTTGAGCTGTAACACTCAAACAATCACGTCAGCTGTGCTGGCTTGAGGTCATATCCTAAAGCTGAGGTGGGGTGCAAGGCAGCCAGGTCTTACTGAGGACTCTTGGACCACCTGAGACCAATGCATCACCTGAACAACCTAGTGGACTCTTTTAATCACTACTCTAATAAAGCCAGGTGGTTAGTGAGACCTACTTGAGTTACCACCTGAAATTGAGGTGTTCCTGCATTTTGAATGCGAATATCAGTCAAAGTTTAGGGTACTCAAGGAAGTCCGGCAGATGTTCAGGTCTGAACATTAATAACTATAGAGCTGAACACTGTGCTTTGGCTGTGCCCACTACATGAAATGCTGTAAAATACACTTATACCTCTTTCCTGGCCATCTCCTGGAGCCGCCTGGGCAGGCGTTTAACATTGTGACTCATTGCTCGCCTTCGCATGTGCCTAGGGAGGGTCTGGAACACCAGAGAGTTGGAAGATTTCTGTGAAACTGCTTTCAACATGGCATTGATCTCAGCAGCACGAGCTTGAGCAAAGGTAGACACTGGAATGAAAAGAACTGCATCAGAGTGCAACAAGCAGCAAAAAAAAACCAGAGGAGGATACCATATGTAAATTATGGAATTACTCCTAGTACAGCAGCCTGATATCTTGTTGACACAAAAGTAAGTACTGTACACTGTCACTGAAGACATTTCAGTTCTTTACATATCCTGAAGTTTACAGATATGGTCAAGCAAATATTTATACATGAATGAATCTGAAAGTGTTTAACCAACAATTCCTATTTGCATTAAATACTTCTTTGTTAAATTAGAATAGCAATCTTTTCAGGTGGCATTCAGGGAGATGAAAAACCCTTTATCATGGAAAAAAAACCAGAAGCAGTAACATATTAGAGACTGTTTTAAAACAACCAAATAAAAATGCAGAGCTTGGTCTCACTTCATGTTTATGGAAGTGTATCTACTATCAGAGCACTGCCACATGTTGCGAAGCCGATTTACTCTCCTAAATAAACGTTCTGTTAGACAAAAAGCTGTCTTTAACTTACATCACTCTACAGAAGAGTAAAATCAGTTTCACTGGCTACATTAAAAGCAGATGACTGTCAGTACTCATTTTGCTGGCAAACAGAAACCAAAATGCATATCCTTCACTACAAGCAGGTGTAACTTTTCCACTCAGAAGTCTGAAAGGACCCATTGAACAAGAGCTAGTCATTCATTCCAGTTCACAACTACTTCTGTGTTTTGGAGAAAATCAGGAAAAACAGAAGTACAGAGCATCAGTTCTAATTTTTGCTCTTGCACAAAAACAAAGACAGCAAACTTAATCACCAGCAAACTGCCCTAGACAGACAAATTATTACCTTTTCACATATACAAACCTGTTATGTATTTTGGCATTTCCTCAGATACACTCTGGTGTCCTCCTTGCCATCCTCCTCTTCCTCTGCCTCTCTCTCCTCTACTTTGCCCCTTTGAAAAATATTGGTCTTTCCTGTAAGAAGGCCCAGATGACTGACTTGAAAATTTCTGCTGCTGCTCAGAATGAACATCTGGAAGGTTTAGAGATGAAAAGAGGTTAGAGAAACAAAAAATAGTCAGAGTAACTGATAACTCTATTGGTCTTTCCTCATAAAACTGCATTGCAGACTCCTCCAATTATATTTAATACCAGAAATCAGAAGAATTAAGTTCTTTCTGACAGGAATAAATAAGAATTTTACGCTGCCCTACAGCAAACTTATGGTAGATAAAGTAACTTTTGCATGCTCTGAAAATCCAGACTTTACCTCTAAGAGCCAGAACGAAATCAGTCCATGCAACATCATAGTGATTTTTATCATTGTCTTGTCAGGAGTTTTAGTAACAAAACAGCAAAGTTATTTTTTCCATTTGCCCCTTCATTTTCTTTCTACGGTTCAGACATACCTTTCAGGAGTGCTGAGCACCTAACAAATACCGAAAGTTTCAGAGGGCCTTGAAGTCCTTATTCAAAGACCAGTGTATATTCAGCCTAATTAATATTATATATTAGCTTAGACCACTTTATGTTCAGTTAAGCCTTAGTCAGGATTTCAACTACAACTTGAGACATGGTTCTCAGGCAGTTCATGCCAGACAGTCCAACTAAAAAAAGTCCAGACAGCCATTCCTATCACCCCATCCACTACAGCATGATAAGTGCTTGAGAGAACAAGGGGCCATAGCATTCAGGGAGCTTCTCTAGTGAAAATCAACCTGTGTGTCCACAGAAATGGAGTGAGAGATTAAAAAAAAACAGTTTTCAGGTTGATCAGCCTCTTAAACAAGCTGTCCCTTTGTCTATGCTAACACTGCAATGAAGACCAGCCAGGAGCAGATTCACATTCAGCAGCACCTCAGTTTATAAGAACTTAGAAAGGCAAAGTATCTCCTTTTTCCATTTCAAATAAGTAAGAAACTAAAGTTTTATGTTCAGCATCAGTACTGTTGTAGCCTGCTGCAACCACACATCATGCAGAACTGCAGCAATACTGCAGAAAAAATAATTTGGTATAGAAATAGAAATTAGCTTTTATGTGGAACAATTCCCTGACCTGGGTTTCCACATGCCTGAGAGCAGCATTTTCCAGACACTGAGGGAAGGTGAGAAGGAAATAGTTAGGAAAGAGGGATGGAAGCTGTCTCAGTCAGCAAATCTGTGTAGGCCTACAGCCCAAATTAACTCATATCACAAACACACCCTCTTAATGAAAGAAGTAAAAATTGTAATCAGAAGACAGAAGACTGTTTGGCAAAAGTCACTGACTTAATAACTAAAAAACCCTCAAATTATTGTAGCCACTACATAGATCCATAGTTTTGTAACTCCTATGTAGATTTGCTTTTCTGTTTCTACAAAACAGCTCTGTAAAACTCCAATACAGAAGAATGTTACATGGATGAAAATCCATGCCTTTTAACAGAAAGGAAAAACATAACCACATAATCTTAGACGTTCCCTGCTACAAATAAAGTTAGCAAAATGCGTTTAATCTGGCAGTACTCCTGTAATGACATTCCAAAATTTTCAGACATGGCTGAGCATAATTTGCTATGTCATTCTGTCTGCTTAGGAATTCCTCAGTCACCTAAATACACAGTGACACTTAAGGGTTTTTTCATTCAATCACAAAGACGCAATTTGTCAACTTCTGAAGGCCTCACAGTAACAAGTCCTTTTATATGTGGGGTTTTTCCCAGAAATAACGTAGGTAACAAAATATCTCAATGTGAAGGTGATGGTGGAAATTGAGGTCCGATTGAAGCACAGAGGATGTAGGTCAAACCACAAAGACCAAAAAAGCATCTAGCATACAAGCTGACAGGATCCTTCAGCTGCAAAGGCTACCTGTGTACAAAATGCTCCAGCAACGACCCAGGTCACTGCCATTTTAGGAACATGTGCTGCTGCTCCTGCCAACACCCTTCACAGACACAGGAGCCACAAGCCCCAGGAGGCAAACTGGGCGGGCATGCAGATCTGAGGGAAAACCAGCGCATCTATCATAGCACCAGAAGGCTAAAGCAGCCTCTCCTGCAGCTCCAGGTCTGGCAAGGGAGAAACTGGACTGGGTATGTGATAATTGATAAAAGGTTCGTGTTAATCACAAAAGTATTGGGGTTTGTATAAAACAGAATACTAAGCTCTGAAGTGAAGCATGGACACTAGATAAAGGAAAATATATGATTAAATCATTCTGTTTTAAATAACCTTCTTATGAATATTAGGTTTTCCAAATAAGTTGTATCTACTACCAGCTTGCAAAATCAGACTTCCCAATAATCCTTCCCGCCTTTGTTTAATCAATGCTGCCTATCTCAAGGACCAGACTTCCAGATTTTGCTGGTGGTTATCTACAAAGACAAGATGGTTATCTGTGAGACTAACTATCATCCAGAGTCTTCGTGAATTTGAATATGGAGGTTTATTCGACCACCACTGCCTACCCAGCAAAATTACGAAAACAAAAAACCAAAAATTATTAATTACAACAAGAGACCATACTGTAAGAAGAGGCTGCAAACCAAGGCTCGATGGAGGTGACCCCTCACATTCCCCAGCGCTGCTTGATCTATATCAAATAAAGCAATCTAAATTTTGTTAAATATTGAGACTTTTGTTTCTCATTTATAACAGGTATAACATCCAAATTCATTTTACGACTAGGAACCGTAGGGACTCGTTATGTAATCGAAGGGATGGCAGAGAGAAGCGCACATTCACAGGGTACAGAACAGCTGGGGTTGGAAAGGGCTCTGGAGACCATGCAGTCCAACCCCCCCGCCAAGGCAGGGTCACACAGAGCAGGTTACACGAAAGCGTCCGGGTGGGTTTGGAATGGCTTCAGACACGGAGACTGCACAAGTCTCTCATGCTAAAGAGAATCCCATATTAACGGGATTTACGGCAGCACCAGGACTAAAGGAGACTACGGCAGGGAAGGAAGCCCTGGATACTCCCACGACGAGCACGCTGCGGGCTGGGGAAAGGGGGACGCTTGGCCCTGGGGGGGGTCACCCTGCCAGCCCCGGGAGGGGCTCCCACAGCCGTACCTGGGGCCGGGCAGGCTCTGCTCCCGCCGCCGGCGAAGGGCCCCGGCTCTGCGGGCAGCGTGACGCTGGCCGGCTGGTTCCTCATCTTCTTGGCTCGCTTCTTCTCCCGCGCCCCAGACATCTCCGGCGGGGTTGTGGAGCCTCTCCGCAGCGGGCAGAGGAGGGGAGAGGTTGGCAGGCGGTGGCGGTGCAGGTGCAGCCGCAATCACCAGCCCCAGCCCGGCGCTCAGTCGCGGCGCGGCCTCCACCAGCACACGTGCACACCCACGCCCCGGCAGGGCGCATGCGCACTCCTCCGGCACAGCCCTGGAGGACTACATTTCCCAGAAGCGCCCGCGGGCGGTGGTGGGGTGTGTGCTGAGGGGAGGGAGTGCAGGAGGGGAGGCAGTGCAGGAGGGGAGGCCCCAACACTTGCCGCAGTTTCAGCGCTGGCTCCGGTCATGGCCTCGCTCGTGAAGAAGATAATCAGCACTACAAAGGCCCCTGCGCTGGGTCCCTACAGGTAATGCCTTAGCTAGGAAAGATCTCAGAGTCTTGGCGGATAACAAGTTGACCAGGAGCCGGCAGCGCCCTTGCGGCCAATGCTTTCCTGGGGTGCTACGGGAAAAGTGGCCAGAAGGTCGAGGGATGTGATCTTACCCCTCTGCTCAGCCCCAGTGGGGCCGCATTTGGAGAGCTGTGTCTAGTTCTGGGCTCCTCAGTACAAGAAAGACGAGCAGCTACTGGAGAGGGTCAGCAGAGGGGCACAAGGATAATGAGGGGTCTGGAGCATCTCTTTTACGAGGAGAGACTGGGGAGCTGCTTAGAGAAGACTGAGAGGGGAACCCATCAACACCTCTAAATACCTCAAAGGCAGGTGCCAAGAAAATGGTGCCAGACTCTTTTCAGTGGTGCCCAGTAACAGGACAAGCAGTGGCCATCAACTAGAACACAAGAATTTTCAGCTCAACATGAGGAACTTCTTTTTTGAGAATGGCAGAGCATTGGAACAGTTTGCCCAAGAAGGTTGTAGAGTGTCCCTCTCTGGAGACAATCCAAGCCCAGCTGGATACATTCCGTGTAATCTGCTCCAGGTGACCCTGCCTTGGCAGGGGGATTGGACTGAATGATCTCCGGAGGACCCTTCCAACATTTAACAACTCTGTGATTTTGGGAGCAGGAGCTCTCTCAGGAGACACAGGAGCAGGTTTTGCTGGTGGGGTTTTGGCAGGTCCCTGGGGGTCTGTCAGGCAAGCCTGGGGCTGAGGTGAGAGCAGGACCCCGGAGCAGGGGCAAGTCCTGGTACCCCCTCCCCAAGTAACCCCCAGGGACCCCTGGAGTCCCAAAGCACGAGTGGAGCTGTGGTGCTACGGCAAAATGCAGCCCCATAAGGGGAGGGGGTATACCTCAAAAAGTTAGTTTGGGAAAATATTTCTGGAATTAGTGGTAAGCAGTGAATGAAAAAAAAAAAAAAAAGAAAAGAAGAATGATTGTTCTCCAAAAAAAGGTGCTTGTCTAGAGACAAGCATGTTATGTAGGAAAGCTAGAGATGCTGACTAAGCAGATTATGGAGAGTGAAGGCTGAGCCCACTCCAGGGTGAGCTTGATTAAATGGAGAACTCAATGCCTGGGAATTGAAAATTCTTTCTTATTTTGAATAGTTCTAAATGTTTTTCAGTCTAAAAACTTAATAGCTGTGAGAATATGTAAGATGTTCAACACTTCCGTAAATATGTTGTTGTAGCAGTTCTGCATATAATTAAAATAAAGAAAAATCCCAGTTTTAATTGGAGAAAGGTTTCTCTTTGCAATTTGGATATTGCAATTTGGAAAAAATACGCAGTCACTATAGTAGATTCTTATAGCTAAAGTACTGAGAGGTTTTAACCAGGACTCTTCTAAGAATTTTTAATTCTGTATTCAGGCTTTGTGTTCACAGTAGCATCTTTGTGCCTTCCAGGTGCATTTTTGTCTCCATTACTTTGTGTCCTGAGCTTCCTAAGCTTCAAACTGTGAGTTTCTTATAGGCATGATAAAGATGGAAAAATACAAAGTGTAGAAACAGAGAGACATGACATGAAGATTAACTTGTGTAAACAATAAACTGTTGGTGGATTGCAGCCAGGGGCCCTGGAATTGCTTGGCATCAGGAGGACATCTAAGACACGGGAAGGCAACAATTCTTTGTCTGCACCCACACACACCAATGTCTCAGCCTTCAACATAGCTTTCCACTCCAAAATGTTGTGCTTATTGGTAGTTTTTGACGAAATACTGCTTATTATGCAGCCTGTTAAATGCATGATGGGTCTAACATCAATAAGTTTATCACTAACCTGGTTTACCAGATTTTAGTAAGCTTGTCAAAGTCCAGAGAGCAGAAGTTGCATAAGAAGTAACTGCCACATCTCTGCTGTGAAGCCTGAGCTTGGTTACACAGGAATGAGGGCTTAATGTGGAATGAAGAATTGGGATGTATGGGCTGCATTCCTGGTTCTCCTACAGCCCTTCAGTATGCTTTTTGGCGACCTGTTTTTACTGTATTTTTCTGTTTCCTTTGCTGCATCCATTTGCCAGTACCTTGAGATAGGTAGGTAGATAGATATATAAAAAGACATATTTCTGTGTATAGGTCTATATATCTCATTAATGTTATTAATCTTTTAAAAGACACTCCAGAGATATTGCTCTTGTATTAATCCACAATCATTTGTGTAAAGAAGATTTGGTTAATGAAGAGCATGGTTCCTAAGGGCATCTCTCTGACAGACAACGTTGTTCTAAGGTCACAGTGTCTTCCCAGTTATGCATTTGGGTACACTGTAACCTGAATGACTAGACACACATTCACGTCCCTGCTGATGAATGAGTAGCTTCGATTGGCCCTCGTTACAAGGTGCATCTGCAGTTAAAGAATGATTTGCGTTTGTGGAGTTGAAGTTTCCCTTAGCTTCACTCGTGCATTTAAGTGCAGTAGAAGCATACTCCTTGGCTGGTAAATTGTTCCTACTCCCAGTGAATACAGGATTCCATTGTTAAGCACACCAAGAAGAGGAGATTGAGGAGCAGAGAAGGGGACCCAATAAAGGCTGGTGCAGATGTTAATGTGGCAGGTATCAGAAGGTTTCAGCTTGTTCTTTCCCAAGTTATTCATGATTTAGGACTCTCTGAAGGTCTCTGATATAAACATTTCACTGCCATTTGCTTTGTGATAAGCAGTACAAGACAATCTCTTTTACTGGAGAGCCCATACCTGCTTGCTGCACAGTTCTCTGTGCTTGAAACAGAAACAGAAATTTGTGCTCTGAGGGCCTCCCTCCACAGCAGGAATGGTGGGAAAGAAAATTAAAGAAGCCTGTGTGTACATGCACACGTTTTCATCAACAGGACTGTGTCAGCTAGAAAGCTGCCTTATTCACTGGTTTCTCTTCTTTGAATGGTGTACTTGTGTGATTTACTCCAGTTTTGTTAGTTCATGACAGAAAAAATAATCCCCATGTGAGACAGTTTACCATATCTGACAAGTTACTGGCTATTTTTTTCCCCTTATGAAATTATAGGAGAATGTAGGACAGGTGTAAAAGGAAACACGGGAATGATGGTGTTGTTCAAACTGCCTGACCCTGATCATTTGACTGAGTTCTTAATTAGGTTGGTCCTCTGTGAGGCAAATGGATTAAGACAATCCAACTGAGTGAATCTCCGTTGAGATATGCGCTAAAAAAACTCTGTGAATGTGTCCTTCTTTTTCCATCAGCATTAAAGGGAAGCAAACCTCCTGTTTCAGATACTTCAGGGAGGTGCCTAACTCAAGTTTGTGTAGCTTGTGAGAGTTGTTGAATGGTCAAGACAATGCACTTTCTTGTGGTATGAGAAGAGATATGAAAAATGGTGTTGACACGCCATAAACACTTCCAAAAGAATCTTTCCATAATTTCTTTGCAAAATATTTTTAATTATTGGTTGAAGAGAATTGTGTCTCTTGCATAATGTTTGCTAGGTAGTTTAAGTCTTTGTTTTCAACTTTTAACCCCTTCGTAGTAGAGACATTAATAATTGCCAACTCAACTTCAGCGAAAGCATTTTTATATAAATGTTTTGCAAATAGCTTGAATTTTGCATCCTTCTGAATTAATCCAGCCAAGAAGTCACTCAGTTTATTTGGTGAGAGGAGAGTGATTGTCCTGGTGGTGGAGTGATCAAGGTGTTTTGCTGACTGGCCAAATTCATTCCTCTGGAGGAATATTGCCAGGATGCAGGGTGTCACCTCACAGCTGTAACTCATTATCATAGTGTCTGTTTAAGAAGAAAAATGTTAAATCTCTTTTGACTTTTTTTTTCCTTTATTGCTCTGCAGCTGAAATGTAGTTGAAAGGTATTGTCTGCTTCTCAGATTGGGATGGAATATTTATCTGGGCAGGTGCAAAAAATGTTTTTATTTACGCTGTTTTCCCTCTGTGCTATCTGCTATGTGGAACCTAGTTCAGTTTAGTGTTGTGTTGCTGCATTCCTACCTTGTGCCTTTGCAAGAAACAGGGTTTATCTCCTCAAGGGCAGAGCTGTACTCTTCCATAGATGGTGTAATCTCAGCTTTTCAAAAGCATAAGCAGGTTGATGTATGACTGCATGTACAGACCTGCATGTGCATAACCTCAGTCTGCTTTCTGATACATTATGAAGTACTGTAGAAACTTTGAAATGTGCTTTCAGATTTGTAATTTGAAATGTTTTAATGGGGAAACATTACACCTAAAATGTCACTTGTATTTTCAGCCAAGCCGTGCTGGTGGACCGGACCATGTACATTGCAGGGCAGATAGGACTGGAGCCTTCCACTGGGCAGCTTGTCTCTGGAGGGGCAAAGGAGGAAGCCAAACAGGTAAGAAGTCTTCCAGCATTGAACTTGTAATGGAATTGACATGTGTCTAATGAAACATGGAATTGTGAGCAATTGAGGAGATTAGAAAGCACGTCACATCCTCCAGATGAGGGAAAAGCAGGAGGAAGTCGTTCCATCTTAATTAATGCTGTAATTTTTCCAACAACTTGGAAAACTTGGAGGTCAGGGTAGAAATCTGTTTAATGTAGGAATGTTTGAAGCAAAGCAATAAAAACTCTGGCTTGAGTCAGGGAAAGTTTTACTTCCCCAGCAGCAAAGAGGTGGAGTGAGGTAATAGGATGAGATGGAGTGCATCATGCATTTACATCTAACAAATGCATGGCTTAATATTTACTAGATTCTCCCTTTTATTAACTTTTATTTAGGTCAGTCTTTTTTTGACAGTTGAGGTTTTGCTGGTTGAACTTATAGCAAAACATGGATTCAGCCAAGTCACAAGTCATATTTACAAACTTAGATAAATATAACCCAGCTGATAGTGAAAAGATTTTTGTTTCATTTTTCTTTAGGCTCTAAAAAACATGGGAGAAATCCTGAAAGCTGCAGGCTGTGACTATGGCAATGGTAAGTGCTGCTGTGACTGTGGCAAACAGGTGGTTCTTTTAACCTGAATTAAAATATAAAAAAATCAAGTGACTTTAAAAAAAAAAAAAAGCTATTTGCTGAACATTTGATTGTTACCAATAGCTGGAAGAAACAAGAAAAAATGTGAATTTAGGTTAAAAAAATAAAGGAAATAAATCTACATGCAAGTCTTTGCAATGGGGTATTAATGGAATACTGCCTTTCACCAAAAATTTCTGGCAATTATACTAATAATTTAGTTCCAGCTGGGAAAGCTCAGGTACAGACAGTGTTGCAGTGACTACAGATATTTAAGCATCCCAGCTTTGCTCCAGGTGAAAGCAGGTTTGTGATCTGTGGTGTTAATATTCTAGACACTCTCAATACTTTTTGGGTGAAGGACTCTACTGGTGGAGCCACACCAGGATCAATGCTGGGTTAGGCGGTCCTAGGAAAAAAATTCTAGCATAGACTGTATTTTCAGAATTTCTATGAACTATTTTTTTCTGGCAGCAGATATTATATATGATATAAGTTATTGCCAGCAGCTGGCTTACAGCAGCCATTTTAATTGATCTGCTTCTCAGTTCGGTGCCTCTTGGAAGAATTTGGCCTTTTTCAAAGCTAGTCAGGAATGGCTTAAGTTTTATTACATACTAGGTGCTTACATTTTTTAGGTGGTTCCCTAGGTTGTAGCTGTAATGGTCAATATCTGCAAAACTTTTCAGAATGTTTAGAATACTTGAGAGAAATGTATGAAATAAAAGCAAGAAATGCACTAAAGTTTTTCAATTTTTGTATGCAAGTCAGAGGTCTAAAATAAGTGCACTTACTTGATTTCTAGTTGTGAAGACTACGGTTTTGATGGCAGACATGAAGGACTACAATGATATTAATGATGTTTACAAACAATGTAAGTAGATATTTTCCTTGTGTTTTACCAGTATGGCTTGTGGACCAAATTATGTTTGTGGTAGTTGAAGTAGTAGAAGATGTAGTGTCATAGTCTTTGAAATTTCTATAGAAATTTTTTTTTAAATTTTCATTTTTAAGTATCAGATCAAGCAGAGCCTAATTTCATGTGGATTTGTGTTCTACCTTCCCACTAACTCACTGTCCTGTGAAGATCAGTTCCTGCTATCCCTACAGGTTGATCTCCTTTGCCTCTTTATCTTGCTGGATGCTCTGCTGTCCTGGCTCTAATTCTGCTGTAGGCAGCCTTCAAATGCTGAACTTCAGATTTTCTATCCATTTCTTTAAAGTGAGTATCTTTGAGCAACTTGAGGGTCGTTGCTGTGGGACAGGGCTCTTCTTTATACAAGGATGAGCCACGCTGCTCCCCTTGAAGAAAAAAGAGAACGATGCTTGGTCAACAAAACTGAATGTAGACTGAAATAGGTGATCCCAACAAGCTGTGTTGTGCAGAATAGTTTTGGGCAATTTGCATGAGCTCCTTATTTATATTGCTTTGGCTTTTAATTAGATAGCAACATCTGGTCTTGAATGAAGTCTCATTGATGAGCAAGTAACACAGCCTCCTACTTGTCAAAGTGTACTGGGGGGTGTGTGTGCTTAAGCAGGGTAAAACCAGACCAGCTGCATGCTTACTTACTTGTTGCCTCCAACCTGGTGTTTGAGAAAACAGTTGCTGCTTTTCTTTGATTGTGAGTTATTATTTCAATGCAGGACCCCGAAATTGCCATTATTAACAGTTTTGTGATAACTGTCACTAGTAAAACTTTCACTTCATTATGCAAATTTCTTGGAAGTGTTCAGTCAGGTTGGACAGGACTTTGAGCAGCCTGATATAATGAAAGATGTTATTGGTCATGGCATGGTGGTATATTGGACTATGTGATTTTTAAGGGTTCCTTTCAACCTGAACTATTCTAATATTCTATAAATTCAGCTCTTACAACTTTACTAGTACCCTTCCCCATGGCTTACCTCTGTTCTAATATCTGTATTTGTCAGGTCTAAATGGGCACAGAGGAATAAATCAAGGTCCTATTTTCCCTCTGTTTTCCTTTCATATGAGTAAGGTTGGACTCCTGGTGACTTTATGTAAATCTGGGATCTTTGCTTATGACTCTTTTGGTTGGGGCCTGTTTCTCTCTCCTGTTCTTTCTGTGAAAGGGCCATCTCTCACTCTCTGGTGTTTGAAACTGGATGGTTACCATTCTGATTTAATCTTCCTTTTTCAGCCAAGTTGGTGTTAAGGCTCTGCAGTGTCAGCAGAATGCAAGTTATCACTGGACATTAGGTCACAACTGCAGCTGATTGCTTGGGGATGAGTGGTGGCTCGCTGAGATTGAGAGCTGTCAGTCACCAAAAGAAAACAACGAGGGAGAAATGATAGCTGCCATAGAAGTCTTGTAGCCTTGAACCTGAAACTGTTCCAATGATTGTATTTTATACAGATTACTTTGAGCTGTGTTTTTTCAAGCCAAGTTTAGTGATTGCTGGATGTTTCTGTTTAAATTGCAGTTTTCAAGGCAAACTTCCCAGCCAGAGCAGCCTATCAAGTTGCTGCTTTGCCCAGAGTAAGTGTCACTTTTCTGTCTACAAAAGCCCAAAAACTTTCTGGAATACCTTACTACTGAAACATTCTGACAACTTTTCTTATTCTGATATAGCTTTGATTGCAATTATTTTAATTAAGACTCTTAATCAGTTTATTTTCTAAGTATACTATTGTTATTCCCACACATTATCAGAGATCTGAATATGAGATTCATATGATATGTATCAGATACATGAGATTTCTTTATGGTGAAGATAGATAAAACATTAGAAATAAAGGGTTATGATACTTGAGTGAGCATAAATTGAATTTACAATATTACTAACATTTCTAAATCAGTAATACAAGTGTCAGAAATATAATCTCTCTCAGATGTCCGTCTGTTCTTATGAAGTTGTGTTGTTCATCCAATTGCTTCATAAAATAGATACATTAAACTCCTAATATGTTTCTTCATTGTTTTGTTCCAGGGGGCCAGAGTTGAGATTGAAGCTATTGCTATTCAGGGACCTCTCCAAGATGCTTCAGCATGACTATAAGCAGAAGCTGGATATCTTACAATGACATTTTTTTATTTAGTTAATACTTGTCCCTTATATCTGATTCCTACAGCTGACTAACAGCAGTGACACACAGTTGAAATCAGTAAACTTGAAAGGTGCTTTCTTCAGGACTTAAAATGAGTTCTCTGCTGGCAAACCCTGAAAAGTGCCTGAGTCCTGCTAAAATCAGCTGAGCCAGATTGTAGGACAGGACCTGCCCTTTGTGGAGGTGACTGGATATTCAGGTATTAAGATACATACCTGGGTGAATGTATTAGAGTTATACTATGGGTGATCTGGACATGGAAAACTATACTGATTTGTAATAGTGGGTTTTTAGTAACAATTTTAAATCAGAAAAAAATGACAAAAATGAGAAAACAGAACGCTTGAATTGCTTAGCATATATCTTCACTTCTGAGGAATCTTACTATATTTGCTTCTGAATTTTCTTAACCTCCTTCTTTATGTAGTAAGTTACTGTTGGGACTCAGATTTTTTCATATGTAAGCAATTGCTTGAGAAAATTAATATTAATTTCAGAAGGAAGAAAATTATGCTTTTCTGAAGTAAAGTGGTACCTTTATAAATTAGATTAAAATTAATACCTACCTGTAACCTTTTTCATAGTCTTTTTCAAAGCAATTCAACTTTGACTATGTTTTGATTTTAAAAAAGACAACAAAAATGAAAAAATGTTTAGTGAGAATAAAATATAATTGCAACTGCAAAAATGTGCTTGTCTATTATGGGAACAAAGTGTTCTTTTACTGATTGTGGTTTGATACTCCATTGCAAAAATAGTCTCCAGCTTGCTTATTCTATATACATTCTATATGCAAATATACAAATGATTTGAACCAAAAGAATAGGCTTGTTATCTACACCCTGATAGCTAAGGATTAAATTCTCCAGGACAGGAAGCTTTCAGCTACCATGTCATTACAGTTCTTGTAATTTTTTCCTCTGCCATTAAGGTCAGAAGCATTGGTTTGATAGGGTGATTAAGCAATATTGAGAAGTCCAGCTGGTGCTGCCAGTAACTTATCCCATCTTTCTGTATTGATCTTCTTTCAAGTAGAAATGGATACTGTGAGAACAGTCAGCCCTACTTACCAGTCCTAGATTTGATGTGAAACAACCATTCCTTCTTTTCACTGAGCTTATAACTTGTACCATTACAAAAAAGAAAATATTTATAAAGAGATTGTCGCAGCAAATATGTGCAGATATAAGGATTTTTTAATAGTATTATCTTGCTTTCTTTGGGAAATAGTTATTTTTATTAGAGGCAAGATAATGCCTTTGTTATTTCAAACAGCAACCTTCCAACAGCCTTTGAAAAATGCCTGACTTTTCTCTAAATAAACTTTCTATACATAAACTTTTATTAATTTTGGCTTCTATTCTTGTTCTGTCTTCTTGGCTGTACTAATAATGCATCTTATGCTCTATAGCTCTGACTCCATAAGCAATCCCACCTAAGAAAAAACATAGACTTCTTAGGAAAGAGCTAGTACTAACTAATACGGCTGTGACTTTCTAGGAAATACAAAGCAGATGTCCCTGTCCCTTCATTTTATCAATTAATAATAATTTAAAATAATGTAATTGAATGGAATTACATTTAAACTTTTAAATGGAGTTTAATTCCTAATTGATATTTAGGTTTCTCTCTTACAGCTTTGTTTAGGTGTAATTACTTGGTTGGGATTTATTTCACTGATTTGTAGGAGATTTAGTTCAAGTTCACTGTAAATCAGCTGATTTCAAGAGTCTGGAACATGAGCTAACCTTTCATAACCACAATGATTATCTTCTTACTGCTCACGTTCTTCCCCACTGCCTTCCTAACCCGTGTCCCGCAGCCTTTGCCCACCTCGAACCCAACACTAGATGGCAGCTGCGACATTTTTTTGGCATCTACGTCCATTATAGCGCTCCTTGGGAGACTCCGGTGGTAGGAGAGTGAATAATACACCATTGCTTTCCACAGTAAGGGACAGTCTGAGACCGAAATGTAAATTAAACACCTGGAAAATGTTCCATGCTGGATGCAATGCACAAGGCAGAACACATTGCTTCCATTAAGTGCAATTCTGCAAAAACTCAGGAACTGAATTTCCTTTTAGCTTTATGATTCTTCAGGTGAAGGCAGTTGTAGTTTTTAGACTATATATTTAAATCAGAGCCATTCAAGACATTTTCTTGATCTGTATTCTTCTGCTACAGGAAGTCTAGAATAACTGAAATAAACACTCTTATTTATGGCTCTAACATAGAAGTTTTCAAAATAAAAAAATCAGGCTTCCACAGAGAAGTGTAAAACATTTATTTTATTTAAGCAGAGTTATATTATTTGATTCTATTCCTTAAAACAAAAAGGCCAACACTCATGATTTTCCAGTATGAAAAGCTGATCTCTTAGGTCTTAATTTGCAAACTACTTAGTATATAGACATTTAATAAATCCAGTTTTAAATAGAGATATGTTAAAAACTGGGGTTTTTTTTCCTTTGCTAGACTGAGCTGCATACCAAATACAAAGTTGCAATTCACCTTGTGGCATCCTGATTTTGTCACTTAAAGTTTATTTCTATCACATGTAACTAAAAACCCACAGCAAAACAGGTCTTCTCTTTCTGTGAAAGTGAAGCAATATATAAAGTACTGAAATGTGTATGTTCTACCAGATGTTTCTTTTAGTAAGACTTTCTTCTTTAAATGACTATATTCTCTACAGATTAAACAATGCAACAAATAAATTTCAGTACCTAGTTTTAACAAAACTGTGTTGTCTTAAACCACATAAACTGCCCCAATCTTCTTCTACCAGGACTTGCTCTTGCTGCAGTGTTTACCTAAAAACAGTTTTTCATTGAGTGAAAGAGCCAACCCCAGCCAGCCAGATGGGCAGGGATCTTCTGAGATCCTACAGCATGCTGATGTGTCTGCACAGAGCTGACAGGGTGCAAAAAAAAAAGGATTGTGTTGCTTAAGATCTGGAGGTGTATCCTGTAAACAAAATATTGGAGCATATTGTTTTCCCAACCTTTAACATGAGAAAGCTCTTTGACAGACCCAATTTCTGCTCCTTGCAACCTCTGTGCTGTCCCAGGTTTACAGAGGCAAATAACTGCAGGCACTGGCCCTCTCTCCATAGTACATGCTTTGGTAGCTCCCAGACCATGAATACTAAATCTCAATTAAATTTTTGATGCTCACTTTAATGTCAATAGATTTCTTAATAGAACTAGCAGCTCATTTTACAAAATGCTAGAAAAACTAAAAATAAATTAAAAGTGACATCCACCTAGCAAAAATTAAAAAAAAAACCCCTATGTGTTTGGGTTCTAAAATATATTGCATTGCCTACAGGAAGCTGACATTAAATGAAGCTGACAAGTTCATAAGAATGCTGCTAAGCAGAAAACCTTAGATTTAGTGATACAGCCAAGAACTATCAGCTTTCACAGAAAGTTAATAGGCCAAGGATATCAATTAGATTATTTAATACAAACCAGAGTCAGCTAGAGTCAGACATATCCATGCAGTATGAAATTATCTCTTAGAGGGGATTTGTATAATTTGCTGGTGACATGATTTTTGTTAAGTCCTTTAGTACAATAAAGCTAATAAAAAAGCAATATTGTGCTTGCATTTTTATGTAACTGACATTTTCTCCATGTCCTACATCGTTATGCCAGAGAATCTTGTAAACACAGTCCCCAGAAATGTGTTTATATCGAGTCCCTTTGCACAGGATGTAGCCTCAAGCTGTGCCAGCAGAGGTTCAGGTTGAACATCAGGAGGAATTTCTTCACAGAAAGGGTTGTTAAACATTGGAATGGACTGCCCAGGGAGGTGGTGGAGTTGCCATCCCTGGATGAGAAATGACTGGCCATGGCACTTACTGCCATGGTCTAGTTGACAAGGTGGTCTTCAGTCAACATTTGGACTCAAGTAACTTAAAGGTGTTTTCCTACCTAATTGATTCTGTGATCCTCCAACATTCACCATCAGAATAAATTTCTACTCTTTATTTCACAGGAAATATTTTTGAAAATATTGCCATTCAGCTTCATGATGATTATTTAGCATTTTGTAAAATAACCCAGACAGTTCCTGATAGCATATTTATCCAGGAGGACAGCACTACAGGGAAATATATAATAGGTAACCTTTTCTTTGGGAACAGGCTTATATTTGTCTCTTAGACAGGTTTGTTTCTCTCTTAGAAATCCATTTTAGAAGCCACAAATGCATATGAGGAGAGCTACACAGCTAAAGACACGTTTTTATTGACCATGAATGTTAGCTCTGAAGTTATCTTCTAGGATTTATACAGCTAAAACATCCCACTCAGTTAAAAATGCCCTCTTCTCCCTGCTTCTGCAGAAGTCATCACATATATTGTACTACACTCCCTTCAATAAATTTGAGTTTAAAAATGAGGAGTGAGCAGCACACTGCTGAGTCCTGGACACTGCACTCTGTTATCTTCTATTTTCTGGAAAACTCACCTCTGCATTTAGTTAGGACTTGGTAAATGGGTACTTTTCTCTGCCAGTCTTCTACATGCTGTACACTTCAGCAGCCACCTACACTGGTAGTCCAGGCACTCAGAGGAACTGCCTACATACAGTCATTTAAAGACAAAAAAGCTACACTCTATTCTTTATCTTATATAATATTGGTTGAAGGTTTCAACGATTTGAAATCAGTTATCAGAACTTGGGAAAAATTCCTAATTGAAAAAGGAATGATCGTGCTGCTGTTGAAAAATTATCCTGGTGTGTATAGAAGGCACTCTGTGGCAGGGAGATAAAAGTTTGGGTATTTCAAACACTTGAAGTCTTGGCAGCTTGACTTCACAAAATCTGTATTATATAAAGCTTTTTCGATGCCTCCTATTCATGTGTCTGCAGCTTGTGGATCAATCCATAAAAGCCTTTCTATTTTCCCAACCCAATAAAATTTAAAAATATTCATGTGAACAGAAGAGCAGGTACAAGAAGAGGACGTTCATTGAGACATAACTTCTATTCCTTGTTATTAGCTGTCTCTGAAACACATGGAAAAAATTAATTTAGCAGTTAATTGAAGGTATAACTTGATATTCACTAAATCTGACAAGAACTCAAAGTGAAAGTTCCCTGGAGGTATCACAGGCTTAAGGGGATATCTGCTCTTCTCCCACATCTGTAAGAATGTTCTGTATGGACCTAAAAGCAACCACTGGTTCTGCTTCCTCTTCCCCTATCTCGTTCATATGCAGTCTTCCTGTTACAGACATTAACATCACCTCTGTGTGTCACTGCTACAGTTTTGAGTTCCTCACCCTGCTGCCTTTCCTCTTAACAACTTCTGATATCACTACATCATTCCAGTCAGATTTGACATACAGGCAAATTTCATAGACAGTAAATCCTAAATAAGGACAAGAGGCAAAGGGCATAAATTGAAGTACAGGGTATTACCTTTAAATACAAGATTTTCTTTTCTGTAAGGACAGTTAAGTTATGGGAGTAGGCTGCACAAAATTCATGGAGTCTCCACCTCTGGGAATTCAAAATCCAACAGGACAACCTGCTTTAAGCAGGCCTAGACAAGTTCCAGAGGTATTGTCTACCTCAGCTATTCCAATACAAAGTATGGCTGAGGGCCTATGTCCAGCTCCTGAAGCTTCTGTTGGCCATCAGCAGCTGAGAAGCTCTGGGGCTCACTTGATAGCTAAAAGATAGTGCCCAAGAGGATGAGTGGTTGAAATCACAGTGTCTGGCCATCCCAGCTCAAAGTATTTCTTCTCCAGCTAGAAGATTCTGCAAGGGTAGGGAACATGAAAACTCACACTGAATTGTGGTGTTCCATGAGGGTGGGTAGGGACAGAAAAGATGGGAAATTTGCATGGGAATGAAGGTGACCAATGAAAGACAGCCAACTGCAGTGATTCTCTGTGACTAAGACGGTTGTTAATGTAACATGACAAAAGCCAACCCCGTTTAATGGTTTCAAATTCAACACACTTAGCATGTCACTGGGCATTCATTCCATTGTTCTTAGGTGGACATCAGTTACCTTTAGAGTCCTATTCTTTTTGAACTAGGATCAGCTTGTATCCTCTTAGTCATACCCTCCTAGAGACAAAGCTGTCAATGTTTTTGATGTCTCTCAAAGTAAGAATTTTTCCATTCCCTTAAGCAGTCTTGCTTTCCTGCCCAGAATCTTGCTTTATTTCTTCAATATCCTTTCAAGATGGAAGAATTGCTCCCTTACACAACAGAATCCCAGGTTTAAATGGTCACTATTCCATTCTTAGCATTGTTTGCTCCTCTTGCCTGCAGCTGTTCTCTGAGCTGTGTCAGTGCACTCCATCATCTGAAATGCATTACAGACATAAAAGCAGGTCTGCTCTTTCTGCTCCCTTACAAAACTGTTGGGGAGAATACTGTCAAAGCAGGAAAATGCAGGAAGAATTTCAATAAAGCTGTAATCATCTCTGTGTGAAATTTCTGGAAATGTTCAAGGCCAAATTGGATGGAGCCCTGACCAACCTTATCCAATGGGTGGCATCCCTGCCCATGGGAGGAAGGTTGAAACTAGGTGACCTTTAAGGTCCATTCCAACCCAAGCCTTTCTGTGGTTCTCTTACTCTTCAGGAGCAGGAAGATTTTCTTTGAGGTTTCCTAGAATCAAGTTAAGTGCTTTGCTGAATTCACAGCACAGAGGGATGATTCTTTGCATAGGAGCTTTTTAAAAAGACATAATTTTAAGATATTAAAAACAAGTTGGTTGATTAAACTTGGTTTGATTTATTAGGCAAAGCTATCTGGCATAAATTTTAAGAACTTGCAAAAGAATATTTGTCAATGGCCAACAACTGCTTGTCTTCATAGGCTAGCTTAAAGGCTGTAAAGATGAGTACTATCAAATAGGAAAATTAAAGGGAGGTGAGTTTTTTTTAATCACTGCTGTTCTGATTTTACTTGTGTAATCACAAGGTCATAAAAGCACATAAGCCCTGGCCAAGCTGCTTGACCACCACCCTACTTGTCTTACAGACTACAGTGCTTATGCTGAAAACCATTTCCCTTAGCCCTGTAGCAGAAGCATAAGCAGCACTGCAACACACTGGCTTGCTCTAAGGCTGTGACACATACTAGCATTGGGAAGGAACCAAAGACTGCTCAGCCCAGGTGCAAGAGGTTCCTTTGGAAGTCATGAAAGACACTGGTGTAAGGTATTTACCACTCTTTCTGCTGAAGCTGTTCTCTTCTGAATTAAAAAAGTACTCGCAAGCCCAGGGAGATTTTGAGCATGACTAAGTATGCCAGTGGTACTTAGGTAGGGATGGGAAAGGGAGAAGGTGATTCCAGCCATTGGAATAACGTTTGCTGGGGGAAAAGAGGAGTTTTCTGCATTGCCTGCTCATCCTTTTCCACATTCCAGCAATACCATAGGGTAACCTGTGGTGGTGGAATCATCATCCCTGGAGACGTTTAAAAAACGTGTGGATGCAGCACTTAGGGGCAGGATTTTGTGATGGTAGCACTGAGTTAACAGGTGTACTCGATGATCTTAGAGATCTTTTCCAAATGAAATTATTCTATGATTCTAATTCTGCCTTCTGGGGCATGTGAACACCTTACATGATAGACTCAAGTGTCAGGCTCTTAGTGAATGTGGAGGAAGAATTAGAAATAACTTTTGTAGCAAGACTGTGGTGGCAGAATTTTGACCATGATCTTAAAGTCTGCCAGAGGGATAAACTTATCCCCTTGAATTTTTCTCTTCACTGGTGTGACAGTTTTCCAGAGGATCTTCATTTGGCCTGTGACTTTTCCTTCCTACCATGTGATTGAATATGCTGTGCAATGTGCTTTCACCACAGCACCACACTGCAGATTTCAGCTGATAAAGAGAACAAGGGGATCTAAAATGACTGGCATAGAATGGAAATCACAAAGCAACATTAAAGCTTAGCTTAAAAAAACAAGCCTGCAAATAATAATGAGCAGAGTCATGATTTTAACAAAGGTTTTTATTTTCCAAGACTGCATATTACAGTCTATCATTCTTCCCAAAGAGGGAAAAGTTATCACTGGTGAGGCTCGTGTATTATATAAAGATGACCCATGTAAAAAGCATGACTTCCAATTGATTGCTTCCAAAAATGTCTTTTAATATAAAGCATTTTTTACTCTCTTGTGTAAAAATGCAGAAAGCAGCTGTATGCCAACAGGGGAATAACAAGATATCCTCATTAAAGACAGCACAGTCTTTGCTGTCTCTTGAACAATAACCCATGTGGTCCTTCCCTCCTCTGTCAACATACCTATCTCTGTCGCTGCTGCACTATCCACAGCTTCTCCTGTTTCTTCTTCTTTTGTTTCAGGCCCTTCACTTACTGTCTCACTGAGCAGCTCAGTTTCCACCTGTTCTCCCGTCTCACCTGGGAATGGTAACCATGGACATCAAATTAGGATCCACTAAGAAAAATCACCAAGTGCCCCAGCTCCTTTCTGCAAACCTGATTTTGCTTTGTCACCTCTCCAATGCCCCTTACCAAGGTACCCCCTGAATGAACCCATAGAGAACAAACAGAATGATCCCAAACACTTTTCATCATCCAGTTGTCTCATGCCCATGAAGTTCTCCTAATGCTTTCACAAAATCCCCTTGATGTTGTGTCCAAAGGACATGAGTACTATTTCTGTTCAAATTATTTTTCCTGGATTTTATTTCATAGATGTGCAGTTTTATTTGCAATTGGAACAAAACCGAAATAGAAAACATGGTAACATGCAAGTCTACCTGAAACCCTGCTTTCCCAGGGAAACTGCTGCCTAACTAATTTCCTCCCATTGCTAGGGAAAAATAAAGGGAAAGCAAAACAAATGCTAAGTATCATATGTACCATAGCATAAAAATAGAAAATCTCTTCTTCATCAGATGTCTCTGAAAAGAGAATGCACACAAGTAAAGGAATTACTTCTACCTTGGAAGTAATAGGAGCAAAACTCTTTCCCCCAAAGGCTTCATTCACTCACCCTGCAGATATCACTTGGTGCTAAAAGCCCCACAACTCATCTCCAGCCAGCCAGACAACTGTAAACATGTTTCCACTGATGAGAGGTGACAGTGCAAGAGGTGAGACAGGGCGTGCCTCTGGCACTGCCCTGAGGCTTAGAAATGGTGAATCATGAAATTGGAGTGTGCAGCTGGGCAGGATGTGTGTTTAACAGGTGAGCAACCTGTCATTTGTTGCTTACATAAAACAAGGCTTTATTCCAAAGGACAGATGCCCATTTTATGTAGAGGACAAAATTCTTTCGTGAAGAGACACAGGAGAGGACAAAGCAATCCAATGACCATGCTCAGCTATTGGGATACAAAGAATGAGATTCATATAACCAGCTCAGAGACATGCAGCACAAAGCCACAGGATAAGTAGCAGGAGTGTAACTGGCTCTGGACTTCACACAGATCAATCCTTCTGCACCTCGCACTTCTTCAAGGCAAAAGTGGAGTGAGGATGTCTCCCTGCAGAAGAATACTCCTCATGTGCTTCACGGGCTTGCTCCCTGAAGATGAGCTACCCTAGGAATGTATCTGATTCCTTAACTGAGCTACTTTGTACCATTTAGGATAAATTTGATTCCTCCTGTGAAGTCTGTTCATCTGCTGGATGTGCAGTCCATGTCCTCTGGGCACTGACCCAAGGATGAGCATAGCCTGCAATTTCCAGGAAGGAACACACTCTGCACTAAAGGTCCCTTCAGAGCACAGGGAAATACCTCAGGTCACCTCAGGCACCACTGCTCCCTCACAGCCTCTCTCCCCACCCAGTCATCTCCAAGCATTTGTGCAAAGTAAGCCCTATGTCTCTCCACTACTACTACTTCTACTCTGCTTGTCTTGTAGCCAAGCTTCTAGACAGACTGGACATGCCAAGTTTGCATCAAAGAGATGCTTTTTCTTCTACATCCAAGCATGCACCCTCCAGCTTTATGTGTGCAAGGACAGTTGGTTTATAATTAGTACATGTGACTAAGTAATTGAGCCTTTGGGCCGTGCAAATATTAAGGAATGTGTCTGAGCTACCCAGAGACACAATGTTTTAAATGAGGGGTACGGTGGGACATTTTACCTGCTGAAATCAAAAAGGACATGAAATGAAGTAGCAGAGGTGGAAATGATGATTAAATTTATTACAGCTTGGACTTGAAAATCCGAGGCTTCCCCAGCCATATTCTTCTATGCCTCACATTGTACAGACTCCCTGGACCAAATTCTGACTCCAGAAGCTCATTTGAGGCTCTTAGTAAAGCCAAAAGGACCCATTTAGAAGTCCCTGGAGGCAAATTTTGGTCTCCTGAATTTACGAAAGCACAAATATTACCCTTAGTGAGGTGGTCCTCTTCAGTAATATGTACTTTCTCGACGACATCCACTACAGAGCAGTCACTGCCCTCTACCAGCCCACTGTCCTCTGCTGGTCCTGGAGATGGTGCCCCAGCATCTTCTCCTGGTGCTGGTGGTGAAGAGCCCCTGCTCTCCTCTCGCCACACAGACGGCAGCTCAGAGCTCTCCTCCTCTCCTGCAGGCAGGGGCTCGGTGCCCTCTGGCTCCTCCCTTTTACTGACCGACTCCGTGTTCCCCTCCACATCCAGGACCGTGGCTGCAGCCTCCTCTCCCGGCAGCTGCTCGCCTGGGCTGGTCTCCTCAGAGGCAAGGCTCACACACTCTGCTCGGTCCAGCTGTGTTTCGTCAGCTACAGTTCCAAGGTCATCTGCAGTCAGGGTGTTTGCGCCTGATGATGCTTTTAGTTATAGTAGGGCAAGGAGAGGAAAAAGAAAATTACAGGTAATTGGTGAATGGGCACATAAGCTGGATGACAACTAAACCCACAGTGAACCACACAAGCACTGCCTGTCAAAGAGCTCCCTCCTGGCTACAGATAATACTCCCACATAGGTCTGCTGCACATATCCACACATATCCAGTAGAGGATGATGCTGCTCTTAGATTAAAAATAATTTTTCATTTGATGCATGTAATGCATTTATATATGAAGAGAGCAAGTCAATGTTCTGGTACATTTTCCCTTATGAATCTGCAGTGTGCAGGTGGCTTGCTGGTGATGGGACACTGCCAGGAAGCACCTTTTCCTGCCCCAAAGCAAGCACAGGAGTATGGGGAGTGTAAGGGAGCTGCTGTCCTGCATGTAAGAAGCACTGGTGCTACCTTCAGGTGGACTGAATAGAAACCCTGAGAACCCAGAGGTTGAGCAGTGCCCACTTCTTAAAACAAAACCCACTTTTTCTGTCTTTTTCAGTAATAAACTACCATTCATATTGTGATTTCTCTAATAAAAAATTCAACAACAGGAAGCCTAAGCAAACTAAAACTTCCGCTTCTTTCATCAACTTTTTGGCTAGTAAAGCAATGGGTATTGGCAGAAAAAAATTATGAATAAAGAACAGACAAAATTGCTTTGACAGGTATTTAAGGATAAAAGCTGAAAACTCAAATGAGCTATACCTACCTATCAGACTGACTTACTAACCTTCTAATAAAATTCAGTCTGACAGGAACTTGTACTTAACCTTTTCATGAAGAATGTCAGGACGAAACCCCTGGTAATTCAAGCATGAAATCTGTTTATATAATAATTACAAAACTGTAAAAACGGTATTTTCCGAGAAAATGATGATTGCAGTGTCAAAGTCAGTAAGCAGAACTATATGATACTGTTCACATATGAGCACACCTATATTTATTCATACCGACATAGGTGAACAGGAAAAAGTCCTGCTCTTAAACCATCTGCTTAAATACTGCTGCCCTTAAAGTAAGTTTACAGTTCTGTTAAGACATTCAAACAAAACACCTCCCCAGCAAGTGTCACCTAGTCAGCGTGTGCCTACAGACCCAGGGAAGGATAGCTAAGCCAGAAGAAGAGCAAGAATTGAGAATCTGGACTGTTGAGGCAAACAGAAGGCAATTTCAACTATGAGACAGATAAAATCTCATTTGTTCCAGGAACTGTCAAACCATCCAAGTTCAACTACCCTTCCAAATCCACAGTGGTATGGCAATTTGTAATGCAACTCAAACAACAGGAGGTAAACTCAGGGGCACGTCTTGGACAACAGACCCCCGCAGGGCAAGACCCTGCCTCTGACAGCTGCTGAGGGGCAGGGGAACGGGCAGAGAGCCCCAGCCCGTGGGGCTGAGTGTCAGTCTGTCAGTGGAATTCTTCTGTCAACCTGTTCTGTTTTCAACCTGTTTACACTCAGTTCCCACTATATCCAATGGCAATGGGGGCTGCAACCCACTTATATCCTCTGTAAAACACATCTTGGCTGGTTTTAAGCTTGCTGCTGGTCATTTAATCAAGTGGCAGTTCTTGCATTATGAGAAACAGCAAATATATTTCCCTTATTATTCCCTTATTTCTTTCTCTAGATCATACCTTGTCTTCCAAGAACTCCTTTTCCTAAAATGAAGCTCAAGTTATACCCAGATACCCAACCGGAATAATAATGAGTAAATCTTAGACTTAAGCTATTCTAAGCAGTGATTAAAAAAGCAATGTACGCTCAGAGACCACACATTCGATCTTTTAACAGTTTTATTTTTCATCCCTTTAGACACTTTTCATGCCTTCATCTTACTCAGTGCCAGATGGACAGAGAGGATTTAAAACCTACAGACAGAAATAAATGAGCCATGCAAATTAGCACGTTATATAAAGTTTTAATTCATGTTAGCAGTAAAAGAAACAATTCAAATGTATTCTTAGTAAAAATCTCCTGCAGCTCCTATAAACATCAGCCCTGCAATTTCCAGCTAGCCCTCTCTACATCAAAATGTTTTATATAAATTGGATTATAAAATACTGCCATGCAACACAAGATCTGCACTGCTGGAAACCCTGGAAGCATTCCTCTTCTCTTATCTGAAATGCAAAGAATTCCCTAATATGGAAAAAATAAATCCTCTCAGTAATCTGTTCCTTTATACCTTTATCCCCAAGAAAAATGAACATCATGTGGCAGTCAGCATTCCTAGGATTCCTTCCAGTTTCATTTTATTTTTAAATTTAAAATTTTTATTTACCCTGCTGTAGACTATTTCAGCTGGAGAAACAAAGAAAAATGCAGAGAATGTAAGTGGGCCATGGCTACAGTAATTTCTCTTTGTCTTCTTTTCTTTTGGAAAGGCCTCAAAGTTTTGTAAGTTACACATCAAGGGAAGAAAATTATATGTATTTTCCTCTATTAACTTATTTAGAGAAGGGGTTTTTTTTCAAATTATCTTTTCTTATTAAAGTAAATTAGAAAATTGTTAACATATCTGGTTAGTATTGCCAAATTAATGCGGATCTTTCAGCTGTAATTACAAACTGCACTTCATCCTTACCATGACATTAGTCTATGTATTTAGTACATTTCATGACCTATCCTGCCATGAACATGCTTTGATACAGAATAATTAAAATACTCAGAATAAATTACTTCTGCTGCTTCCTTGAGCAGTATCCTTTAGTGGAGGATGGAAAGGCAGAGGAATTGGTACATTGACCAGGTGAACAAGACAGCAGGTACAGCATAAAGAGATTTCTCCTGCTACTTTCAGCAGGGCTCCTCGGTTTGCAGAAGTGTGCTGGCTCTGTAGTGGCACAGCAATGCTCAGCCCACACAACCTGCTCTCCTCTCTGCAGTCACAAGCCACAGGACCACGACACGACACACAGAATATAAACCTACAACATGCAAAAACCATGGATGCTGCAGGCAGAATAACACAGATCATAACTCAAAAATATAGGAAAGAAATGCAGTAAAATGAAATGCAAACAACTTTTTTGAATCTGCCTTCAAGATGGATCTTTCTGAGAGGACAATTCCTTTAAGTGCAGCATTCAGGCTCTTACCAGAAGCATTTCCAAACCTTCCTTGCAGCAAAGAGCTAAATATGATGAATATGGAAACAAAGTTTTGTTTTTCTTCCACTGAATAGCAAGGATATGGAACATGCTACAAATACACCTTGCTCACAAAATTAGTCTGCCGTGACTTGAGCCAATTAAAGCCACAGGAACACAGTGCTGCACACTATGTGGGGCTGGATTTTGTAAGAAAGAGGAAGGCTAGTGGGGTCAAATATTCACTATTCTTTTAAAGAGGGAAAGAAAGGGCACTAGACTGACAAGGTAATATAGAAAAGGACCAACAGGAGGACCTGTGTGGAAATTCAACAAACAAACAAAGCCTGCGGAGCGGAGTGGAGCGGAAGGGCTTTAGGCATTCATTCACAAGAAACAGTTTCGAAGCCATCACTCACAAAGTGCAGTTCCCTCCTGCACGGGCAGAACCAAAAGCCGAGGCAAACCCGACGGGCTTCTGCCCCCGCGGGATTTCTGCGGGACGCGCACCCGCGGCGCCTTCCCCGGGGGAAGGGACGGGAGGGGACGGGAGGGGACGGGAGCACCCTGAGAGCAGCGCGGCCCCGCATCCCCAAATCTCTCTGCGGGCAGCCCCCGCCCCGCTGCCCCGGCCCCGCTCACCCGGCAGCGGCGGCGGCTCCTGGGGGCGGCTGCGGGCGCTGCTGGAGCAGCCCATGGCGGGCCGGCCGGGCTCTGCGGCTGCTCCGACGGCCGGGCCGGGTCGGGTCGGGTCGGAGCGCGGCTGGCGCTGCCGCCGGGCAGCACCGACCGACGGAGCCGGGTCGCGGCGGGGCGGCCCCGGCGACGGAGCCTTAAATACCCCCCAGCCACTCAGCCCGGCCACCGCCGCGGCCGTCCCTGCCCCGGGGCGGATTTCTGTTTCTGCGCTGTGTCAGGATGCCACAAGTGTGAGTGGCAGCAGGCGGGAGGGGACTGCAGGTCGGTGTGCCCCAGAGTGCCCGTGGCGGTGTGCACGTAAACCTCGCTAGCAAGCTTTGAGCCACGACAGCATCGAGTAGAGATGACCCATAGCCCGGGTGAGAGGGTCCAGGTCTGAGCAGGGCTGTTAGAGGGCTTGGAGCCACGCCGATGCTTGGCGGTCCGTGATGTGGCTGAGCTAGTGACCCTGAGACCGAGCCTGTGGGGTTTCTGTAGGGAAACCCAGACCGGAGCCGGGAGAGGAGCAGCAGGGCTGGGTTGTCTGCACTCACTGGATGTGGTGTGGGCATGCAGGGCTGTGCTCGTACACACACAGGAGCCGCAGCCTCGCTGCCGGCCCTCCCTGCACACAGGAACAGCTGCAGGACGCAGCGTGGGACTGGGAGGGACAGAGCGCTGGGGTCTCCGCAACTCGGAGGCAAAAAGGAATCCCTGGTTTGCAGAGTCCTCCGGGTTCAGTGGCCACCTGGAACATCCTTACCATCAGCCTGAAAGGTAAAATAAAGATAATATTTTTATATTTGCATATAGACAAATCCACAGATGTCCAGGAAAGTTGAGGTGGCCTGAAAACTTCCCAGAGAGTAAGAACGAAGAATCTTTGCCATGCATTTGCTTGCATAAGCAGATAATGCATTTCTTGCACCCCAGACATATTTGATTATGTCTGTTTAGACTAATCACGTATTCTTCTAAATGAACATTTTTTATCCACCCAGAAATTTATTCAGACAAATCTTATTGTATTTGGACATTTGTCCAGGATTTGTGATGTTCCACAGCCAAGGTAGAGCAGTAGCAATAACTCCAATAATAGTTTCTCCTTCCTCAGTTTAATTTTCACGGTGCTTTTTAAAAAAAGAACAGAAAAAAAAATCCACTGTAGGCTTTATAGGTTTCTCTGTGGCTATATATAAGATTTCTATGAGACACTAGACATTGCAATGCTGGTAACAAAACATATTGCTGTGTGATAACAAAAGTAGAAGTGCAACTTAAAAATTAATTTCAGAAATATATAACATTCATGCTGCTGGTGTGAAATCCTGACTGCTGTGGTGGGAGCGAGGTCAGTTCCCTACACAGCACGTGGGGATTCCCTATACAGCACAGATGGAGACACCCAGGCATCCCACTGCTCGGCTGCCACAGGTAGGAAATAGAAGTGAGTGTGACTGTGACTGTGAAGGAGTACTGACAGCTGAGGAAGCCAGGAAACATACTTGATACCCCACCTTTCTTCTGTGATTTTTCAGAGAGCAAAGTAAGCAGGATGGGCCACCAGGACAGTCACCAAACACTGGGCCCTGAGGAAAATGAAAAAGGGAAGGCTACATTCAGTTCATTCTCTTGCCTGAAGAACTTTGTACCTGCTTCCCTCCCTGTCCTAACCAAAGGGTGAATTCTGCACAGGGCACCTACCATCCAATTACTTAAACTGCAGGGAAAGGAACTGAAGGTTTACAAGGCCAGAGAGAGGGAACACGAGTCAGTGTGTACTGGCAGCAAGGCTCATCGGGGTGCTCTGTACTTCATGTTCTTTAAACAGCCTTGAATAGGATACAGAAATAGAAATGAGAGCCCAAGGGCCATTTGGCAGGTGACTCCCACAAACACTAATTAACAATGTCATGGTCTTCCCTCCTCCTGCATGAAGGAGAAGTTGCATCTTTTCAGCAGGAAAACTGAACATGACAGAGCCAGTGCTGGACACAGGCAGGGCCGTGCTGGGACAGGGCTGCACCTCAGCGTTTCAGGATTGCCACGGAGCACGCCAGGCTTGGACAACGTGTGCCCTCTGCAGAGCATTCAGCACTAACACATTTCCCCAGGATAACTACAAGCTGCCTTTCTGCCACTGTCCTACCTTCTGGGAGCACAGGATTGTACAGAGCTTGTACAGAGTCCCGAAGAAATTAATGCAAGTGATACAGTGGCTGCAGCATAATGTTGGCAGATGAAAATCCTTGGTTTTCCATCCCAGCCCTTCCCCTTGGCAGGGCACCTCTCCAGACTCTCTGCCTTCTGTAATCCAAACCACCCTGGTACTGCCCCAAATGAAGGCAGTACCTAAGTAGCTAAAAACACCCCCAAACCTTTAAGAGCAAATAAACTAAACAGCTATATTGAACTAGTTATTTTATTCAGGAATACAAATTGGGAAATTAAAATGAAATGTAAACTATGAGTATTCAGGGATAGCTGTATATCCAGAGGTAAAGCAACAAATACCTATGACCTCTTAGATACAATCAGCAATACACTTCCAAAAGCAAACTTCACAAAGATTTCTCCAAGGCCCTGATAGTTTTTAAGTTCTCCATGCCAGTACTATATGAGCAAACTTGTTGCACTTATTCCAGAGCTCATTAGCTGTTAAGATTTTTGAGTATTTTAGATATTATTCCTACTGCAGCTATTAAATTTATGTCTATTTTCTGATAGTCCTAAATCCTAGGGTTTTCCAAATCACAGTGACTTTTCAAAACATTATGTTAATCAAGAGTTTTCTTTTTAGTGACTTCTTTACTCAGCTCTTTGGCTATTCTCTACAGAATGACAAGTACCTAAACAAATAATTAAAAATTCTAGATTGTTTACTGTGTCAAGTGATTCAGGCCAAATGTTCCACTGATCCAAATTTTTGTAGGTCCATTGAAGGCTGTTCTGTGATGCTGATTTATGAACCATAGAGAGCTGCCTTCCCAAACAGCTCTTTTTGTTTTGCCTGGGATAGCAATGACTTTGAAACTTAGCTCCTAGTACATGCCTTGTAATTTTCTGGAAAGGAGGCAATCTGAAGATTTTCTCATCAAACTAATTACTATGTTTAGAAATCTGCACCTGTGGATTTCTGCACAATTTGGCCCTTAGAAAATGCAGTTTCTCATTGTACTGGCACTGGGTTTAAGCTGGCTACACATACAGGTATACAAATATACATATTTATATATGTATATTTTTATGTATGTGCATACACACATATTTCTTAGCATGCTTTTATCGGCTGAAAATCCATCCAGGTCTGCAGATATCCAGGTATTCACAATGAACAGTATTTAACCTCAAGGTTTTCCCTGTTCCCTAATGTAATAACCCTTCTGCACTTTTCCCATTTTCCTCCACACCTCCTTTTTTCTTTCCTTCCTTTCTCATAGTAAAGCTGCTTCAAGGGTGGCTGAAGAAAGGTTTTAATTCAGATCTAGAGGACCTGTGCCTTACTGGGATTTTAAATTCCCAGTGATCTGAAACAAAGAGCTGCATTTGTCTGCCTGACAATACAAGGGATAGTTCAGTGCATGACCCTGTGAAAATCAGATGAACATGTTTGCATTTGCTGTAAATGAAATGATTATAAGGGAACACAATCTGTCACTTTTAATAGCCCTGATGTGCAAAAGCTAGAGAATAATTGCTGCAGGTGTTCACACAACATTGTTGTGTAATTGTGCAGAGACTTGACCAGACTATAAGTCAAACCAGGACTGTATTTTTGCATATTTTCATCCTATTAAACAAATATGTTCTGTACATATTGGTAAAATAAAGATATAGGCCTAGCTTGTCAGAAGATCAGCCTTCTTCTTTGAATTGAATCTCATCATGCAGGGTTGGCATGTGACCTGTGGCACCTGAAGGATGGCTATAGACATGTTGTCCCTCTTGCAGTGGCTTTAGCAGAGGTTACAATTTGAAATCCCCCTCAGTCACACCACGCATTTACTGGAGCTTTCCTGGTAATGGGTCAGTACCTGTTACCATCTCAGGCACCTGGCAGCTCTGACAAGGAGCAAGTCCTGAGTTCTACACATTGCCTACTGACATTCAGGGGAAGGGGCTGAGCAGGGGTACAGCTTCACATGTTCCTCTGCATCTCTGGCTGCCAGAGTGATCCCCACTTTCTCTCAGGATCAGCAGCACTACCACTTCAGCTTTATAAAGACCTCAGAAGTTCAGAGAATTTAACAGAATCATCCATCCCAGACTACACCATAGGGTGTCCATGTACTGCTCATTTTTCAGACTTCAGAATGAGTTTTTCTCATTCTTCTCTTTTTCTTGTTTCCAACCTTTTATCTCAGTTAACTATACACTATCTACAACAGCACACATAAATAGCACATATACCTGTTTTCTTAGTACCTAATTTTACTGTTCATTGGAATGAGACAAAGCTGATTATATCATTACCACAGCATTTGTAGGGGCGGTGCTTGGGGTTCTATAACACAGAGAAGAAGTTACTTTAGGATTTCTCTGCAGAAAGGCATGCTGCTTGGATGAGCCCACATCTGCACTATGTCCAGTGCTGATTCCTTGCAGCCAAACTGCTGCAAGAGACCCCACGGGTGATCCTGGCCAGCTCCATGAACTTGCTTGTCTGTCCTTAGGTATGTGTGACCCTGCCACCACAGCTTGTTTGCTGATACACTGGCTTTGGTGTCAGTGCTGCTGCAGGAGATTCCCATGATGCTTTAGGATTTTAGCTTTTATGTTTTTCATATAGTTGTAACCCCAGTTCTTTAGTATGTAACTCTAAACTCCATATAGCATGTTAACTTACTGTCTTCCCATTTTGGTCAGACAAAACAATCCCTCTTTACGCCTGGGAATCAAAGACACCTTTCTGTCTCCGATCCTGAGAAATGTAAAACAAAAGTGAGTTGGGGGGTGCAAACTTGGAGTAAATTACTTCATTACCTGAAGCTGTAATTGGAAGATTAACCCCCAATATGCAAATGGACTAAACTTATAAAAGTATGAAAACCCGTGACCCATCATCCATTTTGGGTGCAGCCCCTGGAGGAGCTTCATCTGCCTGAAGTGTACCTGAAGGCCCTTCAATAAATATAACCGCTTCTTATTCCCTTAGTTTTGTCTGGCCTCTGTTTTTCATTAATCCTAACAAGGCATTACCCTGACTTCCCCTTTTTAGATACACTGAATTGGTTTCATTCACCCAAAATGATGAAGTTGTTTTCTAATTTTTGGGATAGGTCAGTGACATTTCTTGCAGTGCTCTCACTCTCTTACCTCTTCATACCTCTAACTGGTTCTTTCTTACCCAACCTTGTCAGCATTTTAGTGGGGAAAAATGGTGAAAGAACTTCAAGACCACTGCTCTCTGGATTAAGTTCTCCCTCTCTGTTGGAAGCCATGCTCCTGCCCTCTCACCAGGCACGCACAGAGTTGGGCAGGGGTGAGGAGTGGTCCTGCTTTCCCCAAGTACTCTGCATTCCCTGCGAGCTCATCTTCACTGCCAAACTGAGCACCAGCCCACAGAGCCCCAGAGCCAGAGTAACACCTGGCTCAGCCCAGGAGGATTTGCCTGGTGGGGCAGGCAGGGGGGCTGGATGAGACCACAGTGCCTGCCTTAGTGCTGGGAGAAGTAACACTGCTTTTTCCTGAGGTTGCCAGCTGCTCCCTGGGTTGCTCCATCCTGAGACTTGCTTGTTGGAGACAGAGACATCGTCTGCTGCTTCTCTGCCTTTCTTCTATTTCTGCTCTATCACGGCTTCCTTGTGGAGGGGAGCTCAAGATCCCTGAGGGTGCTGAGGGTGCCAGGGTGCCAAACTCCCCCTGATGTGCCTTCCCCCATTCCTTAATTCTCAAACAGCTGCTGTCAAGGCCCATCCACTCCCAGATGCTGTTTTAACAAAACATTAGCTGTATAATATTGTTTAAGAAATTTTAATGGGGCCAAAGCCATTTCTTTCTTCTAGTGTAATTTTCATCTGGTTTGGACTGGCTCTTTGTGTTTATAAACGACATTTTATGGACCACAGACTCCCAGGAGAGGCCTTCACAGAAAGAAGATTTGGGGGGTGAGAGACAATAGTGTCCATTTCTGCATGTATTCCCACCACCCCCAACCCAATCCTTATTCTACATAGATTTATGGACAGAATTTGGGGCATAATGCCAAAAGTGTGTCAGAAAGCTCTTTGGAAATGCAGAGATTTTTAAAAAGCACATTACTGGGAAGAACTAGTTTTATAAACAGCTAAGGAAAGTTGCTCTCTCCTAACGTGAGTGGAGGCTGCACGGGTGGAAACAGCTCCCTCTCCCGGAGCCACGCATGGCTCCCGCATCTTGCAAGGTGACATAAAACCTGGAACAGCCACAAGGAATGGCACCGGCGACTTCACGAGGCCCACTGAGCTTTGTATTCCCTTGCCAGTAAATTTCAACAAAAACAAAAGATGAATGTTTCATCGGACCACAACCAACCGAGTAAAAGTATAAAGAGTTAAAAGCAAAGTCACAGTTTGATGGGGAATTACAGCAATGCACCTGAGGGCTGGGACGAGGTGAAAAAGAGGAACAGGAAGAGAAAGAATGGAGTTTACTTTTCAGTTCCCAAAGAAAAGTTTGAAGTATACTTTAAAATTGATTTAATCATACTCTGTAAAGGGATAGAATTTTTTTTTCCAAGAAAATAAATTGGACTATTGAGACACATCAAAATGTAACATTTTTATATTATTATTTATATACTACATGTATCATTTATATGGTTAACAGAGACATTATTCCCGGAGAACTCTACCTTCAGAGATGGACCAATATCAGAGTTTCACTTCTGATATTTCAGCTCCACTAAAGTTTGGTAACATTTTTTCCAAAATATCTTTGTCTCAGTGTTAGTTTAGATGTTAATTTAGATGCTTAAACTGATCTGTCAGAGGTTGTTACCCAGGAAAAAAAGTTGAGATGATGGCTTGCATTTTGACCAAAGGCTCCCTGTCACTGGGAAGGTTATCCTGTTGGAAATATTTTGGTTAAGTCTGTGATCATACATCAGCAAAAGTTATCATGGGGGCATACCAGGAGAAGGGCATAGCAGTATATTGCTATAAATTATTTCCTTTATTTGAAATAAACTCTATTAATATAAGCATACTAGAATAACTGAATGCAGTATGTTTTGTCTTGGCTTTTTAGTTTGTTGCTTCATGTTCCATATTGATAAAGGCATCCCATTTCCTAAGGCCAACAAACAAAACACTTTCCCATGCTTGTGTTAACCTGGGCAAGTCTAGCAAAGCTCCTATGCTAGTTTTGTAATTTCATAAGAAATGTACACGCTGAGATGCCTTTCTTGTGCAGTGTTTTAAGACATAAAGTCACACCAGCAGCAAACCTGTTGTCCTGTGGCTGGATCCCTGAGCATCCTCTAGGGGATTGTCACAGGCAACCTCTGCAACTCACACTCAGAGCATCCACACTGCTCATCCCTGCCAGCTGAGCTGCTGCTGCTCCCAGCCTGGGGGTGCTTGTTCTAGGATGGACAGCACTGTGGGATGGAGATGAAATGTCCTCGGCCTGAAAATGGGAGCCTCATGTCGCAGCGCCGGTCCCAAACAATGCAGTGCGTGTGTGCTCACTGAGATAGTTTTCAAGCTGGTGGTTTGCAGGGTGCACAGAGGAAGAAGTTTTGCTGCACTGTGACTCTGGCACAGCCATGGACTGAGCTGCTTGAGGATGGGCCAAGGACACTGCACAGCTGCTGGGAGTGCAGAGCCATTGCCACGGCAAACCTGGGAGCTGCACTGAGCACACCCAAAGCTGAACCTGCTAACACAGGCAGTGCCGAGCCCTATTCCCGAGCTCAGTTTCATGCAAGAAACTTGTGTGCTCCTCATAGGAGCACCTCTCCTATGAGGAAAGGCTGAGAGAATTTGGTTTGCTCAGCCTAGAAAAGAGAAGGCTTTGGGATGACCTGATTGTAGCCTTCCAGTACCTGAAGGGAACCTACAGGAAAGACAGAGACGAACTTTTTTTACAAGAGCACGTAGTGGTAGTGACAGGAGAAAAATGCATGGCTTCAAACAGAAAGAGAGTAGGTTTACATTCGATACTGGGAGAAAGCTCTTTACTGTGAGAGTGGTGAAGACTGGTGTGCTATGGATGACCCCCAATCCCTGTGAGCCATTCCAAGGCCAGGCGGGATGGGGCTCTGAGCAACCTGGTCTAGCAGAAGATAGTATAGCAGCGGGGCTGGAACTAGATGAGCTTCGAGGTCCCCAGCAATCCAGGCCACTCTGTGATTCCATGATGGGAGACTCGGGCCGTTATGGCTCTTCCCACATCAGCTCCTGAAGCCTCCCGCGACGCTGCGATTTGTCATATGGGCTCAAAGGCCCCCAGCGGAAGGAGGGAGGCGGCGGGAATGGGAAAGGGCGGGAGCCAGCAGCGGGACGGAGACACTCATCCCGCGCTCGAGCCAACCCCTCAGCCGAGCCCGCCCGCGGCGAGCACGTTCCTCGCTCAAGCCCCGCCCACCCCACGCCAGGGAGCGTCCCTTCTTCAGGCAGGCCCCGCCCACATTAGAACATAACCCACCCCAAATCATCGTTGCCCCGCCCACTCCGGCCGAGGCCCCGCCCCGTCAGGCCCCGCCCCATCCGGGGCGGCCGCCGCGGTTCGGGCGCAATGGCAGCCGTGGGACGGGGCGGGGTGTGCGCGCGGCTCTCGCGAGAGCTGCCGCGGGTTTTACGCGGTGCTTGTTGGGTGCTCGCTCCTTTTCCGGCCATCTTGGCGGCGCGTCTGCGGTGAGCGGGGCCGGGCTGGGGGTGCGGGGGCCGCTGCGGGCGCTGCTGCCGGGTTCTGACCGCTCCCCTCCGTCCCCCTGTGTTCCAGGTACCGCCCGACCCCGCGCGAGGCAGCAACATGGTGGCCGCGAAGAAGACGGTGAGTGAGAGCGGGGCCGCGCAGGGCGCACGTGGTGGCGGGGCGTTCGGGCAGCGCCGTGGTGAGGCGGGGGGACCCCGGCATGGCCTGGGTTGGCGGCCGGGGGTGCTGGGGGCCCCTGGGCACAGCCCGTCGCGGTCCTCAGAGCTCGGAACGCTCCCTGCTGACACTGGCCGCGCCCCTCGGCCGCCTCCCGCTGGGCTCGGTATTCTCGGGTCCCTCCCGTGCGATGTCCCGGGGTGTTTGCAGAGCTCCTGAGGTGGCTGCAGTGGGGGAGAGGTGGTGCCGAGGTTCTAGTGCGGGCGGAGTTCAGGCTTTGCTTTTCCTGCCATGTTCTGGCCTTTCTCTTAGACTGGCTCTGACAGATCTGGGTTTCTTGGTCAGAGGCGGTGATTTCATCCGTCAGATGCGCCTAACTTGTTGTCGAGCATCATGCTCCCCTGTTGTAAATATCAGTTCGATATTGCACAGAATTACTTATTTTTTTTGTGCTGTCCCATGCAATGTTGTCAATGTGCGCCCTGGGAAGAGACAGACTCTAAAGCTGGCTTAGATTTGCGAGGCAGAAGTGGTACTTACTTGGCCTTGACTAGATGAGCTTGACAGGAGCTTGTCAGATACACGCAGATGTCGCTGATTTACGTAGATAGCAGCAACAGTGCTTTGAGATACATTTTCCTATTGAGAGATACGGGAGTAAGAAAGAACTTTCTGAACTTATGCAAACACAGTATCAGCAATGCCCCATCCATAGGCTTTCTTATACTCAGGTAACTGACTGGCCTTTCTTATTCCATGTTTTAGATTATAGGAAGATTATGAAAAATGCATAATTTTGAAATTTCTCTATTATGTTCTCTGTCGTTTTGAAAAAGTGTGAAGTAACATAATAACGTTTTTCTACATCCTCTTCAGAAAAAGTCCCTGGAGTCCATCAACTCCAGGCTTCAGCTGGTTATGAAAAGTGGCAAATATGTGCTTGGGTACAAACAGACCCTGAAAATGATTCGTCAGGGCAAAGCCAAGTTGGTCATCCTCGCCAACAACTGTCCTGCTTTGAGGTAAGCAGATATGTGAGAAAACAATTCTGAGATGGATTCTTTGTACAAATGCAGCGTGTGCTTCATGCTAATTTCTCCAGAGACTTAATACAGAGATTTGTTGGCGTGTTCTAAAGTGCTCTGCAACAGAAGCAACAGGTAGTTTGCTGTGTAATGATTTCAAGTCTAGAAAAATGCTTCCTGGTGTTTTTCTAGCTTTCTAATTCCAGGAGTTTGCACTAGAGAAAGGACTGGAAGCTTTTCACACTTGAAAGTAAGTTTTCTTAGAGTGTCATGGGGCTGAATTCCCCTGTTTTTCCAAAGTAGTGTATTGGGAAATAACTTTACAGCTAGGAGAACTGATAACTGATGTAAAATATTTGAAGCACACAAAAATTGTCCAAATTAGTTAGAAATTTGAGGTCCTGGCTTGTGAAACTGCTTTTTTGAGAATGCAGTCTGTACTAATACGACATTTTCCTCATTGAATATCTATGTCCTTTTTGTTGTTGAGGGATATTGACAGGCTCAAGAAAATGTAAATGTGAAACCCAGAAATTAGATACTTGAGAAATAGCAGGACTGTTGCAGTGGGCAGCAATCCCTAATATTAGTGGGGATCCCAAAATGCTTGGAAAACAGTATTGACTGCTAGACTCTCCTGGTGGAAGTCAGAAAAGAGGGCAATATAGATGGATTTTTTGTTTTTAATTAAAATACATCGTTCTTTTAATTAAAATACATGCTCTTTTCAGCATCTGGTCACCACTGGCCATCAACATTAACTCTTAGTTTATGCACTTTGGCATAGCTCCTGTGGCCTTTCAGAAGTCTGCAAACATTGAATCCTTTGACCATGTAGAATGAGCCTGTGCAGGAGCAGCCTGAAGGGTTTGTTATTACAAACCTTCAGCAGACATCTAAGTAAATGTTCCTGAGCCACAACCCTGAAGTGATTTTGCCTCGCAGGAAACAGCTGTGTTTCTCTGGGTGGGAAGGAAAAGTGTCTCAAGGTTTGAGCATGGTTAAGTTAAAGCTGCTCTCTGTACAGCAATCGGTCAGAATTGTTTGTGGGTCCTGTTAACACCCAGTTTTTGGATTTCAGAAAATCAGAGATTGAGTACTACGCTATGCTTGCCAAGACTGGTGTCCATCATTACAGTGGGAACAACATTGAGTTGGGCACAGCATGTGGAAAATACTACAGAGTGTGCACACTGGCCATCATTGACCCAGGTAATTGCCTCCTGCAGTGTAGGGACCAAATGAGGAGCTGTCTGTAGATTCTCCCTTCTCCTGTGTATAGCAGCACTGAGCGAGGAATGAGCAGGAGTGATGACACACTTCTACCTTTTTCCATTAGGTTTAACACTTAAAATTTCCTCTGACCAAGGTCCTGTTCTTTTGTGAGTTCTAGGTTCTTAGAACTTGGAAAGACTGCTGTTTCTTTTGCACATAGCTCTTTTACTGCTGAGCCCTGTGAGCATTTTGGCGACTTGTCAGTCTGTAGGGAGGTTTCAGTGTCTGGGAAGCAACTGAAGCAGCTGAAATATGGGACCTGTTTCTGAACCCATCAGCTAGGACATGAGCTTGCACAACATACTGTATACAGCAACCCTGTTTGACTGTTCTTAATCTTGAGACAAAGGACTGTGAGTTGTCCTGCTTCCCAGAATAATACATAGAAAAATAACCAATAGGCAGGTAAATATTCATCAAGGGAATGAAAACTGTGTTCAACACTTCATTTTAAAACTGTAAGTTTAAGTTTGTATGTAATTACTGTGGTTTGGTAACAGTCTTTGTCCCAGAGAGTTGCTCAAATTCTTTATATATAGAATGCTAAGTAGGTGACTTCCCATCCTCTTTCCAGAATGTTTTAAGAGAAGAACCAATCCCTTGTTCTCTTTGTTGACCAGAATGCATACGCATTAAGTTTAATGGTTTCTGTAATAACTTTAACCAACTGTTCCCCAAGTCACAATGATTTGAATTTCCTACTTCTTCAGAAAACTTTATTTAGTTTGCTTGTATTCAAATAGTAGCTGTAAACTTAATTTTCAAAATGTCAGTTTCAGTTTGGGTTTTGGGTGGGGTGGGAGCTGCAAGTAAATGCTAATGCTCTGTAGCTGACAATGCGAATATTCTCGCTGTCCTGATATTTCTGTGATCAGGGGAGGCTAGACATTCGCTATAGTAAAACTATGCATTGTGTCCTCCAGGACTAGATTGTTGTTTTAGTCCTGGCTTTGTAAATGCTGGTGACAAGTACATAATTAATGGAAAATACTGTATTTGGATTAGAAAAACACAAGTATTTTAATCAATTTTATCGAAATTATTTGCTTTTTTCCTAAGCAGACTATCTATTGCTTTTAGGTTGTTTTCTTTTTCTAGAATCACTGTGGTGATTTTACAGGTCAAGTTGTTTTCTCTTATTTCTGTTCCTAAAAACGTCTTTCTATGAGTCCTCTTTTAATAATACATTTTTGTTTTACAGGTGACTCTGACATCATTAGAAGCATGCCAGAACAAACCAGTGAGAAGTAAATGCTGTAAAGGTGTTTTTTCTACAATAAAACTGGTTACAGATCTCTTTAAAGAAAAATTTGTATTATACCTTTGTTGGTTTTAGGGAACAAACTCTATAAATGAAGATTCATTACTACTGCTGTGCTTCCTGTTCTGTTAGAAACAACCTTCGCATGGCAAAATTTGCCTTTCTTTTGTAGGCATTGTAGATCTTGAGAGGTAAGCAAAGGAAGGCTTGATCATGGCATGTATGGTGTCAAATCCCAACATGCTAGGGCTTCCTTATGTTTGCTTTTGGAGTGCTAATGCAAACACAAGGCATAACGTGAAGGACAGTAACAAATTTGGGATGTTGGTGGGGAACACTAAAGGTTTACTTAGATTAAAATAATTCACACTGTTTTATTCCCTTTGGCTTTTCCTTCCAAGAGTACATGTCTGTAAAAGAGCAAACAAGATACAGCTTCTAGATGTGTAACATATGCTTTCAGTAAGATACAAGTTAAATTGACAAAGCTGGTTTTAAATCAGTAGCCTTTTTTTTAGTTTTCTGAAGATACTGGAGACAGATGAGCTGGTATTCTCAAGTCACAGTTGCTAAGAATGTCAGTGTCTTAGAGATTTGTGCCTGTTCTGTGTGAGACCATAACTGCAGGATGTTCGTTATTACTAGGGATTATTAACTGAGGTGCCAATGATTTTCTGACATGGTAAAAGCAAACATGTAATGAAAATCAGAATATACCTGTAACCTTGCAGAGTTCAAAAGTATGCCAAAGCACGAGGTACCTTTCAAAGCTTGCTGTTGTATATCCATGCTCACTCATCAGCTTAAGTTCTGCTGCAACTACTTCTGTTACAAAATGAAATTTTGTGTTTCCATTTGGAGATAACCAAGAGGCAAACTCTGAAGTGTGTCAGAGCAAAGGAGGCAGTGCTGATATATTTACCTATTAAACCACAAACCTGGATGAGTTGTAGTCAAGGGAAGGGAGTGAGACTTAAAGACGCTTTTAGGTGGACAGAATAGAAGCAATTTGCTGGTTTTGAGTTTTAGTGTTTACCAGGTGTGCAGCTAGCTGAATTGACTGAATAATACTTTCAGAATTAATATACTACTTGCATTGAGTAAAGTTAGAGAATCAGTGAATACAGACCACAGGACAGCAGGGAGAAGTTGCATTGTCTGGACATGATAAGAAAAAGTTCTTGAAACTTGAGGTTGTGATGCCCTGATAAAGCAGACTTCCCAATTCAAGCATTTAATTCCATCACAGTTTGAATACAAATTTATAAATTTATGTTTTTACTTCCTACTGATCCAGTAGTTACTCTTGTTTGAAGAATTCAAGTCAAGCCTAATGGCTTTGAATGCTTTCCCACTTGTTCTGTGTATGTCTGTATACATAGAACTATATATATACACAGACTGTGTGCTTAAAATACTCAGAGTGGAGGAGGGAAATACAGAAAAGCAAGCCAAATAAATTCATATCCTAAAAATACTTCAAAACATAGAGGATTAATTTCAAAAAATAACAGCATTTTATTATTTTGCATAGCTTATTTCAGTTGTTCTGCTTAATTAGAACTTTCGCTAGTTACTAAATTGTTTTTATTAAATTTTCAACATTTCTTATCTGCGATCAATGCAAGACAACACATGGCATATAAATGCAAGGATCCAAAATACTCTTTTCAACTTCAGACACAGAGATGTTATTTTACTTTGAACCAGTTTAAGAAAATAGCTCTGACAAGTTTGTATGTATAAATATACAGTGTAGCATACATTTAAAATTCCGATCAGTATTTTAGTCTGTTTTCCAAGTCTTCCATTCTCTTCGTCATTTCTTCTAGTAGATAAAAGTTAAGGAAAGAGAACTACTGATAGGGTGCATTAATAGAAAAAGTCAGCTACCCGATTGCTATGGTCCATAAACATTCTCTTGTTTCTCCTCTTTGACTCCCAGTAGTTTCTCAAACAATATTCCCCTGTATTTTCTTGTTCTGATTTGATCAGCTGAGTTGAGAAAGCTGTGTGAAGCCCCATTCCTTAACATGGAGTTCAGACTGCAGATTATTAAAAAGGCTGGTTCTACAAATGGATTGCTTTGCTCTATTTTAAAGGGAGGGTATATATTTATTTAGTTAATGCTGTTTAAAAAAATGTTTCACTTAACTGCACATAAGTAACAGTAGATAATAAAACCAGGGCTCTGAGACCCCCAGTAAGAATGTCTGCTCCTCATGATCTGTTCTATCCACAGTTGTGACAGTGATTTCCAGACAAATGTGGAATAGAGCACAACAAATGCTGTGGGATCTAGGGCTAGTTGCATTGCAGTAAGAAGCTGTAGCAATGCAAAGTAGTGTACAGCATCCCTTTCCTGATAAGCACTTCCAGCTGGCAGGAATGCTGTCTCCTGCAGGAAAAGGTTGGACCAGTTTACTTCAGCACCTCTCCCTGGGTGCCATGGAAAGGCTGCAGCCAGGGGAAGCTGAGAGGAAGAGGAGACATCAAGCAAGATCTGAAGGCACTGAGATCTGCCTTGGATGAATTTGCTGCACCCCTCTCCTTGCTTGTTTGACTAGGGTCTTGACTTCAGCATTTTAAAGTCTTACACAAGGGAAAATGGAGAACTGGGCATAAAAATTTGGATCTTTGACATGTTGCTGTTAGGAATTTTTTAGGGTAGGCAGGCAAATTGAATTTGGCCTCTTGAGTTTGGCCAGAATATCCACGTGTACTATGTCCCCCCATGGACAGCAGGAGAATCTCCTCTTGCTAGTAAGGAGCAAGAGTAGATATCCTCCTTCTGTGAGTGTCCAGTCTGCCTGGACACTGGGTTTGGTAATTTCTCATCTGTCTGCTGCAGCAAGGTTACTCTGCATACAAGCACCATGTGAACTGCATTTTCTTCAACAGCTGTATTTCTCAAATGTTCACGGAGGCAAAGTTGAAGCAGTGAAACTGCACTCAACTACTGCTAGAAGTTAATATGGCAGGACAGAAAGCAGTGTGGACTGATCCCTCTGTATTTGTATTGTGTAACGAGCTACGTCTGTAGCCAGTTCTCCCACCCCCCAGATCTCCGGCTGAGGACTAGCCAGCAGTCTGCAGTTATGAAGAAGTAGTGTATCACCTCATACCTCAACTGCTCTTGAGATAAGGCAGAGAAATGAGGTTTCTAATAAAGAGGAAACAGGATGGTTTGTACTCTTCAAAGCAGAGGCTGTACAGTGCACTGAGGAAGTGCTTAGCACTGTTCCTATCATAATGCCTAGTCTGGCTCAGTGTTGACAGGTTGTCCATCATCTTGAGCCGTTGGAGTAAAAATCACAGGGTTGCCTGCTCAAATGATAAAGCAAAAAAGCTCCTAAGCTTAGCAACTAAGTTCTTTGATTCTGAGTAAGCTCGGAGTTCCTCATAGTCCAGCTGCAGGAGGTTGTGGTAAAGAGCTTCTGAAGGTGCAAGAATTGGTCTCCTTTTTTGTCAGCATGCAGGTTGGAATGCTGCATGTCATGTAGCACTTACGGCTGTGGGAAATGACCGAGAAATTTTTCTCCAGTATTTTTGAGAAGTCTCGTTGGAGCAGTATGTATGTTGATGAGCATTTGAAACATCTAGCAATAACCTTACACAATGCCTTTCTCCTCCTTTATGAAATCTGCTTTGCATGGAGTAATTTAATCAAGTGATTAGAATTCCTTAAAGTGTCTGCCAAAGGATTCACTTGGGAAGGTGAGAGAGGCTGGCTGCTGCAGGGAAGGTCTGAACTAGTAGGAAGTGTTTTGCATCAGGTTACCAGCCACGAGGGCTCTGCCTGCCTCCCTCTGGGCAGACTTCACAGTCTGAAGCTGTTCCTGTCTGGGAAGCACACAGTGATGAGCTGCTGGCATCACTGCACTCTTCTGTGCAGAGAGTAAGTGCTTACTGCTCTTGCACACTCAAGTAGAAGATGTGATGTCTTCTTAGCGTTTTTGATCAGAAGCAGCTTTCATGAGGAAACCAGGAATTTGCTGTATAAATAGTGTGTAATGAGTTGTATTGCAAGTTTGCTTCTGTTGTTTCCTGAGATGTGGATGTTACAGGCAGCATAAAGGCTGCTGCACTAGCAGCTCCCTTGAAATAAACAGACTAACTGGGTAGCAGAAGCTACAGATCTGCACTTTGCTAAGTTTTATCTACATTTCTTCTAATGCAACATTAACCAAACCTGAGTCCTCTGATTTCATCTAGAGTGTGTTTTGAAATTACTCACTGCATATGGTGCCTCACCAAGCAGATCAGCAGGGAAACATTTCCTTTACTCTGACACCTGTAGCCAGTAAATGCTAATTCAGTAACATCTAAAGAAGCAAAGTGTGTTAGTCGTGAATTTGACCAGTTATTTCTTTGCTGCTTCTGAAGGTGTTTACTGTGAGGGCTTATTTTTATTTATTTATTAAAATTCAAGATCCTCATTAATATTTTAGTCCCTTCTATGAAAGAGAAGCAGATTGAAAGTTAAAGGCTTTGCTTCTTGGAAACTAACTATTATGTAGTTTAGATTTTCATTACAGTAAACTGCTTTTAGCTGTGGAGGCAGTTTAGACTTGATGCCAAAACATTTAGTTTGTTTTAACCTGCCTTTGTTATCTTACCTGTAAGAAGCAGTTATTCAGAAAGGATATATCGCTGGGTGAGTTTTCTTACTTCACTGGTTGCATAGTTCTGGAATGTCACAAGGTTTTCACATTTGCACTGATCATTATCTTTTGAGGCTTTTGCTGAAAAACAAACACTTAAGCATAGGCTAAATGTGGAATAAAAATGTGGAATAGGTTGGGGAGGAAATTACAAAGAATTATAAATGCACAGCAGGTTTAATACAGCTCCCTGTTCTCAAAACAGGTCAACATCCAAAGGAATGTCCTGAGGTAGATTCTGTCAGTACTGGAAAACAGTACACAATGTGTAGTCCTCTATGTTCAAAGAGCAGTCTGGGTTATTCTAAACAAAGGTAACCTGATTACCTGTTGTTGAGTGAATGTGACTGTCTTCAAAAAGATACTTGTGATGTACTGCAAGATGTGGACAGTCAATGACATCTGTGATGGCTATTGTGGTTGATTCAGGTCCTGCAGGAAACCCCCCAAAAAATCTAAAAATCAGACCCCCCAAATCACAATTTTATTTTTCTTCTACTCACATGCATTGAGTTCTCCTTAATTAGTAATCTCACTAATTACAGTGAGGCTCATTCAAGGAAAGGACTAGGGATACAAAGATGTGAAGGAACCAAGCTGTTAGGCTGTCTTTACTGTATATATGATTTAAGTTGAGGGTTGCAGAACTGAAAGGGAATTGTGAAGGTTCCTGTGAGAAACAGAAGTGATTGAAAGCTGGACATGCTTAAAGTGTCAAGCATAGTGTTGAAATACAAGCTTCCCATGAAGTGTTTCATTCATACGATGTAAGAAGCATGCAGCCATGCTTTTGTTACAGTGAATCTCCATTTTTCACATTCCAGGAGGAAGGGTGACTTGGAGGGGTGAGGAGGCAGGGACATGGGCTGAACCCTTTTAGCTGAATTGTGGGAGTTCTCTACAGAAAGCAACATGGAAAGGCAGCAGGAGAAGCCACTTGAGTTAAAACAGCCAACCTGAAGGCTGTGGACCAGTCTTCTGAAGCCTCCCAGATGATGCATCCTGCTGGTGAGGTGACTCTTTCAAGGCTGGTAGACAGAAATTGCCAAAGGAACCGTATCACAAAAGGAGCAATAAAAATGTTCACATTCCCTAGAACTGGAGATGTTTCTTGCAAGTAATTTGGTGTTTGTCTCTCATAATACATGGTGAATGCCTCATACCTGTGCAATTTAGAAGAGGTCCAGTGCTGATGGAAACTCCAGGACTTGCCCTTCAACTCAGACTATCAGAGGAACTCCTCCAAAACCAGAAGTGATTATTTAATAATAGTGAAGCAATCTGAAATGATAGCAATCTATTTTGTGTCCTACAGTGAAAATTCTTTCATGTTTCATTGTCATCCATGATCCTTTGGGGTGAATTGAATAAGAATATTGCTTGGAGAAAGAAAGTTTCCTCCTGTCCTTCAGTTTTCTTCTTTTTAATGGGAAATACCGATCAGAGAGTTGGGAGCTTTTAGGTGAGAAGAATGCAGCAGAGTCTATTTGATACACTAGAGTTATCTAATTTCTAATTCATGAAGCACAGCCTTTAAAATGTAAGGATTTATTTCAGAGTCCACACCCTGATCTTTTGAGTCAAGAGACTGAGGAAACAGAAACCTGTTTTGAGGTGGAGCCTCAGCCATTGTGTGCCCTGCCCCTTTCTTGCCGCCAGAGGGCAGTGTGGAGGCAGCTGGCGTTCCTTGGGAATGGGTCCTTCACTAGGAAATGGCCCAGCTGAGCTGAAGAGGAGGCTTTGAACAACTGCACAACGTGACCGATGGTGCCAGGGTGCATGGAGCGTCTGGGACACACTCCCTCCTCTGGAACCCAGAGCTCCTTCCCTCAAAGTGAATGCATGGGGGCAAAAGGTGACAGTGCAATCTTGCCTGATAGGCCGTGAAGTTGCAGTAGGGAGGTGGAAGATGCTTCTGTGACATCCAGATTTGCTGTAACTATTGGGGCCCCTGCTGGTCTAGTCAGTTTTGACAGATGCACAATAATACACAGCTGTGCTAAGTTGCACTGGGAAGGAGATGAGGCCCTCTTGAATAGAGGTTGGAATTATTGAGCATGAATATCGGAGAAACAGATGAGTAGTTGAATAAGAAGGCCAGAGATAGGCAGCAGAACTACAATATTTATATAGAAAGATATAGATTATAGATATAGGTATAGATATCTCAGTCTGCATGGGAACCAGCTGCTGGAAGGAAGTCAGATTTTGGAGAAGAGTTCAGGGCAGAGAGGTGTGGGATGAAATCACAAGAGAATGAAACAAACGAGAAGCAGAGTCTAGCTGAAGAATAATCAAGTGGGAACAAGGATGGTGAAGATTTCTGTTGTAGGAGAGATGGAGCAGGTAAGATGAATCTTGAGTGTTTGACCCTGGGTAGTGACTTGTTCTAGAAGGTGTTCAGGAGCTGCAAGCTAATGAGGTGGTTGTTTAGGAGGGCAGAGGAACTGACCTGAGAGGTTTGAGCTTTGGACACAGAGCTGGTATGGACACATAATTAGGGACAGAAAAAAGACAGATACACTGGTAGAGGTGTGGCAAAAGGTCTCCAGTTTGGAATAGGAATTGGGCATTTCAGAAACTCCTCTTCAGGCTTCAGAAATTAGCTTAGGCTCTAAGATTTCTGATCTCATTGCGTCAGAGAAGCTGAATAAACGCACAAGTAGTGACAGAGGCTGATCACCTTGAATCCTTTAGTGAAGTCAGTGCAATGAATAAATTTGTTAGGAAACAATGCTGAAGTTGGATGTTCGTTTTTAGTGTTCTGTTTTGTAACAAAACACAAGTAATTTGTTAGGAGGAGCCTGTGAGAAGGTGTCATCAAAAGCAGTGTCTGAATATTTGCTGAACCGATAATGATCCACAATTTGGAAGGAGAACAAAATGTTAACCAGCCACTGCTGAGTACTGTCACCTGATCAGGGCTGGGGTCTTGTGACAAAAATAGTATATGACCATATAATTAAAAGCTTACATAATGCACATGCTCAGAACAGGGCTGAAGCTGCAATCATATTGAGTGTGTGTTATGTATGACATTGCTGGAGCCTCGTTAGTGCTTCCAGTCAGATGAGAAATTAACATTAACCACGGCAGTGAGTGGGAACCTTCCAACTGAATTCCTCTTAATAAGAGGCAAGAGAAAAAAAAAAACCTCCTTTTTTTTTTGCCTTTACTACTAGTAATCAAGAATAATTAATAGTAATCAGCAGCTATTTTACAAGGCAGATGCTTTCTTGCAGAATGAAAGAAAAAAGTCTAACCCCCAAAAAACATTTGGAGGGCTTCTACTTTAGTTGGAAACATGCAAGCTGGGAGTAGGGATGAGAGGCTCTGTCACTGGAGTCCATGAGGACAGAATCCTCTCGTGTCCTCACAAGCTGGAGTCACAGAAGACCTCAGCTAGGAACCAAAGCTGGAGTAAAGATAAAAGTCATTGCTATTGCAAAGACGGAGAAAAATTGCGCTGTATACAATAGAAGGAATTTTAAAAAGACCTTTCAGATTGTGTAACAGGTTTGGAGGCAGAATTTCTGGTGGAGTGAGTTGATGAATAATGGTTAGTCCTGGAGTGTCCAGAAAAACAAGGCTGGGTCAGTCCTCAGATCCCAGGTGTGAGGCATTCATTGCCTGCTGTTGAGAGAGGGGGAGGAGAGAAGCTGAAGCACCAGTGCTGGCTGGTTACCAGAGGTGTAGACAGGAAACTGCCACAAAGGGGCAGGATTTCCTTATTTTTTCATATTGTAAATAACGTAGTTAAAAGGAAAAAAAATAGTGGTTGCTAACCACTGTTGTGGGTACCCGAAGGATGCATTTCCATCACTGAGCTCTGGGGTTTGCTGATCAGTGAGGATTATTATTCTGGGCTTTGCTAATGAGTGAGAATTATCATTGTGGCTGCCAGATAGTTTTGGTTTTGGCATCTCCAAAAGCTTTTAAGATGACATGCTGTCATTAGAAGATTATCTGCCTAATAAGGTTAATTGAATTGACTTGGTTTTATATTATCATAGTATTGAGTATTTCAGAAAGATGAAACTAGGACTTCTTAGGACTGCAGGACAAAGAGTATGCAAGCTAAGAAACATCCCCAAAAGTGTTTTTTACAGGTTCTTCCTTGAGATCTGTATAAAGAAGTGTCCTGCAGCTAATTTTATACAATAACATTAATGAAAAAAAAAAAAGGACAAAACCTGTTTGCATTTAATTCCAAGAAAAAGAACCAGATGAAAGCTAGTGGAAATTAAATAGTCTTGCACAATTCTAGTCCTTTAACTAACATCATTGCATGTGTTGTTTCTGAATTTTGCTTCAGGTACCAGTTTGAATGTACAAAAAAATCCTGAGTCTTGGGAATGTGTGAGTGCGAGACACATGCTGAACTCTCTTTGGCTCCTTAGCTTTCATTTCAGCTCAGATTCCCCCTTCCCCTGCAAAACTTCATCTGGGAATGTTTATATACAAGCTGTTTGTTCCAGAGTAAAGAAGGGTGCTTTCTGAAACAAACCTTCCACATTTGTATAGCAAAATTCATGGCTTATACATAACTGAAATCCACTCTTTGTAGCTGTGAACGTTATGTTCAATGAACTGTTTTTAGTCTTCTATAAATACACACAACAGCTCTTGATTATTTATTTTGCTGTGGTTTAGGTTTTTGCTGCTCGTCTTAGGAATTTTTTTTAAGTCTCATTAAGGTATTACAAATCCCTGATTATTTGCCCACATTCCTAATGACCTATCATGTTTATTTGGTGGAGTGGGGTTCATTGCATGGCTGACTTAACTGTAGAAATAGAAAAGAGAGGAAGCAATTGATTCTTCTAGGCACAGAATTGTATATCTTATCCAACCTTCATGAAAATAAAGGGAAGATAATTACTAATACATTTACCCAGTGATGGATTAACAGTATATATTCCTCACATATTAAAGAGCAGAAAAATCCAAAAAGCAAAACACCTGTAAACATTCACTTGTATCTATGGGAAAATGGAATTTTGTTACCTTCACAGATTTGGGCTCTTAGCTCTTCACTTATGTCTTCCAGAGCTGTGAAATCCTCAGCATAGAAGAGATGTTTATATGATGGCTCAGAAGCAATTTCCAGCAGTTCTTCCTCAATTGCTTTTCCTATTCCAATGGCATAGATGATTATACCTGGATTCAAAAGAAATTGCACATACTTATTATTTCAGCAGTTCTAATTTTAAGCACTTGTTATCCATGAAAGAAAAATATTATAGACATGAGGGGGCCCAATGTGTATTCCATGTAACTTCAAAATCAGCAAAGAGGCTTAATATGCTTTAATTACTGGGAGGTTTGCAGAAACTCTCTTGTTTGCTGTAATGGGACATACAGTGTTAAAGTGGGACATATGTGTTAAAGAGATGACACTTGCCTGGCCACTGATAGTAAATGGTTGCAGAAAGAGTATTACAAACAATCCAAGAGAATTGCACAGTTCAGCCTCACAATTGCACTGCAAGTCCCTGGTTTGTGTGTGTCTGTAGGGTATATGCACTGTATCTGATTACTGAGTTGATGGGAACACCTGTTACATATTAGCAAATGGGGCAGAATCCTGAAAATTGGCAGTAATTTTTTAGAAAAATACTTAAGTGCTTCATTGAAATCCTCAGAGCACATTGAGACTTGATTCTTGCTGTGTCAGGGGCACTAAGAGGCTGGAAGGCCCACTTAGGAGGGTAAGAATGGGAAAACAAGAAATTTATGATGCTAGGAAAGAAAAAGCCTTACAAGAGGGATGCTCAGGACAAGTATTTCCACAGCAGAGGTGCTAGGGAGAAAGTAAGTGAGGATGTGTAGTTTTCTTAACTCTGGAAGCAGGGAAAGAGGAAGTGGTTCAGAGCCCTCTCACCAAATAGATTTGAAACAAGCAATAACCACAAAACAGAGATCTTCAATAATCCCTTTTTCAGCAGTTATGTTTTTATGCTCACTAGTGTATGATCTGATACAACATTTCTCTTTATATCAGTTCTGGCTTATAAAGTGTCCACAATGAGTACTGATTTTGTGATTCAGAGTACAGCTATGAGCTTCACAGCTCTTACATGATTCAAGAGAAGAAGCTGCCTTCTCTGGTTGGTTTCAGATAAAACTTGGGATGAGGAGGTTTGATATCTTTACTTAACATGAGTAACTGCTGTGCGCTCACTGAATTGCAACTTTTAATATTTTTGCTGAAGAATTATGGGCCTGATAATACCACAAAATATGCATTTTCCATGTTTTTAACTTTTAATGTAAGTATCTCCTTACTTTTCTTCATGAATCTGCCTATCATTGCACTTTAGCCAGGAAAGAAAAGTGTTCACCAGAAGCTGATTCAATTTAATGAATGCACCAGTCATGCTGAAGTGAGTGCTATTTAAAGACTTGGGGATATCAGTGATAAAGTATTCGTATTCATTTCATATTGAAGGAATATGTTCATATTGAATTGAATGCTCATATTGAGCATTACTCTATTGGTTATGCTGCAATTACACAGGGGGTGGGTTTGGCCTGTAGCATTGCAGAGTCAGTGTAAGCAGTCCTGAGCTGAGGTTTCATTCAGCAAGTAAGAAAGTTGGTTTGTACTTATTTCCTTCTTCTGTAAATTCTCCATGTAGTTTTATCTCATTAGCAAGCCTGTAAATGTTTGGGGTTTTTAAAATTATTTTAAAACTACTTTATCTTTCATTGTAATGCCACTCTTGTTAGCACATGCCCTTCTCATATCCTTGGATGTTTTTTTCCTTTTCTCCTTACAGGGAGTTATCGATCCTTATCAGGGCTCTACTAATCATGTTTCAAATTCTGATAAATATGTCAAAATCAATAAAACAAGCACAGAAAAAAAGACGGGCAAAATCTTTTAAAGTCTGGCTATTTTCTCCGTGTTGTGGCCCATCAGCCATGGTTTTTAAAGCAGTTTCTCATTAAAAAAAAAGTTTTGCAAAGAAAAAAGGGATTGTTTATTTTTTTGACAAGTTTTAAAAATGTTCAGTTGACTCTGCTAAGCAGATTAAAAGCTTCTGATTTGTGGTACAAGTGTCCTAAAGGATGGATGTCTGCCCAAACATATTAGAAATTAAAAATCACTGGTTTTCAGTCACATTTCAGTATATAGGCATGTAGAAACAGTAAGATAGACAGCACTAGAGCTATATTCTTTTGAGAAGAATCATCTTCGTTCCAGAACACCATTAGCACTATAAAACTGGTTAAAAAATAAATCAAAAAACAAAACATGTGAACAAAAACATAGCCAATTATTATCATAGTATTTCTCACAAGAATAGATTGCTGTGTTTTGAAGAGACAGCTTGGCGTTTCTTTTACTGTTTTCCTAGAATTTTTGATTAAGTTCCCAGTGTTCTCAGATCTCTGCACTAAATGTGTGTATCCTTAGTGGACACATTCAGGGCACTCAGGGCATGCCAGGGCACCACTACCTGTGATGAGACACTCCCCATGGGTCCTGCTCTGGGCCCGTATGAACACAAAAATCTGATGTTGTGAACACAAAGATGTGATGTGCAGGACAGTGGTCACTGTACTGGCCAGACTGCTTTGTCAAACACTCAATTAGCACATCCAAACTGTTACTACATCTAATTTCTAACAATATTTGCCTTTTAGAATGAGACACTGAAAACATCTCCACTTACCACGTTGCTTTGCTCTGGTAGCCCACTCAGACACTTCATCCTGGGCTCGTCCATCCGTAAACACAATGGAGATTCGAGGGACATTTGCTGAAAATGGTCTTGCTCCTTCTGTCTCTGTGAAGCTTCTCTCAGACATTTGCCTCAGGGCCAGTCCTGTCATGGAACCTCGGCCCATGTATTTCATTTGTGACACAGCTTTCTTCATGTCTTTGGCTGAGCTGAACTGCCTTAATGTAAACTCTGTACGAACCTCAGTGGAATACTGAAGCAAACCAACTCGAGCAGCTTTGGGTGAAATCTCAAGTGTATCCAAGATTCCTGAGACAAATTGTTTTACAATTTCAAAATTATCCTCTCCGAGACTTTTTGATCCATCAATCACAAACACCAGGTCAATTGGGCCTTCAGTGCATCCTGTGAAATGAGCAGCAGAGCAGACAGATCAAGAAAAACACCATGAGGCTGGGAAAGGGATCCAGATACTCTGGCAAAAACTCAGGAATCATCTAAAGTACCCTGATCCTGGCTTGTCCTATTGTGCCAATGTGTCTGAAGATGTTGTGCAGACTGTCTCAAAAGCTAAGAGTAGGCCTATGACTGAGAATTTAACAAAATTATAACCACAGTGAATATTTACTGAGACATATTCTGCTTTGCAGAATACTACAACTCTTAAAAATGCAGCAACAATCAGCAAATGTTAAGAATTACTTTTAAGTGGAGAGAACTGAAGAACATAGCTAGCACATAGACAGAGTTCCCGTAATTTTCTTCCAGAGATAAGCCTGTATGCTAACTTTGCCTTTGTCAAATTTGTCAAATGGAAGAGAGTCATTGAAGCTGGATTTGTGTTGCAGGAGTTACAAAATAGTTTTAAAACTATTTAATTATTGAGAGAATCAGAATTGGCTAGATAAGTGGTTTTTTGCTTCTAAGTGTCTACCAATTTTGTAATTAGAAGGCTTATGTATTGCTGCAATTAATCTTTTCTGCTTTATCTATTAGAGCTAGGAGTTTGTCAGAAGACAGGCAAATCTGTAAAATTTTTATTTTCCATACTTTCTGGTAAATGCACATGCAAACATCAAAGTAGTTTGTAGGCATTGGGTATCAATAACGAGGTTAGGGAATTTAGAAATTGGAGAATGTCTTCCAAGCTGCAGACTGCTTCTGCCAGGTGGGTTGTTTTGGTATTTTTTTTAATTCTGGAAAGGAAGTACCTTCAGCAGGCAGAGATTAGTATGCTTTGTGCAAAGGCTAGCTGCAGAGGTGCTCAGCTCCTATTGGATCAATCTAGCTTCCAGGGAAAATATGCCATACTAAGGAATGTAAGATTTGCTTCTTAGTCTGGACCAAATAAACTTTGACCTCCACTCATATCTAATCTTTGTACAGGGAGAATGCTGGAAGCACTACATGGAAGAGAATTGTGCAGCAGAAATTTCTCTGCAGAAATTACTGGATATATTTGTTACCAAGTCAATGTACAAATAAGGGATCTTCAGCTAAAACCTGTACTTTTTTTCTTAGAAAATACCTCTTTTAAAACTGCTCAAGAATTCCTTTCTGCAGTCATCTGAGAAAAAGACACCTCACATGTACTAAGGTGATGAAAATGAATATACATATCAGAACTACATCAATACTACTGCATAAGCCAAGAAGAGGCAGCAGTTCATGGAGCATGGTATCAGTTAGGATTGAGAACAGCCAGAACTTGTTACCATTCTTTTGGTAATCACAGTCTCCTCAACTAAGGCATCCATTTTTGGCAGAATAAATGTTTTTACTGAGTTCCAGGAGAATTTCTCCTCCAAGAATTAAGAGATGATGAGATAAATGCGTGTCATGTTGGAAGATAATCAAATAGAATTAATGGTATTTTAAAATATAGTATATAGTATAGTATATGAACCTGATTAAAATGCACATTCCTTGATAATAAGATTCCCCTTTGGCTTTTTCCTGACCTTTCAAAATAATTATTATTGTACTCGATGCTGTACTAAAACAACTTTTCCAATTTGATAAATTTTTGCTTAGGAGAGCATCAAGTTAATTGTTTGAGACATTTTCCACCACACACATATGCCCTGGGCTTTCAAATATTATATCATGTTTGAAACGAGAGGCTGTGGCAGAGCTCAAAGCCAAGCTGGATTGGGCTTGGAGACTCCTGGTCTAGTAGAAGGTGTCCTTGCCATCAGCAGGGCGATGGAGCTAAGTGATCTTTAATACCATTCCTTCCAACCCAGACCATTCTATGACTATATTTGAAGTGAGGTCAGTTAATTTTAGAATAAAAGAAACAAATGCTTTCTAAATAAAATACACTTACGTCTGCATGTTTTCTGATCCTCTTTTAGTACATATCCCTCCTGGCATTTGCAGATATAGGAATCGTCATTATTAACACAAGCATATTCACAACCATGGTCAACTGATTTACAGACATCTTTACCTAGGAAAAATTGAAGTATTTATCTGTACTCTATTTAACATTTTATAAATCCAAAGACTCCAAACGTGATATCTGAAGAACATATGATAAAGGAGTACAACACCTTTGCTCATTTATGTAGCAATGCCAGAGAAGAGGGGCTGACAGACATAATGAGTTACTTACTTCGACAAGTTTTCCCATCTTGTCGCAGGACAAAGCCCTCATGGCACTGACAGCTGTATGAGGTGTTATTATTAATGCACACATGTTCACAGCCATGGTCAATGGATTTACACAGGTCTTTATCTGAGAATTATTAAGAGAATCCCCTTGTTAGACTATTTTTCAAATACAAAACTGTCATGAACAAACTTTGAGTAAAATTAAGTCTGTTATATAACACTGAAAAACATATTCCCCATAAAATTTCAGCTACTCACTCCTGCATGTTTTCCTGTCTCGCCTCAATACAAATCCCTCGTGACACTGACACATGTATGAATCGCCAGTTGGAACACAGACATGTTCACAACCATGGGTGACTGTTTTGCAGGCATTTTTACCTTGGAATAATGAAAATTGTGTTTAGCATAGTTAGCTAAGTAAATAAATTTCACAAAATATAAAAAAATTGGCTATAATTTTCCATGAAAGAGCTCACTTACATGAAGCTCATTCTATAATAAAGACACAAATAACACTGCTGCTGCAGTGTGTTTCATTAACAGATCAGGAAGTACAAAACAAAGATTAAATAACTTACTCCTGCAAGTTTTTCCATCTTCCCTCAGTATGAAATCTTCATGGCACTTGCAGACATAGGAATCATCAGCATTAACACAAATGTGTTCACAGCCGTGGTCGAGTGAGTTGCAAACATCTTTATCTGAGAAAAGTGGATGGGGTTTGTGAGGTGAGGCTTGTTAGGGAGAGGTGGTATCTTTTTTTAACCAGCCCAAATAGTTTTAAATCACAAACATACACATGTGCACTCACACCCACAACACTTGAAAGCCTCAAATAAAAACATACTTTTATAGCTCAGGCTACTCACATTTACATGTCTTTCCATCTTCCTTCAGTATGAATTTTTCATGACACTGGCAAATATAGGAATCTTCAGTATTCACACAAACTTGTTCACAGCCATGGTCAACTGAGTTGCAAATGTCCTTGTCTGCAAACAGGAGAGTTGGTAGTCAGCACACATCAGCAGAGGCCTTCATTATTGTATGTGTAATTCATCCAATTAAGTTCTTGTGCTGCTTACTTCTGCAGGTTTTCCCATCTTCTCTCAGTAGGAACCCATCATGGCATTTGCAGGTATATGAATCACCAGAATTAACACAAACATGTTCACAGCCATGGTTGACTGATTTGCAAAGATCCTTATCTGAAAACAGATGACAGCTTTTGCTAGTTAGTGCATTTCTACACAAGCACAAGCAGATAAAAAGTGTGTTGATAAATATCTGACTACTTACTTCTGCAAGTTTTTCCATCTTCTCTTAGCAGGAATCCCTCCTGGCACTTACAAACAAATGAATCACCAGCACTAGCACACACATGTTCACAGCCATGGTTGACTGATTTGCAAATATCCTTGCCTGGGAATAGTTAGATAAAATTTATGTGGCTTGTTAGTTAAACTTTTCTTACAAATACAAAGACCGGGGGTTAATCCCATGAACAAAAAAGATAGAAGCTTGCAAACTGAAAGCAAATCTCTTGCTAGTTAAATGGTGAACATCTTAGTTTACATTGAGTATCTATTCTTTATCATCTGACCAGAACTTCATGGTTTGTATGACCTCCAACTGAAAACAAACTATTTTAGGATTAATCTGACTAGGATAAGGAGGAGGAGGATTTTACATTAAGAGCACTAAGAGTGAAAGGAGGGAATAATTTAGTACAGTCATTTAGCACAAATTCATGCTGGTAAAAACAAAACTAAGAAAAACAACACAGGACATGATTTAACCATAATTCTTAACATCCTTATATCAGTGCCAAGAGTCTGCATAAACAAAACCTGAAAGAGTAGGACCTACTTATTTAACACAATAAACAAAATCCAACTGGATTGCTGAAAATTGATACGAGGACTTGTATAACTGCAATGTTAAACCAGTGGGTTAAAACCTCTTCAAAAAGCATAGGTGGGGAGAAAGGGCAGAAGAAAGTGGAGCCATCTATCAGGATTCCCTTTTTCTTCTTCATGCAAAAGAAAATATCAGTTTCTAACAGAGAATTACCTTGACACAAAAAGTGGCCTCCTGAGAGTCAAGTTCAACTTGACTCTTGAGGTTTATATTTTTAGAACTTCAATCTGAGCCAAATTTCATGGGGGGTCTCCTGCTACCAAAATTAAAATTCCAAAAACTACTAAATAAGACAATATTTTAACTCAAAATTAATTATATTTAAGACATGTCAATCTAAACTAGATGCCATCATAGTGGATAAGGGACAAATTATAACGTGAGTAAAAGTTAGCATCTGCTTATACACAGCTCTGCACAACTCAGAAATATTTGCTTATAAACAGAATAAAATACAAACCAGCAGCAGACATGGCTATTACTTCAGAAGGATGAATTTTACATAGCTGAAAGCAAGTATGAGCCAGACTATTTTGAGATGCAGGGGGGAAATAATAATAATAAAAATCATCAGTGATTGCACTATAGTCTCACAATCTAAAAAGAATGCCAGGGTAGGAAAAAAAATCTAGAAATTGAAAAGAGCTATAAGATTTGAAAAATGACTGAAAGAAAGGAACATTCACAGTATTTACTGAAGGTGAAAATATCAATAATTTGAAAACACTGAAATAATAAGAAAAAGAACAAGAGGGTGCACTGAAAACCAAATAAATGGTAGTATGAGTACATTATTTAAATACTATTAGGAACAAAAAGTATTCTAACAATGTATTATTAATGAATAGACAGAAAGGTAGAACTGCCAATCTTAATGCAGAAATATAAAACATTTTAGTGTATTCAGGTCTGAACCTACGAAATAGATTACTGTTGACCTTGTTGTAGTGAAGAGTTTCACACTGTGTGAAGTAGGTCACACAGCATCTACTGAACAGGAACACACACACACACACACACACACACACACATATTTTTGAATCAGTAACTCCAGATTACTTCCAGCAGAGTTGCAGAAGAAGTTTCTGAAGAATATCTTGGATGCTTAGTGTTAATTTTCAGTAACTCCTAGAACTCTGAGGAAGCCCCAAAACACTGGGTTGTCTCCATTCCCAGTGTATGCACACACACTGAAAAAAGTACCATAGAATTCCAGTGTTTAAAAAGATGAGTAGTTCACTGTACACCTGTCAGCTTGACATTGATCTGAATTAAAATAATGCAACACTTGAGTCAGAGTAAAATCAAAGAAAAAGGACTAATATCAATTAACTTGGTGTTATGAAAAAGTAAACCCTGTAAAAATGAAAAAAATGTATTTCTTAATTGATGATGAGGCTGGTTCTTAAAGTTTACACTGTTCATACAATAGAGCATTCAAAAAGGCAGCAGTCTTGGTATTATTTTGATTAAGAAAAGAGACTACAGAATCAACATGATATGGATTAACACTGGCTAAAAATTACTTCAGAACCAATTGTAGATGGGCAACTATCAAGTAGCTTTCTTTCTAAGAATCTTCTTTGCTTCTCTACTACTTAATATTTCTATGAACAGCCCAGAACAAAACACAAAAGAATCACTAACAGAGTTTATAGATTACTCCACTTCTGAGAGAATAGCAAATAAATATAAAGAAGCTGCTGATATAAGGTAAACTGAATCTTTTTGGATAACATTGGATAACAGCAAATCATATGTATTTTAAAATAGGCAAAATTAAGGATATACATTTAGAAACAAAGAATGAAGGCTTAGAATTGTAAACAACTTTTCATCAGGGTAGATAACTGATTGAACATGTGTACTAGCAGAATGTTTTGATCCGAGACTATCTTTTGTAAAAAAAATTAAACAAAATATCAAAAGATAAATTATTTTTAAAAATGATAGGTAGATTCAAATAAGAATTAGATTGCTTATTGTTCCTCTGCCCTGGACCTTGCTGTGTCTGCTATTAGAAGACTTTCTTTCACTGTGGTGCATCCACAGGGATGCTGATAAACAGCAGAGGTTTTAGGGAAGCAAGAAGAGAGTTACAAGAAGTTCAGAAAACATGAAAAACCTAAAGGAGTTTAATTTGCTTATAATTTACAAAAGAACATGCTAAGAGGTTACAGAACAAGTTAAGTATTGATCTGCATGAATAAAGACAGAAGAACACAATGGTAATTAGAACTTCTACCCAGTACAGTAAAATGCAGCAACATCCTATGCTCAGGATTAAAACTCAATATACTTAATTTGGAAATGGAGTTCACATTTTAAAACCTACATTCAAACCTTAAAAATGGCTGATTTTTATGAAATGTAGCTTTAGTTCAAACAATACTTAATTTATACAAGTCTTATTATCTATATAGAAAAATACTCTATTCTGGCTACTATGAACCAGTGAATAATATTCTAACAAGACAAAAATTACATTTTTTTCTTTATTAATAAACTACTTACTTCGGCATGTTTTCCCATCTTGCCTTAGTACAAATCCATCATGGCATTGGCAAGTGTATGAATCATTATTATTAACACAAAGATGTTCACAGCCATGACTGACTGAGTTGCAGATGTCTTTATCTAGGAATAATTTAGATTTCATTTATTACAGTTTGATGAATAAGAACACTTCCAAAACTTTAAATACTGACAATAGTAAATAAAAAATTTATTCTCCTTCTTGCAAGGAAAAATCTCCTATAAGAACAGCCTCTAAATAATATGTTCCTTCTGTAGATGTCTGAATATAAAAAAAAGAGTAGCATTAAAATAACTTACTTTTACATGTTTTCTTATCGTCCCTCAATACAAAACCCTCATAGCACTGGCAAAGGTATGAACTATCAGCATTCACACAAATATGCTCACAGCCATGGTCAACAGAATTGCAAACATCTTTATCTGTTAAAAAAATAAGATTGCCATATTTAAAATATATCTACAAATACGAGATTATAAAGAAAATCTGCTAAAGAGAAGGATACTTACTCCTACACGTTCTTCCATCTTCCCTTAGAGCAAATCCCTCATAACACTGGCAGATGTAGGACTCATCAGCATTAACACAAACGTGTTCACAGCCATGGTGAACTGAACTGCAAATGTCTTTATCTGAGAACAGTAGATGATATTTGGTTAAAGCACATCTACAGCAAACGTATCATGCAGGGAGGAGTAACAGCTTTCATTAGGTCTATTTATACTACTGGAATAAACAGGTTAAATTTTAAGCAGTAAACACTTTTAACTCTTAGTACTTGAATATTTTTGAGTATTTTCTGTTTCCAGTCTGTCAGATGATCTATTAAAATACACTATTTTTGTCCATAGAGTTTCTTACAGGCATTTGGAAGATCTAAATGTATAAATATGTAAATACTACTCCTATATTATACATATGAAGACTACTCTTTATTACGACAGTAGACTGTTGTATTTGTTTGAATGCTTCTAAGATCTACATACTGTAAATAAATTTCTATGAGTAATTCTCAGAGTACTTACTTCTGCATGTTTTCCCATCTTCTCTCAGCAGAAAACCCTCATGACACTTGCAAACATAGGAATCATCTTCATTAACACAAATATGCTCACAGCCATGGCTGACTGATTTACAGATGTCCTGTCCTGGGAATGATTGATATAAATGTAGGTTTTCAATGAAAACATGAGTAATGTAGCTATCAAAAGGAAGTTTGTTGCTTCTTTTCCAGTAAGAAGTAAAAAATACCCCTTTCCTTCCTTGCCTGATGTACATGCAAAGTGTTCAATAGATACCAGCCACTCACTTCTGCAGGTCTTGCCATCTTCTCTCAGTACAAATCCCTCACGACACTTGCAGATGTAGGAATTGTCAGCATTAACACAAACATGTTCACAGCCATGGTTGACTGATTTGCAGACATTTTTACCTGGGAATAATTTAATATATAAAAAATTCTGTTAGTTAAGGGCAGTATGTTCAAAGTTAACTTGCTTTTAGTGTATCCAACTTTTTGAGACAGACAGAATTTGTCTCTCTTTGCACAGAATAACAAAAGAAGGTGATGTTGTGAAACACCAGCCAAGAATAAGGAGCTTTTCATTCATCATGGTAATATCTGGATGTCCTTAATTTTTTTTTGTAGACATTTTTTAACACCAGATGTCGATATTAGATATTATGGGAATTGCAGTTACAAAATACTGAATGCCTGTGAGATTTTCCAAAACATATCCATGATTCTTCTTTGAGCACTTGGGGACTTATGCTATAAAAGTTGAGAAAACTTTGATATTATTTTTTTTGTTGATATCTGCCACTCATCATAACTGTGTAATATAGTCTAATTTGTAACACAATGATGATATTTCTGTTGCAATCATCCTATGTTGGACAAAATGAACTTTCAATTAATAATATTGCAAGCTTGTAAGACTTTATAAACATTATATATTTTTGCCTTGAAATTTTAGAAGAAAATCACAGTCTTCCCAGCTCTGGATAGTTTTGGATCCACAACTGTCTAATATCAGGGCACAGATGTTTAGGGTGTGATTCAGGTGCCTAAAAGTATGCATTCGGTACCATTTTAGATGCCTTAGCATATCCAAGATATTGGCATACTACTAGCAAATATGACACCAAAGGGGAAATATCACCTCTTGAAATCCTTGAACATTTAAAACTGCACTGGACTGTAACATTTAGGCAATCCAATCCTACCTTACAAATTTCTTCTATGTGTGTAATATTAGACTCCGAGTTGCTGAACAATAACTTACGTTTACATGTTTTCCCATCGTTACGAAGCCTGTATCCTTCAAAGCACTGACAAGAATAAGATCTGTCACCATTTACACACAAATGTTCACAGCCATGATCACTTAGAGCACAATAGTCAACTCCTGGAGGAGCAATCAAAATTATTAAAAAATTAACCAATAAGGACTCAATTATTTTTCATCTCTAGTATTTGTATTCCATATAAAGAAGTAAATATAAATACATTGAACTGCTTAAACAAGAATTCAGTTTCTCATCTGATTATAAAGCTTCAATAAAAATGTAAGAGGTCCTAGTGAGGTCCTATAGGTCCTACTTTTCATTTTTTGCTTTAAGCAGAGTGAAGAAATCATACATTTCTGTGCTTAACATAGCTAAAGAGAGTCTATGTCTGGATTGGATTAAAGTGGATTAAAACAAAATAAAATACTTTGGCAATGATTTTATATAAGACACTGGCAAAGACATAAAAGCTACCTTGTGAACATTCTTTAAATAGTCTCTAAATGGCCTGAAGTGAAGGTGGCAGTCCCCAGAATTCACTTGTGGACCTGACCCAGTTCCTGTGGCAGCAAGAAGAAAACCTCTCAGATGTCAGTGGGATTTGGCTTGGACTATTCAAGCTTTTACAAAGAATTGCAAATGACAAGTATTGTCAAATATGGTCCACTTTTCATTTCAAATTCCCCAAGTGTTTCTTCTCTGTCATATAAAGACATAAGGCTCCTGAGACTTTGCAAACTGAACTTGCTACTGTCTGTTGGCTACACACACTTTTTTTGTAATGAGCTGTCAGAGGACAGATTTGGTTACCATTCAGGTATTCCCACAGTTTTCTTAAGATCCTTGAGCCAGTGTATACAATACTAGTAAGTCCCAGATGTTTTCTCACTAGGACTGGTATACGTTAAATGCTAATCCCTTCCATTCAATTTATCATTCAGGAAATTGCAAAGTGCCAAAACTCTGTTTATGGCAGCCTAAAAATGTTCACAAGGTTTCAATATCTCATCTAGAGCTCAGGAATAGGACAAATCTTTCCTAAATGTATATGACGACAGGGTTATGAGAAGAGGAGTGATTCAAAAATGTTCTGTTTCACTGCACTCAGCACCATTTTCATAGAATCACAGAATATCCTGATTTGGAAGGGACTCACTAGGACCAATCAAAGTCCTACTACTGGCCTTGCACAGGACAACCCCAAAATTCACACCATCTGCCTGAGAATGTTGGCCAAATGATTCTTGAACTCTGCTGCTGATAGGTTTCCAAGTACAGCCTGGAGGAAAATAACTCAGCAATGAAAAATAATCTCTTGTTACTACAAAGGAAAAGGGATTTTCCATTTGCAAGTCGATAGAACTCCATTATTTGGCTGTTTCTAAATTTTCAGGGGTACTATAGATAAATATCTAAAAACTTGTTTTTAGTAGACCCTATTGTTCTTATACGTACACTAATTACACTTTTGTGTTACTGTCTGTCCCTTTCACGAGAGCTGCAGTGGTAGACAGAAGCAAAGTCTGTCAAGGTACTGGATAGGGCTAAAAAGGTTAGTATGGAGGAAAACACAAGGATAAATACAAAGGCAAATGGCCTTTGCTGATTTGCCTCAATTCTCTCTAAATAATTTTTGTGACTGAGGACTTGCAGTTTGACTTCTTTTAAAACTTTGTGCCTGAGAGCAAGAAAAAGGATGAACTCTGGAGCTGCTCCAACACTCCACAAGTTTGAAAAATAATGTACCCCCAAAATCTGGAAAAAATGGACAGAACACTTTCACCAAAGAGGTCCATAAAAAGTCAACAGGTAAAATGCACTTATATTCTTCTTTTTCTGACCCTTTCTATGCACCATTTTTCCAGGGAAGGAGGCAATTAAACTGTGAAATTGTATAAATTCTCATTAGATTTATAAAGAGCAGAGAGCTGCCAGGACAACTTCTGCTCACTTCTTAAGGGTTCCCATGCTAAATGTAAAGCTCAGTGTGGGGCTCTCAGTTCTCCTCCTGCTCCAGGTAAGGTGGGGCAGTTTGCCTTGGGGACATTGCTGTCCAGATGGCCTGTCAGACACATTTGTCATATGACTGAAACACTGTCCTCAACACCTGGGGACTAAAAGGTCTCCTAAAACTTTTCTGAATATGTGAGGACTATTAGTTATCTCGACAAGCATTCTTTCCTAAATATTTTTTCTGTTTCTGTTTCAAATAATTATTAAAGCATAACTGAAATGCAGACGGTAAGAATAAATTGAAGGTGAGTCCTTTTCCCTGCATGAAAACAGAAACCCTTCCCAAGGGAGCTGAAATTAAGGATGTTCTCACAAGACTCACGTGTGCAGGATTTTAGGTCCTCATTGATGACAAATCCTTCAGAGCACTGACAGACATAGGAATCCCCTGTATTTAGGCACAGTTGCTCGCAGCCATGATTGCTTTCAGCACAGTGGTCCACTCCTATTGATTTGTGTTAATGATTGAAGAAATCACATTGGTGTCTTAGATACATAAACTATGACACTGTAGTTAGCACAGGATGCCTTTGCAGAGCAAAGGAAAAAGATCAGCACAGCATTTTACTTACACAAGTATCCCCAACTACTTGAGTAACCTCAGTTAATTAACAACACCCAAGATAAATTAATATAACAATGCCACTTGGCACATAGAAAACTTGGTGAAGTACAGATTTCCTTTGCCAACAATCACAGCTGAATTTACACAAAGTGGAGAGAAGGGAAAATCCTGAAGCCCAGTCTGGTCTCACCCACAGAATCACTTTCCTTCTTTAAAAAGCAAGAGTCTCTTTTCTGTTCACCATTAAATTTTCACAGCAAACATGAGTCCTGGTAATTTTTGAAATAGAAACTATGGCTTTCAGATTGTTTCATAAAGATTAAATTCTTTTTTCAACAGGATGAGAAATCACCAACCTAAAACTTTAACGTGCCAACAGGTTCAAGTTGTTAAAACCTCGTGAGGAACAGATAGAAGTTATGAGTGTGAGAGTGTCTTAACATGTTCCATTTCTTTGATTTTCCTATTTCTATCCCAAGTGAGATGAAATGGAATATGTCTTTTATGTCTTGTATACAACTACTCGTGTGAAAGACAAAAGGTGGGGCAAGGGAGAGAGGTGTGAACTGGTTTTAAAAAATACTTTTCCTCACAGTGGACAGCAAAGCTGTAGGGTGAGATACATGCACTTGCACATGTACTATGCAATTTGCTGACTCTGTGAGTACAGAAAAAGGACATTTTAGGAAAAAAGCTTTGAACTTCCTCATTGTTTTACTGCTGGTTTGCTAATGACTTGTTTTAGTTATATAGGCCCAAATCGCTTTAGCTTAACTTGATCAAAAGTAGTGGAGTTCCCTCAGACACAAACACAGTCTTGCATGTCTCCTTTGCAAATCATTTACAGATGTGAACAGACATGTCTGCAGCAATTTGTTTACATTAAAAAGAAAATCTGTACTTAATGTTAAATAACCACTTATTCTAAATATTTCTGTTTATGCGTTTCTTTAACTAAGCAACGAGTTTGCAGCAATTGGTCCAGATTTGCCATTATACACAGAGAGACAATGTAGGCTTGAACAAATGAAGCTGAGGTGTCAGTTTTTACTGGCCAAAGCAAGTTCCAGCTGGAACCTCCTCCTTTTTCCAAGAGTTCACATCATCATGAAGAGGCTTGTGTAACTTCTCAGAGCACGCAAAAAAAAGTGGAAACGAAAAAAGAGAATACTCATAATCTCTGTGAAAAACTACATCTGTTTGGCTCCATCTTTTCAGTACAAACACCCACACCAACATGAACCTTTAACATTTAAATATTTGGGGCTGTCATGCAGAATTTTGTAACACACTCTCAAAGAGTGCAGTGATCACAATGGTGCTAATTACCAGCCTTTGGAAATCATTATAACTGTAAATTTTGTAATCATATGTGCTTTATTACATGTGTAAAAAAAAATACAAGCAGGGGAAAGAACTAGAGAAGGCTCACTGTTTTTACAAACAAGGAATGTCTTAGAATATATTAATATTTAGAAATTCAACTTGAGATAGTCTAAAACTATAATTGTAAAAAGTTTCAACTCATCCAGGTTACCTTAAATATGGCTTTATCACAGTTTATTTAAAAATTATTATTGCCTGTCCTACCAAGTTTTTTAAAAATTTCAGTGACTGAGTATTCCTCTGGAAAAGTGTGTTATAAGTGCATTGAGGAAAAATGCTGCCAATACTTAAGTCATTTCAAAATGGTTCTCTGCAATAAAACTATCTTCTAAAACTGTGTGATGCCAAGTGGGCAATGCTGTTGGGTTTCTCTGGGGCAACACTGATCCTTCGTTTAGCAACATTCTTCTGAAAAAGAACACTTCATTGAATGGATCACTGAAGGTGTGAACATACAGAAGAGATGGGTCTCCTCATATCCCCACATATCAGCATGCAGCAGTATGAGGTGTGCAGGTTACACAGCCCCTAGCAATGATATGGATGTTCAGCAGCAAGCACTGCCTTCGTGTTAGACAGTGCCTTTGTGTGAAATGGCTGAACACTTTTCCCCAGTTACTTGGATTGGAGAAAACGATGCTTTAGTTCTCTATTGGATCAGCGATCTCACTACAGCATTACTTCACTCGGCCTGGCTTCTGGTGGACTTTGCAGTACCATAGGTTTGCATGACTCAGATATATCTCAAAAGGGACCCAGGAGTGTTTTCTCACTCTGTTCACACCTCTCCCTTGCAGCAGTTCATGAGACACGCTCAGGGCTGCACGTATCCCGTGCTGTTGTTGGGTGTATCTGGGATGACATTTGCACACAAACGACTCTTCCATGTTAACACATTCATGTGCACAGTCATGCTGACCTAAAGCACAGAAGTTTACTTCTCTAGAGTGAAAAATTTGAGCCAACCATAAGGATTTCTGAAGTAAAACAGCTAAGAAAAACTCACTTTTCTTAAACAATACTGGATCCCATGCTTTGGACACCTACTAAAGCCCACAGTGAGACGAGGATCTGAGAGCAGACTGCAAACACACAGCAATGTGAGGCTTCACTTTGACCCCCACACCTCTTCTCCTGGAGTCATCAGAAGTCACATGTGGTGGTGAAAGAGGAATGCCTGGTGCTTGTCACAACTCACCTATTGTCCCTGATTTCTGAAAAGGGCATACATGCAAACATTCTGCTATATTTTACAAGCTTAGCTAACATGACCCTTGTTACAACAAGATTTGGAATAGGAGCCTAATCCTGGAAACATCACTAGATTTGCTGCCAATAAAAGAAGCCCCATATGGAAAAATACCCCAAATGGGAATTACAATTTGCCTTTAATTTGCAATTACATTATTGGCAATAAATATTTTATACAATGCCATTCTTTTCCTCTATTGGCTCTATTTGCTCTTCCAAGGCTATTGAATCTATAAAACCCTGAATGTATTAAAATACCCTATAGATAATAAAAAGCAGAATAGCATGGATTACTGCAAAAGCAGCACTGTGCAGACAAAAATGCTTTGTGAGAGCATATATCTAATACAGAACAAAAATACAGTTTCAAAACCAGATACATTTTGTGAGTGTCTAGAAATAGAAGTAGATTGCTCCAAACAAGTTTATTATTCATAAAATATCAGTAGTACAATTTTCTCCCTCAACAACTGAGTCATGAGATCAGCTATTCCATTTTACTGAATATATTCTCTCTAAACTTTAACATATTACAGTAAAAATCTGCTGTGATTCCAGGCCTCCACTCAAGAAGAGCTGTAACACTAAGTCTTTCTAAAGTAAATAGCATGTATGACTGGTTTATAACACTGACATTGCTCACGCTGTTTTTACAATACTTTAGGAAACTGTGAAGTTTCGTGTGTGACTCTAAGTTGATTTTGATAGCTGTGTTGTCTGTTCAATACATTTCCAAGCTGATGAAATGCATCTGTCCTTGGCTAAACCACCTGGGTAAAACAAGGTGATTTTTTTTTTAATGTCAAAGCTGCTTGTATCTTTACAAGCCAAGGCCAGAAAGTTTCAAGTAAGTAATTAACTTATTTTAAGTAATTTTGGTTCCTACATTAATCCTCAGGTTTTCACAAAAGTCTTCAAAAATGTCTAATATACAAAGTAATCTGCAAAACAGTGAAATGTATATTTTCCCAACATGAGTCAGTTAAAATTCAGTTAAAATTCAAGTTTATAGAGAAACATTTGTCTTAACCTTAATTACAGAGAAATCTTCTATCCTTTCAGAAAGGAAACAATGCAGTTCAGGTTCAAGAAATAACAGCAGGTGAACTTTATTATGTCCAAAGGACTACTCACTTTTGCATGTTTTCTTATCTGGATTAAGTCTAAACCCTTCTTGGCATCGACAAAAATAGGACTCATCTGTATTAACACATTCCTGTTCACAACCATGGTCCTGAAGAGAACAGTAGTCTGGTTCTAAACAACAAAAACGTTTGTGTCAGTGAGTAATGTAATTTCTCAGAAATAAACTAGGTATTATTTTGTTTTCTTTTGCCTCTTTTTTTTTTTTTAGGCACCATTTTGGTGTTTTACCATATTGTTTCAAATTATGAAAATAAAACATTTCTTTTTTTTTCAAATATGTGCTGCACTGATGTACACCTGACATATACTACAAAGAATTATTAGAGAGCAGAAATAGTTCATGCAGTAGAGAAGTTAGAATCTTAAATATTTCTTAACATTTTGCAGCTAAGCCTTATACATGGCCTCATCAAAATTGCCTCTCTTCACTCAGAGCATGTTAAATATGATGTGTAATAAACACACAAACATGCTTTTGAATGCTGTTCATTAGATCACAGCAGGACAAGCAGGTCATTAGGAATGTGGATTTTTTTAACAGCTCTGAGTGCTTGCCTCACAATTCTTCCATTTGAAATGCCCATGGAAGAGAAGATGAGCAGTCTAGAAACAGCTACCACTTGTGGATAAAGTACCTTAGAAAGGAAAGCAATTGTGCACTGAGCACTGAGTAATTTTCCATATGGAGTTTATCATTATTGATGAAGTCAACAAACCTGACATTCACTTAGATGCAGCGTCTGCCCATCACTTAGTTTTGTGTCAGTGTAGTTAATTTATATTAGTGAAAAATTATCCTAACCCCTCACCACTGCTAAAAGTAGATAAACAAGTCACAAATTACATAAATCAGACTTGAAAAAATACCCAGGCACTTTTGAACACCTCATTATACAACCTGAAAACTCAGGAGCTTTTATTATTCTCAGAAGTTAATTATTATTCTTAGAGGTGATTTGCTTTCAGAGGCATGGACAGTTCTTTCTTTGGATTTGTGGCAGGTCAATGGAATTGAGTCTTTATATATGATGAAAGCCCTTTGTGATAATTAATCACCTGTATTTTCAGAATAAATGAAGTGGAATGTGACTTTCTAAGAAAACTTGGAAAGATTGTTAAAATTTATGAACACCACTCTGTATATTAATTAACATTGATAATGTTAATTAACATTTCCTTTACCAAAGCTTTTTTTGCCAGCATATGCACATACGTGTATATACATAACATGAAGATACTTTATGTGTTTACTAAAATGAAAATTGGAAAATATATTTTACTCAAGAGGGCACTAAAGAGACAGAACCCATAAAGCCATGTGTGTGCACCAGAGGAATGCAGCTGTATGCTTTTCTCAGTGCTGTGGTGCATTTACCTGCTCAAATCCTTGCTCACTCAAGTGTGCAGGACAGACTTTTCCTGGATAACTGATTCTGAAGATGACCACAAGGGTTAAAAAATACGTATTATCTTTGTGGAAACTTTGAGCCTATTCTTTTTGGAACACTAAAACATTTCACAGGGCTTCATTAACACAGTCCATATTAAGGATGTTAACAGAGCCTTGCCTAGCTACAGATTCTGTGAACCCAGAACTCAAGCAGGCTTTTCATAAATAACAACAATTGAGGCTCAGCAGTGCTCAGTACAAGCAGAAGTTGCCATCTGACCTCTTGAAGAGTAGCTTGAATGTCCTCCACCTGCCTCACTGATAAACCAAATTTGCTGTGCTCTTCCAGCCATAGAGCACTCTGATGGCTTCCTTCATGAGCACTGCTCCCTGTGTTTCATTTTGGAATAGTTCCCAGAGAACATTTGTTAGATATGCATGACCATACTGACAACACTTATATCTCCAAGCATTTCTTTGTAGCCATGAGCATAAAGGCTTACTTTCTATTTTTGAAAGGGGAGTAGGATTCTGAGACAATCACGAGATCTCAGGAGTGGGTGCCTCAGGCCTGCTTGCTGATGCAGAGAACTAGTCTGGCATGGGTGTGAGTCTTGACTAGCTGGCCATCATCCCTGAGACTCAGCACATAAGCCAAATATGTAGAAATTTATGTTGAAAGGTTTAAAGTCACAAACATTTTAAATCCAGTGATGTGTAGTTTGTTTGTTGGCACTGTTTATGCAGACTCAAACACAGTGTGATTCATAACATATGGGAACTAGGGGACACTTTTGCTCTGAAGAGCTCTCATGCTGTCTTGACTTGCAGCATTAAAAGCTACATAGTTCTTTCATTCATGCTTTAATTTATCAGCAAGGCTCAGAGGATATCAAGTGTCAGGAATAGTGGCTTAGCAAGTCTTATTTGTGCTTATTTATACCCAATATACTCTCTCAAGCAACAGATAGAGGATAGAGACAGGTCAAACCTGAAATACTATCTTCCCAGAATATTCCCTCAGATGTCAGCATTCTGTGAATTATTAATTTAAACATGTTAAAATAATGCATATAGTTAGGCCGTAAGCTAAAAATCAGTGAGGGCACATGAAATGTCTATGCAGTTTTAAAGACTTTCTTCAGTTCAAACTGGAGGAGAAAACACTGCTTAAAATCCACATTCTAGCATCAAAGAAATTAACAAAAACTTGTGCTTGGGCAGTGGAAACCACACTAGAATAAGATTTCAAATGTATATGGATGTGGAAGTATATATGGAGGTATAATTAGCCAGCCCTTAGCTGACAGATATTTGACAAATGGGAATGTTAATACAACAGACAAATCATGTTAATCACTGCAAATACTCTGGCCTTTGGGAAGCAGAAATTTCATCTTCCCTGACTCTGACCATCTAAAAATTATGTGTCCAGTCTGGTAAGTCATCCAGACCCCTGTATATTCAAGGAAAATACAGGCATATATTCCATAAGTAAATATATGTTCCATAAATTTGTGGCAGAACTGGGAGCAATCACCTTTGAGAAATGTATGTCTCCTTCTCTTGATGGTAAGAATATACATGTACAGTCTGGATTACATGTTTTCTTCCTAAATGTTAAATTTAAGTGGAAGGAATATCAAGCATAATACACAATATAGATACAGTCTGTAGGATAACCAAGTCTGTCACCAGAAGGACTGAAATGTCCCTTAGTCTGGGAAAACACAGAAGTGCAGAACTATATTGATGCATTTCTTCAAAAATAGTGTTTGAACATATTATTCAATGACATGGGCTAAATTCACTACTGGCAGCAGCAATCATCTCAAACTAATGGAGCTTGCCTGCTTACAGGCACAAGAGTAATATTACTTTATCAAAGCCCACATTTATGAAGAAAGGTAACTAGGAAGGTGCATTAAGATTTTCCCTTGACATTTTCTGAAAGGGAGCTATGACATTAAACACTATGGAGGTTTCAGCTTGTTTTCCCAATTATGGGAGGCCTCGGCATGAATATTTTCTCTTCTGTCAGATCCCCTCCACTTCATGTCCATTCCTAATGCTAGTAATTTTTGATCTTTTAAGCCTAGTATCAAATTTGACAAACAACAAACAAGCAAAGCCATGAAGTTATTATAAGCTGGTGGAAATATGGAAGCCTGGTAGAAGATACTGATACTGCCAGAGCTTTGTCACATTATCAGAGAACTTACTCTGGAGAAAAATCCACAGAAAAACAGAAGGCAAAGTTTCTTTTGATTGGGAAACTACTCATTATTTTAGACCATCTTACAAAGCAAACTGATTATAAATTGTCTTGCATAGACTTGTTTTTTTACCCAGCTAGGGAGATTATATTCTAACTGAAAAAAAAAAAAATGAACGATCAAAGAGAAATCCAAGGCAAAGTTTTGGCTTTTTGCTGTTGAAAAGGAGCTGGGTTTCATGTTAAAAGCTCCCTGTTCATAGGAGGGACCTTTACCCTTAGGCCCTCCCCTCAAAACAAATTGCTTTGCTTTCAAGACCTTTGGCTTCCAGGGCACTCCAACATTTTCTATACCTGATGCATTAGCCAGCATTCCCAGGACCAGTGGGAGGATTACTGCTGACAGCTGGAAAACAGAAGAAGTACAAACTGTTCATAATTAAACTTTATCACAACTTACTTCCACAAGTTCTTTTGTCTGGATTTAAAATGAATCCTGGGTGACATCTACAGTAATAGGAGTCCTCAGTGTTAACACATTCGTGTTGGCAACCATGATTATCCAAAGCACAGTAGTCAACAACTGAAAAAGAACAAGACCAACGTGTAATTAGGAAAAAAAATTTGGAACTATTATGCATAGATATTATGGTTCTAGTGCCACACGGTAGCTATAAAAAAAGGAAAAGCTGATGTAATTTCTGTCCTGAAAAGCCTGTCTGCAAAAAGTAGTGCACTTACAACATCATTTGGTAAATCAGATTTTAAATGAGTCCTGAATAATTTCTCAACTTTGAACATTTATCAGCTCTCAGACTGTCAGGAGCCTTCTCAACATGTTTTCTCAGATCTGGAAACCATGCCTCACTGAGTAACTCTGTCCAGATGTTCACACTGTAGGCCAGGGCACAGCAAAGTGTGTTTGATTTAATTCTGTCTTCTGTCTCTCAAGTCCCAGACCTGGAATTGCTCTACTTTTCCTTAGTCCCCTCCCAGCTGTGTTAATTCTCAAGAGCTGTTCCTGTAGCCTGAGTATATAGGAGAATCTTGGCATTATCTTCTATACTGAGGACTGTCACAGTATATTCATTCCCTCTAATGTGCTCCAGATTTGTTCTGTACAAGACAACTACAACTGCAAAGCCTGAGAGCTTCAGGCTGATATTCACCATGGATATTTTGCTTATATAATGCCTTTTGCAAGGAAAAAAAATATCACAGGCAGTCCAGTCACTTATTTCATAAGCCTGGTCATTACACAAATCCATATTTAAAAGTTAGATTGCCAAAGGGTAATAAAGTAATACTGCAGAGTTTACTCTGTCAAGCCCATTCAAAGTTGCTAAAGAAATTAATGGATTTTAAAAATTTCTTTGCAGGTTAAGCTTCATTTCCACAACAAAAGTCTTAGAAGACATTAAAGTCGCAAATCTGGTGCTCTGCCTGCAAAGAGCTGCCAGGCTTACGTTAGGAAAGCATACCTGATTCTTTCTGCAGAAAACAGTAATGTGCTTAGCTTCATACCAAGACAGGTTCCTCTTTGTCAACTGAGTAAATTTTTTAACTACTTTATACTGCTGAGCCTCACCAATTTCTTTAAGAGGCAGTAATTTGTTTTAATGAAATCAATTCTTTCTGCAGGTGCCCCACATAAATCATGCACACTCAGATGTCTACTATATTTAGTGAAAATCATCTAGTCAGGAAAGCAGATAATCTATTTCAGTTACTTTGAAAGAGTTTCTTTTAACCCTTCAGAATATTTGTGTTGAATCAAGTTAAATTAAACTACTTACTGGCTACCATGTGATATCATTTTCCTGGCAAGAACCTTTCTGTTTCCAGACTGAATCGATTCATATTAAAACCTATTTACTGAATATATGTTTCAAGGACATAATGTGTCATAGAATTAGCTTTCCTTTTCAAAGAATTAGCTTTCCTTTTCAATTAATTCTTCCACATTTTCAAGTGTTTAAAAGACATATTAAGAAATAGGTAGGCCAAAGAATATGTGCTATTAAGCATTATGTTTGAGAAATAGCCCATATGGATGTCTCTGGAAAGTCACCTCCTCCTCTGCATTTAAACCTTAAAAAAAATAATTTCTACTGCAATACCTACAACTGCCCAAGCAATGACTGTAACAGTGAGAACAGAATATTGAGTTGGAAGAAACACACAATGACCATTTAGTCCAACTGCTTGACCAGCTCAGAGTTGGCTTTGTCCAAATGCCTTTCACACACTGACGGGCTTGGAGCATCCACCTCCTGTAGGAAGCCCGTTCCAACATTTGATCATCCTCTTGGTAAAGAAATGCTTCCTAATGTCCAGTCTAAGCCTCTCTTGGCACAGCTTTGAACCACTGCCACATGTCCTACCCCTGGGAGAAGAGCATATTTCTATGCTGAGTCATGAGACACATGAGAATGTGAAAACTTGAGATTTCGCTGTTTTGAATTTTATCTCATGTCATTTTCAATAAGAAATTTTTCTAAATGATTTATTAGTATTCTTTTTAGGGAGCAAACTATTAATTCAGTTGTCATCTCTGCATATTTGTTCCACCTTGTTTTTCTCACTTGGTATTAGTAAGTGATGAGAACCATCTTTTACTTCCAGTTACCAATTCTGCACTTTGGGTGCTCACACTGCCCTCTCTGAACCGTGGACTGTAGGGATCACCTTTTTCCTAAGGGGTTGTTTCAGCCCTATGATGTTTAAGAGAGGTTATTCAGGCTTGGGTGGGTGAAGGAAGTTTAGGAGAAGGGTAGGAGAAAAAGCTGTAAAGTAAGTAAAGGCATAAGGAGGATGATAAAAAATGTGAGGGATGAACAGAGCAGACTCATGGAAGACTCACAAGAACCTAAGAAGCAGCCAAAAAAATCCAGCTCTGCCAGGACTGCAAAGAGGTGCCAGCAGCCAAACCACTGCCAGGAAAAGAGGATCCAAGCCCAGCAGCTGCAGAAAGATGGAGACAGTCTAGCACTAGTGCCAGGAATGAGAGAACAGCATGTGCAGCAACACCAAGGTGGAGAGACTAAATGTCCAGCAGCATGATGGAGAAAGGGTACCTCATTACCACCAAACTTCAATTGACAGGACTTTGTCCATGTGAAAAACAGTTCAAAAAAGGCAAAGAGATAGTGGCCTGCCAGCCAGATTTACTGATGAGCAAATGGTTTCAAGTATTATTTAGCCTACAAATTCATTCATAAACTGTGGTTTATTCTGAGTGGTTGGTTGTTCAGTGGTCAGCTTGAATGAATATATTGTGAGTTCTGGCTGTGAGATTTCATATAATTATTGTCAATCAGGTAACTGGCTGACACATGTCAATAAAGCAATAAGTATCACCACTGATCCTTAAAGTAGCCCATCAGAAAAATTTAATAAACAAGTGAAATGAATTTTTGGGACTTTCTCATTAGCTTTTGCTGGAGTTAAAACTTTAGAAGTCTTAGATATCTTAGATGGAAACCTCTGACTCTTTCCCAGAATATCACAACGTGTATTTCCTACTGAAATTCTCTTTTCATTCTCTGGAAGGGGAGGAATTACTAACCTTAATAAAGTCATTGCTTTTTACAAAATTGTTATTGCTGTCAGTGATCTCTTGTATATGTGTACATCAAGATCTTCTGATCCTGCTCATTTGATAATAAATACTTCACAGAAAGGAAGGGTTAACTAGCTTAGGAGTAATGAAAACTGAGAGTTATCACTATTGATTCAGTGCTACACAGTCTCCCTTAAAATTTTTCCCAGCAAGGATGATTATTCATTGATGATCACATCTGCAAAAACTATACATTCTTAGTAGCATATTCCTCAAAAATCTCAAATTGTTCAAACCTGAAAAGTCAAATTCTGGAGGCTGACAATAGGATTTGCAGACAAATTAGCATCAAATTCATAAATTACCCAGACAAGTTTTCCTGTTCAGGAAATTTAGAGAAACTAAGTTCTGCACAGATCAAATATAATTAATATACATTGAACCATTCTTGTACATCAGTAAGAAATTTAAAAGTTAAGTGGTCAAATATGCAACTGCAAAAGAAAACGAAAAAATATAAATTTTAATAATATGCTTTAAAATCCCAATTAATACTGCTAATTATTGCAGTGGTATGAATAGGATGCATTCATGTTTTGTTGCTAAAAGGTACATATGAATAGAAATCAAGTGGAAAAGAAACACTGCTATAAAATGCAAGATAGTGAACCCATGCATGCTGTATTTTGAAAATAATTGGAGAATATGAAATCTCTAAACGTCAACAATAGTGCTTATAATAAATGTGTCTCTCTTCAAGCCAAAGAGAGTCAGTGAGGAGGTAGGAAAAAAAAAAGTCACACCTCCAAACAGCACTCTCCCCAGAATTCACAGATACATTATTAACAGGCAAAAAACCCAAATACCAATGCAAGAAATTTAATAAGTGGCATGGAAATATTTTGAAGGTTTAAATAACAAAAATAGACTTAATATTTATTACAGGGGATAATATTAGACTTGACAAACAAAGAATTTCACCAGAATGATGTTCTGGTAGCTACCTTCCCAGTAGGACTATCTTGGGCTGTCAAGGAACTTCAACTTACTGGAAAACAGTAACAGCAGCTGATGACACTAAGCATGAATATTTCAGATGGAATACATGGTAGGAAAGAACTGGGGATGAAAGAAGTTACCAATAGAAGTCATATATTTTCTGTCTCAGAATATAGTCAAACAAACAGCAGAGAAATATATCCTTTATCCTAATACAAGTAAAGGTCAAGAGGGTCAGCTAAGGTGATTAGATGAACATTAGATACAGAAATTTGGGCCAGAACATAAAAACTTGCCTAAATAATCAGTATCATCTGCATTTTCAAAACAATCTGGCTTCAAAATGCAGGTTCTTAAAATAGTATATGAGTGGCCAAATTATGCAGGACACAAATTATGTTGAGACCTTAAAATACTCCTATACTGAAATCATGAAGCTACAAGTAAAGGAAACATTTTTGAAAAGTAAGCACAGAGTGAATATTCCTCAAAACCTCATGTTATCCCAGGCCTAAAAAACTTCAAAACCTTGTTTGAAGCTATATGCAGAAAGTTCTGTAAATTGACACTTATTTTGCATCTCGAAACAGAGTTATCCTGCAAGCCAATAGCTCTTTGAAGGTAATAAGAGAAAAATATGTTAGACCTGTCTTAAAATGACAAGTATAAGGTGTTGGACAAAAGCATTGTGGCAGCATGTGGCAGATCTGAGGCCAAGGATTTACTTGGATTCATTTCCATAGAACTTCCATTTTTGTTTGAAATTAAGCATGCATCTAAGTGCTTGCCTGAAGAGAATACCTAACAAATAAAGTAGTTTTTCATACAGATCTCACTAAGGCTTTTTGCAGTGGAAACCAGAAGACAGTATTTTCTCAGAATGTAGCACAAGATGAAAAGTTTACAAGAATAGGCTTGTAAAAGTGAATATACTAGAAGTATTCACTACACATAAACAGGGAAGAAGAGTGAGATACTTACAGAGTAATAAAGAGGGAAGTATGTTTTGTGCTAAAAAATCTGTACCATATTTCCACACTCTCTCTTTTAAGTTGTAATTCTTGGAGCTGATATTTACTTCCACAATTGCCTGCAGTGAAAATCAAAGGCACATAGTGGATAGGTTCCTAAAGTGGCTAAACTTCCCTTAAAGTCATCTTTCCAAAAAGGGATAGAAATCTCTCCTCACATCACCATAAAATCAAGTGAAAAAAACATTAAGGAATTGTCCCCTTTCAAGTTCTTCTGTGCATAACTTCTGTCTGAAGAGGAGCTACCGAGTTTGTCCACCTTTGCTTTTTTAATGGCCACATATATCATGCCAGTACATTGCTGACCACCTACATGGATCTTGAATAAAACATTGGGTATGCTGTTTCAAAATGGAAGATTATTTTCTGTGTGAAATTAGTTGGAACAATTTTCCCAAGACACAAATCATTATCAGTAAATGCCTACAAACATGTTAATTATGTATTCTTTCTCATCTACCACCCATACAGGAGAACATAATTGCCTATGGCTAAAATGGATACTAATTTATATTGAATTTTGCTTTGGTGTCAAGAGATAAATGTGAATTGCTGAATTCATACTCACCAACACAACTCTTTCCATTTGCATCAAGCTCATACCCTTCATAACACTGACAGACGTAGGACCCAGGTGTGTTCACACAAATCTGCTCACAGGCATGTTTCTCCACGGCACAAAGGTCCTGAGCTACAACACATAATTGCATGAGCAAGAAATTCTTTGACCTTCTACAATGCACAGGTAGATCAAAATAAATTTCAGGAAGCTGTGGACAGCTCTTTAGGGATGAGATCATTTTAACACAGATCTTGCCAATGTTCTGTCAAACACTGAAAGCCAATAGGATCAGTCACCCAAAGCTGAGGCACTCATTCCTTCAGCTGAAGGCAAACACTGTTAATGGACCAATGGTGCATAGTAGAGTTGCTTGATGTATGTTTCCCTAGAAAGTTCAAAGGGCATTCTTGAGGGATTTTTTTAAAAAAGAAAAGTAATTGTGTTTATTTCTGTATTTTTTTTTTGCATAATCAGATAAATGATGAGGAGGTTGGAAAGGGAAAGAAATGGAAAACACAACAGCAAAAAACTTAAATCTAATTTCTGAGTTTTAGAATTTTTCTTTTTTTTTTTTTTGCAAAATACCATAGCAAGTTACCCCTCCCATGCGAAAGATCTCAAAAAAATTACCATGACAAATGAGGTCAGCTCAGCACCTAGCCAAATAAAGCACACTGGGCTTTCTTTTCAACAGACTAAAGCTTTATGAGAACCCCAAGTTTCCCCAGCGAAAGCTCTGGAAAGCAGAGTACTTTGTGTTGCTCAAAGACTGCTCAACACATAATGGTCATTTACAGCTACAAAATAGGCTTTTGGAACATGTTTGAGGAAATCAGCCAAGCAAAAACAAATTTTCTTTTATAGCTGTCTGCTTCATATCAGGCTGCATGATGAACAGCATAAACAGTCGCTTAACTCTTTTGTTCCAGTGTAAACACCCACAAATAGATAATTTTCCAGCTTGTTTCAGCTACATTCCTCTTTTGTGTTATTTTGTTTATTAATGTAAGATTTGAGCATCTCTAGAGAAGAATGGGACAGATTAGTTAAACAAACAAATACAGTGTAATAAGTAAAGAACACTCATTATCTGACACAAATACTCTTCTCTAGAAAAGTTAGACCACAGTACACAAGACGAGCATCCTTTCATGGATGCAAAACCATTATAATTAATCAAATGTAAGAATATTTTAAGTGGAACAAAAAACCATTTCCCAGCCTGAAGCAAGGTTGTCAGTTCATTGCTGATTGAAGCCATTTGGTTAAGGGCTTTAAAGAACTGAGTACTGATAGCATATACACTCACAACTTTAGAAAAAAAAAGAAGAATAAAACAGAGTCTAAGTTTAGGTACAAAAGAATGAAAAGAGAGTATACTATTAGGTACATACCATTAATCTTTTCTGCACTGTTTAATTCAGAAAGTGTTAAATTATGTATATAAGGAAATTATTTGTTCATGGAAGAGTTGCCAAATACATCCAAACCTAAGATAAATACATCTGGTTTATGTTGATCATATATTGTATCTAACATAAACATGATGAAGACTTATTTTACTTAGATGTCCAGTGAGGAATCCATTGTCTCTGTGCACTTGTGGGCAATTAACAGCTTGTCAAAGTAACTAAAATACTCACAGACTGTGCATTTTTCTTTCACTGTGGTTCCCCTACCTCCAGAACTAAGCTGTCCCCTTTGTCCAGGTTTGGCTCCCCATCATCATGAAACCTGTTACCTCTCTGTGGGGGTTTTAGACGTAATAGTTTGAACTTCTCTAAACTGATAGTGTATCATCTCTCTCCTTCACCAATGATTTGCATCATCCTAGCACATTTAAGGCCAGTTTGATGACTCTCAGATTTCCAGTGCTAATTGCTAAAAGAAGTTTATAATTTGACGATGTAAAAAAAAAAAATCAAAGGCTACAAATACATTGAAAGATTAATTCCCCTCTCATATTGATCAAACTGCAATCTGGTATCATCTGATTGATGATCAAAGCAGGTACACAATTAAAGAAATGATGTGAGAGGTAAGTGGGGAAAACTAATAGAAATCACAGTTAAAAAAGAAGGTAAAGCAATACAGCAAAGGGCTTTGAAAAATGGAACAGTGGGAGCATATTGAGGGCTACTGTGCATGGGTCAGCAGCAGGAAAATTACACACAATTCCAAAACTCTTGGAAATTAACCTGTATTTGAAGCAGTGCAGTACCCAAATGCTGAACTACTGGCAGAGAAAAAATATGGAAATGTAACAGAGTAAAAAGAAGAATTTTTCATGTTTGTAATTAAAAATTTTTTAACCGATTCATACATCTTCACTTTTTCATTTATGCTTAATATTTGATATTAAACACAGTTCTAGGAAAGAGACACTAAGAATCCACTAATCTCAAGATACCTGGTAGTTTTATGGCACTCTCCTCAGATACAGAACACCAAACACAACAATAGGATTTGAGCCTGTAGTCTTCACCTTAGCTCTAAATTATCGATTGTAAGAGGTACATCCTATGCTCTTGTGATGACTGTTTCCCACAGTTTCCTGAAAAGACGTTTTCCAAAAATTTTCTTTTAGCTAAAATCAGTTTAGCAGCTTTGATTTGAATCCATGCACTTTCATTTGAATCTGTTCACTGCTGTGTAATAAAAATTGAAGTTTTGCAAGTATACTTTCCACAAGTAATTAAAGATACCGTTACATAATTTCTTTAAAATAAGGTGGATACAGAAATAAGTTTGGCATATCCCTCGAATGTAAATTGCTGTTAATTACTAGGAAACAAGTTAAAATGGACTCATGAAATACTGATCATAAAGATCAAAATTAAAGTGAAATAAAGTATGCTATTATAAACTATACAACCAATTACTCAAAACTGAAAAAAGTCAACACTTTTAAAGAGAGGAATGAGAGCATAAGCAAGACTTCTGAAACCATTCTTTGAAAGGTTGAAAACCCTTATATTTCCACCAGCAGAGAGAAAGAGCTTTTCAGAATGTCAGGTTATTTCACAGTTTTCTAGTGTGGCGTTTACTGCACCTTTCTGTACCATTCCATACTGTTGCTAGCTGGACAAGTTAGTAAAGTATCCAAATTCACTTCATTTCAGATGATAAAGTTATTTATTTGTTGTTTCATTGTTGAACTTAATATCCCAGTAACATTTCATATAGTTACAGTGTACCTGTGCGGAGCTGTGTATAAAATTTTGCTTGATGTATTTCAGAAAGATTTGTAAGAACTTCACTTACACAAAGCAAGAAAAAGAACAACAACTTCACCTTTCTAGACACATTCTAATGATTATCATTAATTATGCACTGACCTCAGTTCTTTATGAGCCCAACAGAAAGGGTAAGTGATGTTAAGCACTTTTTGGGAGTATGAAAGAGAAAAGAAAGAAAACATACTGCTGCAAGTCTTCTGGTCAGCATTCAGAATATATCCTTGTTTACATCTACACAGGTAGGAGCCAGGGGTATTTATGCAGAAATGATCACAGTGATGCTCAACTATACTGCACATATGAGGCACTGAAAGAAAAAAGGAAACCATTATTAGCTGCTGGTCTTAATTACTTGTGGTCATAACTGAAAAAAATCTGGTGTAGAACATTTTAGTGAAGTAACTGAGAAATTTCAGATTAAAGTGTTGCTAGTAACAAAAATTAGAGTTTAAGAAAATAAAAATACACAAGGGAGTATCTGAAAAAACTAATTATTTGATGTCTCTACAAAGACAATGAAACAAACCTATTATAATCAATTTTAGAAAATAAGTGAAATTAAAGTGTAAGCTGATTTAGAGGACATTCAATTTCTTGCATGAAGAAAACCACCACACAGCACCCAATAATAAACAAGAATGACAAAAAAAAACCTTAATGAAGAGACTACTTTGCTTGCTTAGTTATTAATGTTGAGGAACCTGCAAACAATACATGATGACACCAATGATATGCATGTATATCCAAGATTCATTAAGCAGGAGCTGAGTCGAACTACCCTCCAGATTGTAAGTCCTTCTGATTCTATTTTGGTTCTGTTTGTATTTTATGTCTCTAATAGCAAGTATTAAAATGCAGCAGACAGACAATAAAAGAGAAAAAGGTTGGAGGCCCATTCAGTCAAATTCATTATTGAAGTATTTTTCTCCAGAGGAGTATTTGGGGATTAAGATATCTTGATGTTTTCTTTCCAGGGCAGCATTGCTTGTATGAAATCTCTATAATATACAGGTGAATTACTTCTCAGAGAACATTGTGTGGCAAATTAACTATTTTGTTCAACAGCAATTAGGGATTCATGCGTCCCTCAATGTGCTAGATTGACAAAGCTCAAAATTTATGGAATAGATATTAACATTAATCTTCTAGAAGTCACAACAGAAGCCTGCTAAAAAACTTAATGTGGTAGGTGTGGTAATTGCGGAAAAAACCCACATGAGATTTTAAGATATATACTATGTATCAGCTTTTTGGACTGGTTACAAGAGTTAGGTATTATTGCCAACACAAACCACAATTCCCTAATCTCTTAATCAGCTTCTTGGATCTCACAAATTTCTCCCCTAATAAAACTTCTCAAGTACTTTTATTTGTGTGGACACAGACCTACTTGGACTTCTTGTCTTATCATCCTTCTGTCATTCTGAAAATTAAATCATTCAGTGACAGGAGTCCAAATAAATCAAGTTTCTTCTCAGAGTACATTGTTACTGTCTGTTACCAACCTTCCCATCTACCACACAACTATAATGTACATATTCTGTTCTGTTGCACCCATTTCAAAGCAGTGAAACACTGGCCTTTAGTCTGATTTCTGTGGTGGAGTCTGCTTTCTGAATGATTTCTGCAACCTCATCTCTAGTAGGAGGTGTTTGGTGATCACAAGAAGAGACTGAAGTAATAGAAAGGGTTATCTCCTAGTTAAGGCATCTGAACGTGAGCCTCGTGAATTAGATTTTATCTCTATATCACAGGGTCTTTACTTGATTTTGGGCAAGACAATAATGTCAGTATCTTCAAAGAAACATGAGCCTTCACACTGTAACTGTTCAGATAGAGACACCTGAATCTGGATTTGCAAGAATGCAAGTGATGGCTGTAGAGCTGTGAGTAACATGTGGTATTAGTCCAAAAATGTTAAATGCCTGAAAATCACACCAGGGATTGCACTGAGTCAAATATTTCAAGTTAGTGCCTGGTTTCGACAAAGTTAACTCTGTTTCTGTGCCTCCATTCCTCCAATGTAAAGTGGAGATCACACCATTATCTACTTTACAGGAAAATAATAAAGACTTTATTTGCCCCTGACTGCTCCATCTCAAATTCTGTCTTTCTCACACTTCATCTAATCTCCATATCCTTTCCTAGATTCTGTTCCCATTTCCATCAACATTTTTCTCGGTTTTCAACTCTTGTCTTATTCTTCATGCCTCTGATCCCTCAGGATACTCTTTGCTTCTGTTTTACCTTGCTGACGAGGAATAAAAAGGCTTCAACTGGTGTTTCTGACATCCCCAAACCTTTATCAGTCAGGGGCAGCAACTGTAGGGAACCTCTGACTTAACAGAATGGAGCATATCCAGTTTACAGGGATTCTCCTGAGAATATAGGTCCTGGGTACTTGGTAGTCTCCCCCATCAAGGAGTAAGTAGTGGTTAATTTGGCTTAATTTTTGTTTTCCCCACAGAGCTTCACCATTTGGCCATGGTTTTCTCTTGTCATCACAGGAACCATGAAGACACATTCCCACAGACACAAGGGTCATTCAGACACAGGGACAGCTCAGGGGCTGAGGTCTTTCCCCACAGCACAAAGCCCAGCAGACAGCATTCCAGAAGATTTGACCAGAGGGGTGCCTTCAATTGCTTTAGCAAAGAAACACGGTGTCCAAATGTTCCACTCAGCTACAATGAAAAAGTACTCAGCTACTGTCTTTGGGTGCACACCTGGGAGGACTTCAACTAACCACATTTCCTGGAGGAATGTAGGTGCTCTAGGAAGCAGAGGCTATGATTACTCTCTTGAAATTCAGCAAGCTGAATGCTGTCTCACAATCGAGATAAAATAAAATGTTGTGGATCCTATCCGCAATTTAGTACCTTATGTTAAAATCCATATGAATCTAACAGCTTAAACTCTCTGTTAGATCTGGGTCTGAGTTTTTAAGCATGTCTTAGGATCTCATTATGAATTCTCAGCACAGCAAATCCTGTGGAGGCATTCCCTGGAAGCAGGAGGCAATCACTATCCTTGTCACCTCCACAGTCCTCCATCAGCAGTGAGGGCGTGGCTTTACTGAGGAACACGCGTGCTTGATTAAAAGTGAGCTAAAAAACTCTAATAAATTTTTTTGAACACTGCCCAGTCAGAAAAAAACTCCAACCAAGTAAATGGCATTTGTACTTGATTTTTTTCTAAAACACAGTCTAAAAAATCAGCAATTACTGTGCATTCCATTTAAACTCTGAATCCATGATTCGTTTTATCTTTCTTGGTTTTTAAATATATCCTACTATGCCAGCTAATAATACAGCAAAGAAAAAATGGGGAAAAATCTATTATCTGATGAATGTCTGTGTTGGTGTTTTGTGCTGAGGCAGTTCAGCTGCTCTTTGAAACAATTTTGGAAAAGATCAAGTAAGGAAAATTCTCCAGACTATCCTTACAATAAGCTGCAGTTCTTTTCTGGCAAAACATCCCTAGACATGAGTGACTATTTAATCTCACCATGCATTCTTTTTCTGGACTCTAATGAAAATACATCAGTCTAATGCCAAATTTGTATGAAATACTTTCATGTTTATCTCAGGAATAAATAAAAAAGTCTACTAAGTAGACTTTTAAAATAAAATTAATTACAAATACCATGATATTTGCAAAAGTTAATTCCTTATCAGTGAATTACAGATGGAAGTGATATCTCTGTTGTAAGTTAATATCTATTAGAATATTTACTTTATTGTATGAATTAATAGTACCACCATAACGGCTTTTCCTAACTTTCTGTATTTAAAATAGATGGAATATAAAAACTTCCAGTCGCAAGGCTGAAATGATTCTTTGCATAGATTTAGTATGTAAGCTTTGGAAGAGGAATCCATGGACTCTCAAGACAATTTAAATAACTGAATGACTGTTGAGCAGTTTAAAGATTCACTACTAAGGGAGATCACACTTAAAATGAAGAGATGAAAAAACTTATCTAATATTCAAATAGCAAAGATCATAAATTTATTGCTATTATGCAATAAATAGGAAAATCATGATAAGTGTGTTTACCTACCTGCTTATGACCACAAGTGATTAAATCACATTTAATGGCACTTAAGAGTAGCATGAGTTTTCCCCACATGTGTGACTACTGTTCTGGATGTTATTTGGCTAATCTCCCTTCAATACATATGTCCTAACAGATAAGGTTTCATGTACAAAAAAAAACCCCACTAAATTATAATGCATATTTTTTCTGTTTCACTTTCATCTACGTATTCAGATCTATAGATAAAAATCTTACCACAAAGTTTAGTCTGGAAGGCAGAGGTTAGTGTTTCAATCTGACTGAAATTAGCAACCAAAAACACATGCTCTTCATGTGGTTCACTCCCAATGGACTTCAGAGTGTTCATATCCACTCTTCCCACTCCAATAGCAAAAATTAGGATTCCTGAGTTACGTGCTTTAGCAGCAATCTCTGCCACAGGATCCTGAGGTCTCCCATCTGTCACTATCATGATAATTCGGGGCACATTCTGCCTCAGAGGCCGAGCCCCCTCTGTCTCTGAAAACGCGATGTTCACTGCATACTGCAGGGCCAGCCCAGTCATGGTGCCGGTGGCCAGGTGCATCATCCTCTTCACTGCTCTTTCGATATCCTGCTTCCGCCTGAAGGTCTTCAGGGAAAACTCCTGTTTGACGGTGCTGCCGTACTGAATCAGAGCCACGCGCGTGGCATCAGGGCTGATGTCCAGAAACTGCAGGATGGTCAAAATGAACTCCTTCACTTTTTCAAAGTCGTAATGGCGCACACTGCGAGAGCTGTCAATGATGAAAACAAGGTCCAGACGTTTGTTGTTGCAAGTGTTTTCTAAAAGGAAAATGCAAACAAAAATACTTTACAATTTCAAAAGGCAAATAAGTTCAGGTTTACTGTCTGAACAAACACTCTGACAAGTGCTGTGAAAATTCAGGAAAAATAGGAGATACCACAATTACGACTCTTTGGACAATATAAATTTGTTCTCCAGTAAATAACAAAAACTGCCTGATACTTGATAATTATATGTAATTTTTTTGGTGTGTGTTTGAGGTAAGTGCCCAGAATGGTTAATGGCAGTGGAATGGTGAGATAGAATCACACAATCAGAGAGTAACTTGGGTTGGAAAGGACATTAAAAATCATGTGGGTCAACCCCCCTGCCATGAGCAGGGACACCTTCCATAGACCAGGTTGCTCAAAGCCTCATCCAACCTGGCCTTAAACATTGCCAGGGATGGGACATCTACAACTTCTCTGGGCAAGCAGAGTTAAGGACTGCTTCCCTTTATCTAATCTAAACCTGGCCTCTTTTAGTTCAGTATTAGTTCATTACTTCTTGTCCTATCACTATATGCCCTTGTCAAATGTCACTCTTCAGGTACTTTTTAGTTACCCTGTTGTGTCATTGTTGAGATTCTGACCTCATTCCCCATGCAGGGTGGAAATCCTCTCTGAATGACAGTTACCTACTTCAGTGGGCTGCACTGTGATGGTTTGTGTGGCAGGGCCTGAGAATTTAGAAATCTAATACCGTGACAAGTCAGAGGAGTGTTTCATTAGAAACAAGGAAAACAGAACACAAAGAAATACAGGTCAAAAGCATCTGTTAATTGCACTGACTGGTAAGAGATGTGAAGGGACTGATTTTTCAAGGAAGTTGGCAGTAAGCAGCACTTTGTATGTACAAAGTACTGTTCTCAATGATGTCAACTGCAGCTATGAATGCTCAGCAGTTCTACAAATCAAATGTCATTATTTCAAACATGTAATTAATACCCATCTGGGGAAAGTTTCATGTATTGGACTAGCTCAGCATCACAGAGAAATTCTGTGGTTGCATCAGAGAGAAAATCCTGTTGTCTACAGTGGCACTCCGCTTGCCAAAAAAAACCTCATACTGAACACTCCCTGAAAACTATGTCAACCATCAGAAGTCTTTTTTTCCAGGAGTCACTGAAGCAGAAATATTATGGACAGAGTATGTCTGTATCTGACAATGGCACAGATGGGCAGGCCAAGCTATTATAGATAGCAGCAGAAGTGAAGGCTGGCTGCCTTCTAGGCATCCTATGAGCTTTCTGGGACCCTGGGTATGTCCTCTGGCTTCTGCTCAGCATCCTTTTCTGAAAGAATATGAGAAATACAAGACACATGCATGAGTTGCATGATGAGAATGGATAGGGACTGACCACTCACAGGAAGCCAGCACGTGGCAGGCTTGAGCAAGTCTGTGAGGTGAGCTATCAGACTTGCCACAGGAGAAGACAGCATATGGAAAAAGATTAAAAGGAATTTGATGGGATGCTGATGAAAATAAATCAACAGAGATTTAATGTGCATACTAAAGACTCCTCCAAATTAGGAAATCCCTGAATCACAAAAGTATTGCAGTTCAGGGAATAACTGCAGGTGGCATTTTCTTGTTTTTAAACTATTTCACATGCATCTATTTTTGACCTCTGCCAGAGACAGAACATTGGGTTAGATAGACCTGTAGCTTCAATCATTGTGCCTGTTCATCTTCTTAAATTTCTGTGGCTATGAATAAACCTATGAGGTTGTTAGTTGTGTCTGTATGCCTGGCTTGAAAGATTAAAGATGGCAAGAATGCTCATCTGACTGCAGTGGCATCCTCATTTCACTAAGATGAGACACCCCTAATCAGTAGTTTCCCTTACTGCCAAACCCAATTCAATTCCCAGTGCACTGTCATCCATTTTGTGCAGTGAATGAGGCAGATGTTTGGTAGAAAAGTAGTGTTTGACTGTATAATCAAAGGTCATGTCATTCTGCACTAGTACAAGTGGGCCAATCAAGGACTCAATTGGAAAAAGTCCGTCTGCAAGTCTGTCCTTTATACAAGTTCGCTTGTGACTGCTGACGAACACTCATCATGCACTTTTGCCAAGGCAGGGGTGAGAGAGATGCCAGTTTTCACTCGTTAACTCAGAAGCCTCTTTCATAGATTACCAAGAACATTTTTTGGCATAGAATAAAAATGCTCTTTAATGACAATAAAAATGACTGCCTGGATTTATTCATGTCCAGTCTACAGTATGGCTTTATTCATAAGCGTAGGAATATGCTCGGGTTGCTTATTCTTTCAAAATCACAACAGGTTGAATATAAGCCAAGCTGAGCAGAAACAAAATTCCAGTTCTAATGGGATACAGCTATCCTGACGTAACTATTTTCCTCCTTATTATCTTCATTATAATTATCCTCATATATATAAAAAACCACAAACTCTCTTTACTAATATAACATGAATGATTTCAGCAATACAAAGATAATGCTAAGTTATGATTTGGGAGCAGACTAAGAGGACTAAGAGGAAAGAAGGATAATTACAGAAAAAAAGGCTAAGAATATGTGTGTGCCTATGAGGGGAAGGACAGATAAGGGAGAAGGGTAAAATGGCTGCTATTTTATTCTCCTTAAACATTTCAGCATTGATTCACTAAAGGTGATCATTGATTTTTGATTGTCTTCTATGATGAAATCCAGATGGATGAGGGGAGAGCAAGGGATATTGTCTACCTTGAGTTCAGCGAGGCTCTCAATGCTGTCTCTCACAACATCCTCACAGGCAAACTCAGGAAGTGTGGGCTGTGTGAGTGGACAGAGAGGTGGTCTGAGAACTGGCTGGACAGCAGATGCCAGAGTCCTAACTAGTGGCACACTTGGAGGCCCATCACTAGTGGAATCTACCAAGGTTCAGTACTGGTCTCAGTACAAAAGTATTGTTTAACTTTTCACCTGCTGGAAAACAGCTCTGTTGAAGGACCTGGGAGTCTTGGCGGACAATGAAATGTCCATGAGTTGGCATTGTGTTCTTGTGGCCAATAAGGCCAAAGGTATCCTGTAGTACATTTGGAAGAGCATTGGCAGCAGGTCCAGGGAAGTGATCCTGCCCCTCTACCTAGCCCTAGTGAGGCCACATCTGGAGTTCTGTGTCCAGTTCTGGGCTCCACAGGACAAGAGAGACTGGAGTGGGTTCAGAGAAGGGCTACAAAGATGATGAGGGGACTGGAGTATCTCTCTTATGAGGAAAGGCTGAGGGAGCTGGGCCTGTTCAGCCTCGAGAAGTGACCTCACCAATGTCCATCAGTCCCTGAAGGGAGGGAGTCCAGAGGATGGACCAGGCTCTGCTCAGTGGTGCCAGGCAATAGGATGAGAGGCAATGGGCAGAAACTGATGCACAGGAAGTTCCACCTGAACATGAGGAAAAGCTTTTCTATTTGTGTGGCTGCACTTGAACAGGCTGCCCAGAGATGCTGTGGAGTCTCCCTCACAGGAGATATTCGAGAACCATCTGGACACAATCCTGTCCATGTGCCCTGGGATGGCCCTGCTTGAGCAGAGAGGTTGGACCAGGTACCCACTGAGCTCCCTTCCAACCTTGTCCGTTCTGTGATTCTGTGAAAACAAGTCAAAACTACAGCCATGGTGTTGAATCTTTCTTAATTGGAATACAAAGATTTGGATCTCAGTTTGAAGGGATTCATTCATCTATTCTGAAGTCTGGAATGAATCTTGGTGGGAAAAAGCCTGGAGAGCCTTGGTGGAAAGTACTACCAGAAACACATCACATTGTGCTGAATTACTTTAGAAAAATCTATTAAGCTGAATGAAACACAGTATATTTCAAAACTGCTTTGACCAGCAAAGTATTATCTATAGAAATATCAAACATTTCCAAATTAAGATGTATTTTAAATTTTTGTCTTCTGATTTGGTATGAATTCTTTAAAAACCCTGTAATTACTAAAGTTGACTTAACTTGGGCTCAGTGAAAAATAAAATGTAACTCTTCTATAGATAAAAAATCCACCTTGGTGATATTTTGAGAAGGTGGCAATCAGTAGAAATTATTTACAGATCTACTCATCCTCTCAGATAAATTTTCAGTGATAGATTTTTAGCACTTACATGCTTCTTCATTTGTTCTGTAAACTATAATCTCTTCCTCTGACCAGCTCTCATTTTGAACAGTGAACTTTCTCACAACTTTGGCAAACATCTTCATAACCAAAAGTAATTCCCTTTCACTCTTATGAAAATTGACATACTCCTTGAAAAGAGCTACTCATCCATAAACCTACTTCTAAGTCTTGTATTGCCAACACAAAAGTTAAAAAACCTCGCAGTGTGGGTTGTATTATCCAAAGAGGAAGCCAGGAGAGGGAAGACAAAGAAAGAAGGAAAGATCAAGCCAGTAGTAAATATGTTCTCTCTACTCAATATCCACTTTGTAAATGACAGTTACAGCGATGCCACCTTTGGAAATATAACAATGCAAGGAAATTTCAGTTCTACTGGGAAGAATCCAGCTGGGATCCAATTACTGAGAGATACATAAAACAAAGCTTAAAATAATACTGAGCATCTTAATTTCCTCTAAAGCTGAAAATTTAGTTAAATCATTTTATCTGATGACTGCAGGTTTCCTTTCTCAAAACAAATTATGTTCAGCCTGTTTTGGCTTTGACAAAGCTCAAAGTGCTTTGATTTTGCTCACCCACCCAGGGTGTGTGTGTGTCTGATAGTGTGTTTCTATCCTCTCATATTTCACTAAGGTTTCATTCCCTTAATACAACTAAGGTAGCACTAGTGAGCTTTCTTGGGCATTCAAATTGACTCTTCTAGACTGTTAAATCATTAGAACAGCTCCTGATACTGTTGCCTGAGGACAGTTCACAGACTCAGGCATGATATGGGAAGCAGCATGAGCCACGGATCCATCCTTTGTGGATGGAACTGGTCTGTGACTCAGGGTATCCCCCAGCACAGACGCAGACCACGTTGTAGCACTGGTCTCAGTGCTAGGGAGCAGTCTGAGGTACCAGCTAAGCTCGGAGCCCAGCTGGCTCCAGCCACAGTGTCAAACTCATCCTCATCCTGCCCAAACAGAGTGGCTGTATGCAAGAGGCCTCCTGGGAATAACCCCTGTAGGAATTATTCTCTGTACCTTCTGAACCACACATGGGGATTGCTGGTCACTGTGGGCCAGACACAGCTCCAGCCATTTGACAGCAACAATAATGGTGGAGTTCCAATGCCCAAGAATGTGCCCAGCACTGTTTTGTTTCCTCAGACATTTCCACCTGGGGATATTCAAACTGAACACATTCAAAGGACACAAGTTTTAGATGGTGTTGTTTCAAATGTTTTTGCAAGTTGGCTGTCTTGGAAAAACTGCTTGTTTAAAAGTGAGTTACTTATTTTCTAGTTTTGTCCTATGTCTTTATGACTCCTTAAAACTTCTTTCTTTTTCTTAATCTAGATATTACTTATTTGGTTATGCAGGTCTTTATCCTAATAGAGGAGAATGGATAAATGTTAAAGAAGGCTATTGTATGCAGAGCAAAAGGAGGGTAGCTCAATTTGGTAAACACTACAGCAAAGTTTACACATTGAAAATGTAATTTATAACAAGTAAATATTAGCTCCATGAAGATGTTATAGAGTATGACAATTCAAGCAAAAAGGAAGGGTTAAATCAGTTAAGAAAAAAATGAGATCATAGAATAATTATTGCCTGAGGAGGCTTTAATGGTAATTTTAATATTTTGTGTTTCTTAGCTCACTCCACAGTAATGCATATACAAAAATTACATGTCTTGGGACACTGCCAGCAGTAACACCAGGTTTATTTTTAGATTTTATCTTTGAGTAGCAGAACAAGTCTTCACTCAAAATTAAATAAAAGGGGAAGAAAACTATTCTCCCTGTTAGCATATTTTACAACTTCTTCCTAAATGTCTCTTCTTTCTTTACCATTTTATTATTCATTTTCCTCGAGCCCTCAATATTACTTGCCTGTCTTCTTTTTACAATTTCTTTCCTTAGAAGTCTCTCCATAACTCCTATGAAATTTGTTAAAAGATGTATGAACTTGCTGGTGTAAAACATTTTTTACTAAAATGTTTTACACTCTAGCTAAATATCCAGCCAGAAAGATTGTGTTTGATATGTTCTCAGATAATTCCAAAAGATTTCCTAGGTCATCAAGAAGGTTTAATCTTCTTGCCATAAAATTATACAAGTACAGAATAGCCAAATTTCCAATTCATTCATAAACATATCAAGTGCAAAATGCTTTGGGAACACATTTCATGATTGTGATTGCTGCAAAGAATAACTGAAGAAGAGCAATTATTCCAAGCACTTCTTGGTGTTTGGAGTAAGTCTCTAGTGAGACATTTTGAGCAAGTTAGCTTCCACTCCTTTTGAGTGCTTTTGATTTTAATTCAAAGATGGATGTGGTACACTTCAGATATAATCATACCAAGTTCCTGAAGTAAACATTAGCAACTGCTCCATACCCCTTTCCTAGCGCACATACAGGCTGTACTTTGTTCTGCAGGTGACACCACCTCTTCCTACCTCGGGGACAGGCCGTGGATCCAGGACCTGTCCCTGTACTCTCTGGCCCCATCCTTGCTCTGAATCCTTCCCCAACACACAGGCCTATGGCCCTAACCCAAACATTCATTATGAGCTTGGCAGCTCACCCATTTTTCCTTACAAATTTCTTCATCTGGGAACAATCTCTAAATGGAACACAGCCTCCAGACATTTCTTTATTGCCTCTGACAAAAATCTTTTCTGAACTCCCAAAATTTCTGGGAGAACTGTACAACAGGAGACCCGTGTCCAGATATTTCCATTTCCTCCTACAGGCAAATGCTTCATTATTGGTCACTGCATCGAGGTATATTACTTTGTTCTCATTTCACCTCACTATTTCTATTCCTTCTCTGTCATGCTTTTCAAAATAACAAGGTCCTTACTAACACTAAGTCTCTCTAAATCCGGAGTGCCAGAACTGACTCCCTGTATTTCTTCATTTCTTTACCAATACTGGTACTTCTCTGCTATGAAGCCGAAGTATGGTGTAGGGATAGTCTCAAGTTTCTTAGTTCTTTCTGCATATTTCAGCTGTTCTAAGACAGAAACTGTTGAGTTTCCTGACAGGAGTCAAACCTGCTCTCACAGTCAGGAGGACCAGGGAGCAGGTTGTTTTCCTTGCAGCCAGTGGAACACCTGGACAGAGGGATAAAGTGTCCTGATATCCCCATGCACATAGCAACAAGAAAATCTACCCACCACTTCCTGACAGAAACAAATGTTACGTGCTCTCAGCGAAGGATAGCTTGCACCCATGAGAGATGAGGAATTCATTTTCTGAGCCACGATGGAGAAACTCGTGCTACACACAGTAATGCTACTTTGCATCCTGTTCCCACAGGCAGCCTGGAAGCGTTTACTGACTGTGACTGCCTTTTCCTGCACTCACCTGTAAAACATCAAATCACAACCAACATAAAAAAGGTAACTGTATGGGAGAAGGTGATCTTTCTCCTTGAAGATCTAAGACTCTTATCTTGTCTGAGCTACTTAGGGTGCTTTTGGAAGGACACAGAAATTATTAGAGAGCGAATGGATACAGAAAGTAAACCACTGCTAGTAGCAGCATAGAAAATCTAGAGAAAAAAATGTGGCATTACTGAGTTTGTGGTGTCCTGCTTTCAGGACACTAGCTTAACATTTTAAAAACTCCTATCTATTTTTTTTTTAAGTTGCCCATGTCTTTGTTTACAGGGAAAGCTGTTAGCAACCTCAACATTACTCATTGATCAGCTGACCTGAAACTACATACTTCTATCTATTGGTAACAGCCTAAGTATTAGATTCTTTTCCAGAACGAATTCAGAAACAGCATGAGAGAATAGTGACATATACCATTCCCCATCTCCTAAAACATATGAGACATTTGAGGTGCAGAAAGAAAAGACTATAGGCAACCTTGCCCCTGAAAAGTCAGTTTTACCAATTACCAAAGAAGAGGAACAGCCTTGCTCTTAATGGATTGTGGCTGTGACTAATAAAGGTAAGTGTGATAAAAGGGGTGGGTTGGCTGGTTAGCATTGTCTTGGAGGCTGAGGGCTTGGATGAGGAGGACTTTGAGGAGGTAGAAGAGCCCTGAGGAAGGAGGAACGATCTAGAGAGACACAAGGAAGAACAGAACAAAACAAGGAAGAGAATTGCTGTTGTAAAAGATCTGTAGTCTGGGTCTGATGGAGTTGGAGCCTGCAGTCATAGTCAAGCTAGGTGAAAGCTGTGTTCAGAGTCTGCAAGCCAATACTTGCAGTCATGGTCCAGCAGGAGATAGCCAGCAGTCAGAGTCTGCAGCTGGACCCTACACTAGGAGCTTGCTGTAGCCAGAGTCAGGATGGCAGAGCTGTAAAGAAGAATAAGCCAGGACCCTTTTTGTGTTGTTGAATGAGAGCCTGTGTCTTGGCTTATTTTTCTACACCTAAAGAGAGGTCTGCTGCAACAGGACATCATGTCCATTGGTGAACCAGCAACTCTTCCACTGCAACAGTACTTAAATAAGGTCGTGTTTTCAAGGTTCTAAAGCAATTTAAGGTATGTTGTCTTCATCCACATCGTGTCTGATTACCTGCTCATGCCTATAAAATGAGATGTCCTTAAGTCATGTGAACATTGTTTCTATGGTTTTCAAATAAAATTTGCACATATGTACTTTTTTAATTAAGAAGGCAAAGTGCTCAAAATGAAGCTAAAACCAGCATACTTCTGAATATCAGTGTTCTTTCTTTTGGCCTGATTTTTCTTCAAGATATAATACACAAAGGAGGCTTTGAGCTCCATAAGAATATACTCAAAACAACAGTTTTTTTTTACTCGCCGTAATTTTCCTCACTAAATTATTGTCAAGGCAAACTCTTTTTCAAACAGAAATGGTATTTCACAGCAATTTGTGGGGGTTGTAACAAACAAATTCAGAAATACAAAGATCATTTGATGTTTTGTTCATGACTCAGTTTTTTCTGTAACAGCAGATATTCTTTCATCCTGTGGAAAAATTACAAATTACCTTACAGAAAGAGAAGAAAAAAAGGTGGGGCAAATTAAAAGAATAAGGAACTAAAACAAAGAAGGGAGGAAAGAGGGAAAAGGCTTTGTTAGAGGAAATGCACATTAAACAAATACAATAACATTTCTTGTGATGCTGGAAATTGAATTATATTCCATGTAACTTAAAGAAATAGCCCATAAGTGGCTTAAAAGTGAATGTGATTTTGATACATGAAAATTAATAATGAGTACTAAATACAAGTGTTGGCAAGCAGAATGTTGTTCTGTGGTTAAAAACCGCTAGCACAGACCAAAATCCAAACTTTCTGATCTCTATGATAATTGGCTGCAGATGAGCATACTCGGATTAGGACAAAAATCCCTGAGGTCTGTCACAGTCCCAGCTAGTGCTCATGGCTCATTAGTTGGGGCTGTTTAAGGGATAGCAGCTGCTGCAGGGAAACGCTTGCTGTTCAGATCTCTCCTTCTCAGACTCCAGGGCCTCTGTCAGGGGCTGGGGAGGCACAACCTCAGCACAAACCAGACTACCAAGCCTCAAAGCCACAGAGAGAGGGTGTTCAACTGTGCAAAAACCCCAGAACTGGAAAAAGCAGCTACTGTTGGGGAGAGGCCAACAGATCCGTGATGAAGATGAAAGTTGAAGTTTTGGGTAGTCAGCATAAAGGTCATGGGTGACCTCTCAGCTATTGAAACAAGCACTACTGGGAAGCAAGACACACCATTGCTAATATTGCCTCGGGGCACAAGGATTGATATGTATCTACAAAGTTCAGATGGAAGAAACAGGTGACTTTGCAGGCTGTAAAATGCTTTGCTTGCTCTTTTCAAACATACCGTGTTTCTGTATATGTGACAACTTCATGTTTTGAATAGAAAGCTGATAGGTATTTGATTATCCTGTGTCCTTACAAGAGCTTATCTAGGATTGTGCTTATATTTTAACTAATTATCTGGTAATTCAAAAGATGTAATTTACAACCACCTCCTACCTTATCTGCTGCATAGAAGAGTTTTCATCTCCCCCAGCACTATACCAGTACAATATATCTTATATATGATGTAGTTACTGTGACATAATTCTCACTTCAATTGCAGTACAGATTTTAGTTACAAGAATTCTACTTTCTAGCAGGATTATGTCTGAGGACATAAAACTTGGCAGGATTGCACTTATGTGAAGAAATAACACACACACATACTTTGAGGCTGTGCATTAGTTTCTTACAGCAATCCCACATTGGCTCAGTAGTCCACATTAGCAGAATTTACAGTAAGAGCTGTCCAGAAATCTCTATAAATATACAATGAATTAAACCAGAATCTTATCTGTGCTGCACAGAAGCATCGTAGATCGAGCTCACTTTTGCCACACACTTTCCCCTCTGATTTGCTGCTAAAATAATTCAGTGTTTAATCTGATAATGCCTTAAGCCATAAAGTCACACACAAGCTTAAGAATTGGGTTGGATATAAGAATCTTTGGATTAATTTTAACTGGCTGCAGCAAGTGATTCATAAACTTAGTGAGTGTTCCATGTAGGTCCTATTACGTCATATTATTAGTGGAATCAAACATATACAAGCAAGAGACAAATCATTGTGTGTTTTGTTGCAAAACATAATTTAACACAGACGGGCATTTGCATTTTGCAGCAGCTTCCACTGAACAGGAGCCAAGTACATTTCCTTCTTGGCCTCCTTTCCCCTTTGTTTTAATTTTGTGCAGTATCAGTTAATTTTTTTGTTATTTCTTCTGGTATCATGTAATATCTAAAGGAATGTCCCCTAATTTAGCTTTTCTCCTTACACAGTTATTTTCAAAATCATGTAGCTGCGTGTTTCATATTCCTAAGGAACAGAAAGAATGTTATTGTTTAGAACAGTATTCTAAATTCTAGCTTTCACTGTATTCACTACAGCTTTCATGCATTCACTTCTGATTTTTCCAAAGAAGTATGCCCATGTGAAATGAAGTACGTGCCCAGTTTTTAAGAACAGAGTTCATCAAGAAAAAGAGCAAACATAAAAACTTGTGGGGTTTTTTTTATGATGTGGGAATTTTGATTTGCTTTGTTTTATAATAAATTATTAAGACGCAGTAGGGCCTAAGACCCGAATCCGCTTCAGCAAAAAAACCCACAACACCAAAAAAGCACTACATTTTGCAAGGACTGGACATGTGCTGCTTCTAGACACGAAACCTGCTGAAGAGTGCTCTGGACCTCTCACTGGCCTTGCAAATACGGTATGGAAATCACCACTCTGGACAACTGACCCTGCTCTTCATCAGTCTGTTTAGGTGCAGAAATCCATTTCATTATTTCTGAAGGGAAGCAGCTAATCTAACAGACATCATATTGTCTTTATAACTATGTAGCAAGTATATCACTGTTTTTCTTTAGAAAAAACCAAAATATTATTTTCCTTTCACAATGATTTTCATTATAAGCTCGATCTGATCTAAACTCTGGATGAAAGTACTGATGTGGGGAAAAAGAAGGCAAAATTTAGTTCATATGTCAGACAAGGCGAAAAGCGACTGTTACCTGCTACAGAAAAGAGCAACTGACCATTCTATCTTTCCATTGCTTCACAAGATCTTGCACAACTACAGAAACAATTCTTTAAAATATAAATATACCTGCATGAAAACAGCATCTTCCAGCAACATAATGCAAATTCTTTTATTACTTAAAATATGTGCATATCTAATATGCTCTAAGAAAGATTAAGAAAATGTTAAAAGCTAATTAATTTGGAACAATTGACAAGTTTTTAATACTTGGAAGTCTGACTCAGTGTTTAATAAAAGAAAAACTTGCAAAGCAGTTTGGTTTTGAAGGGCCACATAGTGAGAGTTCCAAAAACTCTATTTTTGATAAATCCTTGAACAAAATATTTTAGCTCTTTCACACAAATTACTAGCCATAGTAATAATCATTTTAAACAGCAATAAGCAATGCAAGCACCTGCCAAATTAAACCAACATGCTTTGAGATTTAGTTGAAAAATTGAGGAATATGAAAAAATATGTGTCTTTTTAGACACAGCTTATTCCTTCAGAAGACTGTTAAAATGTACAGGCAATTAGACCTGACAAGACTTAAGAAATCTATGAAGTATTAGTGCATGGCTGATGAAAGATTCAATCCTCCTAAACCTGGATCTCAAAGTACTTTTCTCTCTATATTGACAATCCCACATAATTTTTCATGCATTCCATTTTATTTATTTGTCAGTCTCCTAGAACAATGACTTTTACTTCTGTACTTGGACACTACTGTATTTTACCAGTAAATAGTTATTATAGCAGTACACTTCTGTTTTAAAAATGATGAAAAGAAGAAAAAAGGAATAAGATTATTTTATACTTACATAGCATCAACTTTCATTTTAGTCCTGAAAAAGAGACTTCCATCCAACCCCCAACCTTAATTTTTATTACTTTTCCAGGTACCTGTTGGTTCTTTGCAGCTATTTTGCTCCATTTTGCCTGCCAAGCAAGTCTTTACACAACACCAGCAATTGTCATCACCACCACTACTTATAATATACATACTATATAGAATGTGACAACTTCTAATCCTTGTTAAGTTGCTGGAATTCTGGAGTGATTTTACTAAGTCTATTACTTGATGGCACTGAGATCATGTTTTGGCCCTGCTCTTTCTCATGCCATTTGAGGCACACTCAATTTTCCAGCACAGTGGCACTTTACACATTCTGTTCTTTATAGAGATGCATGTTTTTACCATGCCACTGTTTCTATACATTGCATTTCTATGCATTGCTGCAGGTGATCTAATTTCATGAAGCAAAATGCAAGGCCCAAGAGTCTGACTTCAAACTGCCACGTACTTCTATGGGCTGGATGAGAGAATGTTCCAAGTTTTTTGCATCATTTAATGTCCTGAAAAGGTTCCTTTAACCAGCTGTTTGCATCCTGCACATGCCAAACTGAGTAGGGATCCAGTGGTTTCCAAATGCAGGGACCAGAAATCTCCTGGCTTTTGAAAGAAGAAATAAATAATTTAATCTACACATATTGGTTTATACTGAGTGCTAAAGCCTTTCATATATTTTCCACTATTTAAATTTGAAAGACAGGCTATAAAAAGAATTTTAAAAAATAACAGGAAAAATGGCAACTGAGAAATGTGACACTTTTAGTTTCTCCACGTAACACTTTGCCTCTGCACTCATTTCCTAGAAAGATGGGCAGTTTATTCCTTAAAGTAATAAATTCACTTAGGGTATTTGCTAGGAACCCTAAAATATTCCAGAAGAGCTCGTATATAATCAATTTTAGAATTCAGGACTTTAGGAAGTTTGAGATTCTTTTTAAGTAGGGTGTGAATGTGGGTATTTCTCTTTGTTGTTCTATATCCATCTTTTTTTTTTAAATTAGATCTCCAGAGCTGTGGTTTTCAGCCTTCAGTGGCAGAACCCCAAGTGTTTCAGGACCACATTTATTAGTTTTGAGGAAGATGAATAAGAAATAGAAATCTGTTGTTCCTGTTTCAAATCTGTCCTATTGGAATTGAAAACCGACGTTTTTAAGTTAACAGATTGTGAATAGTACTTTATGGAGTTTTACATCATTTAAAGGATTACATGTTATTTAGAGAAGAGTTTCACTGATAAAACTTGGTGCTCTCCTCTCTGGCACCCATTCTGCCATATCATTTCTTTCTTCCTCTTTCATCCCAATGTATCTTCTGCAGGACATTTCACATTCCTCATGTTCACTTGGGTTAGGCAACCTTTATGGAGTCCATCTCCCAGTGGCATCAGAGAGGTATCTGATGAGATCTACTGCTAATCCAAATCATTAATCCCTAATGATAGGCTGTGTTCAAACCCCATCCATGATGTGTTTTCATAACCTGGCAATTACTTTAAACAATTAGCAAAAGATAGTTATTCTAAGTCACAAACTGTTAGGAAATGAAAAAGTTGACTGCTTGGTGATGCAGAGGTGATGACCAACAATAGAGAGACTAACTTCAGGTTTTAAAATATGACAGCCCACAAGCTGAAACTGATATACCCTGTCCTAAGATTTTTGGCAAAAGAGGAAAAAAAAAGTTCATTATAAAAAATTGCTCATTATAAAATAAACTACTCATTATAAATAAATCTGACAAAATAAAGGGATTAGCATCAAGTAATGACAAGCCTCATTTCAATAGCCACAGATTTCCATTCAATCATCTTTATGCACATTACACACATGTAGAGAGCTAAAACTTTCCAGCATGATAAAAGACTCATTTGACAGAACCTCCATGGACCAGCATGTGTTTTCTCTAAATGCTGAAAATAAAGTTGTTTCTTTTTTTTTTTCAAGCCAACAGTCCAGTAGCAAATATTTATTTCATACCACTTACATAAAGTAAATCTGGTACCCCAAAAGTAAATTTGAGACAGCTTTTGGTAGTGATGTTTGGGATATTTTGTGTGTAACTTACCCAGTAGAGACTGTGTGTTAACATCTCTTCTTTGGGTGAGATGTCTTCCAGACAGATCTTTTGCCATGACAGTGGAAAGCAGAGTGTGTGCAAATAGCAGAAGGAAACACACAATCATTTTCTTCATCTTCAAAAAACAGAGGGACACACAAGGATGTAAAACTGCAATAGAGGAGAGAAGGAGAGAAGTTCTTTGATTACATAAAAAGATGCATTCCAACCACATCAGTCACCCAGCAGCATTGCTTCCCTTCCATCACATACAAACATGCAGATAACTGGCACCAAATAATACATACAACTTCAAGAAATGAGGTTTACATAGTAACATAGCAGTTGGCAGTCCCTGTATAGCATTTCTAAATATTGTTAGTTGAAGTCCATAGTTAACACTGACAACAATTCATAATAAAGTATTTTTAAAGCAAGAAAAGGAAGTTTGTTTCACTCAGCCTGTCAGCACAAACAGGTTTGAGGAGAACAAATATATTTTTATTTTCCACTCAGTGCACCTTTGCAATTTTTTTCAGAAATTTAATGGTTCCTTTATTCTGAGGGATTCTTGCTTCAGAAAATACTGGAGAATTAAAATAGAGAGAAGAAAATATGTTTCAGAAACAGCAACTATAAATGTGAACTGGTGATAACTCGTGCTTACTTTTTGGAAAACATGAAGATAAGAGTGCAAGATGAATCTTGTTTACAGGAAGAGATTCCTGAGGACTGGCAAGGAACTTGCCATAGGTTCTGGAGGAATTTTATCACACAGAAGAACAAACTGACAGACAAATTTCTACATTAAGAGATGATTCCTGACCAGGAGCTTGTTAATGCACCATGAAAAGCCATGGCTGACTCTGCTACAAACAGAAAACAAAGACTGACATGCTAGAGACTCATTTTCTGGCTGTGTTCCCCATTGGTAGTTTCCTCAGACTGAGACTCTTTGTGCCCTCCCCCAAACCTTCATTGTTGTGGTTGAGAGCATCCGACAGGAGCTAGATTCAGTCTTGGAGTGGGTGGTATGATGAAACTTAGTAAAGAGCTCCCCTAGGTGTGCAAGACATGGAGAGAACTACCCACTTTCAGAACAAAGAACTGTTTTAACTGAATCTGAGTTGAACTTCTGAAGCAAATTTTAACAGTAACTCTTGGTGATGTAACTAAGACTTGAAAACAATTTTAACAGGGCCCTAAACCTGATAAGCAGATATATAACAGAAGGCAATTAATGCTTCAGTTCTGAAAGATAATTTCTTTCCCACCATGAGCTATTCACTGGCAGAAAGGAAAAATCCGAATGAATAATTTCTCTATAATAAAGATATTTTGTTCATTATTTTTCAGTCCTGTGCAACCATTACACATAATGTATTTTTCTATCAATTTATTTTTCTTTTTGTATATCCTACTCAGCAGCCCTAAATGCAGACACAACCATTCTGGTGCATATGTCAAAATGAGTCTTTGCACTCAAAATGCCCAGCCTTACTTCAGTGTTCAATATTATCCAGTAATGGGCAATATATGATTTAATGACATTCAAACTAGGAAAGAGATGGAAATAGCTGGTGTTTATAAAAATGGTCACAAAAAAATTAAATTTCTGGGCATCTGGATCGTATTCTTGCTAGAGTTTTTCCGGTGTTCAAGTCAGAAACAGATGAACACTGGAACAGCACACACCACTGGAAATGGGACTATGTTTTGCTGGAGGCAATGGTTGTTACAACTGCAGATCACCAATCCCAGGTCTCTTCACTCCTCAGAACAGAACACAGACAGGGCTGTGCCAGGGGATTCCTCTTGCTCAGGTCTGCTCATTCAGCACACAGGCAAATGGACCTCAAGGATACTTGCCAGTTCTAGCACTGATGTTTTAGAAAATCAGAAGCCATGCTCTCAGGGCTAAAGAGAATAGAGAAATATCCTTTTTGCGAGGCTGTTACAGGAATTAGGCACGGACAGAATGCTCAAGAAGGCCGCCTGGCTCTTACTACTTATCAGAGGCTTAACCCATCCCTCCTTTCTATCCAGCCTAAAGACCTGTGAAGATGGCACTAAACTCTAATTAAAGCCATTTTCGTTGTGCCTGATGGCACATTAAAGAACCAAGGACAATATGGCAGAGCCTTCATAACACACTGCTAAACGATCCAGCAACAGCACGATGCCAAAGGAAATGGCAATAAAGCAGTGTCTCAGGACAGTTCCATCCCAAAATAAACCCTCCTACATTCTGACACTTAACATATTTATACCTTTGGAGTAATTTTTGATATTTGGTCCATTTCAGGTTCATTACACTCACAGCTGTCCATAAGCAACTCCAGAAATAAGAAAAAAAGTATTTGTTGTGATTTGAAGTCCTTGAATTCTGTGAGGAATTATGATTAAATATATGATTAGCTGACTATATAAACTGAGTTGTCTCCATAATTATTCATAACCAGCTGAGAACACATTCCCAAAGTACCAAACTTAAAAAGTCATATTTTTTTGGCTACCTGGAGAATGTATTTCAGGCACTTTGATTCCAGCTGTCAAGCACTATACCATTGGGAACCAACTCCCCTGGGCAGATCCATGACCAAGCCACTGCAAGACAAACATCCTGAAAAGCTCAAAACAATCAAACAAACAAACAACAGCAAGAGGAGGTTTGGCAATCCAGGGAGCTCTACCAGGTTGAGCACCAGATTCACCAGTTTCCACTGCTCTACTGCTCTACCCACAGTTAGAGGAAGAAGAGTAGAGCTTTCACAGCAGCTTTGGAGCACTCAGTGCAGCACAGTGCTGTGCTGGACACGTGAAGAAGCTGCTAACAGAGAAGAGACAACTGCTGCTCACAGAGGTACAATCTGGTGAGGGCTGCTGGCAGTATCTGCAGCTGTCTAGAAGACGTTTGATATAAAAGAGGAGATTCTCCTAGAAGATGGCAAGTAAACAGAAAGGTTCTCTGTTCTTTTAAGGCACCCCTCATTCCCTAACTGGCTGCTAGTCAAGAGCTGAATATTGCCATGGTGTGTTCCTATCAATTTTACCTGTACTAGCTTAGCCATATACCCATGCATCAGAGTAATTTTTCAGATGCACTGTTATGGACTTTCATGAACCACAATGTAGGAATACTAAAAAATAAAATTGATATTTCATCTTTAAAATATATCAAAACTACCTATGTCCTTTGTTGGACAGCAGTGAAACAATACAAGCCTGTTTCTACGCTTTCAAATATATTTCCATGGAAGTCTCCTTGTAAGGGATAGATGGCTGTTTTGGGCAGAGACACTACTGAATATTCAGTGTCAGTGGTGATAAGTCAGTGACCTTCTCTACTGCCTGATGCAGGTTATTAATATTTGTCTTCTTCACTGTGATAATTCTTAAATAATATCAAGGGGAAAGAGATGCTCTGTGGCTTATGCCAAAGTCAGTGTCCTTCCATCTCTCACCACACTTCAGGAAAATTTATTTCACAGAGAACAGAAAACCACCCCACTGGCCTGGAAGATCACCTTTTTTTCACTCAAGTACCTTAAAATGTACCTGTCTTTGCTGAGCAGACCATGCTGAAAAACGAATTGGAAAACAAGGGTAGTAATATGTTTCAGCTCATACCTTCTGCTCCTCTGTGTGGTCTCCCTCCTTGTCTTGTAGTGCAAGGTTCCTTCCAAGGCTAAATCAGAAACATGAACTCCACAAATCCTTACCTCTCTACCTTCTCCAGCTACCATCAAAACTGGCACAATGCAGAGAAGGGGAAATTCTCAGTAGTTATGTGGAACATCAACACCTGCAAATAGTATCCCCTCTCTTGAACGAACCTTGTATCATTTCTCATCATACATGGGAGGGAAAGAGAAGACAGAAAAGCACCAGAGGCAACAGTTATTAACACTACAGAGGTTGCCTTTGGTTTTTCTTGTTTCATAGTTAAAAGAGACAGCCATTTACTCTCATTAAGCTTCCGACCTAACTTCAGTGGTTTTAAGTTAGAAAGACTATAAGTGCATAGACGAGAACCATTCTGGAGTTCTTTCATCACTCCTTACTATCTCCCCATTTTTAAGAAAACAGGAAACTGATCAAATAAAAATCTTTCATTAAAGGTAAATGAACTACAAACAATCTATGTGACTCAATAAAATCAAAGTCTGTTCCCCCAATTTAGGAAACATGGTGAGTTCCTTGGAAAAATAAATGAGATCTTATTACATGAAAGCCACAAAATACCTCTTTCTCAATCCCACCATCTCAGAAATTGAAAAAAAAAAAAAATAGTCTGCAAGCACTGTAAAGCCCTTTTAAATATCAGTTACAATATATTCCAAAGTACTTCACTATCCACAAGCCAGCATATGCATTACTAGTTACTCATTAAAATCACTATGTAGCATGGGCATCAGGATATAGAGTATTAGTAATTTCCTCCGTCTTTCTGGACCAGTTGCTGACACAGACATTTTCCAGTTCTAAAAAAGAGCTATAGAGGCCCACAGAGTCCAAATAACAAAACATCTGTCCCTAGCAATGCAGGTGTTGTGTGGGGGCAGGTGGTCACAATTGGGAGGGTGATATTTAGCACATCAGCAAGAAGCACCATCTTGCCTTCATCATTACAAAGGAGCAATCTACTGTCATCCTGTTCCACCAAGTAATGGACTGAATTTTCTGCAATTCCTTGCTGCATAAGGAAGGCTTCACTAGGCTTAGCAGCACAGGACAAGTAGACACCGATTCAAATCATGACTATCAACTGCATTTCACCAAGAGATTAAATCACCAAGAAGAAACGAGGTTGCAGGGTGCTGTGAGTTTGTAAATTCCTCGCGTTCTGCTCAACCCTGATGGCAGGCACTAGGTGCCTATGAACCTACCCACAACTGTACCATGCCCTGCAAAGCAGCAGAGCAGTACTCACTTGTTAAAACATTTTTAGCTCCTTTTAAGAGGCTACCTTGGACCACTCATGCTGTCAGTAGCATGAGATAAATCTGGGAAACTCATTACCTGAAAGTCAATTAATAATTCTTGTGTATTCTAAGACAGCCAACTCAGTTACAAACAGCTTCCAGTAGCACAGCAAACCACCACAATAACAAAACTGTTGACTTGGCAACATCAGTCTTGTATCAATCTGAAATAATAAGTGTCCAGACTTTATGAAAAACCTGAATCTGCAGTGGATTTAGGACCAGAAGTTGTGTACTCCAGTGAGAGAGGACTGGGACAAATTCTTTCCATGAGTCCACGAAGTTTCATGGCTACAGTTTATTTCGTGTCTGCAGTAGGGCACAGACTTAGCATGTGATAGCAATGTCTGTTCCAGACATGTCAGCAGAGTGGTGGGGACAGGTGACAACCACAGACTCACAAAGTCTTCCACCTTTGTCTCCTATGCTTCTATACAGTCCTGCTCATCCAGCACATAAGTTACCCTGGCAACTGAAAGGATATTCCAGTGCTTTCTGCAGTGAGAGATGCCCCTGCCTTGCATAGGAATTGGGCTGCAGCTGAAATCTCCACCAGTACCTATTTATTTCAGCTGCTGTTGCAAAATCCCCCATTTAATTTTATTTGGACTAATAAAATTAAATGTGACAGTGGAGTAAATTAACTTAGATTTTGAAACAGTACAGGAAAGACCCAAAATGCATTACAGAGCAGTTCCTAGAAGAGGAGGTGAATGACATTTGGTCATCAGCCAAATATGTCCACAAACCCAACCCTGTACATGACACCCATGCACAGAGCATAACCGAAGGTGCTACAGGATACAGGAGGGCAACCACATTCTGGAAGCTGTCCAAAGAGTGCAGGGGATAGAGAAAGGACAACTTGCCTATCCAAGTACAGAGGCCAGATAAGCACACACATGAATTGATGAGTTCAGGCAGTGAAACACACAGCATATCAGAAAGAGCAGAGATCAGCATTCAATTTTATTGTCAGGTGTAAATATCATAGTAGGACTTCCACACAACAGACTCTGTTATTTAATGGGCTTAGAGTATATGTACTACATATATAATTTAATTTTCTACAGCTCTAATGAAATGAAGAAGACTAAGGGATCTGTTGCTTAATTTAAAGTCATCCATCTGAATGACATACAGACTTCCTGATATCACTGTTGTGAAATGAATAACTACTAAATCAAATGATAGAATGATTTAGGTCAGAAAGGAACTCTGTAAGCCATCAGGGCCAACCCTTGCTCAGAGGTGAAGTTGTGGACCATTTCAGTAACTTCAGAAACTCACCACATAAAAGTTAATGGTGTTGCTATAGAACAGTACACCCATACTATGGTTTACTCTGCATAGTTTCCAGTGGTCAGATAGCAAGTTCTAGCAGTGGGAATTCTTATTTTATGACAGCATCAGTCTCCATGCCATGATTTTCTTCAGTTGCAACTTGGACAATAGACCTTTTCATTATCTTGTTCTTTTGAGAAAGACTCATTTGCACTTTCTGGTAGTGAATCTCATCTAGACATCAGAGTTTCCACAACATGCCCAGAAGAGCAGCATGGTAAAACTGAGAAAATTCACTTTTACCATGCAGAGTAGGTATTTAAATGAAAGCATATATTATATGACATATGATACACATGTAGGCTGCTTAGTTTTGGTTCTAAAGTAGTCACAAACCATAACAGACTGTTAACTGCAAACAGAAATATTTGGGAAAAAAAAGGATACAACAGTTCTGAAACTTATTTGCAAAGTCACACTGACCCCAGTACCAGCACCACTGTAAACCAATAATTTGGGGATTAAACCCACTCCATTCCAAATACTCTTAACTCATAATGAAAATGTTAACAATTAGTACACTGTTTAAAAAGAGCTAGTTGATGATACCCACAATATAATTAAATAGTGCTTACTGTTTTACCCTCCTATGGAGACGGTTTATAAGTCACAAGAGAGTATTTAGACCTGATTAGCCGTTCCCTAGTTTGCCTGGACTAAAACATCTTTTACCATCACAGCTGGGTCCCTGAGTCCCAGCTCATAAACTGTAGAATGTGCATTCCCTTTTTCATGAGAAATCCCAGTGAAGTCAATGGCAAGACTCATATAATTAGGTGTGAATATTGAGTGCAGGATTAAGGATCTTAACTGCAGCTTTGTGTAAATGAGTGCTGCACTTTCTGAAGATATAAAATAAATCAAATTTAATTTGATGAATATCACAGTGATGTACAGGATATGAGGAAAAGTTCAGAAAATCTCATGCTTAAAGCTGAGACATCTACATGAAAAGCATAATACTCAAAAATTACTTTGCAGACTTTGTAGGATTTAATGGGAAAGCCATATGTGTATTTTATTTAGCTCTTGATTTAAGGAAAATTTTTGATGGGATACGGTTTGGTAATTTCTTCTGAAGTAGGCAGCTATCTGACAGAAGCACAGCTATAACACGTAACACGTCACCTTTTCAGACCTCAGTCAGGATCATTCACACTTCGAATGATGGTCCCACAAGCAAACCCAAGCATTGAGGAAGTATTACACAAATCAGCAGGTTGTATTCTTCCCTCAGTCAATTTTCTACAGTTTAGCAGTGATAGAGGCCAGTTTGACACAGAAAGAACTGTCTTCTGAAACAGGAATAGGTGGTCATTAAAGATGCCATGATAACTTTTGCCAGATTAATGAGCACCATCTCAGGAGGGTTTCCAGGATAAGTGTATTACATTCAGCAAACCAGCCAAAGCAGCGAGCCCGGGCAGCCCCTACCCTGCACGTCTCAGGCGGCTCCTGCAGCGCAGAGCTGCCTGTGGCTGTACCCTGGCACAGGGAGAAGCCGCAGCCCGCGCTGCTGGTAAAGACACCTGCAGGCTATTCCTCCAACACGATTTTAAGCAAAGCTTGGTTCCGATGTTACACTGATCTTACAATACAGTGGGGGGGTTTCCATACAGCAGAATCACTGTTAAAAGAGTTACTGCGGCATGCACGGTGGGGAAGATAAACGAAGAGTTTGCTCAGACCCTCGCAGTCCAAAGGAAAGGGAAACCCTTCTCCTGCGAGCTACACCACGAGCAGCAAACCGCTCCAGTGGGACCCAGGCAAGCGAACATCCAACCCAGCCGCAGATGCCGCCGTGGCCCCTCGCCTCGGCCTCCCGCTCCCCGCCGGGCCCCCGCCGCCCCCGCTGCAGCCCCCGCCGCCCGCGGGGCCCTCCCGGCCGGTCCCCACCCGGAGGGGCCCCCGGGGCAGGGCCGTCCCTCCGCCGAGCCGAGGCCCTGGGGCGGGGGTGGCCGCTGGCAGTGCAGAGCCCCGGGGTGGCAGCGATGCCGAGCCCCGCCGGGCAGCGCGGGACAAGGCGGGGTGCGGTGTCCCCGGGCGGAGCGCCGCGGACCCGCCTGGCGGGCGGGAGAGGTGAGACGAGGCGGGGCAGGGCAGGCGGCAGAGCCGGGCTTACCTGAGGGGCTGGCGGGGCCGCTCCGCTCGGCGCGGGCAGCGGCGGCAGCCGAGAGCGAGCGCGGAGCCTCCTCCCCTCGGCGCGGCCCCGGACGGCGCTCCCCCGCCCGCCCCCCGGGAGCAGCCGCCTCCCGCCAGCCCCGTCCCTGGCTGTAGGAGCCCGGCTCGGCCCTACCGAGGGGAGGGAAAGCGGGGAAGTCCCTCCATAGAGACACCGACTGCCCTGCCCAGACCTCCAGAGCCGGCGCGGCGCCGGGAGGCCGCGGGAGGAGCCGCGGAGAGCCGCGTTCGTCTCTCCTCAGCTGCCTCTGCTGTCAGGGACGCGGTCCTGATTCTTCACTCATGTTCCCCTAAGGGGTACGGCTTGCGTTCTCACTCCTTCCCGCCCGTCCCGTGTGGGATCCGGGCTGTTCTCCCGCTGCCTCCCGCCTACCGCGAGGAAAGGGAGGGAATCGACGGCTCTCTGGGGACCCGGGCTGCCGGCCCCAGGCGTTCCCGCCTGATCCCGAGGGACGCGGGACCCGCTCCCTCCCGCCAGCCCCGTCAGGGACAGGGGCTGCCGGCCCCTCTGGACTCTCGGCCGCCGTGGCCCCGGCCCGGCCCCGCCGCCCCGCGCACCTCGGCCCCGCTGCTGGTTCGTCCCTGCCAGAGCTGTCCCTGCGCTGTGGCGGGCAGCCAAGGGAGCTCCCGCAGCCCGAGGAGCAGCTCTCCCGGAGAGGGCTCTCCCGGATGGGCCGTGGGCCCCTGCTATGGAAAAGCGGAGTGCTTTCTGTCTGGCGGCTCAGCGCATCCTTCCTCTGCCAGCACCGTTCTTCCCGGGCCGCAGCCTTCCAGGGAAGCCGACCAAGGGAAACGTCGGGGAATGGAAATCCCATTCCCCGAGCGCAGGACCCGCGGGCCAAGGCAAACAGTCCCTGGTGATTCATGCGGTGTCTGCCACCGCGGCGAGCCGGTGGGAGCCTCCGTCGGGGAAAACGCTGAGGGAAGCGTGAAATAACTTGGCCAAATAGTAGGCACCGTCGTTTCTTAGCTGACACAGCAGGGGCGCGGTCAGTAGTCCAGGTGGAAAAGCTAAGTGTGCGATTTGTATCAACACTTATGGTATTATGTATTAAGAAGAAAAAATAAAGTTCCTGATTTGTTCCCAAGAAATTGTGATTTCTGTTTCCTGAGGAAAAAAAACAAAAACAAAAACAAACAAACAAACACACAAAAAAACCTACAACCCCCCCCCCCAAAAAAAAACGAAAAAGAAATCAAAAACAAACAAACAAAGAAACCCCACCAACAGTGAAAGCCGTTTAAACGGCAGAGGTGAGCTGGACTCACTGTCACTGTCCAACAAGAAAGACATAAATCGCCAAGCCATGCCAATTGCAGTACATCAGGTGCCAGAGGAATCCTACATAGGAGACTTGTACCCCTCAGAGCTGCTGGGATAGTGAGTAACTTTGGCAATCAGCAGGGCTACTTTGTGTAAGTTTTGTGTGTGTACGAAATCTAATCTCTAAAAGGAAGCATAAAGATAACAAGCGAATCTCAAACTGAAAGTTGGATTCACCTTATCTTTAATTCTGAGCACTGGCTCCTGAACCTTTCCTGTAGCCAGAGAAAAAGGAAAAAATAAAAATGTGACTGAGCACTGATAGACATTATAGCAAACCCAGCAGAGCCAAGTGCAGAACAATTCACCCATTCTGTTTCATCCTTGTAATGTAGCATAGGATGAGGCCCAAGTCACGGTCCTAGTTAATGCTCTGCTGTCTCAAAATACAGAAACCATACTTCCATTTCACTGTGCTGTGGCTTGAGGTATCAGCTGAGTTGCCAGAGCTGCCAAAGTCAGGAGGAGAAAATGTTGCAGTGACAAGATCATGTGAGTGCCCAGAGTAACTGGTGGCTTTAGCTCCAGTTTATGCACGAGAGCCCATCACTAGAGCTCTTCCCAGAGATCGTGCAGCCTGCTGCTCTTGGCAGGTTGAACACATGGAAGGTATCCCAGCATGAGATTGAAGGAAAGGATGATGGCAGGAAGCCAGCACAAAGTGTCTGTTTCGTATGAGACAGCATAGAAGATGGGGGACTTTTATTTGACTTTGACTTTGGCATTTATTTAATAGCACACCAGAAGTACTGTGTAATCCCCACATTTCAGTCTCAGTCTCTTTGCTGCTTGTCGTTTCTCAAATGATGAGCTTCTGTCCACCACTCCCACCACTTGACTACTTTTTTATTTGTGAGAGTCTTTGTTCAGTCTGTCAACATTTGAGACAGTGGGTAGAGGAAGACTGGAAGATATAAAGTAGGAAAATGCTGGAGGCTTCTATCAAGCCATGCTTTGATATGCAAAGAATCAAAAATTTGGCAACTCCCCCCAGGCAATTACTAAACTTCTTGAGGATTGCTAACTATATCTGAGGCTTTGAGTCCTTTTCTTCCTTCCCTGTCTTCTCTTAGTACCTGGAGGGATTACTCTCAGTCTGGAAGAAGCTCTCAGTAATGTAGGCTGCTTCTCAGTTATTACAGGCAACCACATAATATAAAAACCACCTTTCAGAAAGTAGGTTTCACATTATAAGCAGGTGCTTTAAGTAAAACAGTAGTGAATTGATTTTCCTCCTGCTGTTAGAGGACTGTTTCAGACCTTCATGGTAGTTGGACACTTCCTACAAATTTCCAGACTAAATATTTTTATGACCATTTTGTATTTGTTTCCTAGTATCAACATTGCCTTTTAACCTAAATAATTCATTTTGTTCTCCGAGGCTTGCCTAGCTAGGGCATTGAGTGACAGCATTTTCTTTTTCAGCTTTCACTCGTTTCACTCAGCAAGTTCTTGCTGTGTATATAGCTCCTGAGAGGATGTGTGGAAAAACTAAACATTATAAATGCCATGCAAGCCCTCTCCACATGATTTCTGTTTATTGAAAATACTTCTCCCGATGTGGTCAAGGATTTCATTACCATTTTCAGTGGCCACAGCACCACTGATGGCTGATGGTCACCTTTGTGTTCAGTTTATATATACAGCTGCAGCTGTTTGCCACTGGATTAATCCTCTCTAATACATGATCTTGAGGGTTTCTTCCAACCTTGATGATTCAGTAATTCTGTGATTTTATACTATGGTATTTCATCTCTCTTATAGTTCTTTAATTTATTTTTTTTCTTTCTAATTAGCATTCCTAATGCTACTTATTGTAGATAACAAAGTAGATGATTGATTTTTCTATCTTTTGAAGAAAAAAAGTTTATTTATCTTACTGTGAGTGAAACTTTTCCTTTGGATTGGATTCAGTAGCAGTATTAGAAGTATCCTTTCACTACCTCACCAGGTTTGCCTGAGCTACAAACCATACCAAGATTACTACACATCTTCTGTAGCATCTCATACCTTTTTTTTTTTTACTGCAGTTTTGCCTTTATGCATTTTCCTGTGAAATATCATCTTACATTTGAATGGATTTTCCAGATATTTAGGGGCAGGGAGAATTGATTTTTTTTCCTAACATAACCAGGTACACATTAAATTAAGCTATTCTATACCTACAATATCATATCTACTACTATCTAGTAGTACTTTCAAGAGCCTTTCATCCTTTCACTACAACTTTTTCAACGTTTTCTTCCCCTTCAGCATTTTAAAACACAGTGGTTGCAGAATCAAAATACTGGCAAATGCTGCCACCACCACCAGTGTTTGTACTAAAAAAATCATCTTCTGGAGAGTTCCTAAGGTAAAGTTTCTTGACTTCAGGTAAAACAGAAGATTCATCATATGAGGCTATAACTTAGAGATGCTGGACACCATCCTTGGGGATTTTTTTTTATCACTTCCTTTTTCCATGATACTGTCATTCAGTGCATTACTCACAAAACTGGTAGTAGAACACAGGACTGCTTAGAGAAACAGATTTTGTTCAAATATCCTTTTTTCTTTTTTTTTTAAACGGGCTATGAAATGGATCAATATGGGGTTAAGTGTAAACATTATACACTTGGACATTTCTTAGGCACTCACATAACGCAATATTTTGACTAGGGAGCTATAATGCTGCAGCAGCAGCTTTGCACATATGAAATAGATTGCAAAACAGATGATAAATCTCAGCTGTATCTGAGCAAAGAATACTTATTAAGTGAGTGTATTTCAAGAGAAACTCTGCAAGGATAAATTTCTGACTCTGTAGTGCTTTAAATTCTTTATCTACAGCATTAAAGAAAACATACCCTATTTTGGCTACACCTTAAAGCTCTGAATAATTCAAGCAGAATGTTTGAAAAACCTTGGAGTGGGATAGCAAAGAACGGAAAGAACCAATAGAGAACTGGAAAATATGCCATCCAGTGAAAAACTCAGAAAATGCAATGTCTTTAATAACTTGGATTTAGGAGGTGACTTAAGGACACCATATAAGAAAACACATAAAGGACAAAACTTCAATAAAAGTGTCTTCAATGCAGCCAACAGAAATGTAATAGCACTTAATGATAGAAATCTGTGAATAGAAAAATCAGACTAGAAACAGGCTGGTTTATCTACATCTCAGTCCTTCATATTTGATAACATTTTGTAAGGAATTTTTTTTTCTCCTTTGCAAGTTTTTGACTAATAAAGAACTACTGTTGTAAGGCGATCCATAAATGAACACAGAAAATAACTATCTGGGGGTAATTCTTTATTCTTTTGTATACTGAAGGCTCAAAAAAGATCTTGTATTTTAATTCCAAAAGTGATGCCTAGACAGCATATTCAATGGCTGCCCAACCTTCAACTTGCTCAGTTTCACTGCTCCCTTGGTGCCTGCAGCTCTGCCTTGCAGACAATGTTTTCTCCAACCTATGGAGCTTGGCATTCAGCATTGGCAGCTCCTGCCTTGGCCCCAGGGGGATCTGATATGGAGAAAGACACCAGTTTGGACAAGGTTCAGCAGGCTGGTGCTCAGCTCATGCACAAGCTCTTTGCAGCTGTTTGGCTGCCTGAGTTCCCCTGTGTGCTCTTACATCACAGCCAGCACAAACCTGCAGAAATCTGCTCCTCACAAAACACAGAGGTGGCTTCTAAGTGTCTTTTGCAGGACAGTCCGAGGTGTAGGTGTGACTTGGCTGCTGCTGGCTCCTGTTTGCACAGAGGCTTGGAGCATCTGTCCTGCAAGTGTCCCTGAGAGCAAGCACAGGGTGACCAGCACAAGGTCTCACAGAGAGCTGGACAGGGCCTGCCACCTTCCTTGGCTCCCGAGGTCCTCTGCACAGCCCTGGCAGCAAAAACCAAACTCTTTGTCTTCTGCATGTTAGAATAGGATAGGCAACAAAGGCATTAGCATTTACATTTCATTATGAACTTCATGAAGGGCCAAGTTACAGGGGCAATTTCTACAAACCTAGGTGTTACAGGACCAAACTTTCAGGAGTCAAGAATTTTTTAAGGTTATAATTTTTTTTGAGAATCTACCAAAACCTCTGAACATATACTTAATTTGAAGATCGTGAGTAATCTCTTTAAAATATAAATTCAGTGCAGGATTTGGTGGCTCCTGTTATCTCCTCAAGATGGTTCATGAGTCAGATTTAACTGTGGCTCAGCATCACAGCTGTACCATAGCCAAAAGAAAAGGTGCTTCCAGTACACAACATTTAATCAACATCAAAGCTTTTGGATATATGCATATATATGTACACATATATTCTATATATTAATACATCATATTAATATATGATGTATATAATACATATATAATATATATTAATAAATTATCATAATGGCCTTTTAACAGAACATAATTCATCTGAGACACGCAGAGCCAGGCAGCATTCATAAATTACACTTTTTGGTTTAACTTTTTCTTTTAAATATGTACTTATGAATTTAAGTACACACCCCTGTTGATATGTGCTACAAAACAGTCTCTTTCCTTTTTGAAGTAGTAATATCATCACCAAAGAGGAAATCAGAGGAAATCTCAAGCCAGGAGCCACAGCAATGACAGATCAGGCAGGTATTTCTGCTGTGAATGTTGCCACAAAAGCCCCTAGGGATCTGATTGGAGCCTTTGGCTACCCTTTGGCTGCTGGGCATCTGAAACACAACATTTTAAATGTTGATATAATTTTCTTTTTTTATTCCTTGATCTATATAATTCTGCATGAACACCATTAGGTCAAGAGCCATACTGCCTAAATTCTGCCAAATTTGTAGTTTTGATGATATTTGGGTGCTTATTTTGAGCACAACACAGACATTATATAAGATTCATGAAGAATCTTGTTATTTCATTTTACATTCAGATACATGTGAAAATTCAAAGACATTACTACATTTAGAATATTCTTCATTGTGCAAGGACTGACTTAGAGCCAGCAATTTGTGTGCTTTCTGGATCATGCTGTAAGATCTAAGTTGAGCTTCTTGCGTGTGTGATGTCAATTTTGTCCCAGAACTGAGTAAGAAAACATTGTCTTGGATTCGGAAGGAGAGTTGAATTTAAGCATGGCATGGCTTAAATTACCAAGGGCAATGCTGAAAATGCAGTTTTGCTGATCACATGTTCAAAGTTACAACAGAAGTAAAGCCTGTGAATACACTTGGCAGAGCAGCAATCCAGGACAATTTTTCAGCTAGCTAAAGTAGGTGAGTGCTGTCTGTGGATGAATTCAGTATGTATTTTATCAACAGGATATAACTTCATTGAGTCCTGCCTCTGATGATATCGTACATCAAATTTTTTTCACAGTAAACATTATCCAGTCTGGATGGTAATCATAAGCTGCCACACAGTTCTGAAGAAAAGGAAGAAAAGATGTAACCTATGTATAAGGCAAATGCTTGCTTTTCAGTTACCATCTGCAAGAGTTCTGATTTTCTTGTTCCAAAACATTTTGAAGAATCACATGGAGTTTCCAATAGAATTTCAGTAGGAATAACTTAGTTAATTGCAATATGTGTGGCTATCAATCAAAATTTTGCCTTCTCTCCATTTCCCTGAGGCCCTGTGGCTGACCTCAGCTGCTATCCATGGCACCCAGAAAGATGGAAGTCTGCAGTTACAGAGACAGCAAGGCAAAAGGGGCCTGAGCCTGTGTGTCCAGCCATGCACACCAGGGAGTTCCTTGCCTTTTTCATTTACTTTAAAATTGTGAAGTGATTCTTAGATTCAAGCCTCAAGATTCTAATCCTCAAACATCTGGAAATGAAACACAGCAAGATGACCACAGAAGTGTGGGAGAGAAGTGCAAGCTCTTTACACACTCATACTTCTTCAAACCCTTTGATCTGTTTCAGTTCCCCTGTTTTTAAATGTATATAATGAAGTTTGCAAACTGTGAATTGTGAACAGAACTGTGCAATTCATGTATCATTGATCTATCACTAACACTCAGGGTAGTCCTTTTTACCACAGTGAGAAATTAACACTTTTCATTACATCTGTGTTTGAGTCTTTACTGAATTTGTTTTTAACCATCAGCATGTTCCTGGAATTATAGAAAATGTCAGCTGAATGCAAGGGAATAAGAAAACGGTATGGCTTTGCAAAATATGTGTCTTCATTTCCTTTTAGAGGCGATATAATGTACTGTGCACAAATTAGAATCATGTAAGTGTCAAGCAGGTGGCTAGCTATAGGAAGAGATGCTCCAAAGAGCAAAGAAAAAAGTGAAGTGCATATCCAAAATAGAACTTGTGGATGTAACAAAAGGAAGATGTTTTTAGAGGGATGACGAGATAGAGCAAATTATCTACTTAATTCTTCAGGAAAACAAATCAGATTTAGCCTCAAACCCTATATCCTTATCTTTTAAGTGATACAAATGGAGAATCATAAGGTAATTGACTAACTAACAGTAATGGTTACTGTGTGTTACTGACCAACCGTAACATACCTGCTTTACATGACAGTAGTTTGCATCCTTCTTTTTTTAAGATACCAAACACCTGCTGATCTGGCACTTCAGGAGTCAACTGAGACAGTTTGATTTCAGTAAGCACTCGACCCAGGAAAGGATGTCCCTTCTAATTATACAATTAAGACTGACGCTTCCACTGATAGACTCAAAAATTTGCATATGTATTAAAAATTCTGCTTGATTAATTGCAGTACAGTATGGTTTCTAAACCCTATGACCTAGTATTACACATACATTCCACATTTCCAATCCTAAGGCTGTCAGGTACAAACATTTTAAGTGATTTAAAGACTATGGTTTGATTTCTCTGTAGACTAATAAAGACACTTAATAGCACAACAACATTATGATCTAGTTTACAAGCATTTCAAACCTTGCATGTCAATAAATAAGAAGCTGAATTCCTCCACTGGCAAAAGCCATAGACTTTTCATTGTACTAACAACCATTTAGATTTATTTATTTATTTCAAACTACTTTTTACTAAGATCTCAAATTTCCTTGTTTGCAATAGAAACGAACAAAAATTTTATCTAGGTCTTTGAGAAATCTGTCTTGCTTCTGTCTGTCTATGCAATGCTAAACACTTTGCTATCTATAAATATTTTATTACAGTCAACACAGACAAAGGCAAGATAATAAGCAAGAGCTGCAGAAAGTACAAGCAAGGGAGACATGAACCTTAAAACACATCAAGGGGAGGAGACAATTTCCATCCCAGCACAGGTATACCAAATCGAAAAGCAATAAATACCTCAGACCATCATGATTTGTACAAATGCCATCTCAGCTTCTATTCTGATCCAAATAATACTAAACACTTTAGAACAAAATTTGAAGCAAGAAAATAATTGCTGATGTTTCAAAACATGAACAGGTGATAAATACAGAATTTGTTTCTCAACATTATGTTGTGCTCATCCAACCTGTTGGGGTTTTTTTTGAGGCAAAGGAAATGTCATAGATCTAATCTGTCTGCATTTCAGAAAAGCATTGCCACAGAGGTGATTTATAACTGAAAAAGGAACCAGCAGAAGGAATGTGACCTAAGTATGGACCTAGTCCATGGCCAGGAAAGACATTATATATTGGGTGCATGGAGACATCACAAATACAGTCAGTGATCATATCTTAAACTTTCCCAGCTGGTGACTCTATCTGGTCTCAGAACCCCTGAGACAAAGCTGTTAAATAGATATTTGTTTGTTTCCTCAAACATCCACCTCCCTCTTTTCTCTGCCCCTTTTTATAGCTCATCCTCAGGCTGGTCATGTAGAATGAACTGGTCTGAGCTCTGCTGGGACTGTGCTGCTGGTGCAGCCTCTTGTACAAGAGCCACAGACAAGGCAGCTCACATAAGAAAATATACATTTGAAACAGAAACCAGTCAGTTCTAGATGAGCATATGGCCACTGATACTGTTACTCAATATCTATGCATTTAAAAAGAAAAGATTTGCATTAAGAAATAAACTAAATTCAATTAAAAAAAAAAACAAAACTAGTGGATCAAATAGTCTGTTTTTAAGAGCCTTTTGAACATCTTTAGCTGTTTTTTTTTAATGAGAAGCAAAGCAGCAGGATCACACAATAGCAGGAAATTTAAGCTGATAAAGCTAATTTCATCCTCTGCTCTAATGCAATGAAAGAAAAAAAAACCTCATCTCATTTTTCTAATGATTTAATGGGCAGAGGACATTATAAATTCCCAGAAGATAAATATTTTTAACTAATTTCCAGCTCTTGCCTTTGTTCTTTTACTTTTATTGTCCTTGCTGCCCCAGGTGAGTGTATCTAATATTGCCAAGAATAACCACATTCATATAAATAGTATCAATCTCCTGGAGTGTACCATTGATTTATTTTTTTATCTGTTGATCTTAAACTGGTGCACTGATGATACACAAAATAAAACTATTAAAAGTACTTGCCTATCCAGACAACTTTTCTCCATGAGAGAGGACACCTGGTTTGTGCTTGCCTCTGGCACAGAATGGAGGCTGAAATATCTTCCACTCATAAAGTAGCACACATCTCATCTTATTAGGATGGTATCTGAACTTTGAGGAACACTTTGCCCATCCTGGCACTGAATGGGATCAGAAGATTTGATGCTAAAAGTTTACTCATGTTGGACCTCTAATTTCACGTTTGCCTCTACTTTCATGAAGGGTCCTGAAATGGGGAGTTTTGGAGAAGAAAACAGATTCAATATTACTTGAAAATATATTAATCTAAAAAAACCCTCAACCCCTTCAAAAACCAGAAGTATTTACATACCAAGGGAAAATTTATATGAAGGAGAAACCTGTAAGAGTTATTCCCAGGATGCACATAGGTACTGTGATGGAGCCCAGGTTCTGGGCTAAAGAGCTGTATGTGGCTCATCCCTGCTATTTCTGGTCATGTTGACCTCAAAGAGCAAACAGAAATCTTCTGAAATGCCTGCAGAGACTCTGCAGTGCTGCAGCTCCCTCCCTCACAGTGGCTTCACAGCTCTTTTGTCTCTGCTGGCTAGCAAAGCTTCTCATGTAAGCCAAATAGCGAGCCCTGCTGCAGGCCTGATTCATCTCCTTGCTGTTTATTCAGCTTTCCAAGTGACCCTGTGTCCTCCACTCAGACTAATTAGTTAAGTCCAGATCTGGCTACAAATGAAAACATTTCATTATTTCCCAAAAACTCTTCTGTCTGAAACATTTGAATAATCTGTGTCCTAGTTTCAGCTAGAGGTAGACAGCGGTAATTTCTCGGAAGAAAATGAAAATTGTTTACTGCATTAAATTTCAAAAAGGTTCTTTTCACTAAAATAAACTACGGTTGTAGCTCATTGTCCAGGGTAGAGCTGTAGAACTGCCTTTTTGGTTGAAATAGCTTTGTATCTGCTGGCTGGGTGACAATGAGGCTTTCACTCCCAATGCTAAAGCATGCTCTTCTGCTGGAGGTAGACACAGGCTGCAGGCAGAAGGTCACAGATCTGTATTCCACACCCTGCTGAGCTATTCAGCTGAAAACTGGCCACATTGCAGAATGATTCCGGGTCAAACCCATGGGTGTGGAGACATCATTTACAAATACCAGAGTCTTTCTCTGAAGGAACACTAATCCTGATTTATCAGAGCCAAGCCTCCCTTTAGACAGCTATAGCTGCTGTTTTGGATTTCTCAGAGCTGGGAACTGAGACAGTGTTGAAACGTCTTCACAGTGAATTTGCAAGAAAAACTTTTTTTGTGGTATTTGACTGCAGTTTCTACAGCTAATAGAGACGGGTAAACAGGAAAGATACAACCTAGCTCCAGAGAAGAAGCACCTAAGGAGAACAGACTCTAGGGAGAGAACATCTAAGAAGTCTCTAAGGATAAAACTTAGCTCCAGAGGAGCAGTTTAGAGTCCTCTGTCCGACTAGACAGTTTGGCACGTATTTAACCAATACTCCTTTTGGTTTAGAAATATTAATCTGTAGATGTCCTTGTATTAAAACAAGACAAAAGTATCATCCACTTCAGTGACAGAATTCTGGAACAGAGCTTGTCTAAGCTAATATAAGAGGTTACATGAGCAATTACATTTCTTCTGACCATAGCAGAGGAGAAAAGGCACATAAGTCAACCAATACTGCAGCAGTGAGCCTTGTCTGTATGATGTTTAAAAGATGTACATTAATGTTGCCCTCCCATGTTCTGTTCCTGCTCCTCTTTCCCTTCTGCCCTTAGCAGTAGCCAAGTCTTCCATTTTGTACATTCCAAGCACCAGTGTGTACAGACTTGTGATTAGCAACGATTTTTAAAACTGTCCATGGTATCCCTAGCCAAGAGAGTAGTGGTGAGGAATGCCCTAATTTTAAAGAATTTGGAATTTGTTTGGAACTTGTTGACTGGTTATCATTTGCTCTGCTGCCTTGCCAAGATTTTATCTGGCTGTATATCAATTCGATGTGGCCTTTGCTAACATATCAAGACTGGATTTTTTTACCAACCAGATGTTTTCCAAAAGAAGTACAGACAGGCTAACACCTAAAATTATGGTCGTGAGTGATTGTTTTAGAGAACTTCATGTACTTAGAAGCACAAGTGCCACACTGTTGGGTCACCACTGCAAATTCCTCGTTGCTTTCTCCAATATGATGCATGGATGAGCGTAGAATGAAGGAAAGCTGCACTGTTCAATCAGGAATAAAAGCATCAGGCACATATGAGAAAAGTTGGATTTATGCCTTAGCATGTGTAGGATTTGTGAAGCCTGCAGTGCCTTGTAGCACACATTAAAAAAAAACCAACAAACCTGAAAGAGATTTCAGCAAAAGATCTACTTATATTTCTGGTACTATCAAAGTTTAGATTCCTGTTTGCTGCTTTTGGCCTTATATTTATGATGTTTCATATCAAAATTTCCTCATAGTATTTTCTTTCCACTCCTAAGTTACTGAAAAATGTTAATAAAAGGCCACTATATTAGAGTTTCAGATACAAAACCAGGTGAGCATTTGAGAAAGCAGATACTCCTAATATTTGTGAGAAAGGGAAAAAATGCAAGGAATATTGGAAAAAACTGTTAGGAGTAAGCAGTTCCCAAAACATAGAAACTTAAGAAGCCAGCTTTTTAATGGGCTTTCTGTTCACAGATAACTATTAAAAAATGAATTACAGAAAAGCTGTGGTGTAAATTCCCCAGAATCATACATGGAAATGGAGAATGAATTCAACATCTGAGGATAAAATCCCTTCAGCTAGAATTCATGTCTCTTCATGTAACCCACAGAATCCTTTTTATTTGGGAGCAGTGGAACTCATCTCTCATGGGGATCCTCTGATAGTCACGAGAGCTAAACTTATATTACATTATCTGTTACCTCCTAACCAGCTATTTACTCTGTGTGCAAGAATGTCAGGGTTTTGATACCATAACCTTCCTGCCCTCTTTAACTCAAATTGGACCAAATCCAAGAGGAGTTCTGGCAGGACACACTGTACTCACATTTATGCATGCATGGGATGTGTGAAGAAGTCTTGATTCTTTAGCGAGACAAGCTAAAGTCTTAAAAAATTTCATGTGAATTAGCACATTATTCCTATTATGGTGTGGAGAAAAGGAAGCCCCAGCTTTCAGTGTAGCTCAGTTTAGCCCCGTTCTGTATTACACACTTCATCAGATCTGAAAAAATGCCTGCAGTTTTGGACAATGAACAAGAACCTTGAACTATCTTTTGGTCTTATTATGCAATAAATTCTAGAATTTACTGTCCTTTCCTCCATTTGTACAGTATGATGGGAAAGCTGATGAATTGACTAGTGAGTGGACTAAAAACTATCTTTTAGTCCTCTACAGAGAAAATTCTACTATGACAGACTGACTGGATAGGAATTTGTATATGTTTGTGCTTGGAAGACCATAAAAAATTATTTCCATAGTTTTGAGGAAACAATCCCTTTTATTGTAGAGAAGTTTGTATACACAGATGAGACGTATTTACAACCAGCTTTTCTCAAACAGATGACTGCTTAACATTCTTCACAAATCTGTCCAGAATGAAAGAAAATGAAGCTCAGAAGCCCAGCCGGCCAGCACAACCCCAAAGTTCAGATTAATTCCCAAGGATATCTGTAATGTGAATAGATGACATTCTTCAGAAGGAAGAAAATAGGACTGTGACAAAGCTCAGTGGATGTATTTTAGGATTGGTTCATTCAAATGAATTGCTTAGCTTGATCTCAGAATAGATAAACCATGAACTAAAATTCCAACAAGCAGATGGAGACCTGCTTTTTGCCAGGGGTGTGGAAGAGACAGGCAGAAAGAGTCTGTCCTTTCCTTCCTGGCCTCTGCAAGAACAGCTCACAGTTGCTATCTCTGTGAAAAGAATTTGTTGGTCCTGTGTTCCCCTGGAAAGCTGTTTTCCAGAAAAAGTCAGGAAAGGTTCCACATTTCTTCAGTCAGCAGAATGGAGTCAATGCACTAAGGGTGAGAACAGGTGTCCTCCTCAGGAAGGGTGTGAACTCACATGCCAGCCCAGCCACAAGAGATGGCACCTTGGAGTCTTTTGGTGCCCCTCCAAACTGTGGCTCAGCTCTGCACTGCCCTTTACCTGGGGTGCTGTGCAATGGCACCAGTTTAGCTTCAGCCTGTTCAGTCACCCCAAATGCAGAGGAGACAATGCAGAGGGAAAGGAGAGGTAGAGACACATTATATTCCCTTTTCATGTTCCCTTTCAATTAAAAGTAGAAACTTCATTTAAAAAAAAATTACATGTGCAGGAGGCACTTCTCTAGAGAAGAAATAAATACCTCATACAAGCATTCATGGATGGATGAGCCTCATGAGAAAGATTCTCAGTACAACCAGTTCAGTCATAAAAGGAATCTAATGCCCTGACATTGATGTATATGAGAAACAGACAAAACATATCTGCTGATGCTCAAGGAAATCACATGCTTAAGTTCCCCACAGGTTGGGAATATGTATCTTAGAATCTGCATAATTTAGTTTACACTCAGCAGAACATTGCGGTATTTACAGCACATTCCGATGGGAAAACATTTACATACTGAGAGCGAAAGACACAGCTTTGTCACCTAATCATGGGACTTTAAAGCAGGGATATTGTGACCTCAAAATACTATTTGTGAGGTTAGTGGGGAGGAGAAAGGTGTGTAGGTGGGAAAAGAACCTTATCAGAATTTGCTAACTTTTTTTTTGAGCATTAGAATGGTTTCGGGCTGGGACAAAGTGAGTCCGTGTGGACCACAGGTTCTGGCTTGTTACACATAGAGTGCTTTGTCTGTTCTCATTTCCTGTACTTATCTTTCCCAGTTAAATATGTTTCCTGTCAGCCAGGTTGGTGAGAACAGTGCATAAGACTAATTCTTCTTCTTGCAATCATCATCATCATTTATAGCATAGTAACTTCAAAAATACTTGCAGAAGAGAAATGAACTGGAATGTCACTTTTTTTTACTTGGTCTGTATTCTGAAGTTGAATGTGGGCATCTGAGAAACATATTTGTAATGCTTTGGAAATTTTAGAAATAAAAAAAATTAAGTTACACTCTGAACCTGATTGAGAATGCAAAGTTCTACGTTCTCTAGCACTGTATGTCAGACATGGTGGAAAAAGCTATTCAGTGACTACTGTAACTCTAATGCTACCCAGAATTATTTTGAAACTAGTTCACTAGTTTCTGAAACACTACTGTAGTTGCAGCAAATTATTAAAACTATCTACAGAATATGAGTCATACAATTTACGTTTCAATATGTCAGCAAAACAGCAAGGTGTAACCCATGGAGATTATATCCTGGAAGTGAAATTATCAAACTATTGCTTCAATGTCTGTAAAGTAAAGCTATCCTCCCTAGGGACACAGCACTCTCACTTATGCTGACACATAAGGTGGTGGTGGATCTTTAGCAGCTCCATTTGCAGGATCATCATATGGTGGTAACAGGACCTGCAGGAAAGGAAAAAAAGTTTTTATTTTAAAAAAAGAAGTCAGATGATAAAATTTACAGAAAAGAAAACCCCTAAGACCTTGTCCCCAACCAAACAAACCCCCAAAAAACAACAAAAAACCCCAAACAAACCAACAAAAAAAGACGCCCTAAAACCAAAAAAGAGTAAATTATTAAGCGGGAGCAGAATACTTAGGAAAAGAAATAATATTAGCTTGAAGTTCCTCCTTTTCAATATGTATACTGTTTTCATTATGAAAGAAAACATGATTTCTTCTCGTTTCTTAGTAACTTCAGTGACAACTTGATTTCATCTGTTCACTGCTGGTACCTGAATTTGTTCAATCTGGCAGTGATAGTGGCTGCTTCTTCTGCAGCTCTGTCAGGAGTGCTAAACCTTGTTTCCTGGAGGAGTGCTCAAACTGCCAGAGACAGAAAAGTCCTTCCGAGCCCACCCTGGAATAGCTAATAATTATTTTGGAGTGGGGAAAAAGAAAGTAAATGGAGAACAAATTACCTAATGCCTAAATATATCTCTAATTCTATACTTCTGGAGTACTCAGACATGAGAAAGAAGATCTATACTCCCAGAAGCATTTCAGTGAATACTTCAACATCTGACAGCAATTAGGAAATTAGGACAGGTTTAGTCATATATCATCCCCATTCACTGGAGTCCAAACAGCTTTCTAGGACATGAGAGATACAAGTTCAGGCCACACAGGGCAGAAGAAAGATTTAAACCAAGATTCCTTAGGTAAGCATGCCAGCCATCATGCAATTTTTAATGGCACCTGCACTGACATTAGCTAGCTTGCATGTGGGAAGGCGAAGGAAGAGTTGGTCTGCCAACCCCAGCAGGATAAAATAGATGTCTGAATGAAGAATGAGTGTACATTTCCTAAAATATCTCAATAACATGTAAGAATATCACTGAAGTGCATTGTCTGAGATACTTTATGCAGCTGATGATAAATTATTCATAACGGAATTTCCAGATTTATCAGCATCGCTTCTTGGTCATTAAAGAGTATGTAAAGCTGATTGTCTGTATGTACGTAGGGAATATCCTGATCTCAATAAAGCCAGTGGGAGTTTTGCCGTGAGAGGATTTCACCAGTTCTTATAGAAGTTGATAACCTGCCTTCTGCAAAGAAACATCCATAATCATTCATCCCTTTTGGACCTCAACCACAACATACAAAATCAGTAGGAATCGTTCTATAGATTTAAATAGACTTTGGAACAGACTTTTGTGGGATAGTTCCAAGTGTGATTCACATTATACTCATGTGAGTTTACAAACATGCATTGATGACCATGTGTTCAAGTACATCTGTGCACGTTGTTAAGATTACAGAATGGCTACCTTGGCATCTTCAGCCTGTAATCAGAGAAGTTTTATTACTTAGAAAAGGAAATTGTCAGAGCCATTGCTCTTCATTAATACCATATGCTTGAGCTTGTAAATGCAGTATTTTATGCACTACACAATCTAAAAACTCTCGTACTTGAAAAGCATTTAATAAATTATGTCACCCTTAAAGGCTGCAAGCATCTTATGATTATTATCTAGTGAAATTAGGACAACATTTAGGATTTCAAGTAATATTATGATAAAAATCATAAATATATTTTGTAATGTAACCTCAGTAAATCACAGTACTAAAGCATGTTAGCTATGAAAAGCACTACAGATGAAATCCCCTCCCTAGAACTGATCACTAGCTTAATAACAGGATTTCTAGTAAAATCCTCATGTTACTAAAAAAAGCACTAATTTCTCAAATATACAGAAATATGTTTATTGGTTTATTATGAAACAATATAATTGGTAATTAAATCTGATCCACAGATGACTCTGAAAATGAATCAAGTTTCCCTTCACGAAGTTCCCTTTGTGAAGCTTTAGCTGTCTTACTGCACTTTTGTAATGCTAAGCACCAGCTTGTGATCCATTTCTTTCAGTTTAAGAGTCAGTTTCATCAGGTGTGACAAGAAGTGACAGCAGATGCAATCCAAAGAGCTGTCCATCATCCAGGGATAAAGACCAGCTGATAAATAATCGACAATACCTCTTCCTGTACTCTGATCCTCTTTTAAACCCTTGTGTACTAAAACTACATTGTTTACATCAATATTACTATTTCAGCATAGAGGTTGCTGTCATTTCCAGTAGGTCTCCTAGCCTGGAGAATTAATGATATGAGTGAACTTCTCCATTCCCTTCACTCTTGTATTAAACAAAATCTGTCTGGTAGGAGAAAAGCCTCCTGGTGAGACTTTTACGTCTTGGGAGGTAAGCACTCTTCTTTGTCCTGCAGACTCAAACCTCATATATGGGTCAATGGCCCTAAAGGCCCTCAGAAGACACTTTCTCACTTACCAACAGTTCAAACAGAAGTGAGAGGAGATGGGAATGCCTGTAGAAGTCTGGACAACAAGGAGATAATGTATTGCTATGCCTCAAATACTAATGACAATTCAAGTGGGCAAGTTGGAACAGAACATTCCTAGAAAGGTGGGACCGTACAAAGGTAGGGCAGTCCCTTTCTGAAGCCAATTTTCCTGTTCTGTGGTGACCACACAACATATGGCACAAGTGCAGAAGCAGGGTCAAACAGTGCTCATATTCCCAGAAAGGACTGTGGACCACCAAGGACTCCAAACACCCTCCAACTCTTTTTGGGAACTCTCCATTGGAAAACTCTGTGTGCTCCATAGTGTTGCATCACACACCAAGAATCCCCTCCCTGGAAGGGATCTGGATGCTCCTCTGCTAACCTGAAGGTACATAACTTGATAAACTTTTTGTTTTGTGGGCCCCCACCCTCAATGGAACAAAACTAATCATTAGTTTGACCACAGACATTGAAATTACAACAGTCAAATCTTGTCACTGGATCCACAGGTGGTTATGTCCTTCCTCTATCTGTTCGTTTCCTTCCTTCCTTCCTTCCTTCCTTCCTTCCTTCCTTCCTTCCTTCCTTCCTTCCTTCCTTCCTTCCTTCCTTTCCTTCCTTCCTCTTCTTTGTGACACTTTTATAGAAAATAACCAAAATAGCCACATGCCTCCTTTCTGCTGAAATTAAATTGTTTTTAAATAAGTCTATGTTATATTTACACTGAATATTCAATAATATTTCACTCTAATTCACTCCAAGGGATTTATTAACAGGAGCCTCAGTTACCCCACCTCAGTGGCAGGTCATAACAAAGCCTCCAGGACCCATTTTGGAGAAGTCACTGGCTAAATCCTAAGGCATGCGGATTTCTATTGGAATATTCAAAGTATGTGGGGTATGAACTGGGGAGGCTGCTAAAAAGGTTCAGAAATTTCACAAGAAAATATTTACACTAGAAGGCTAAAGAACATTTGTTAAATGTTTTTAAAGTTTAGGGTCACGTTATTACTGGCAATGTTTTTTTTGTTTGAACAGTTCTATCAGTGATGACTTTACAGGCTTACTCCCCACACATTTTTTTCTTTCAATATTTAAATAGCCTGATTTTTCATTCCCTAAAATGAACAAAACAGTCATAAAAAATAACCAGCGCAGAAGGAGCAGAATTCAAAAATTACTACCTTTGCCCAGCAGTGTTTGAGTTAAATGAAGAAAATACGCACAGAATATTAAACAAAGGTTAAGGTGAATAAATGTGATGGACAACAAATGGAAGAAAACACTCTGTTGAATACATGGCACCAGCTGGGACACCAAGTGTCTCACATCATTCATACAGTAAAAGCCCTTCAAACTAACTTACTTTCTGTCAATGTGGTTTTGTTACTCTTATTTATTCATCTGTCAATGATAAATCTAAATAATCATCCTTCAGCTTCCATGACAGTTTGATTAACTCTTCAGCCAATTCTAATTACAAATCCTGCAACTCTACCCCTGTAAGAGATTATTTTTTACAAAAACAGAGTTTCATGCCCTTTTTCATTTTTTCCATCTTTCCTCAATTAAATCTATTTTGGCAAAAGGGAGAACTACAATAAAACCTGAACTATTTCAGCTTTTAACTGCTTACTGTTAAAATGGCCAACATTTTACAAGAAAGATAATTTCATTAGAATTTTAATCACTGAATTTATACCAAAGTAGCTGAGATGAAAATCTGGATCAGAGTAGTTTTCTGGAGTAGTTTCTTGTGTTAATTTTAAATTTCAGCATGGCTAATGGAGGCAGATAAGTGCCTTGAACATAAACCAACACAGATATTCAGGCAGTACATTATGCTCTCCAGAGATTAAAATGGAAGCCAGTCACTGAGCTACAGGGTAAATTCAGAAACTGGAAAACTATTCAGTCTTATCTATGAGTCTAATTAGAATGGATACAGTCTAAATTAATTGATAAAGTACAAAAAATATGTGCATGTTTTAGGTATGTGGTACCCCAAGGCAGAATTCCACTCAACTGATGCATTTGCTTCCCAGGCACTACTTTTCTGCATTTCTTTGTTTCTTTATTGTGAGTTGAGAAAAATATATGTTAGTTGCCTGAATGCTGTGGGATTAATGTTTGCAGAGTGTTTGAGATTGTCACTCACAAGTTACTATAAAAATTACGAAGGACGCCCATTTTTTGGCACTCAGTGACCCCTATGTGAAGATATTCTGGCTTTTTTCAGTAGACCAGCAAGCATGTTTGGCAGATTAGATAGCTGCAGAGTTCAGTCCTATAGGATGCCTGAAATCTGAAGGACAGAAGGTTATAACTTCTTTCACAAGCCCTATAACTGCATTAATTGTATTTAAGAAGCAAGCACCATTTTAACACCATCCTTTAAGATGCAGCCAGAGGTAACATTACTCACTGTTTGTACAATAGTCTGCTGTAAAAGCATCACAGAGAGACTCCGAAATCAGAGCTCTAGGGGTCTCAAACCAAGAGGGTTCAAACCCACAGCTCCAATCTGCCATATGAATGCTCCAGATACAAGGTTTTCAGTTATATTGGAAGGACCATTTTTTATAGATGGATGGAAGGGAGGGAGGAAGGGAGGGACGGAGGGAGGAAATAGGAGAAACTGGGGCTATGTAGCCCTATGCTCAAGTGGGACAGGGAGTGCTGAGAGCTGGGCTTTGTTCCCAATAGCATTTAAGCATTTTGTGATAAGCAGTCTTGTATAATATGCAGAAGTAATCCATAACTGACCCATAAGAAATCCTGTTCCTGACTTAGCTGGTGTCATCTGAGTGGTTTGGTTAATTGTATTACATAAGCATCTCTATTATAAAACATGATACAAGATGACCTTCTCTGAAAGAAATAATTACCAAACAAGTTTGCCAATGGCTATAACATATTCAGTTAATATAAGCATATGTCATTTCATATTTTTTACATCCTGGTTAATCTGATTTTGGAGAATAAGTTTTTTAAGACATTGCTTAGAAACAGATCTGAGAAAAAACACAAATAAATATTTGTATATTCAAACAGTTTGTAGCTAATCTTGTTCCAACAGTGTTTTTGTTTGTTTGTTTGCCTTCTTTGGGGGGCATATTGCATTATTTCAATAATCACTCCATATCTTTGCAGCTGATTCCACATTTACTTGAACTTCTAGGAGAAAATTTTCTTTCTTCAGCACATGTACAAGTTTTCTCATATTGCTGCAGTGATTTCTGTTTGAACCCAAGCTCTTAGATCTCCTGTTTCTAAAGAAGAAAATGTGCCCAGTTCTGTATGAGTAAAATAAAAAATTTGATCAATGGATTATTTCTGCATTCTCACCCAAACCTCACAGAAATGTGTCTCCAGAGAGCTTTGGATTGCTTTTTCCAACAGCCATTTCTATTCTCCACTGGATGGAATGGCACGTTTATCACACAGCAGGCTTTGAGTTAGAACAGCATCCTGTTTGGCTGCTGTATGAAACATTTGGGAGTTCCCACAACAAAAAACCTTGTTGATGTCTTGTTAGAAACAAACACAACTATAATATACTTTTATCCAGCACCTTCTAGAACTTAAATGCCAAAAAAAAGGTATAGATTAGAAAGGTCTATGATAACTACTGATGGTTATAGTGACCATTCACAATGTTTTCTCAAGCTTTAGCTTTTCAGTAAAAACACCTTTGCTTTATGCTGAAGGACTTCAGGTTATATCACACAGGTGACAGGGACAGGTGACAATAAACAGTTGTGTGGAATTATGGTCATTACTACTGCAACTTAATCCTGCTGCTATTGTTTGGAGCTCTGACAAATTATTTGACTTTGCCTTAGAAGGATCTCACATTTGTAAAACAGGCTTGTAATTTGAAACTTCTTAAAAGACGTTGGAAACATCAAGACAAAGTCAAACTTTCTTGGATGACACTTGCATATGACTGTATGAGACAGGTGCTAAATTGTGGAAATATTTACAAAATAAATATGTATTTGGAGAAATTTCAATCTATGCCTGGAAATGTTTATCCCAAGCTCTTCACCACAGCTCTGTATGTACTGCACATAACTCTTCTGCAGAAGTGACCTTTACATTTTAGACACCCAAATCCTTAGGGAAGGCCAATGTGAATACACGGGGAGGAAAAGAAGAGAGGGCAAAAGGAGCCCTTTGTTCCACACAGGTCAAATACAAAGTGTCAGTGGGCTCAGGCTGTATTCTCTATTTATTAAAAAGAGGAAGGAGAGTAACCACAAGGTGAATACTGTTAGATGGGAAGAATATGCCAGAGTCAGTGTTGAATGCAGTGCTGAAATAGTCACTGCATGCCTTTCCTAATGCGGGGTACATTCTCAATATGCACAAGCCTGATATATCAGCTTCAGAGACAAATGAACTGAAAGAAGAGGTTTTAAGCAGCACATACCTAATTGCACCAGTCCTCTGCTCTGGGTTTATTTCATCTCAGTGATTCCAGCCATGACCAACAACTGACTTGCACCAATCTAACACCATTGTGTGCTTTGGAGAGGGTTTAATGGTATGCAATCACATTTACTAATTTCATGTTTACTTCCCTGCTGTCCTGTCATTCACCCAGCCAAGAGGAGTGGAATTTCCTCCCACAGCTGTGGTGCTTTGAGGAGCCATTAACTGCAACCTAAAGCATGTTCAGCTGCATGGAGCAGCAGCCAGCCCACAAACAGCTCTGGAGACCACCTGTTCAAGATAGTCCCAAATGTACTGTTGAGTTCTCACTACACAGATGTTAGGAAGATCACCTGGGGAAAACAGAAGATGTCTGTGTGCATACACAGCTAGAGCCAGATGATTGCTTCATGCTCGAGACAGGAAAGGCTCAGAATAATTCTCTTTTGCAATGTTTCCCTGTCAAGTTTGACAATGTGGTTTTCTTCTGAGCAGTCTGAGATTACAAAGGAAAACATAAAATTAAGGTATCTTTTTTTTCTTAAAAAATTCTGAAATCTAGATCTCCTCAATTTAAGCACTGTTTTGGAGACTCAAGCCACAAACTGGTAGCTATTTCCTTTAGTGTTTTGTGTAACAATGAGCTCTGGACTATATGTAAATATCACTGATTATTTAATCAATTTTGTATTTTATTTGAAAGGAAATAAGCCTATTAATGTAGCACTTGTTTCATTTCCTGTACAAAATTTACTGGAAGCTATTACTAAATATACTGATTTTATTGAGGCCAACCTTCTAAAGTTTTTAACCTTTCTTGTGTAGGGAGAAAAGAAGTAGCACTTATCAGGAGTGTCTGAAGAAATATGTTTTTTCTATAATGAGTTTCCAAGAGTTCACAGGTTCATAGAATACCCTGAGTTGGGAGGGACCCATAAGGATCATTGAAGCACAGCTCCTTGCCCTGCACAGCACCATCCCCAAGAGTCACACCATGTGCTTTAGAGCATTGTCCAAATGCTTATTGCGCTCTGTCAGGCTTGGTGGTCACTTCCCTGGGGAGCTGTTCCAGTGCCCAACCACCCTCTGGCTGAAAAACCTTTTCCTGATATCCAATCAAAGTTTCCTCTGACACAACTTTGGGCCATTCCCACTGGTCACCAGAGAGAAGAGATCAATGTCTGGCACCACACTTTCCCTTGTGAGAACGCTGAAAACCACAACGAGGTCTCCTCTCAGTCTCCTCTCCTCCAGAACAGACCAAGTGATCACAGCCACCCCTCGTGGGGCTTCCCCTCCAGACCCTTCACCATGCTTGTGGCCCTCCTTTGGACACTCTCTAATAGCTTTATATCTTTCTTATATTGTGGTGCCCAAAACTGCACACAGCATTCACCAGTGGGAAAACCAAGAAGTATTAAAACTAAATCCACTGAGAATTCGGTTTTCTATTTAATCCCTTAACACGAATTTACATTTTACACTGGCTGTATGAAAAGGCTGACAGCCTTCAGAAGAGGGAGCTTTTTTCCAGTAGTGAAGAAAGAGGAATAATAATATTTCTTTGGTGAGATGCAGTCAGATGTTGCATACAAGGCAAGCACTGGAGACAGAAGTAGGGATTAGCTTTCATAATGCTGCAGTTAAGCACTTGCATGCAGGAACAGCTTTCCTGGATAAGTTAAAAGGTCCATCCAGATCACAGTAATAAGTGCTGGATGATAAAGAAACAGAAGTGCATGACAAACAATGAAAGAAATTTAGAAAGAGCAGAGCAAGCATATACAGTTACAACTTGCCCAGAATATTCTATAAAATGTCAGAAATTTGATTGTCAAGGACATGAAAGGAATATTTCTTTCACTGATTTTTCTAGCCTGTATTTCAATCCATGCTGATGTCTAGCACCATGTACCCTGGCAAGCAGTCCCACAGCTCATCTAGGTGTTCCATGAAGAAACACCTTTAGTTTGCTATGAAACCTGCCAGTAGCTATGTCACTGAGTGTCCTCTAGCTCTTTTCTGAGTCAGTGAGCATCCCCTCTGCCACTCATGACTTTAAAGACCTCTATTTAGTTCCATCTTGTTCTGCCCTCTTTCCTCTCACTAAGGATCCTCACTCCCCTGCAGTGCAGTCCCCAGTTACTTTCTTCATACTCAGAAACCCACTTGACAGTTTTGGGTCTGGGCTGAAGAGAGAGCTCCAAGACCAGGTATGTGAAAGGTGCTGGTGAGGTAGCTAACCTAAATTTGTGCTCAGGAAAGTGGCAGGCACCTTCACCCACCTGACCTGGGTCAGATGATCTTCCAGATGAGATCAGCCACCCTTTAGAAGCAATTCTTATAAGTAAATGCTTATAAATATCTGCTTCTTGTTTACAATGTGAATAGATGCTTTGGTCAAATGAGTCCAGTCAAAGCAAATGTTCCTGAGGAAGCAACAGAGCAATGTCTAAAAAAAAGTTCCCATCTTTTTCTTCCTCTCTGTCCCCAGATAAAAAGAATCCTGGATATAGGGCCAAAACCAAAGCTTCGTATCTGAGCCAAATCTTATTTAGTATTAAATGAGAAATGTTTGACTTTGCATCATACACAGATGCTGTTACAGTTTCATTTGGATGCTTTTGCTTGAAAAATCTGTCCAAAGTATGCTAGTTAATTACTATTTAAGGATTTCATTATATGTTGTCTTTTAAATAAATCCCAAGAAATCTTCCTCGCAATTTGGACAGGAAGTATTTTCATGTTTGTATGTATGCATTTCCTCTAGAAACCACACTAGAACGATTACAGATGGAGTAACTGGAAGCAGAATAGCTCAGAGATAATTTATAACCCCATTCAGCAAATAAGCAGGGTTTAGTGCTCCAAAATAATATGTGCAAAGTTAGAGCTGCTATGGCTTATTTTAGTTTGGCAAAACTGCTTATTTATTCCAAGCCACCAGCTCTCCAAGACACTATTTAGGAAACTTTATGTGAGTTTATGAAATTCTGTAATGAAGCAGCACAATGTTTTCAGCACTCCAGACAGATGAATAAATGTATATATTTCTAGGATACAACAATATTTAGGGACAGATTCTGATTACCCTTGCGTGGGAAGAAAATTGAATTGAGGAAGCTATTGTCTTGTTCCATCATGTGCAGCCTCATAAAAGTCATCCAGAATAATGGTGTAATTACTCTCTCCATTCAGAAGCATGGAGCAACAGCCCTCTTCAGGTCACAGATGTCTTTCCTTCTCCTTGGTCAGCCTCATACTGCTGCATTTTTAGCTGTACATCATGATTTTGTACAAGCAGAACAGCATTATTTTTTCAATTTTTCCTTATTATTTTTCAAAATTAGCATTTTCTGGATGAGCTTTCTCAGGGTATATTTAAAAAGTCATCAGTACTGAAAACATTGAGGTATACTTTTATCTGTTTAACAAATGGTTGATGTCTTGAGTGCAGAAAACTGAGAGAGCACTACTCTTTCAGGACTTTTAAATTACTAAACTACATCTCTTTCTAACATTATCTTTTGCATTTATACTGTGTATTCCACTCAAGTGTTAACAAGACAAAGCTGGGTATAGCTCACATGGGACATCCAAATTTTTTAAGAGGACTGATTATCTCTCAAGAGTGTGATTATCAGTCATGCTTACTTTACAGATGCAGCTGGAAAGGCTGCTGTCTGTATAAAAAATCTATTACTGTTAGTAAATCATAACTGTAAAGCACCTGTCAGCCAGAAACTCTCACAAACTTTTCCAGATCTTCTAAACTTGGTAGATGTATACCCGCTGAACCTTGCTCTTTCTGAAGCTGAGTGTCTGCCCTAGAGTTACTTGAAAGCAGACCCTGCTTTCCTCACTGCTCATAAGACAGAGGATCAAACCCACAAGTGCTGTGCAGTTTGGAACAGACCACAGTGGACAGTCCCATGTCCATGAAGAGTCCCAAGGGATGCTTGGGAAGAGCACAATTGCTCTAAGGGAGCCACTAAAGTGAAATGAAATGAGCCTTAAAGTCCATAAGTTAAGTGAAACCATTAACAACCCCAGAAAGACAGGCTCTTGACCACTGCCAAACACGGGCAGCTGGGTGCTCCTCCCCAGTGTGAGCCGAGTGTGGCTCCAGGTGATCTCTGAGAGAGCACAGCCACCTGCTGAGCCACCAGCTGTCACTGCTCTCCCCATGCAGCTGATGGCTCTTCAGCATCTGCGTGGCTTGTGGGGTTGGGAAAGCTTTGTCAGAGAGGCTTGGGGAGGGAGGGGCTGGGATGTGGGAGGAGTTCCTGCTCTGCTTGGCAAAGGCCAGGGCTGTGCTGTGCAGGAGGATGTGATGAGGTGACACCAGATGAGGTAGTGCTGGAGCTGCAGCAGGACCACGCCTGGGGAGCAGCTCTGCAGCAGGGCAGGGCTCCTGCACAGGCCAACTCTACAGCTATAAAACCCCAGCATGGCTCAGCACTGCTGGGACTCTGCCTCTCACACCCTGCTCCAGCTCCCTGCTTGAGCAACACCTGCCTGAGCCAGTTCTCACCTCCCCCGACTGTTGTTGCACAGTGTAACTACGACTTGAGCCTGACCTGGAAAATACACACACAGCTCAGCTAAACACCCATGCATCCTTGGCAACAGGGATTTAAGTTCTCATTGACTTTTGCTGCATTGATATGTATCCCTGGAATTATACTGAAGACTTTGATTTGTGTTTTGAAGCCCAAAAAGCAGCAGCTGTCACATGGTAGTTAATCAATCCCATTAGGATAAAAAGCACTAAAGAAACACTGCAAATTTATAAACACTGCTTTTTTCCTACATTGCCAAATACCCAATTAGTGAACCCAAAAATATTTGGAAGATTTAAATTACACATCCCCATTTCATGTCTTCTTTTTAATCTAATTATGAACACTGAGAACAGATTTGTCTATTTTATTGTAAATCTCTCACAAATTGTCACGTATGAGTTCCAAATTCCAATATGTCAACTGCAAATAAACACAGATTTACAGTCTACTTAGGAAAATACATAAACATGCATATTTTGACCTTGTAATTTAGCTCACAGATAAATTTATGACTGTCATGACAAATGAAAATGCTTTGGAAATCTTATTTTTAAACTTAAGAGGGTATCTGCTCCAAATTGACACTGTTAATGGTCCATTCCAAATAGTACAGCTGGTTTCTGACAGCAGCTACCTAATAATAGGTGAGACCCATAACAAGAAGTTCAGTTAGCCTATAGAACTAAGCAACAGAGCAAACATGCAGCATGAAGTAATTCAAACCACAGAGACTGCTGGATTTTAATTTAAAAAATCTTCCATAAACATAGAAAAGGTGGAAGCAAGAGCTGAATATAGATGATAGGACAGAAAGTTAAAAGCAGACAAATAAGTAAGAATGAACAATCTCTTCCCTAAGATTAAAAGCCAGTTGACAAGGCAAGGGACTTCACTGCAAGGAGAATATGAAATGCTGGAGCAGCTGAACCATTTGTTGGCAGATGCAGACCATCATGATACTTTTCTGCAACTCAGAAACAAACAGAAGGGGAAGAACTGCACGTGTGGCACATGCATACTACCAGGATGTGAATGATGGAATCCATGTGGATCTTGAGCCCTTTGAAGATTCTCTCATTAAAGAAATTGCTTGTATTGTTATGTTTACAAAGTGCAATTCTGAAGCAAACCAGCTCCAGCATTTAAACCACATTTCTAGGTCTCATGCAGACTACTGCATTTGATTACTAATGAACCATCCCCTTTCCTTATTGCACTGGGTAGTTCTACTTATATCCTTTATTTCTTGTCCCTGATTCTTCTTCCTCTTATCTTTGTCCTGCTTTACCTGCTTTTCCTCTTGCAGGTTTTATCAGACAGTTTCCAATAAAAAAGGTCAGAGGTCCTCTAATTGGACTCCACTGGAGGCCCTGAAAGGACTCAGAGAGTGAGTCACGCCAGGGATATTAATTTGTGGTGTCAGTTCATTTTAAAATATTTCTCTGGTTACTACTCACTGCAAAAAGTTGTTTGTGACCTAGTGGTCAGTTATGCACACAAACGGCCACACAAGACCAGCTACCTGGTGAGCACTGACAAGTTTATAGGATTTTTATGGAAAAACATCTTTAAAGCAGAATTTTTCTCTGAGCTGTCTTTTACTCTGACACATACCATCCCAAATCTGGCTAGGCAGTTTGAAACCACAGGTTCCAAAGCACCTACCAGAAAGAAGACCTCTTGCTGTGGTTTATCTGTCTCTGGGATCCATTTCACACTTCAGTCTCTTTAACTGGCATGAGTCTAAGGGTCCTTCCCTCTGTCCATAGCCAAATTAATCACCAAATTAATAACACAATAATACAAAGAATGGCTCTTCCAATTTTACCAAAGAACATTCTTCCTCTGCTCAGAGAAATCATCCATCAAGAATGAAAGATCTAACTCTGCACTTCTCAAATAGGTCTCCTATTGCTTTGAGAAAGGGAAAGCAAACAGAAGTGTTGACCGATTAATTACAGGCTACTTAGCTGAGATCATGTCTGCAGAGGGAATACATCTACATTTAAAAAAAAAGTAACTTATTAACCATTGTGGATAAGTGTATGTAAGATAAAATCTATTGAAGTGATTTTATAAAGCACATAAAGATCTAAATCCCACTTTGAAGAGAGATTTACGGCTTTACATTTTATCCCCACTGGCAGCATGACCGGAGATGAAACTTCCATTGATTGGCTTCAGGGAGAGTTAAAAATACACAGACTGAAATCCCCTGGCTGTCCAAGAGCACAATAGAGCTGCTACTACTCCAGAGACCAAATGTCTAACTTTGGGTTATCTTTTGCACCTGTACACTGGCAATTTTTCCAAATTGGATGAACATTTCCATGGTACTACTGTGACAGTTTACATTTGTGTGGAAAACTAATCTTCATCCATGGTGCTTTTGAGAAGTTGTCAGGAAAAAGCAATCTCAGATTGGGAAAGTGGAAAAAAACAATCCTCAGGTTACTGTGGATTGGGAAAGTGGAAAAAGCAGTCCTCAGGTTACTGCAGGGGAGCCACCTTACTGCCATGCCAAAACCTCCTACAGACACCTCCAAAAACTGAGGGGAGAGAAATATTGGAAAAACACTTAGGCGGGAGATCCACATTCCCAAGAGACTCTGCTGTGATTCAGAGCTGGATTCTCAGGTCCTCAGGAGCTTAAGAGAGTCACATCTTCCCCCACCTGGAGTCCAAGCCATTCCCCTGCCCAGCATTAGCTGGTTCCCATGTCATAACACAGGCTTTTGATGGAGCCAAGCCAGGCATATTCATGTGGTGTCACATTTTGATCAAAGGTCACAGAAGGAGGATCTCTCACCTAATGGGCAGCAGGGATAACACATTCACAGCCTACAGTAGGAGGAGGCATGTTTGTTCCAGATGGCACACTGGCAAAAAGGATGGCTTAAACCACTTACACTGAGTGACAAAAATCAGATTATCTGGTAGCTGATAAAAGGTTAGTTACAGATCAGATCTATGAGCATTATTTATAAGAATCAGTTTGACTAGGGGAACTAACTGGAAATTTCTGTGCTGAGAACAACAGAGCAAATGCATAGCATGAAGCAATTCAGACCACAGGATGGATTTTAAGACAAAATCCTTCTATAAACAAGAAAGCATCCAGCTCTGGAGGCCTCATCATAAGTAGGACATGGACCTGCTGGAGCCAGTCCAGAGAAGGGCCACAAAAATGGAGAAAAGGAGGCTCAGAGAAACCTTATAGCACCTTCCAGTATCTAAAGAGGGTCTACAAGAAAGCTGAAGTGGGACTTTTCACTATAGCATGTAGTGATAGGAAAGAGGGAATGGCTTTAAACTGAGAGTAGGTGTAAATTAGACATTAGGAAGAAATTATTTACTGTGAGGGTGGTGAAACACTGAAACAGTTTGCCCAGAGAAGCTGTGGAGGACCCATTCCCAGAAGTGTTCCAGGCCAGGTTAGATGATGCTTTGAGCAGCCTGGTCTAGTGGAAGGTTGCCCATGGCAGGGGGTTGGAACTAAATGACCTCCAAAGTCCCTTCCAACCCAAACCATTCTGTGATTCTATGATTCCACAATACTTAAAAGTTTTATTTTAAACTGTAGCAATTATGTCCAGTCTCCTATTTAAACTTAGATTTTTACCTCCATTTGTACCGGTTCTCCTAGCTAATGCTGATGACAAATACATATCAAAAAACATCCCTGAAGGTATGACTTGCAGCTCTGTTGGAATTCAGGTAGCAGGTTTGATTCTAACAATGACACATTTATTTCAAAGAAGAGAGCAGAGATTGACTCATCTTTTTAAAGAAACTTGTAGCTCATGATTTAAAGGTATATTGGTTTGAAGAAGCCCTGCTGAAAGAAGTTTCCCAGCTTTCATAAAAATGGAAAACCATCATTTTAATACAAAAGTACACTTGAATGTTGGGAAAATATTATACAATTCAACAGACTATAGTGACCTATCACAGCATTTCAAAATTTTGTAAGGTTTCCTCAAGAATTCTAAACTCTCAGAGGTCCTCAGTATTTAACTTTCAAAGCCCTACTCTTCCATGCTTCATTTTGAAACCATTTTAAACCAACAGTGTTGCACCTACACTTTTTACAGTCATGTGGAGAGGGAGTTTTGTCTATGTTTCACAATGTAGACATATGAAAAAGATAATCTTGTTAAGTCTATGATTTCAGGGGGTGAAGGGAGGGAATAACTATCTTCTGACTCACAGTGGAGAATGATGGGGATTTAACCCCACATACTGTTGTTCTTTTTGAAGCCCAGCAAAGAGCAGAAGAAAGAAAGAGGCTGCTCAGGAGCACATTAGCTCCTCCATCACAACACTGAAGTGCACTGTGCTGGTGGGTGCCCATGGAGCTTGTCAGGGAAGGATGTGAAAGAGATGGATATGGACTGTGTCACCTAAGGGTGAAAGTGCTCATCCTGACTGGAAAGAAGCAATCAGACATGGGTTTCAATGAAGCTTGCCTCCACCTCAAATAAATAATTCAAAACCTAGGCTGTTAGTGACTCTCCTCTTGCCTTTCTGTCTGGGCCAGAGAAAATCTTCCCTGGCAGCATTGCTCCTGAGCCTTTCTGTACCCACAAACAGGAATTTTTGAGTGATTTTTTTTTTGTTAGCTGATAAATTCCCAATCAGCTCTTTCTCATTTAATGTCATCTTACTGAACTTCCTTAGTAAGATGCATCATACCTGACATATTCTCACCTTATTAAAATTAAAGCAGTGTAAATACTGGGGAAGAAGAGTCCAATGGTCAGAGCCCTAGCTAGGAATGCACAACCTTTCTCACAACCTGCTTTTGCTTCGATGTCTTGCAAGAGCAAGGTAAGTGAAGTTAAATTAAAGGCTCAGTCCAATATTGTTACCTGTGAATGGGATGAAAGGGCTTCCTTTTCTCACAGAAACTTTTGGTAATTACCAAATACAAAAGTACTGAGAAGAGCTTTGATAGCCAGGCATCTCTAAAAAGTCTTTTGTTTTATGAAGACAGCAATGAGGCAGGTGGTTTTAATGCAGCTTTTAAGAAGTAAGTTTAGTTTCCCAGATAATCCAGCTGACACTCTCCCACTGCTGAGCCCGCTGGCTCTGTGGGCTGTAGAGTTAACAATATTTAAAGCTGAGTTACAACTACCTACAGGCTGAACAAAACAACTATCAAAATTATTTCACATAAAATTCCTGTTATTCAAAGTAGCTTCCAGTAAAGAAAACAGTAATACTTCTTAGCTCTCAATAAATTAATGTTTTTATATTTAAACGTCCTGGCTGCCAGCTGGGATCATGATCTATAAAACTTCTTGCATTTTTCTTAAAGCTTCAGGTATAGAAGACAAATAACTATGCAAGAGTTACATCTTTCATGTAAAAGTAGTTATGGTTTTCTAAGCCCCTGTGGCTGCACAGGAATCACTCATTCCAAGGATTATAGCTGACAGTCTAATACCTCAGTGCATGGAGACCACCCACAATTAGTGAAACCCGAGGAAGGCAATTCTGGGATTTTACCCAGATGATCCAAAGGCCCAAGTTCATGCTGCTCTCATTCTGTTATGTAAATGGTGTAAAGACCCTTGTTACATCAGCCCACGGGTCACCCCAGTGGCTGATCTGGCACAGAGCCCTCAGTGTAGCTTGGGTGGAACTGAGCAGCTCCACGGCAAAATCACTGCAGACAGAACTGGCTCTTTTCCAGAGACCCCGTCTTCCCATATTCCTTCCGTGCCTTCTGCAAAAAGCAAGGCATTACCTAGCAATCATGTCCTGCCCATGTGCATGTAAGCACTAAACTACCATAAAGTGAATCTATGCTTTTCATTCTTTGAGGTTAAAATCTATTTATTAATTTCTTTCATGTTGATCTTTGTTTCATTTGGTCTCCTTTGCTTCCTTTGGATACAAATCCCATTACGGACTGTGAAACAAATCATTGAACTTTTGTTGCCTTTTAGCTCCTCTCTGTGAGTTTGTAAAGCACTACATCAGATGTTAAGTGTCCCAAATCACAGTTTCTGTAGATAAATCAAAATTTCACAGCAGGTGTAGACCATGGCATCTTTGAGTCCTAATCAGTCCCTCCTCTGTCCAGATCATCACACAGCTGGAGAGCTCAGAACTGGGGGTCATTCCTGTAGTTTATGATTAACACGGATTCTTTAACAGATAATATGCATAAAATAAAACCAGCTTTTTAGCAATAGGTGTGATTTCCAGCTATTGAACACCAGCCCCTTGAGTTTCAAGTCCAAACATCACCAACAGATGAGGACTGTCAAAGGGATTAAGGTGGTTAACTAAAAAGTCAGAAATATAAAATAAAGCCTTTAAATGCATAATATTACACAAATGTTTGCCATCTGACATCCTTACCGCCGTGTCGTTGGTGGTAATGTACACCAACACATCCGAGTTGTTTCTGCCATTGATGTATCGGTAACAGTTCCACACACAGCTTATCAAGTAACCCTGCAAAGAAAAGGGATTTATTATTCTGTGCAGAAAAGAAACCATGGATGTTTATCTGACAGAGCATTTCCATTCTTTATAAATATGAACATCAGCACGATAGAAGCGCTGGACAGTCACTTCCCTGGTTGCAGTGAGTGGGAGGATGTCTGGGGGACAATCCAACATCATTCCTCATACTGATAGAATTGGGGTTCTTTAGAACTGAGAAGGTTCTGAGGATACTTTACTGCGGCTTTCAATTTATAAAGAGGGCATATTAAATCAATGCATTCCATGTGATTGAAATGGTCTGGGATCTTAGTATTTTTGCCTGACTAGAGAAAATCACCAAAGTAAAAGCTTTTATTGACATCTGAAGTTATTTTAAACATTGTTAAAAATACTGGAATTTTTTTCCCAGTTTAAAACAAAAGCCTCTGTAGCAGCAATAAACCTACTGCAAGATCATAAACTTCACTGCCTTCATTCTTGGAGCTTGGGTAGTGCTGCATCCTGTCAAACAACTAGTAGTCTGCACTTTTTAAATTGGTTGGTCAAAATGCTAACAGCCACCACATCCTTCACGAGCAGGAGAGTCCAGTTTGGGCAGCAGAGAGGAGTGAAGTGACTGGAAGGAAGATAAGAGGCAGGAAGATGTGGAGGAGTTGGAGCCAGATCTGCAGGATGTCGGTAATGCAGCTGGCAGGACTAAAGCAGCTCTCTCTGGAGCTTTCTGCTTCCCATTGTTGGAGGTTAGGGTTTTTCCTTTTGTTTTCTTTCAAACCAAGACACCCGTGCAATCACTCACGGTGGTGATGAGGAGAACTTTATGTTTTGATAGTGCCCAACTTCTATTTTTACTTAGTAGGCGTCCACAGCAATTCTTCCACAAACCTAACACATGCAGATGAAACTGCCAGCACTGAATTTGCATGTGTGTCTCACTGAGTGAGTCATACTTTTGTGACTCACTTGCACTGATGGCCTTCCAAAAGCCTCTTATCCCTTTGAGCTGCCCTGTGCTTCCTCTGTATCCAGAGCTGACACACATGAGCTGTGTTTTTCAGGGTGCCATGTGACTCACTGATGGCTTGCACATCAGGAAGTTTTTTTTCCACCAGGGTTGAGCTGGCTAAAATCTGGTAAATTTGCTTCCTCTTTTTTTCACAGCACCTTACAGACCCTGGACTGATTTGCAGCTGTTGCAGACTTTGACAATACTTTTGGCCATCAAACGGGGAGAGCAAAAGTCTTCTGGAGTGAGCTAAGTCCCACGGGAAGATTAGACAGGCCAAGCTGTGGGCTGTGCAAACCTATCCCAGGCTACTGAAACAAATAAAGGCACATACATGGAGAAGTGCATCTTTTCCAGAAGTAAAATGTCACTGTTAATTTTAAGTGGTAATTAGTAGTTCAGCAGCTTTCAGATACTATAGCCTGAGAAAGGCATAAGAGTCAATGCAGAACAGAGACTGAATATAGTACACTTCTGTGGAGACACAGCCTGTCTTTATAAGAAACCCTTTACATTAAGCCTACCTATTTGCAAAACTATTTCTATACTCCTTCTTAAATCCAAAGTGAGGGAAGCCCTGTTTTGGATAATACAATCCTATCTGGGAGAAGCTATGGGAGATTTATTTTTTAATGCTGCCATTCCATGTGGTGAATAAAACACACTTAACCCCACAGTGAACCTCTACAGCTTTCCCAGCTCTGAACCCTAGCTCTAATCATCCCTGCTCCTGCATGCACAGGCTGTTTCTCAGTGGGTGAGGTCTGTTCCTTGAATTAAGGAGGTCATCAGCCAGCACACACCAAAGAATTGGCTCTGAGACACTGACCAAAATAGGGTGGAAAGTGGCAGCAGCTTGGAGCACGTCCTTGTACAACTGCTGGATGTGTGCTGCTGGCCTGCAAATCATGAATCACAGAAACTTGTTTTCCTCAACCTGTAACTTTATTAAAGCTCATTCCTAATAATTATTTTCTACCAATACTGCTCCACTGTTAAAAGAGGCTCCTGACTCAGTTACCAATTTTCTTTCCTGAAAGACTTGGCTGAGGTTTCAAATACTGCTTTAAAATGTGTGGCTGGACAAACAGTATAGAATATATTGATTTTTACCTCAAGAGACTAATGCTCACATTTGAAATTGGCCCTAGATAAAACGCCTGAACTCCCTCAGCTTAATCCACCCTTAGTGGATCTCCTGCCTACCACAGCATAGACTGGTCACAGACACCTTTTGGGGGAGGCAGCCCCAAGCAACCACCATGAGAAAGGACAGGTGTGTAAGAAGGCTGAATGCAGAAACAGGCACCATGCCTACTTCTAACCAGCTTTCAGTCTTCCCCTTTGGATGGTGGGAAATCAAATATTTGAGACCCTAAGGATCTGAAACCCACAAAACTTTTTCACCCTGCCTCTCACTGTTGTAGTTGCAGATGCACCTGTTAAGTTGTATAACAACAGCAATGAACTGTAGACCTGTGCTCATCAGATGCCTGACCAGAAGACTGACCAGCATCTTTATGGAAATAAGAGGTTATTGTATTGTGCTGCTTCTTGTAACACAGCAAGGGAAAGTCTGTGCTGATCTGGGTCACAGCAGCCCTCTGGGTAACCCCTTACTGGCAGCAAGTGCAGGGTGAACACCAAATGCAGCTTTTCCTACTGTAGCTTTTCCTAGGTCACAATGTATAGGTTCCTCTTCCTATTTCTAGTTGAACTCCAGAGGGAGAGGAGGCATGTTTTTTTATACATAGTACCTTTCCAGTTTCAATATATAAATGTGGTACCATCTGTAAAGTCTATCAAAGATAAATGTGATGCATCTGTGTGTGTTCAGCTTTCATTTGATGGAGCAGATTCTGTAAATCTGCATAGCAGCTCTTCTGGAAACATAAGAAATTCAAATGAAAATACTAACTGGAATTTAGTATGTGTTTCTGTGTGAGTCACATTTTTTGTGACACAGTTATATGATAATATGTTGCTAGAATGAGCATTAAATGAGCCACATATACTCTAGGAAAAAATATGTTTTACCATTTAAAAACAAAGTAAGTCTTTGGCACTATCAATTTCTTAGGTTTCTTGTCTCTGTAGTAAGCGTTTTTGCCATTCCAATTTTAGTTGCCTTTTTTTTTTTAATAAGCTTGAAGCTTTCTTGATATACTTAGTCAATGAAACACCAGATCCATGTGGGGTAAAAAGGTGCTGTTGGTTGCATTGGAGAAATTTTTTAGAGCACATTCCTTGTGGAACCTGAAAAATCTATGGATTTGTTAAATTTACACATATTTCTTGGAAGTGCAAATAAAATCAGCTGTACGGTTGGGAACATATAAGGCCAGAAGGCTAAACTCTATTGCTAAATCACAAAAGAAAAGTGAGCACAGCTTCCAACAGCACTTTAATGTACCCTGTCTGTTGGGTTTCTTTCCCCAGCTTTGAAGTAGCTTCAATAACCTAATCTACCTCTTTACCAGGTAGCTACCACAATAACATTTCCTGTGCATGTTTTAAAATGTGTTGTCTAGAAGCAACACCTTTGGTGTCACTGTGACTCTTTAGGACTTCTCTAATACAATGCAGAATTGCTTTGCAGAGAAAGCAAGACTAATTTAGAATAAAGTCCCACACAAGAAATACAAAAACAGCAGTGCTGTGCTGTGAGAAACTTGCAGAAGGGTGCAAGAAAAGGGCAAACACATCAGCATATTTTACAAGAGGTCCAATGAATGCTCGGGGTACTAGTTGGAGCCACAGGTGGCTGTTTTTCCTGCATTGATTTGTCTGATCTTACTCTGAGCTCCTTTTGAACTTCTGACCCACAGCAGGAGAGGGCTGCTGCACAGGACACTCAAGCTGGATGTGGCGGTTTCACATGAGCCCTTTCTGGCTGCTTTGGGTGATGCTACATCTCCCCTTTGCCTGGCACCTGCGTCCTCCAGCCCTCTCACCCGCTAGGTTTGCATAATAGCAAATAAATTCTCATTCCGTGTCCTTCTGTTGCCTGGTCTAACAGTTCTTTATGGTGCTCCTCCCAGGAGAGACTGCTTGGATTTATTTACCCACTCTACAAAATTCTTTCTGAGAATTCAGAGTACCAGAAGGGAAGCCCTACTTCCAGAGGTGGTAGGCATCAAAACTGGCAAAGAAATTATACAATTTATATTTTTGGTTTTTCTATTCCTTTCTTAATATTCTGAGCATTTGATTTACTTATTTGTCCAGAAATGAGCTAAGTTAATATTTTCACAGGTCCATCTGTAACAGCTAAAAGACTTCTTTTATAGGTGGTCATGCTTACTTCAGAGTCCACTGCAGTTTATGAAACAAGACCATACTTCCTCAGTGCCCACTACTTAGAATTTTTCACCATTGAATTTCTCTACCATTTCCTTGTTCAGTCAGTCCATCCCATGAGATTCTCCTGCAAAGATTTCTTGGCTAATTATTTTCCCTATTTCGAATGATATTGCAAAAAATATTGTTAGATTTCCTTCCCCTTCCCAGATCTCTTATGAATGTACCAAACTGCATGGATCACAGTGCTGGAAAGACTGATAATTTATCCTTATTCCTTATTCCCTAGCTACAGTCACAGAGATTACCTTTTCCCCCTACACATCTAAGGGTGGTTTTTAAAGTTTTTCACAAGACACACTGCCAAACACATTCTGAAAAAACAAGAAGTCTGTATCAACAGGCTCACCCTTGTCCACTGAATGATCCACTGCTTCAAAGGATTCATAAGTCATGAGTTCCTCCTACCAGCATCACACTTCCCCATTGTGGCCTATATGTTCTTGTGTTTGTCTGTGAGATTTTTCACAATTTTTTCATGATGATGTCTGTAACTCTGTTTCAGGTTGCTGGGCCTGCAGTTACCCAGAACTCTTCTAAAGACAAACCTCCCAGCAAGGGACATTCCACCCATGACCAGAAGTAGACTTTATACACCATAGTGCACTTACCTTAAAAGCCAAAATGATACTTATGAAAAGGAGGATAATCACAATCAGACACGTAGGGTTCACAGACATAATCTCTTCCTTGTAGGGAAAATTGTTGGGCTGCATAAGCAAAAATAAGGAAAACACTGTGAGTCAATCTCATAAGTAATTCAAGAGCCATTCAACTAGTGCATTCTATAATTAACAGCTTACAAAGCTTTCTGTGATCTACTAAATCAGGAGCTCTCCCCACCAACAACCAATTTCAGTAAGTGTGGCTACAACAGGCATTGTGAACACTCAGCTGCCAAAGGTTCCCTGGAGGGCTGAGGGATTTGCTTTTTGCTTTTAATGTGGTGTGGGCTCTCTTCCTCAGTGCATGCTGCGTTTGTATCTGACACAAACTAGCAGAAGTCAGAGAGCTTTGCAGCAGGAAATCTTCCACCATGGGAAATGGCAAGCAAATCTCTTACTGAGTAATCATTACACTGGCACTGGCTGCCAAAGAACAGTGGCAGCTCTTTCCCGAAAGTCAAAGCAGGAAGAACTGGACAGCATAATTTTTTGTCCTAATATTATATGACACTTCAAAATACATTGGGTCTATTCTACTCCATCTTATTTTGGCTAAATTTGGACTACTTGTCTAGGAGCACTTGTTAGTGCTGTTAAGTGTGTGTTCCATGGAGCCATGGATCCTACAGGGGAGTCACTTCATGATTTCAAGTTGAAATGTGGAAATGTACCCCAGGCCCTTCTGTTACCACATACATGAAATAGAGGAGACAAAATTAATCTTCTTGCTTAGCACAAGCTCTAGTGATTTACAGCTGTGAAACACTTCAGGATCAGTGATGAAAAACAGCCCCTAAATATGTTTTACTGTATTTTTTATTGCTTAAAAGCTCCATGCCTTTTAAAATGAATGTTCCAAATAGTTCTGAAATACTGCAAGACACAAGTTCCTGTTACAGTTAGAATAAACCATTGTTCATAGACAGAGCTGTTCTCCACAAAAAGATAGCTCCACTGCAACAGTAGCTCATTATATCTGAATGTAATAGTTCCTTCCATACAGCTCCCTTTTCCCTTACAGGTCTAATTACTTAACCAGGCCAGCTCTGCATCCTTGTCAGGACAATTAACTAGACCAAGCTATAACCGTATTCTTGGCAATGATGGTGTAAATCCAGAGTAACCCCTTAATAACCCTTATTCCAGCACTCAGCCCAGTGCATCAGGAAATTATCTTCTTTTTTTTTTTTTTTTGGACAGCTGCTACCGAGAATAGCTCTTTATTTAGCGCTTCCATGAACTGTTCAAAGTGGTTAACATCAACAGCAGCTGTAACCATTTGCAGATAAATGTTACATAAGCACATTTTCCACTTCTTGACAGCAATGTTTCTGTTCCTGTACTGAATTCCATGGCTGAAGTTTTTATCATGTTATCTTCTTTGTTGAGGTACAGCTTTTGTAGGGAACTAGCTTGCTATAATTCAATAAGTTACTGTTTTGGGGTTTTTTTCCACAGAAGGTTATTCAAAATATAGTAGATGCAGTCACTCAGAGACCAAGAAAGCAAGAGTATATGCCAAGAAACAACACACTGAAAAATTAAACAAAACCTTTGTATGCATAAAATTTAAGTATTAATGCCTCAACCTATCCTCCTACATGCAGGAGGGACACCATATGTCAGGAAGTTATAAAGTCCAGTCAGCCAACAACAGTTACAGTAAATCTGTACTCAAATTATTTTTTTCAGTGCTGATCTACCATTAAAAAAGTAATCAAAATAGTTCTTGAATATAATAAAAAATTCCTGTTAAGACTTTTGTTCTCCAAAGAAGAACCTGTTTTTTGGTCACTGGTCAAAGACTGGATGACTGCATGCTGTGTTTTTGGCCATAATCTAATGAGCTGTTTCTAGACATCAGCTCAAAAGGGATTTGCATGGGGCAAGAGCAGGGCAGGGAAATGACCAAGTTCCCACTTCCCTGACAAGCAGGAACATCTGCTGGAGCCATGAACCCTGGTGAAGTCTGGTGCAGGATGTGCTGCTCAGCAGTGCCTGGCCTTCCCTTATATCAGCATCAGTGTTTCAGCAAATATTTCAGCAAAGCCAGGAGAGCACATGAGGAAAAAATACTGTGGTTAGTCCCCTTCAGACTCAGCTTCCTGAGCCTCTGTCCTGAAGAGATGAGAGGTGTAAGCAGCCCCAGTGAGGTGGTGGGAGCTGCACCCATGCCATGGTCACCCCCACCCAGGTGCCTGGGAGATCTTGGTGCAGGGTGTGAAACCTGAAGTCAGTTCCTTCTGGAGCTTCTAGGCTTCCTGTGTGGGAGATAAAGCTTTCAGTTCTCTGATAGATAGCCCAGGAGCATTGGGTCAGCATGGAAGAAACCCCTTCGTCTCTTTTTGTTAACTGGGCTGGGACAGCCTATGAGCAGTCTGATCTTAAGTCACAACTACAAACCCCTTCAGTACTGTAAGAAAACCAATTTATAAAACCTGCACCTTTGGCAAAGAAGCAGAAAAGATGGTAGGAAGCATCTCAGCTGGCTCCAGTTTCACCTGGTACAGGGACCACCATGGAACTGGTGCCATTAGACAGCCCACCGGTCTCATCCCATGGCTGCAACTGTTCCCAAAATCTCATTAACTCCCACAGGAAACAGGTACCAAGAGTGGTTCAGATGAATCAAACCACTGGCCTTCACTGACTGCAATGATGAACTTAAATACTGATGTGGACACATGAAGTCAGACAAGAAATTCTGCTCCTGTCTTGGGAATTTGCTCTCCTGTGGGAAGACCAGTAGCTGAAATCCTTCTGCTGGGAAGTTTCCAGGCACCAGGCTCGGTGCTGCAACTTCTGGAAAAAGATCAGTGTCAAATATTGTACAAGGTTTGATGAAGATGAGACTGAAATATATCTGTGTGGGGAAAATCAAGCCTATCACTGGAAATACAGGAGAGATTTTGGAGCAGAACATGACGAAATTTTCTATACAAACAAAAGATAGTTGTAATGGTGTTGCACTGGCATGCAAAAGTCATAATTAAAGTGTCATTTATAACCTTGTCACAGATGGAGAGGGCTATGTGCATAATAATATACCTGATATGTTTCTAATTTTAAAAGATTACTGCTTATTCATACCAAAGCCCTATTAGACACTTAAAAAGACTCTAAAACATGCATGGAAAGTACATTTCTACTGCATTGGTATTGTACAAACACACAAGAAGAATAAAATGACAAAGGCTAAAGCCATTTCTCATTCCCTCAGCCTGCTTGCATAACCTTTCATGTCTTCCTTCACCTTGGACCACAAAAAATCCACTTTAAAATACAGTGTGGACTGTCATTCCAAGTTACAATCCTCCAAGTATCAAAATCTTACAAAATTGAAAGAAAATAGCAATATGTCTGTAGAACTTGTAAAGCTCTGCAATGAAGTTAGTGGTACTTCTTTGGAATTATAAAATGGCATTAAAAATGTCAGAAAAGATATTTTGGTTTTAAGCTTTTGTTTATAGGAAGAATTTCTTTAGGTTAATCTCTTTTATGTTCTCTAGGTATTTCTCCATGGATTTAAAAGCATGGCTGATAGCACCTGAATTGTTAAGCAGGAGCATTGCAGGCAGTCCAACAGCAAAGCTACTTAATATACTTTGATATACTTCTGAAATTTTGTTTGGATGAACTGTCATAGTCCTTGATTAGAAAAAAAGTCTGCATAACTCAGTTGCAGACCAGCCTGTTCTGTACCTCTGCTTCAATCCATTTCATATGCTCTTATCATGTGACAGAAGATAAAGTGTTCAATTTGAAGGCTTTAAAATGCCATATATCAAAGACTTAGTGAGGTTAAATGGAAGAAATGTGCTTTAGGTCAAACTGCTTTAGACCTCTGCTTAGAGCAAGAACTAAAATGATTTTTATTTTACACATGTTGGATTTGCTGTATGCAAAAGTTTTTGCTTTTTAAATGACAATGATAATGACCAAGATATCCAGTGTAGCTCTTAAAAACTTAGATCACATGACCACCATAAAACTTACTAAATGCAAAACTTGTAATATTTGCTTGTTTTACATGACCCTTCACACTAAGATGCTCTTGCAATCTATGGCAATAGATTAAGTAGCACACCTGAGCTAAGCTGGGTATCAAAAGGCAACAAGAAGTTCCCAAAGACACCGTTCTTAGGAAAGAAGCCAGTACAGACTGATGTTACCAAACACCCTGTGAACACAATTGCAACATTTTCAGCTATGGCCCTGACCACATTATTGAGATGTACTCATCATCTTGCTAAAAGTACATGGAGAGTTTCACAGTAGCTGTAACTCATCACTGACAGACTGAAATCCCACAGATCTGCACTAAAGTAACTATATAATGATACCAGATAATAGTGAAGTAGAAATGGTTAAAGAAACAGGGTTTTCCTCACCTTAAATCAAACAAAAAGTTCTTTGAGACCGCTAAATGCATTCTGTTAACAAATGCACAGTTTCTTCCAGATAATCAACAATGGATTTGAACAACAGTTGGGATTTTTCATTTACCTTATGGAGCTGCGCCCCCTAAAATATAATTTCCCAAATGTAAAGCAGTTTTAGAGGAACAGAAACTGCAAGAATGCCAGGAAGAAACACAATCCTTGTTTCCTGCCTACCCAGGCAGACCACTGCAAAGGGGGTGAGGGCAAGACAGCCCTAGGCCTTATTTGCAAACCATCAGGAGGGATCACACCTGAAAGGCATTGCATTTATGGTGTAATTGCTTGCATTGATTTTCATCTTGTCCCACGTCTGAGTATCTGACAATGGTGGATGTGCTCTTCACATCTCCCCTTTGCTTCTGCCCACTCAGATAGAGTGTATTTACTCTGAATCAAATGTAACAGCCTTATTCCAACAGATCTAGCCCTTCCAGGTAAAGGGACAAGGGGTTCCATTTGAGCCATTTGTGCTTGGGACCACAGCTAAGACACAGGAGGCACGATCAGCTTCAAAGCAGATGCAGAACAGCTTCAAAACTTTTTTGAACTAGGTGACACTAACTGTTCAAATTCATCACAACTCTTGGTAGTTTTTCCCCATCACTGATCTCCAACACAAATGATAAAATACAAACTAATCTTTGTTTCTAAATGAACTTAATTGGACTAACTTCCAGCTGCTCATTAGCATTATGCCTTACATCTAATTCAAACAGCCTTTTAATACCTCATTATTTTGCATATGAAACCTCTAATGGCACTACCTCTTGGTATTTTTGCTCAGTAAATGAAGCAGGAAAAGCTGATAGTCTTTCATCATACTACAATACATCCAGCTTTTTTTTTTTTCCCCTAAGTTATTCTTAGAAACTTTTCTGCATGTTCTCTGACTTTTAAGCATTGTTTCTTTTACAACCAGACTCCATAAATAGATGGAGAAAATCCACATTACCAACAGAAAAGGGAAGTCTCTTCTCCCTTACAATTAATTGCTCTTTTTTCTGTCCACAAATCCCAAGAGCAATTTTTGCAAACAGCAAAACAACCTAGGGACTTTAGTTTAGGCACTTAAATCCCCTAGGCTGCTTACAGCGCCACTGCATCCCAGGCATAGTTGTCAAACCGTATGCTCATCTGTATTGCTCAGGCTTTTACATTTCTTTGCATTTATCTCTGTAGCACACATTAGTAACTGAATTCAAGTTCTCAGGCAGTCTAGCTCAGTGTGAGCCACGGTTTATTAGAAGTGAATTTGCTGGGAAGTCACAAGTACTGCCACTGGGAAATGCAGAGATGTGCTCACTCTAGGCAATGCAGGGTAGGGTCCTCCAGAGGATGACACAGAACAGCCAGATTACACTCCTGCTCACAACCTCCCAGCAAAGGACTCAATCCCTCTAGACAATGAGCCTGGAGAAGCTCTCCCATGGCTGACATCAGCTTTTGTGAAGTGCCTCTTGGGGTCCAACATTATTAATGGAAGTCAGGAGGAGCATGAAATCTACTGCTGACTCCCGGAGACCTTCCTCTACTCAAAATAGAAACTCGCTAGCAGATGGTCGGCTTGACCACAGCCTTTAGCAGTCTGCCAGCTAACCTCTCCTAATCCGTGTGATACATCCTGTATTGATCTAGTGCTTTATTGTTGCTCTGAGCATCATGCTGCAAAGTCAAACATCTCATCAAAGCCCATTATGCTCCTGCTCATCTTTATTGATGAAGTCAGTAATCTTGTCAGTGAAGGAAAATGAGTTTGCCTTCAGGACTGATTTTTCATGAAACTGTGCTGGCAGTGATTAATAATTTTTCTCTGGTCTAATCCATTATCAACGGACTGTCCTCTCAGCCCCAGCCCTTCTTTTATTATTCTGCTTGGTAGCAATGTCAGGCTAATCAGCCTATAATTATCCTGGAAATCCCCATTGCCCTTTTGAGCACTGACAGTTCAGCGCTCCTGAAGTCCCGTGGCATTTCATTACCAGTCCAGAATATGATTTACAACAGCAAGACAAAGATGTGTGCAACCAAAGATTCAACACTCCAGAGCAGCAGTACAGATCACAGAGTGTTCTGCTGCACCATACCAAATCCCTTCCAAGGCCTGCTCTTTCTATTTCTGCTACAGAAAGACCTGCTATTTTTTTATCTGCAAGGAAATAAAGGGATGTTTTAGCACACATTTCCAGAGGAACAGCTGGTCTTTGCCCTTCTAGTCAGTCAGCTCCACATGTAGCACCAGATTTTAAGCAGAAAAGCAGAGGCTTTTAAGTGCACATTTCCCAGTCTGTTTTTGTCCCCATCATGTTCTTGCACAGTGACCAAGACAGAGCAAAATCTGGTTACAACTCATGCTCTGGGAGGTGGGGGGAGTTCTGCAGGCACACAGATGCTTGTGCTGCCACAAGAGCAGGGCTGCACCAATGCAGCAGCAAGGGTCTGTAGGCAAAGGACAAGCAGGAGGGCTCCAGCAGTGGCACTGCCAGCTTTAGCACTCCCAAGCCATGGCTGCAATTTGTTCTTTTCCACTCGTATCTCTGAGAACCTTTTAATTTATTCCTCTGCTTCTCTTCTAGGGCACCATCAGCTGTGAATGCAGGTGGGTGTTAATAAGATGAAATATAACAGGCTCCTGATGTATCCCAGCATGACACATTGCCTCCTCCTGCAGATTTGTGCAGCTACTTATCTGCCTGCTGTTTCTCATTACCTGTTATTTATACTGGCCAGCTTTCCATCCACACAACAAAGTTCACAGCCAAGCTAATCTCAAGGCAGATTTTCAGAGACATTTGCAGCACTGGCTTCTCCAGAGCTCTGTGACTGCACGTGAACCCTGCTGGACATGGGACCACGCGGTCCTTTGATGAGACAGAAGCTGGTGTGCTCCTGTCTTTGCTCTATTGGATTGTGATCATATCTCGTACACTTATGGCAATACTGGCCATAGATGTTTGACCAAAGCAGAATGAGAAGGGAGTCTCTAAATGTCCCTATGACAGAATCCAAAATATTTTCTAGCAAAATCAAACTTACACTCAATCAAACTCCTGCATAATTAAATGTCTTATAGCTATTGAATAAATTAAAAGGAGCAACAAAATATCCTTGAAATAGTACCAAAAATAAGCCACTGGTTATGAACATAATAACTCTGAATGCAACAGCGATTATTTATCATCTATGTCTTGCAGTATGAGTCTCACTCTAAATCAATGGTGCTGAGACCTTTCACATCATTGCAAAGCTTCCAAACTTTTCACAAATATTGTAGTAACTTAGTAATGTAGCCTTGGAAGGATGTTGAATTCAGACTGGCAAGGACTAAAAGAACTTCTCAAGGACTGTATGAGAAGGGTATCACTGGCTAGAAAAACAGGGCAAAAACTGCATCTTACAGAGTTTTTTTTCCCCCAAAGCCCCCAAAGGCCTGTGAACATCAAGTGATTTACCAGTTGACGGAGGTAGTCCTGAATTGTGCTGGGATAGACAAGTACACTGATGGCAACCAATGTGTTGAGAGCAAAGTCAAAGATCTGGTAACAGAAGAAAGGGATGATCCAAGCCGCATGTTGCTAAAAAGGAAATAGAAACTCATCAGCCACAAGTTAAAATAGAGGAATAGATGTCTTTCTACAGGAATCGAAGGAATATTTGACATTATGGAGTATTAAATCAGCTGAAAGAAATATGACATTCAGCCAAAAGGTTCGGCCAAGGCAATTTGGCTACTGTACTGCAGTAATACGAGTGGTACAACTCCTACAACTCATTACATTAGGAGATTTAGAAACCACACTATACTTTTCCTTCCTAATTAATAGGATTAATGTTGGGACAAACCACAGGCTTGGGAGTCAATGGGAAAAATTCCCTTAACTTTGATAAGTACAAGATTCAGTTCTCTGAATTCACCATTTGCACAGAGGTTACTCATATTTGAAACTGCAGACAATCAACACAACTGCTGCCTGCAGCAGGGGGCCCTGGGGTATCACTGATCTAAGCAATCAGCTCTGCTGCCTCTTTAACTTCTTTCCCTCCTCCCTCCCCTCTCAATTTTCAGCCAAACAAGTAAAGAAGCAATTGTTAGAAAACAGTTTTCTTAATTTTGTTTCTGTGGAGTTGTGTAGATCTCTTCATTTGTGTATTCAGCAAATACAATGAATTACCTTATATGCGCCATATGTAGCCATTGCACAGATCAGAATCATAAGGAGAGAAATAGCGGTGGCAATGCACATATCTGCAAAAGAGACACATCAATGATTGCAGACAAATTCAGAGGTTGCTTCAGTTATTTTGCCACCTCCCTTGTGTGGAGCATCTCAAAGGGCAGGGTGGGAGATGGGTGGAGATGGGATCAGGTGCATTGTTCAGAAAAAAATCTCTGGCTTTTGTGGGGAACATCCTAATTACAAGAAGCACAGACAGTGCTTCTGTCTGTGCAAGCCTACAACGTTACACCGTGCTGACACACTAATACTATCACTGTGCAGCCTCTATCAGACTATAGAGATGAATGGTTTAATTTTTCTAAGGATTTTCAAAAGTCAGGAGCAGTTTTGACAAGACTATTTTACTTGTGGTGGTATCTGTAGTCAGAATGTGTCTGCTTTCCTGCACTACAGATTGTTTCTTCACCAACAGCTGCTACATACCATTGCTCATATATCTCTATACTGGAAAAGGAGCACAACTGGCAGATAAAGGCATCTCACAGCAGAAATAACATCTTGAAATTTTTCATTTCAACCACGAATACTACAGAGATATATTTACTAATGAAAATGTGTAACTGTCAGGAAAGTTAAAGCAGTAAAGGAAGGAAAATATTCTTTAAGGTTTTTTGATTGGAGGAATTACAGGACTCCTATCTTTTTCTTCTACTGCTGACCAGTTTTCAATTAACTTTTCATTAGATTTAAGAAGTTCCTAAGCTATGAACAGTTGGAAGGAGGTCTTGGGTAAAAAAATTACATGTTTGGCATTTTCATATGCACCTCCCTAGATATCATTACAGACCACTGTCAGGAGATCAGAAGTGAATTTCTGAACTTGACTTTACAGTGAGTTTAAGAGAGCAATGGAACATCGTGCCTATTTTTCTGAGGTTAAGGCAGTGCACAAAGAGGATGGAGGATGTGAGGTGTATAGGACATGGCTTTAGAGAGACCACCTCTGTTGGTATCTGTGAGGTACCTGAGCTGATTTGGGTCATTGCTGTTACCAGGTGTGTTTACCTGCCTTGATGAGGCACGTGGGGGACCATTGAGATGCACAAACACATGACAGTGCTCAGGATGTTCATCACCCTGACTTTGGAAGCATTCAAAGTGTAAAGATGACATCATTTCATCACAGAGCTGCCATGACATCTAACTCCAGCATATGATGAGGATCATCCCACAGCATGGAACAGTCCTCAACTCAGCTCCCTGGATGCATCAAAATCAGGTTCTGGGTTCATGCCCTGGAGCCTTCACCCAAGTCTCTAAAAGGATCTGGCAGCTGTGGACAGGTCTCACCTGTCACCACCAGGAAGCACTGCAGGCTCACCCAGGTCATGGCTGAGGAGGAAGGACAGGCACTAATTCTTGACTGTCATTATTTCCAGCCTACCAGAGCATCCATGAAGAAAACAAAAGACCAGGTCCTTGATCCTCCTGCGCCTGAGGGAACACAAACCTTGCTCTAGATGGCACTAATCCAGATTTCTGCTGGCCCTTGATGCAGAGAGGAACCTGAGGCTTTTGAAGCTGGTGGGAAAATGAGCAAGAGGAGACTGCTGCTGGCAGGTGAGGACATCTCCAGAGCTGCTATATTCCTTGGCTCTTTGGGCACTGTACCTACCAACAGCAGGATTAAGGACTTCAGAACCCAGGTCTCTCCCTTTCCAGAACACTGCCTGTGTCCTAAGTTTCAGGATTCTTGTTCTCTCTCTCTCGCCCCCAAAGTTTGTCTTTGAGATTGCATAGGGACTCAAATGCCACAGAAGAAGTCCTATGGCAGGCTACTTCCTAATTTAATGGATTAAATACAAAGGATAAAGTGCCCTTTCCTGGCCTTTGGAGGAGCACATTTAAACCACTATTCAGATGAGGCCCTGGAGCACAGATGTCATTTCCCACAGTACAAATGCTTGAATCTTTTATCTTATTGTCAAAATAAGCAGGTCTCACCCAGGAGTGGGGCCAGCACTCAGCAGTGAGTTTAGCTTACCCTGGCACTCCCCGTTTCCTTCACAGGGGATTCCTGCAACTCAGCTCATGAGTGCTGCACAATGCCAGTGGGAGGCAGCTGGGCTCCCTGTTCGTCATTCAGGAGGGAATGGTATCTCAGTGCATCCCAAATTGCTCTTCAAAGGCACCTCCTTCTCCTCTTAGAATGTGTAGAGAATCTAAACAACCAGCACAGTGTTTGAGCCTCATTACTTTGACCAGTTTCTAGGTTTTTAGGAGTTGTAAAGGCTGTGCTGTGCCTGTTAGAAGTGATCTGAATTCTGCCCTCAAGAAGAAGAAGCATCCACAAAATATGCACTGACTAATAAAAGCTACTGCAGTTTTTTAAGACACTTCTGGTTGTGTGGCCATTTGCTCTGGCTGCCTACATACATCCTGTGAAATCAAAACTATTTTGAATAGACCAGGTACAATTGGGGTAATGAAATAAAAGGAGAGAAGTGAAAATGGCTGCTGTAGCCACTAACCTCAATTGAACCTCTTGTAAAAGGGGCTCTTGGATCAATAGTTTGATTCTGACCATCAGTTTGGAGGCACTGCTTATGCATTTATTTTTGATCCCAACCACTTCCTGCATCCAGGGGGAAGCTGATGTCACTGTCATTTGCAGCAGATGCAGGAGTCACAGGTTCCACTTTGCTGGTTAGTGTGGCAGTACTGGTCCAGAGCCAGAGCCCAGCAAACTGTGATGAATTTGACATTGAAGATCTGGTCTGACATACTCATGCTCCCTGTCTCCAGTGTCTCCCTAACTGTGCTCCATCGTGCCAAGTCCTAGTTGGCTCAAGCTAGTTCTTTCTCATTTAAGGCTTCATTGAGTTTTTTGAGCCGTGCCAGCTTCAATTAATCAGAATGAAACTAGATATGCAGAACATTAAACGAAAAACTGACAGGGGTGTGTGATTTTTTTTTCAGCTATGCTGTGCTTTCTATGGCATTCATGGCTAGAAGGGCTGTACTTGGACTGCTGAAGTGATTATCCAGCCTATTGTCCTAGATGGCTTTTTGAGTTTTCTCCTTGGGTTTAAAGAAACCAGATGAGTTTTTTAATTCTTATACCTTGCAGTGACATCCTACTTTCCTGCCTCTTTGGAGAGAAGATGCTGCTGGGGCTGGGCAGAGCTCCTGTCATGCACTTGTATGCAGAGCAAGCTGCAGCTCGAGCTCCCTTGAATCCACCTCAGAAGTATTTCCTTGCCTTCCCCTCTCCTCTTGCAGAGGAGGCTGATGGTGGGTGCTGCAGGGACAGGGACGAACAGCCAGCAAGGCCAGTTCTTGAGCCAGGACTTGTGTGAAGTGATGAAGACCTCAAATCCTCATCATCTGCCCCAGCCCTGGAGTTAATTGCTGGCCCACAGCTTTGACAGCAGGGGCCAGAAAGCTGCTGATCAGTAGCCTGCAATCCTCAGGCAGTTTCTCCCACTCTCCCAGACTTCTTTATCCAAGAGCCTCCTGACTGCCAGCTAAGGATTACTGCCTTCTCTCTCCTCCAGGCTGCTTGTGCAAGCTTGATGCCACTGCTGCCAGCCACTGTGCAGCCTCCTGGGCCACAACCTGCACAGCAGCAGCATTTTCTCCCTGGCAAAGAGAGAAGAGCAATGAGAAGGAAAGAGTATTCTGCACCTTTGAGCCCAGCACATCTACTCCAGAGTACAAAATTAGAGGGAAAGATGCTCCCTGAATATCCTATGCTGGGAAGGGATCTAGTTTTCTCCCCCTCCCTACATCTGGGACTCGTACTACATAGGTACTGTTGATGGGGCAGGAATGTACCTACTCCACCATTTCCATTTATCCCCCAGCAGAAGCCCAAGCCCTGCTGTCTGTAGACTTCTTTATAAAATTTTTCTATTTGAATTAGTTTTTTTAAGTCCTCGGTGCATGTCATATTAAGCAGAGAGATCATCATATTATTTATTCTCCCATGTCCTGAGATGTCTGCTGTCCTGTCTGCCCATCCCAGGGCAGGGACACAGGCAGATTTTGACCCAGAGTTGCTGACATCAGTGTCAAAGTTCCCCTCCATTTCTGTAGGGCATGCAGAGGATTTCAATCCTTGTTGTCATGTGGCCTGTGAAGTATCACACACATCTCTGACACTATGACAGCAAAACAAAACCAAGCAACACCCACTGCTTGTTTGGGCTGTTGACATGTCAGGATGATGGTCTGTGTGTGTCTGAAGAAACTGAACAGAAGGCTCAGGCAAAACCCTCTGGGAAGTCAAAATGAATTACAGGGCTTTTCCATCTCCTGCTCTGAGATTAGTCTTTTAACAGCAGCAGTATTACATCGAGCAGCTCGCACATTTCTAATTTTCCCTAGTCCAGGTTCTAAACTCCCTCAGGAAATAATAAAAAGAAAGATGAGACTAAATGGGCTCAGCTGAATATCTACCACAGGAGGATATCCAATATTTTACCCAGCTGCGAGATGTACACAAACCACACACTGGTGTCTTCCAGTACCTCCCTCTGCCACATGGCCAAGTCTTGGCAGACTTTCTTCCCCCTTGCTTCCTTTTCTAGAATAGAAGGGAAAATAAATAGCCTAGAGTTTTTTCCTAAGTGTTCAGGTAAATCCTTTCTCTGACTAATCAAACAGGTATTTTGGAGCCTCTGGCAATGCCCTTGGAACCACACTAAATCCTGGACTTAAAACTGATGCTGCACTGGTATTTTCAAGCAGTTTGCACTAGACTGGCTGTAGCTCTGCAAATGGCAGGAATTTTTCCCACTGCTGGAACAGAAAATTGAAAATTCTCCATAAACCAGGCACAACTAGAAATAAATCTGAATACAAATATTGGGGGAATCCTGGTTTCTTGGAAGTCAAGGGAAACCTATCATTAACTTCATTTGACTACTGTGACAAAGCTGATAAGTTTTTTTCCAGATGATGTTTTCAGATCTTTTATAAGGGATCCTCTACAGAAGAGAGAGTGACAAGTTTTACATGTAAACTCTGTGTCTGCATTTTTTTGTTGTTTGCTGTCGATTGGAGCATCAATAGTAATGAGAATAATGGCTATTACTGTTTATGTTATTATTATTCGTCAACAGAAGTATATAGAGATAACACCTTTGGGACCTTCTTTAGCATAAAAAATTATGTATCTTCCTGCGTTCCATACACATGGTTTCAGTGCATGCAGCTAACCTGAAAAACATTTCTTCAAGAATGACAAATAAAAGTAGGAAAAGAGAAGAGTATGTGGAAGTTTTTCTGATGATGTATCTCATAATAAAATATTTCATTGCATTTGAACAAATACAGTCATGCTTAAAGAAAAGAAGCAGGAAATTATCTCCTGCCAGCTATTTCCAATAACCATAAAAATCAGTAGCTTGATTCAACTGCCTTTACTCAGTAAGGCACCAAACCAGAGGGAGTCAAAGAATAAAAGGAGACATCAATTCAAGTGTTCATTCTAATTTAACTGCCTGTGAAATGTTCCCTTTACCAAATGGAAATGAGGTTGCTTGGCCCATAAGCCATCCTTTCACAGTCTTGCAGGGTTCACTTCAGAAACCTTGATAAAAATATACAGAAAATACAATTTTCAAGTGTAGATGGAAATCCCCAATATACTTTATCTGACAGCTACTGCATTACAAAACAGAATTACAATTTTAAAGCCTTGGGCACTGGCAGGCCTCTGATGTCGGCTATATAAAACCACAGTGACAGACAGTCATTACCAAGGTTAATCTCTGAGAATTAGGACAAGGCAGTCAGTTTTAATATGTCAGAATCAGCTAGGAGCCCATCTGTATCTACTATGGTCCTTACTTTCTTAAATCCAGTTATATAAAAAGATTTTTAGTTGGAAGTTGCAGGTGGTTTTTCAATGAAGACACAATAGAGTAGCAATCACCCCTTATCATTAATTCAGTGTAGACCCTCAAGGCATATTTGCATTAAAGACCTTGTAGAAATAAGCATCCCTTAAATGATACCCAACATCTCTTGCACAACAATGCACAGTTTCTTTTCTCATGTATGGGGCTATTGCTTCTCCTACTGCCACTCTTATTGACTTCAGTAGGAATGAGGAAAGGACTTAGAATGTTTAGCTGTGGATGGGGGAATTCTGAGCAGAAAGACACCAGTGTAATTAGCAACAGATGTTGTTTCATACTACTGTAAGAAATGTTGAATGTAACAATCTTGTGAGTAGAAATGAAAATATATAGACATTTTTATCAAAATCACATTGAGAGAAAACTTTACTAGATATGAATTAAACAGTTAAATCAACAAACCACCAAATAATTTGAAAAAGTTATGGAACAAGGAAGCATTTGCAAAGGACAGAAGGTTTTGTAGGAGACATAAATGGCCTATCTTACCCTTCTCTCAATCTATATTGAAGATTTTCTATGATGCCTTTCAGTACGAGCAGGAATTGCTCTGTGTTATTGCTAATATGCCTGTGACTATACAGTTGATATTTGTATTTGCATCTGTTTGAGCAGGTTTGTGCAAGTCATGCCACATGCACGGGGGGTGCATAAAAACATCCAACATGAATGAAGGCACTCAGTCTGAACAGCAGCTTGGCTTCTTGTGCATCTGCAGGCTCCCATATCTCCCTCTGTCCTGTAAAATTCCCCTGGGGCTTTCAGCACCATGCTCAGGGATAAATCTCCCTGCCAAGGGCTGGCTTTGCCCCTGCCAAGCCAGGACACAGAGCAGATGGATTGATTACTAATAGGTAGGTGTCAGATAAGGTTACTACTAGGAAACAAGTTTGAACTGTGCCAAGACACCTTTCACAATAAAATGCATCTGTACGGCACAAAGGTGAAGCAATAATTGAAAGGACAGCAATTACTGAAATGACAGGACAGTTACATAAATGCTGGAGCAATGAGTGCTAGTAATTAGGGAATTTGTACTTACTGGCATCATCCATAAATTCAAATTCACCCCCTAATTCAGCACTAGTCAGGTGGTACTGGTCAGGATCAGTCAGGGCGCTCAGCAGAATCAGCAAGACCACTGAATTTATAATCTACAGAGAGGAAAAAGGGAAAAAGATCAGTCTGTGAAAGTAATGCATGAAAAACCTCTGGGCAGCACATACCCACCCTGTTTCACACCAACTATGACAGAGACTGTTTTCCAACTGTACAACTGTAGTATTTAACTAAAACTACAATTAATTTCTCTCAGTTGGTGTAAACAGGACTTACTTCTTCCCTAAGTGGCAGCATGAAAATTAAACAAAGCATAGATCACCTCTTTTCATTCTGACTCTATTCCACACCAGAAAAGTTACTGCTGCTCTTTCAGAATATAAAACATGTTAGCACATCCACCAGTCATTTGGAGACTATTACAAATGAGTTCTGTAATCAAGAACTATCACCATGGCAGAACTAGAATTGGGGACAGACCCTGTACAGTTGCTAGATGATCAAAGAGGAGCTTAATTGCTAGACAGGGCTGTGTTTTAAGAGGCCACAGTGAGGTGCTGCCTTAGGTGAGCTGTTAAATGAAGAGGCCCGGGGGGAGTGGGAGGAGATGGCAATGTGAGCCCCAGGTCTGATGCCCACATTCCTGTGTCACATGGCACAGATGGACATTCACACCCACCAAGGCCTTGGCTATGAAATGCAGAAAGTGAATTAAATGCCAAGAATATCAAGTGATTCAGTAGAAGCGGATTGTCAAGTATCAGCTATGAAAGGATTGGAGAGGTAGCCAAGAGCTGTATTTTAAAACAAATCTGAACAAAATGCTCATATCGCTTTGAAGTGAAGAGAGCTAATTGCAGAAAAGAAGATTGCTTTGCATGAAATAATGCAGCCAGGCTAAAAGCTTATTCTACAGAACTTGGAAGATAACTGGTGAAGAAGAAAATGGAAAGAAGAAAGCTGAAAACAGTACGCTTGGAAAGATGGATTTTATTGCTTTGATTCTCACTTCAAAGTCATCCTAATCTGATCACAGGTTACTGACGGCAACAAGAAAAGGTGTAAAAACACAGGTTATTTCGAGACATAACAGGCTAGAGAATTTCTCAGGTAAGATAAATCCTTTTTGATAGGTAAATTCCATCAAGTCTGGTTGATACCAGATCTGTTAGCAATCTTTGAAAACTACTAAGAATAGATTGAGTTCACAAGACAAGAAAAGAGCAAGCACAGTTTATGCATTTTCAAAGCAGGAAGGTCATGTAATTAATTTCTAGATAGACTGTGAGATTTAAGAACAAAATAAGAACAGATAATCAAGCAGTCTCACTATTAACGCTTCAAATTTGTCACAAGTAACAATCACCATGGGCTTGTCAAGGGCAAGCAGAAAGTAATTTTTCCTCCTCTGACAGACTAAGAGGCCTTATGGACAGGGTAGAAGCAGTAGAAAACATCTCTGCATCTTAGCACACCTTATTATGAGACTCTCACAAATGAGGAAGGAAAACCTGTCTTAGTTGAATGTGCAGGAAGGTGAATGCACTGCCAGCTGGATAACTGTACTGAAAGAACAGCTGTCATGGATTTAAGGATTCACAGCCAGCACAAAAGACATATTGATCAGTGTTTTCCAGTATTGTTGAGAGACTTATTTCAAGTCACTTGTAACTTCCACCTTTCTCTAATTTGCAGACAATGCCGAGTTTGTAAGCACTTTGGGAAGTAAGATTAAAATAATTTTGACCAACTAGAGCAGAATTCAGACAACAGAGCACAATTCAGCACCAAAAAGCATAGAGAAACATATTCGTGAACAGCTTCAGAATGTGAGGCAAAAAAACTGAGTAAGTAATAACTGCTCAGAAAGGAGTCTGGGTATGACAATGAATTAACTGAACATGACTCAGTGGAATCCCATAAGCTCATCTTTGTGGCTACATGGTGGTGGGCAGTGCTGCAGAAACCTGGGTATTAGATACATAAACCATCCTCCCACTTGCCCTCCCTCTGCAGAAAGGATTCAAAGTCCTTCTAAAACGTACATGGAAAAAACCCCTGGGGAGGACCCTGCATCAGAACAGAGGGTAGTCACACATCTGGAATGTAGGACAGATAGGGAAAAAACTGGGGTTGCTTAACAATTAAAAGGTAAGGGGAGGTGTTCTCAGTCCTTTACGAGCAGAAAGGCAGGGGGAAAAGAACGAGGTAACAGACTTTCCTCCAGATCCACTGGGTAAACAGATCTGAATTACAGCAAAAGAAAATTTAAGTTAGACAGCACGGTGAACAATAAGAAAAGAAGCAGATAGAGATTGTCGGGAGGGGGTTAGAGATCATCATGACTGCATTTTTACACAGAATAATTAAACAGACTTGTGTTGGGAATGCTGTTACATGATCTTGGCTTTCTCTTGGTTTTGAAGATATCAGATGACTATCAAAATTCAAAGTTACATTCCATAAATCATACTGGGTTTTAACAATATGTGTAACTCCATATTGCAACCTAGTTCTCGTTTTATATTGCTTTGTAGAAAGCTTGAAGACATAAGCCAGTAATAAATATGTTACCTAAGAAGAGTACTCAAAATATCCAAGCAATCAGAAACCATAAATGTATAGAGTGTTGCTATTGTAAAGACATATTTTTTGGGTACAGATATAACCACAAAATCTCATAAAATACTAACCTAGGCACTCTTTCTCCTTATGGATATATCCTGATTCAGATCATGTGACTGTCAGCATTGCCTTAAATTCTGTGTAAGACATAGATTGTGTTTGCCTGATGTGAAGTCTGCTGCAGTCAGTAGGAATCTCTCTAATGCTCTTTAGTGCATCACTTTTCTGTTCTATCACTTTGTTCTCTTGAGATCCTCATCATCATCTGAGCACTTTCCAGCTGTGCTGTCAGCAGTGCAAGTGAAACACACCACGTGTTTGTTTGCTCCCTTTCTCCCAGAAATGTGTGCATAGTTGGGTGTATTGTGATCATTAGGGTTTTCCTTTTGTTTAGAAAGTGATGTGACTGCTGAATTTTGAAAAATGCTTTAATGCATAAATTCAGTGTGTCTAAAAACTTACTGATGTAGTGCTTTCCAAGGACACACAATCAAGGACAAGAGCATAAAAAATTATTCCCTGTTGGTATATGCAGTTGGTATGAGAGTTGATATCTCCATTCTAGGAAAAGCCAGAGATTCCTGGGCTCTTTTGACAGGGTCAAAATTTCCTTCCAGATGTTCTGCATTTCTTGAGCAACAAATAGTGTAACAACCAATTAGCAATGCTTAGAAAGCATTTTAATTATACAAAGTTTCAGGAAGCTGCTAAACCCTATACCTTCCCAGTGAAACACACTGTCCTCCTTTTACAGATGGAGAAACTGAAATGTCCATGGCCATACAGCAGGGGGTTGTAGCAGGATGCTCTCTCTGGAATGGGGTAAAATAACTTGAACTAACAGTGGTAAATGAAGCTGTCAGTGGTAAATGAAGAAGGGGGATTCATGCTGCCTTTGGTGTTGAACAATCCTGGAGCAAAGACTGATGCATCCCGAAACTGAACATTCTGATAGGAGATGAAAATGTGGTAGACCTGGTAAAATACATGGATAAGGAACAAGTGACACTGCTGATAGTTTATCTAAAGCTGCCGAGCTGACACAGCTGCCCTGGAGACATAATGGCTGACAGTCAATCACCCAGTCCCAAACTTGAACAGCAGGGTCTTCTACCACACCCCTTCTTGGAGTGCATGTGTGGAGACTTCTCCCTTGAGTGGGGATGCCCTTCAAGGTTACCTTTCAAGACTGAGTGAAAGAAACTGGCCCGTGGTCATTGATATGGGTGAGTAACATCAATCTGTTAATAATAATCAAATATAAATTAATAATTTTTTGTTAGCTTTAATACAATTGTTCCAATATTGCTTCATGGTGTACTACAATAGTTGTTACAGCTCCTATACTGTGTAGTAAATAATTCTGATTAAGATAGCTTTATTTAATCATTATAACAATAAAAAAAATTATTTAGATATATCTGGTTTGCTGTCCTTTATCCTGTGGGACAAAGTTGTATAAAGGTTCAACTATACCTATATAATCCTTTAGACAAAAATTGTTGACAAAGTCTGGGTTTAAGACTAGATCCAGCCCTACCCAGACTTCTCTATGAGGAGTTTAAAAAGCAAGGGGATCCTTTCTACACTCCATGACTCAACAGGAGGGCTTCTTTAATAAACTTTATCTGAAGCTCCCACTCTACCCATGGCAGATGTTCAATAAGAATAAAACACAAGACTTTGCACTATCAAATCAGAACTGTGACCACTGGGTTCTACAGCTGATTGCAGCCCCAGTGCAATTCCAGGGGCTCAGGAGAGGAGCTCCAGGGACACTAACAGGCCTTAGTTCACCTGCACAGCCCCAGTCTGAGCCCCAATCCCTCTCCACACCCCGCCCATGGCCCAGGACCCCATCCAGGTCAGCCTGGGGTCATCAGTCTCTGTCCAAGTGGTACAACACGACGCCACTCTCCAGCCATGCTCCTGGGTGGACCCTGTAAAGGCTTGTTTCCAGTTGTGTCCCTAGTCCCAGCCCTCTTTGCTTTTGGTTGGCCCCCTGGTTTGTCACCTGCCCTGTTAGGACTGTTGATGAACCCCATGACCAGCCCCAGTTCTGCTTCTGGGCTCAGTCCCTGCAGGATGGTGTTCAGAGTGCCCTAACAACACACTGGAAAAAGATCTAACAGAAAGTCCCAAAAATGCCCAACTGTTCTCTTATTCTGATATGGAAATAAAATAATTATTTTTTTAAAATCCCAAAATCTTACTTCTTTGGCAGCCAGATGGAATTACATCCACATTTTAATCAATGAAGGGGAGGAAAATAACTGCTTTATAGAGACCACAAAATGTATGAAGCCAAGGGAAAAGAGGAAATATTATGGAAGAGACATCCAGAAACTGGAGCAGTAACTGGAGCTCCTGCTGTACGCTTACAAAACATAATTTCAGCTATCAGAAGATACTTTAAACTGCAACAGCTGTGTGAGGAAGGTGCATGCAGGCATGAGCAAGACAGGCAGCAGGTGATGAGACTGGTGCTGCTGCCACCTGCACTGTGATAAATAACCAGCAGTTTAAGCACACTGTGAGGCAGTTCTGCTGGAGAGAGCATCCAGTGTTCAGGACGCAAGGACACAACCTCGTGTCTTCCACAGGCAGCTTCCAGCAATTAGAAACTATATAATGCACTAAAATTTCAGACTTCTAATGTCAGTAAGTCACGTTTTTTCCATGTCATTTGTTACAGAGGTCAGCAGTGAACTGTGGTGGGGAATAAAATACAGGGGAGGTGTCAGAAGGCACTGCAGCAACAGGTGATCTGAAAACAAATATCACTATAATTTCAGACCTTCTGTAGAAGTACAGCTGCATGGTATCTATCCCAGCTCATCTAAAATACAATTAGTTCCAGTAGCTCCTAAGAGCATGCCATTAACACTGATCCCTAACTCAAGCAGACAGAGAAATGCTTTCGCCAGCAACTTACACTGATGTCTGTAAACACTGAAAGAATTGCCAGGAGTTACAATGGCTTTCAGTCAAGAGTCAAAATAAAATAGCTTTGATAAAAGAGTTTAGAAGAGATAATATCATGCTCACTTTAAATAAATACACTGCATTAAAAATACAGTGATGTTTCTATTGAAGTCTACAGGGTCCTCTCGACAAATATTCCACTACAGTTCTCCCAAGACTTTCTAATGCAGTGAAGAGAGATACCTATATTTACAGGAAAAAAAGAAGAGCTCTCCCCTGTTTTATTTCTACTGAGGGTTCAATTTATAACTGAATCCATGCATGTAGCAGTCTGAGTGTCACAGGTGGTGAAAGATATTTGTACAATTTTAATTCTGTGACTCTTTTCAGCCTCACTGAACTCAAGAGAGATCCACTTAAGTACCCTACTTTAATCTCAGCATTGAGAACTAACTTCCTGCCTGTGGCCCTTTTTACAGTTGCAGAGCTGGTTTCATGACACTGTGAAGCCCAGTAATATGTAGGAACTGGCACACAGAGTTCTAGCATATTTTTAATATCCCACAAAACTGATTCCGTTTGTTGTCCTCTACAGAGATACTACGGAAGCAAATTGCCAAGGACATTAATTTTAGTTGCAAGAAATCCTAAACATTTTTAGTAAAACTTAAGAAAATCTCAAGCAGAACCGTCCTACCCTCTCCTATGTTTGTCTCCAAAAAACTCAAGGCAATTTTACAAGTCTAGGTACCTGTTCTCTACAGAAATGGTAGAAACAAAACATCAGTCTTAAACTACTTTTGTTCCTTGAAACTAAATAGATGAATATTTTCTAGCACTTGGATATTTAAAGTCAGTATCACTATCAGAAAAAGTAAGAATATATGGAAAATATCTATTAAAGTATTTCAGTGTCTAATTCTCCCCATCTACTTTTCCCTTCTCACTAGGCATGTTCTTTGCATTATTTCATTTTCTCTTTAGGCATAGAAGATCTTCATAAAAGGAAGAACACCTTTGTTCATCAAAAGGACAAAAGAACTCTACAAAGGAAAAAAGAAATCAAGTTCAGGATTTAACTAGCTCAGGGTAGATTTGCACTATCTGAGGTGCCTTTCCCAAACTTCTCCTTTAGTGTAGATAATGAATTCAGGTTTATTGCCCCATATCGGAAGATTTCTCTATCTGTTCTCTGTCTCCCCCTGTTAGGCAGTTTTGTGTTTGTGCTCATTGGGGGCTTTTTCTGAACTCTGATTGAAAAAGAAACAAGGAGGCAATTTTATCAATAAAGGTCTTAAGCTGAGCGCTGTGAAGAGCAAACAAATAGCACATGAAGACAAGTCTCTCAGCAGTGATTCAATCTCATCCCCTCTCGGGGCACAAGAGCTACATCTGAGCCCACCACAGCCACTGGTTTGAACTCCAGGAATGGAGGAGCAGGAGAACCTTGGCTGTCAGAGTAGACACTTCTCTTTTTTCTGCCGTGTAAGCCTTCTGCATCATGCTAATGAAAATGTTTCAACTCTCCAGTGCTCAGGGACAAGCTGCAGATGAGTTAGTGATGCACAATTTAATGAGTGGTCCAAGTTAGAAATCCAGACACACTCAATTATCTTTTCATCCAACGGAACAAAACAGTCTGAAGGGAAATAGAAAGAGGGACACTTGAACTTGGGTTAAAAGGGAATCCTTCACTCCTTTGACCAGTGAAACTCATTATCAGGCATTATTACTGATGCCAAACGGTTGAAGGAATTCAGAAAAGGATGAGCTACTTATTAAGGAAATGCAAGTGTTCAGTCATACTACAAAAGATTTTAAAAACGAAATACAAGCCTTCCTGCTTCAGGTGACTGCCCAACTTTAATATTATACGAGAATAAAAGAAAATGTTGTCCCTGAACAAGTTGTTCTTTCTCCCTGTGTGTTTTCTCAAAGCATTGCTCTGGCTGCTATCTGAAATACTGCACTGGAATAGGGAGAGCATTAGTCAGGTCAGAAGTAGAAACTAGGTTTTTATATTCTTTAATTTGGAGAGGATAGGGTAGAGTCTGCAATTCTTGTCACTATTTTTCCATACTACTTATGCGAAGGCAAAGAATCATCCAGGCAGGCTCAGACTAGCATGTTACAAAGTCCATATTATAGAGAGCATATAATAGAAAGCTGCATAAAATATTTCAATCAGACACAATTTTAGCTTTGATTTCTATGACACTAAACACTGAACTTTAAAGACTATGCTGATTAAATTGATATAGGAAGTCCAGAATAATTTACCAGCACTCTTCTATACACATGACTCAACTACTGCCTACTGCCAGCCTTTTAACAGCCTTAAAACCCAAACCACAAGAGGTCTGTTATTACTGAAATATAATAGTGGTGAAATTTATTTTTAAAAAAATAGATGGACAGATTGTGCAATATGCACGAGAGGTTTCTGCCTCCCTAGCGATAGAGTTTAATTTGTTATATACTTGTGAGAGACTGAAATGTTATGGTTTGTGGCTTAAGTATTGTTATAACGGACTTTTTACCCATTATGGCAAAACTATAAAGAAGCTGCAAAGCCACCAAAGCCCTCCCCTCCCTGAAGATGCCTCCTGAGGGGAACTTAAGACTGTGAGTTAAGCTGCATAAGGGAACCTGAGATAAGATAAAGGTGACACTCTTGTTCAATCATCTCAGGTCTAGGGAGAAGGAAATACGGCTGAGAGAGAATAAAGTATCCCACAGAAAGCTAAAGCCAGCAGCTGTCCTGAAAATCAGCTCTGGCTGATTTGAGGTGGGGGAGGCCACAGCCCACAGACTCATCTGCTGAGATCAGGTTTGCACAGACTCCCCTCCAAACAAGAGGGGAGGAGAGTTTTGGGTGTGTGGCGTAACCTCAGCTCAGAGACAGTGAACACCCATCCTCCCTTACATAAACAGGCTCAGCTGTGAAACGCCCAACCCCACAGGCCACATCCATGGGACATTCACATGAGAGGCAGCTGAGGGGGTGTTATAATCCATGGGGGTGTCATAACCCATCAAAGCCCCTCCAGACTGATTCCTGAGCCCTTGCACCAGAGCATTGCACGTAATGCAAAGTGATGCAACTGCTCCAGAGTCTGTTGCGAGAGACTGGGTCAAACTTGCTCCCTGCAGGGGAGGTCCCTGGGCATTCCCACCTGGCCTGAGTGTGCATTAATCCACTGAAGTCTGTGTTTTGAAGGACCCTTACCACCAAGAAAATCAGAAGAACAGGATCAATGGGATGCCACCAGGATCCATGGAGTGGTGATATCTTCTAATTAATCTGTCTCTCTGTCACTCTCTTCTTCTCCCCCCTCCTTTTTCTATTTCTTTCTATCTCTTTCTACCTCCCATTTGCTGCTAAATAAAATCCATACCACTGACTTTGGCATATGGTCCTGCTTGCACCTTAATTTGGGCAGAGGCATCTTTCTGGATCTCTAATAACCGGATCATAACATTATTTAATCTCACTCTCTTCCTGGTTTAAGGAAATAAACTATTTGTATACAAATTTATCAGTGGAGTCTTTGTTACTTTTCCATTGTATTTAAAGAAAGTTTAACCTGTATCTAAGAAAAGTCCTGAAAATGACTGCTGAAGTCTTCTGCCCAGCAAGACTTCTAGGGAAATATTTATGGGGAAATATAATCACATATACAATTATATCATTGCCAGATCAACTCACAATTTCTCTTAAAGGTCATCTTGGTTCAGGATGCAGTGGAGAACTAGCAAAGAATTGGTATGCAGTAAAACCTTATTAGAAAAAGGGTTGTTCAACTGGGATTTGTTTGGTTTCTGCATTTATCCCTGACTTCCAAAAATGCATGTTTGAGCCTTGCAGGTGACTGTGAAAGCTTGAGGGCAGTGACTTGTGACTATGATGTGAGTCGTGGCAGCTCCCACAGATCTAGACTTTTGTGTGCACCTGTGACAGAGGATGGGCCAGGCAACATCGTTGTAGCTGCCAACCTGGGCTGGACTGTCCAGGTACCCACTGGGCCTGGCCAGCACATGTGTGTCCTACACCCACAGCAGCCCACAGCACTGTCCATGCTCAGAGCCCCCTGCAGCCTCTTTGGACACCTGCCACTGCACTGCTGAGAGCAATGTGCTCTGGTTTAGAGAGCAAGCCACATACCACCACTTCATTAAAAATCCAACCTAACAAAAGCCAACACCAAAACACACCAAATCATTGATCCATTATTCTCATGTAGCCACCACAGCAATATCCACAGAAGCCATACCACAGACTGCACCCTTGAAGCACTCTGCAACCCAAGGCAGGGGTTTAGTTACGCAAGGAAGAAGTGGAAGGATGGTACAGTACAGATAATTACTGAAATGGTAAAGAACACGATCACATGTATCCTGTCTGGCCACAGCTGTTTCACTGTTGGGAAATGCATCTCTCCAAGGTGACAATCTCCACAAAACTGTGTTTCTGCCAAAAGCATCTGTCCTGCCTGCTTTAAGCAGCTTAATATATATCTGGATAGAACAAGACCTTGCTCAGCACATGCCAGCAACAAAATGAAAAGCAGTCACAGAACTCTCAAAACCCTTTTCAAGGCTGAGTACCAGGATGACAATAGTTAGAGCTGACTGCAGACACCTGAAAAAGAGCTGACCCACAGGAGGTCCAGGAACAGGCTCAAGTCTATATTAATTCTTCAGTGATACCTTCCTGGCAATTCACCTCACATGGACCAGGAGCACTCTCTCACACCTTCAGACACTAGAGTGGCTTTTTGCTTCTTATTCTGCTGTTTGGAGATTTGGGACTTTAAACTCCCAGCCCTGCTGGAGAACAGCACAGAAATTGCCCTGAACATTTTCAAGCCTCGGCCACTTTAAACTTCCAGAGTTTTACAGTCAAAGCTCAAGGCTCACAATAAAACAAGAGAAAAAGAAAGCAATCAAGGAAATTAATTCCTGGCTATTTTGCAACATCCGTTCCATATGTCCAAGAATATATAAGACTAATTGCATTTTCACTGACGTCAGTCTAATCAACGATCAGTTTAGGAAGCTTAATGTGTTCTCCTCTGGCTCACTAGGAGATACATATTAACCTTCAGCAGAACTTCCAAACACATTTTACTTGATTAATATAATACCTTCTCTCCTTTCTATTAATATATTCATGATTTTTTGTATAAAAACCCAAATGTAATTATAGCATACTGAACTCTTAATGGGATTCTTTCCTTCAACAAGCATTTATGTAAACTTTGCTCCTCTTACAACCTACCATCTGTTTTCTCACTGGAGGGAATTTATTATCCAACTGAAGGTCTTAATAAGAAAAAAAGGGTATTTTACAAAGTTTTGCAGTTTCTGAGCTGATAATTGTATTGATTACATGAGACAACTGTGTCATTATCAAGACAACTGATGTGGATTATCAATCATTGCAATGATTACATACTCTATGCAATATCCTACCGTGGTATTTGGAGATATAAGAAAAACTGCCTATGTTAGGGGATTAGAGCTTAAAGACATTTTCATAAATCCTTGTGTTATGTCACAGACTAATAAACAGTTCAGTAAGTGCAAGGGCTGCCCAAAAGACATTTTCAAAAAATTTTATCCCTCCAATGACTTAAAAGGTTTTTGCAAGAAAAAATATTTTTAATAAATGTTTCAATGTCATACTAATGCATGACAGAATCTGGGACAGACTAATAAAATGCTGCTTCTACTTCTTTCTGCAGCACAGGAAACACATAAATCCAGCTATTTTCACCTAGAACAGAACGAACAGGGGACATGGGATGTGGTGTGCCAGTGAACCCACCCTTTGTTCAGATAACCTTTTTGGCTTGTTGAGGGATGGATTCTGTCACACACAGGTGAGTGATTAGGCTCTTTGCAAGCTATCTTATTGATTGTGCCATTTAAATTCCTCCCATACATTCCTTTATTTTGATTCAACTGAAGAGGGCCTGAAGCCTGAACTGGAGAAAAAAGATGGGATAAGGTCCTGCACTGCAGAAGCGAACCTGTGCTTGTGCAGAGTACAGAAGAGTCCTTTAAGGAGTTCTCCCGACGCCATCCTGAAGCTAATAACTGTTATATTATCTAACAATGCATCTCTAGAGAAGTTAGAATCAGAATGCCGTTATTGAGAAGCTCCTTCAGATAAGATCATTCTGTTCATGCTAATGATCATTATTGGTCTTTATTCTTTGCTACGACATACCTAAAATGCATACATGTGCTTTGAGTTTGTTAAGAAAATACCATACAGGGCCTAAGCAGGTATTTGTGTGCAGAATCAGTCATTTTTTCCCCCGTGGTCTTTAATACAATGAAATGGATGTGATCCAGTCCAAGAGCATATACCCGGAACCTCCTCTGACTCCAGTCTCAGCTGGATATTCAACATGTACATCTATCATCAGGGAAGCTTTTAAAAGTAAGATTCATATTCTCCTTTATTCATAATGAATTCCAAGTTTTCTCTCCACTCTCCTCAATAGCAAGCATGTGCATAGGAAGAGTCTAATGAGTTACTTGGGAATGTTACTGCTTTTTTTTCCATGAACTTGTCTTTTATCTTATGAAGTACAGACAATAGAAAAACTAATGATCATTTTATAGACATGGCACTTGGGACATAAATAGTTAATCAATTCAGCCACTGCTGTTATAAGAATTGGGAATCTCAAGTAATTTCATATTATGACACCTTCACTTGCTAGTGGAGAAATTTCACATACTGCTGACACTACATGTCCCACCAAGGAATGGGAATTAGGAATGTCACTGGCACCACCCAGCTCTTTCCCCTGAATATACAGCCCAGGTCTTGGCCATATGGAAGGGCAAACACCTGGTGAATCCACAGCAGGCCCTGTTCTGCAGGAATTCTTTCCCCAGGGCCACCAGCACTGGAGTGTCACTGGAGATGGTAAAGGTGATATTGCAGGATAACCTGACCCAACCCCCAGCTACATCCCACTGGCACAACACACACAGGAAACGACACCCCTGGATGATATGAAGGAACTGAGCCCTCAGTGAGCTGGCTACTGTGACCCTTCATACAGACATAAAGTTGAAAATCCTTTATTTTTAGCCCATTTCATCCTATATAAAAACAAAGCAAGCTAATTTTCTAACTAAGACACAAGGCCTCAAATCTGTATTCATAAAAATTCCCACAGCCTGACACTGAGATAACACATCAGGCTTTCTAATTTTGCTCTTTTCACAACTTGTATTTTTTTCAATTTTCAAAAATCTCCTGATTCTCACAGATTATTTGAAAATAATCAAGAATTTCTTAGAATTTCTTTATTTTCCCTGAAAGGGCCTTTACACCCTGTTCAAGGGACTCTCAGCTACAACTACTTGCTGACGTGAGTAGTCTCAGACAGTGTAGAGGTTGCAGGAGTGCAGAAGGAGCAGCTTGGAAGGATCCAGTGCAGGGTTATTTTGTTTACATGAGCAGTCACTGCTGATCTCTACCCCCTGCCAAGTAAGCCAAGATTACTGAAATCTTCTAACTGGTATTTAAGCACATTGCCATACATGCTGTTTCGCATGAGGCTTGAAAAATACCAGGACATAAATGTGGCCTAGTCACAAAATACATATTTTCATTCTCCTTTTGACATCAGATCAAGTGCACTCAATCAAGTGAACAATCCTGTCAGGGTGTTCAACCTTGAATCAGTGAGACCATAGCACGTTGTGCTTTTCATTTGCTTTACAATGTAAGTCTGCTACCGGTACATTTTTTCATCATTGGGATTCAATCCTTTTATTAAAAAATGACTGGGACAGAGATAGATATTAGACTTACTTTCAACAGGGTATTCAGAAAAATTCAGAACTGAAATGTCACAACTAGCAATTCATGCTGAGCTTTCCACAAATAGCAGCTCAAACATTTAACCTACTCTGGCTAAAAACTTCTGCTTGCTCTATTTATGTTCTTACAGCACAACCTCCAGTGAGAGCCACACAACTTGATAACTTGTGGTTATAAAAGGTTCTCAGCCTTGTATTAGATTTTATTTTTAGCCCCTCACTGTCAGGACCTCAGGGAGTGCAGAGAGGGGGCAGTGGCTCCCCAGGCATGGCAATGGCTCCTGGGGGGATGTGGGAGGAGCAACCTGTGCCCAGGGCACCACAGAGCTCAAAAATGGAGGCTCCTTCTTTTATTGTTTATTTTTTTGAACTGATACCTTACAATTTCCTCTTCTCCCTACCAAAGTCAGTCAGAAATAATCAGGATTCCTGTTATCCCAAACAGTGTCAGTGCATCCTCAGGATGTGCAGAAACCCCACTGCCGCTGCCAGCAGAGTGGAAAATCCTTCCATGACACTGTCAGCTTATCTGATGTTGTTCCTTCTTTGTGTTTTAGATAAGGAAAGTGGAGTCCATTTCCTCAGAAAGAAGACATGCTGTGTTTATAAATGCTGTCACTGACAGGGGTGTTGTTATTCTGACTCACCAGCACAGACTGGATCACTGGGAAACAGAAGTGCCAGTTTTCCCCCAGACTCCAGCACCTGCTGGGGATCAGAACTGAAGCTGGCTCATTTCAGCATTGTCACTGCCCTGAACAACATTAAAAATTAAGTTGTTGGAAGTGACTTTCCAATTTCACTTGGCTTTTGTTTTGTTTTTTTTTTTTAAACACTTGTAAGACTTTCATGTCCAAAATGTTTCTGCGTTACTATTGTGACCTCTGATTTCATGTTATAATACAGAAGAGATGTACAGTCCATCTCAGGTAAAGCCCCAAAAATTAATAACCAGCCAAACCAGACTGGTCCTCAGGTTTGAAATAAACATTAACCCCCAGCCAGCCATATTACTGACATTTTAATCCTCAGCATAATGTTTGTATTTAACATTGCAGCACCCCTTGCAATGTTAAGCTTTTCTCCCCAAAGCAGCACACTAGTTCCTGAAGTGTGGGCTATTCTGCAGTCCCATTAGATATTCTTTTCAGGAAATTTCCCCTGGCTGCTCCAACCTTTGCAAGTTACTTTTTACACTGAAGTACCTCAGTGCTCAGTGACAGTATATATACTGCATTATTATATTGCAATATCATGCAGTGGTGTGTTATATTACTCTAGATATAGTACCAATGGCTCTATCAGGAAGAAACTACTGAAACACAAGAGCTATAGAATATTAGTATTCTGAGATCCATTATATTCTAAAATAAAGTTAAATATTTATTTTCCAGCTATTGATATGAGACCATTGTGTCTGTGGCTGCTGTGCTTGTATTGGAAATGCACTGTTCCTGCCCCTTACTTTTGTGGGAAAACTCCCTCAACAGCAGCACTGACGTCTCCACATGCACTCAGCTTCCCACTCTCCCCACTACTTGTAGGACTCCAAACACCCAGTTAAAACATTAAAACTAAAGAGCTCCCCAGCTTATTGATGGGGGTGGAATGTTGAGACACAGCACTGATGCTGTGCCAGCACTGCTCAGCAGCAGCCAAAACACTGGTGTGTTATCAACACCTTTCCAACTCCCAGGGCACACCATGGCATTGGGAGGGTTGCTATGGGAAAATGAATTCCATCTCAGCCACTGTTTTTTCCACATTTACTCAGACATTAAATTCTGCCTCCTGAAATTATGCTAACTCAAAACTGGTTCAACATGTGAAAATGTCGTGTTAAAAGTCTGCGAAAACTTTTAAGCTACTGCTTTTCCCCTTTCAGATGCCTCTACTATTGAATCATTGTATTCATGGTCATAGAATTTATAAAACTTACACTTAACAGGTAGTGAGAAATGAAAAAGCAACAAGAAAACTATTCATTCTCTAGGTTGATGTTTTTCCTCGTGTAATTTCCTGTAAAGAATAATGGCAAAGAGTATATGGAGTACATGTTGGTGTTCCAAAAAATCAGAGGGCGTTTGAACTTTGAAGTAATGCTCATAGGTCATGTGTGGTTTGGAGTAATGCAATCACCTAAAATGCAGAGAAAAAACCATGCCACCAAGACAACATGTATTTTTATGTTAACCCTCAATAGCACATGGTAACCAAGCCATAATTGTTCTTAGCCAAAGAAATCCATTTGTATATGACTTTGTCAACCAAACCTTTCAACCAGGGTCATTCATTCAAGGAGTTACTCCTTCCTTACTTATTATTTCCTAACATAATAAGTGCTCAAAAAGGCTTAGCATTTATTACCTACGTGCATCTAAATATCTATTCTTAATGATTAAATTTAAAATTCAAATACTTGCCATAGTGAAGAAAGCACAGAAAGAAATGTGTACCCTATAAGTTTGAAGTAATTTAGAAATCCACCCTGAAAAAGTTATGAAAGCAAAAGAAGCAAGAGGTGCCCATCAGGAAATACCTGCTCATAGGAATGGAAATTTAAAACCAGATTTTGCAGTAAAATACTATGTGAAATTGGCTCACCGGTATTTAAATGTTTATAACAGATTAGGTAACAGTCTAAAAAGCTAGCAGGCTTTTCTTTGTATCCAAGCCCAGGTGATGCACTTCCCTCTTCGTCAAATAACTTTAGGTCCACTGAACAGCTAAAATATATGTACCCCTGTCTCTGTGGAGCCAACGTGAAAAGGTTTCATTCAGCTGAAGGCAGAATAAAATAATAAGCACCCTAGAAGAAATGTTCAAAAGCTTTCAGGTCATATTACAATTTAGCAAAACTTAATTGCAAAGAGAGGCATCTTTTACAATACCATCAGTATTGTAGATACTACAAGCTGTGGATATTGCCATTAACGGTATTTTATTAAACCAGCCAGAAATGGCTCAACTAATGCACAATTTTCTCACCGGTGAAATACATATTTTACAGGACATAGAATAGTTTATATTATTTCTAGGACATAAATGTCAACCATGCTTTTTTCTTACACTGGTTGAATTTATTTAATGAGCTGTCCTACAGTGGAGGCCAGCCCTGCATTTTTCACTTGCTTCTTGCTTCTGCAGGGAATTTCAGTAGTTAGCAAATAAGCCAGGGTCTAATCTGCTTCCGTCTGCAATCACTTGAAAAATGATGCTTGGCAAACAGCTCGGCACAGCCTTGCCATCAGACAGAGACTGATTCCTCACACCAAGAGACTGAGCAGACTGCGAAGTGTATCTACGTTACCTACAGCAAACAACCAGCTCTTTTTATTCTGAAAACCCTGCGACTATGGCTGTACCAGTTCTGGGAAAACCGCTTTTTCCACGTTGCAAAGGATGGAGAAACAATTGTCAGAGAGGAACTGATAGCTTAACGAGGCTCCTCCTCACCAAATCACCCGGGCCAAATAACTGGGTGACAAAGAGCCTTTGGTTACTGATGGTAACCCTGGTGCCTCCAGGGTAAATTCCTCACTCACGTCCTGTAATCCTGGCAAAGGAAAGACGTCTTTCTAGTACCTGCGAAAAGCTGCCTGGAAGGTTTCAGCTCCCTACCAGGCAGACCAAAGCACTACTACCAAACGATTACCTGCCACACAGGGGCCAGCAGTAACTATAACACCCGACTGCCTCATGGATCAGCGACCAGAGACGATAAAACATCATTTTCTGCGGTGTGTCCAGAGGCGAGGAAGCCTTGCTGGAGCTGATGCACCGGCGGGGCCCGTGCACTGCAGCCAGCCCCGGCCTGAGACCACCCCGAAGTTTGGGGGTAAACTCTCACTCCAGGGGTCTTCACATTTTCAACCCCCACGCAGCTTTTGGGCTGAGACCCTGCCGAGCCTGGCCATGCACTGTACCCCGTGCGCCGCTGCCCTGAGCCCTGCACACGCACACGCTTCGTGCCCCAGTTTCGGCGGAGCCCGAGCCGGTGCCCGCCGGGATGAGCGGCGGGGATGCCTGCGCACTGCGCTGCTCTAACAGCGGCTCCCTCCGGAACCCGCCTGGGCCGCCTGAGCCGCTATGATCGGCAGCCTCATCCACGGAGCAGCCCTTCAGACTGCGCCTGCAGCCGGTGCCGAGCGCCCGGAGCGAGGGACGCGCTTACCAGGTACCAGACGCCGAGGATGATGGTGCCGGTGCGGACATGGCAGCAGAGGCAGCAGCTGTTGGAGTAGAAGCGCGCCCAGGGTGAGCTCAGCATCTCGGCGGCTCCTCCGAGCTCGGCCGCTCCGCGCCTCTGTCCGCGCCGGTCCGTGGGGCGGGGCCGGAGCCGGGCTGTGGCTGGGCCGGGCTGGGGCGGGGCCGGGCCGGGGCGGGGCCGGAGCCGGGCTGGGGCGGGGCTGTGGCTGGGCTGGGACTGTGACTGGGCCGGGACTGTGACTGGGCCGGGCCGGGCTGGGGCGGGGCCGCCCCCCCGGCGGGCGGGACCGAGAGTGCGGCCCGGCCCGCCCCAGCCCAGGCGGGCGGAGGAAGCTCTGCGGCCCCTGCGGGCACCTGTAGCCGCAGCAGCCGCCCGGAGCAGCCGCGCCGAAGCCCGGGAGGGTTTCGGGATGCGGAGTCCGGCGCGTTCAGCGAGCTGACAACCTGGGCCCAGCGCCGCTCTCCGGGGGATGCTCCAGGCTGCGCCTGCAATGAGCCCGGCGAGGGCGAACCGGCTCGGCTTTGCTTCCTTGGCAAAGCTTGTAGTTCGTCTCGCAGTTCTTGAGTGGCAAAGCAGCAGAAATAAACTCCAAGATAATATCGGAGGAGGTCATGGAATGTTTTGAATTTACCCCAAATTCTGCAGCCATGAACATTTGTTTTCTTTCACAGTGCCCTCCTAATCCACTCCCAAACTTGCTGCTATTGGGGTAACTGGAATTTCCTCGTGTAACTGATGTACAAGGTGTCTTTGTTTGAAAAGACATGTATGGTTTAATTTTTATTTTTTCTGGTTAATGCACTAAATTAATGTGTAGGGTTTGAGTTGTTAATTTAAATAAACTTATTTCTTTTTGTTGTGAGACAGAACCAGGAGTCAAAGAGTAAGGTAGACTTAAAACTTTGAAAGGGTATAGAAGAAAATTTATTAATTACACAAACAAAAAGGGGGGAAAAAAAAATTTTCAGAATAAGATTTTTCATATTTCTTCGTTCCTTTTTTTTCCAGTCTTTACAACAACAAAACAAATATACAACAAATACTTCAGTCAGTGCCTAATTTAGTTTTTTTCTGTTTACTTTTGGAGAAAGAAGTTTTTTTTGTTGAAGTTGTAGGAGATGTGTTTTATAAGAAGAAAAAAAAAGTCCTTTTGTAGTTTTACCTCTCACGATTGCAAGCAGCCTCCGAGCCGTTCCCCCCCCCTCCCCCGCATGGGGGAGAGGGAGAGCGGCTCGGCTTGGTGTTACCTGTTCAACTACCAGAAAAACAAAAAGTGCGTCTTCCAGAATTACCTTTTTTTAAAATATATATACACGAAGCAAACCAACTTTCTCTAATTAACTGTTACAAGTATCCCAAAAAACCCCCACAAAAAAAACTCCCCCAAAAAAAACTTCTAAGTTTCTTCCTCCCAAGTCAACCTATTACACAAGGTAACATTAAGCTCATTGCCACTACCTGTAGTTAATGCCCTGATGATGGTGGGGTATGAGGGGACACACATCATTAGGAGGAAGGACCCAGTCCTGCATATTCAAACACTGATGCATATTTGAGCTGAACTTCTTACCAAGCAGCTGCCTTTTCATGTTTTATTATCTGGGGCTTGCATTGTCCTCCTGATGAAATAATGAAGAAAAAAATCATCCGGTCTGTATGTCTACCCTGACCCTAAGCATAATTTATTTACTGCCATCCACCTTGGCTTGCTACCAAATTCCACAATTTATCATCAAAATATAACATTGAAAAGTACTCCAATGCTTCCCTATATGGTTGCTTTGGGACTCTTCATTATTTCATAGTTACATACATCTGCACAGAATAGGAACTTCAGGATAAAAGCTAACTTGGCACAGACAAACATTTCTAACTACACTTTTTCCTTACTTATAAAGCCACTATAGTAAATTAAATCAAAAATACTTTTAGTAGGAACTTAACATAACCCTTATTCTTAGTTTGTCCTTTTAAAACTGGCAAGGGGTTGGCAGGGATTTTTGTGTATAAAAAGAAAAGCCGCTTAGCACTGAATTTATGATTTTGACTAGATTTTATGCATAAGCCAAATATTTTCAAGATTCATATTCAAAAATGAAACTAAAATTCTTGTAAAATGAGACATCAGTATTGACAAATATTCAAGAGGCCGAAGGAAAATCACAAACCATGGGGTCTGGACTATATCTCTGCTAACCTTGAGAGACTGTCCTTTAGTACCAGAAAGTAGGAAAGCTAGAGATGAAACCGTTGCATGCATGCCTTGTGGAAGGTAAGAGCATCTGCTTCATGAAGGCTATTGACCAGGAACCTGACCTTTTCAAAGCAGAAGTGGCAATAAATTCAGGGTGATTCCATAAACAAGGACTCACAGATGCAAACCTGGTGGAAAAGGGACGAGAGAGACAGTGACAAAACCCAGAAGTGTCACGTTACTGACTGATGGGCCATTGAAGAGCTTTGGACAGGATCACCTAGAGTTTGTCACTGATAAGAAGGGGCAAACAAGAAGAACAGGAAGGTTTGGGATATTTGAGGTGGACTCTACAAAACCTTGGAAGGAATCATTAGAGGAAGGGGATTGTGAAGGAGCAAAGGGGAGGGAATAATTAGAGGAGGGGGATCAGGAAGGAGCAGAGGGAGGATCAGACACAAGGAGGTATAAAAGAGGTCAGTCGTGTGCAGAGTCTGGCTGAACACTACCTGCTCACCCTCATTTCTTATAAAACCTTACTTAAGTGTCTCTCTGTGTAGTTTCCACTCTCCACACTGTGTGTGAGGGCTATAAGGAGCAAGTGCCAGCTGCTGGGGGGGATCAGTGAGTGATCAGTGGTGGGTGACTGTTATTTAATGCTTGCAAGCATCAAGGCGGACCAGCTGGTCTGTACTTGGGTCTTCTGTGAATCCCATGTATAGGAGACACAGATGAAGGCAGCACCTTGTCTGTGGCCATCTGTGCAGCTGTCCCTACTGGGCTGCTGTGACTGCAGACAGGAGAGCAGCAGCTGCATCCCTCAGCCTCGAATGGGCACAAGCTGAGCTTTAGCAGCCAGGCAGGAGGAACTCAGGTCTTGGAGCTGTGAGAGGCAGCCACTGTTTATAATATCCTCCAGCACAGCCCTCGTCTCTGCAAGGAGAAATTAACTGCATGTCTGCTTTCACTTATGGTTTCCCATCAGTGGTTTTAACCCCCATATCCTCAGAAGAAAAAGGAAGAAAGAATAAGCAGCAAACACTAATCACTTCAGAGCAGTTTCCTGTATAATAATTAATTTGCATTCAAAAGACCTGATGGGAAAGAGCAGGAAACATCAGGCTTCACATCACGCTCCTGATTTATAACTAGCTGTATTTGGTTTGCTTGGCAAGATTTTGGTAGTGGGGAGGCTTCAGAGCCTGAGTATTGGCACAGATACAGACCCTCCTCAACACAGCCTCTGTAAGTAAGACTTCCATGTCTCTCACTTTGCCTTATAAAACAAGAAATGACAAGCACTCGTTACAGAAGTGGCTGTGAATCCAGAATACCTGATCTTACACCCTGATGATGGAAGATCATTTAAGATGCAACAGGGGCAACTTCTGAACTGGATGACACCAGAGTTTTGTCAAAGTTTCCAGAGGTACAACAGATACTCGAGATTGTCATCTTTATTAATCAAAACTTGAACAGGACCAGTATCACTGTCTTGCTCAGCAAGTGAGACAAACTAAGAGAATTAAGAACCTACTTACAAGCACTTTTTTCATCTGTGCTGAAAAAATAGATTATTTTTGCAGTGGGATCCCTATGGTGAGAAATTTTTTCCAAGGGAACGTTTAATGCTGAAATTGAACACTGCACAGGGTCAAAGCCTGACACACCCTGTATCAGCCGCTGGTCAGTGTGGGATGTATCCAAAAAATGAAATGCAGGCTCATGGCTCCTGCCTGCCCACAGCAGAGCTGTAGATCACTAAACTCCGTTCATACAGCCACTCATTCCCCACAGCACACCCTGAGAGCTCTGCTAGCCAGCTCGGAAGGGACACAGCCTGACTTTGCTGCATTGCCAGCTGTGCTGCAAGCTGTTTTGTGTAACAAAACCCAGTATACTCTGTGCCCCGTTTCTGCTCTGTATTCCCCATGTCTCCCCTGTGGCCTTCTCACTGCAGGGACAACTTCTCCCTCCTGCCAGAGGATGCTCTGGTTCATTTAGCATTTTCTTGCCCTTTCTATTGTTCACTAAAATTGGTTACTGGTGCTTCCCAAACTTGACAATACCTGTCTGAACAAGATTGCTGGAAGAGGACAGTTGGCTTAGAAACTGTCTGTGATTCCCACTTTCTGTCTGTACTCACAGACCACAGAGGTGGTGCAGCATAGTTCAACTGGCTTTGAATAATTCAATTACACTCTTGCCCAGCATTGCCCACAGCACATAAAAAAAAGGGCAGCTTAAGAGAATCACATCTTCTGCTTGCAGGATTAGCCACGTGCTCCAGAGTGAACAAAGGCATTGCTAATTGTTTTGCATTTGGCAAGTTAAGATAAGAAAAGGGTTAAACATTGTCCAGAAACCAAGGTCTGCATATTGTCCTTAGAGACAGGAAGGTGACAACTTTGTTGACTTTGTTTGACTCTTATTGTAGGAAAGAGCGATGTTAAGAGTCGTTTTGTTCAGCTTGCTTCAGAATCTGTTTTTTCAGGATGGCTGCAAATGATTCAAGTATTCAGAGCTGTAGAAATATTTAATGCAGTGAAGTTTAAAAAATATCTGTACTTAATAAAAGAAGTAAGCTTCCAATAAAAGTCTGACACTACCCCTCTGCCACAAAGACTAGCCAACATGCAATCAAATAGACTGCTGCTACGATTCAAATTGGGTTCAAGAGGTCATTCATTCCCCTGGTTTGTATAAAAAGGATCAGAGTGAGAACAGTATTTTTCTCTGGCATGTTACAAGTCAGAGCACAGAGCCTGTAAGAAAGCCATTGCAATGACACAGCTTAATGTGTAACTGCGTGCAGAGCTAAATTCTTGTGTTTCAGCACCAAACAAAGAGCAACAAATGGTTAGTTGGTTGGTGTTTGTTTTTTTTTAATTTCTTCTTTCTTTTAAAAGTTCTTTAAAATTTATTGAGAGAAATGCCGGGAACTTTTTACCTCACTGCTGAGATATTTTGTCATGATTTGTCTTGTAGAAGATAGTGATTCTAATATCTTAGGAAATTTATATACTTGCATATTTCCCTTCCTGATGGTAAAGTGTATTTGTAACTCTAGCTTCCTTGGGCCACAGCTTCATAATTCTACTTTAAAATGGTGGTTTTAAGAAGCATATAATTAAAATATTTTGATATGTTGCCCTGCCAAGAGCTCAAATGTTCTCCAAGGAAAGGCTTGCTTTACTACATCCTTCTTTTTCCCCTTTTCTTACTTGAAAGCCTTTCAATTTTGCTCTGAAGATATAGGACTCACAAGAAGGCTAGTGAGTTCTAGAATACACTGAGATTCAGCTATTTTTCTTCTGGCCTTCTCATTCAAGACAGCCTCACAGATGAATTTTAATATTTTGGGTGAGATGAAATCGTCTTTGCTACATTTGCAAGAAACCTCAAAAGTAAGCTGGGCAATTATCTAATTATTTGCTTGGCAGCAGGTTTGCAATTCGGTAACATGTTCTTGAAGCTTTTCCTCAGATACAGTTTGCTTTTCCACGGGCTGCAGTCTCCTCAGTGGAGATCTGCTCCCCATGGAGTGCCTGCTTCTGAAAGTATGTGGCTCTTGTGTCCTGTCCTGTTCTCCTCTCCCTTGTCGGTGCAGTTCTTTCTTAATCATTTTTGCTCAGGGCTGCCAGAGGTTCACGTTTTGCCTTGCAGAAGATGTTTACTCTGGAGTTATAGCCTGGCTCTGCCAGTACCTTAACAATAAAGAACGCTCTCCTTTTGCTTTCAGAAGTCTGTACATTTCTGTAATAGTTTTAGTTCTCCTAGTTTTTCCCCTGCTGGTTGAGCATGCCTGAAGATACTGAGAAGTGGAGACATCACTGCTAATTGCAACTGTTATCAACAAAATTGGTAGATGCAGGTGTCCTGTATCCAAGTAAAACTCCTCACCTCTTCCTCCACCAGCCTAACGAGTCCTTTACCACCTCACACACAAATTCTTCTCCAAGTTATTTTGATAAATTAACTTTCTGCTCATCAGACACTGTTTTCAGTCCTTTAAGTATGTTTATTGCTTCCCTCATTAGTATGGGGATCTAGACAATTTTGTACAAGCTTTTAAAACTGCAGGCATCAGACATAACAGCATTGATTTAATCAATGGACACAGTATTGGGATTGTACCCCCTTTCTTCTTCACTACTCAAATAAAAACATCTCCAGATTTACACCTGACCTTTTACTTCACCAACCCAGGAGAAGGTCATGCTTGGAGGTTTTTGGTCTTTTGGCCTGAATGCTTATGCTGGACACAGTATTAAACTGACTGGGACATTTTATCCATAATCTGTAGCCAATTATAGAACATAAAGTACAGCATACAAGGATGAGACAGGGCTGTTGGATAAATTGGTTGTTGTGTTGCCAGCAGTCTCACTGCTTGCCAGATTACTTGAGCAAAGGAAATCTCAGTGACAGTTTTTAATACTGTGTTGAGTTTCCAGTCAGAGAGGTCACAGGTCTTTGATTGAAAGGAGAGGAAAACCTTCTAAGAAAAGCTAATATACATAAAATACCGTTTACTTCCTTTTAGTTCCATTAGTTAGATTAGTGTTTCATTTATAGATTGAGTATGGCTCAACACTGGTAATGTTGCCAGATTTAATTCCCTTCTTCATTGTGCAATTATGGGTTTTCCCCTTCTTTTAAAAAGAACACTTTTTTTTTCTTTTAATATAAAAGAATGTAGATATTCTCTCCCCCCTTCCCAGTTTGATCATCAAGCATGTTTTGTTTACAGACCTGCTTGGATTTTTTTTTGGTTACATCTAGTAGAATTCATGATCATTTTGTCTTCTATCAACAATCTCAGTCTAGTGGTAAATCACGTCTTTCCGTTCTGTTGAGAACCAATACTGATTTTAAGTACAGTCAAGAAGAATTGAAACAACATATCTTCCATAACTGTAATTTATTACTGTGTGTAACTTACACAGGAAACACTTCCCAGTTTCAGATTTTTAGATGCCAGTTAGGTTTCAAGCAGTAACTCATCACTTTACCTGGAAACCTGATTAGACTTTCCCCCAGGTGCACTTTATTCCTTATCATATTAAGTCAAATGTGCCAAAACCTGGAGCTTTGAGCTACCACCAACTTTGAAGCAAAACAAATTTTTTTTTTTTTTAAATCAACATAATTTCTTTGAATATCTATGGAGTTATCCCTCTTTTCTTGCTCTCTTCCAAGTCTGCTGGGCTCTCGAGCAAACCCCAGGGAATGTCATCCTGCTCTTCTCAGCAGTGTTCACTGCAGGCAGTGGTTTGTCACAGAACATTATGGAACCTTCTAGTCTCACAGGTATTGTTTTCTATGCTAAAAACAGCACTTAACTTTCTCATAGTGTCACATCCTCTGCTTGTTTACCCATCCACTGCTTATTAGGGAGTCACCAATGGAGATCAATTGCTTTCCAGCCAAGCCTGCAGAGCATGCCATAGGAGCTGGTGGCTTTATACTGTGAAAATATCAGCTGGGTTTGTCCCCTTCAGCTGTCTGTCCTGAATCTCCCTGATGATTGATTTGCTGAGCACACGACAGCAATTCAAACCCAGTTAGCCAATAGGTGCTTTTTTCTGCAGAGGCAAACTGCAAATACTGTACAGGCAATGTAATCTTTTATATACACTATAAGTAATTACAGATCCATGGTATGTCCTTCATGAAGTGCAGAGATACAGTACTGATGATATTATTACTTCAAGAGCAAGGGAAACACTTCTGTACAGTGCTGATGCTGCAGAAAGTTTAATTGGATTAAGTTTGTTCCAATTTATAAATCTTCTGTATGTATTAGGAAATGCAGCTAGGAAATCTGGATTTAAAGCTACATAAGATGGAGCCATCAGTACCATGTGCATGTATGTGTGATGAGACTGAAATTAATACTGTATATTTTATATGGTTTCTTCTAAAGAAAAAAAATATCAAGGCTGCTAATATTCTCCTAATTATAAAACCCAAAGATACACTTGGCTTTTCTTCATCACAGTCTCCAAAACATCCTCCTAAGATACCTAATGCCAGAAGAACAGCAATAGTTTAAATCATATCTCTAAGTTTTCATCTTTTGTATAGGAAATCACACAATAAATGCCAATATAATTCGACTGAAATAGCATTACTTGCCAGGTGACCTCCAAACATTGTTTCAAAAGAATGTCTCACAATCACACAGCTTTTTGCTGTGTCCCAGTATAGGTTATCAATGTATATTACTATACTGTGACTGTAAAGCGTTTTATAGGCATGCACATCTGAGCATTTTTGATTTTTGCCTTAGGCAACTTTTGGAAATCCTGACTGAGCCAACATTGCAGAACTGTCCCAGCTCACAGTGGTACTCAGTAATTGCAGTAAGACAAAATTGTAACTCACTATCTCCACTGCAACTCGTTTAGTGTCAAACATCTATGCACAAACTTTTGGAATACCAGAGTTTTAGTCTTAGCGTTCAGAACCCCAGTCTCTGCAGACCAGAACGATATACATTAATCACTTTGGAGAGAACTTTTTTTCCCTTTTTAATATAAAAATCACTGATCACCAACATGACATTCGCCAAACCCAGACAGTTTGAAAATGCAAATCTGCACATTTTGCCCCTTCCTTTTTGATGTTTCATGTACCTGAGCCTTTAAACCACGTAACTGCCACATAGGACAGTATTTGTAAGACAGCACTCCTCGCTGTGAGTTTTACCACACTGATGCTGATGGAGACCTCCTTAAAGCCTTGACAGAACACCCTGCTGATAGCTTACTTCATTTGGAGCAGGGCTCAGCTTCTGATTTGCCATAAGAAAAGAAAAAAAAGGAAAAAAAGAAAAAAAAGAAAAAAAAAAAGCAATTAAGAATTCTTTCTTCAGTTAAACTGCATTAAAAATACCTTCTTCGAGGTGGACAGCTCAAGAAATATCTGGAATTATTAAGTCTAAAGAGTTTAAAGCCTCAAACAGTATCATGTCCTCCATACAGCAGCAACACCAAGCAGAAGTGAAACACTGTGTGAAAGATAACGTGTGGTGCTCTCAAGAGATGTTAACATTATTTTAAGTGTTCACATAAGAAAATGTGTTTCAGCACAATGCTCTTTGGCAGCACAAATTCCAGTGGCATACTAGTGCAAATTCAAGATTTTAGGGATGGAAATCTTAATGTAAAGTGAAGCCGTTGCAATCCTGCTTTCCCATAATGATCTTGTGCTGCTCAACTGATGTTCTGCCTCAAAGTGAAACAGACAAAAATTATTTTCTAATGTGACACATATGACTTCTGACTAAGTTTAACCATAGCCTACCATTCGGATGTGATTGAAATCCAAAACACATGGCAATCTTTGGGTATGTAAAACCTGCCTCTCTCAGTCACTTGTGTCAGGCTTTGGAACCCTTCAATTATGCATCTCTATAAAATATTTTTTATCTTCAAGGCAGTACAAGTTAGTGTTTTAATCATTGCAAAAGCAGTCACTAAATTTTCTGCTCTGCATGCCTGCTAAGGGCTCACAGAAAAAGACATGCTCCTAAAACCTCACAAAGAAGTTTCACAGTTAACAGCAGGCTGCATGAGTTGGATGACTTTGAACTGCATGTCTGTAGTATATGAATATAAAATAGCACAGTATTGATTTGCCAGTTCAATTCTATCAAGTGCTGAGCCCACTCCAGAAAAGCACTTAAATACTTTTTACTACTAGTATTACTGTTCAAAAGTGTTCAATATGCAGGTCAAGTCCAAGTAACATTATTTTTGTTTATTAAAAAGACAGGTTTTCTTTATTTTTTTTTTTAATTAAATAAACACATTTGTTGAGAGCAGACTGTTATTTGAACCTCCATCCTTGGAAAATGCAGAAAAGAATTTCAACAAAAGTGGAGAAAATATTGAAAAGACCCACTGATTAAGATTTTAAAATGTTTTAAATTTAAAATAACCAGCCAGGCATGATGGTGACAGACAGATATCTATGAAGGTGGACCCTCAGTTGTGTGAGTCTCATACTTAATGTAACATCAATATTAACCCTACTCTACACAGGCCACAGACTTGACTTCCAGCAGGAATACCAGAGAGCCAGCTGGGGTAAGAATAAATCCCAAGTATCAGCAGAGCTTCCTTTGCAGGCAAGGGTTAGGGTGAGCTGGAATTGCTGCTGCTGCAGGGTGCTGGCCACTGTTCTGCAAGGGTCACCATACAGTCTCACATTTGGGTTTTCTTAAGTAGCTACTCAGACCATGCAGGCAAGAGTTCATGGAGAAAGAGTTTAACCTGAAAAAGTTTCAAAGCAATTGAAAGACTCTAACTTTACAGCCAAGCTAAAGGGCAGTGTAACTAAGGCACAAAACTGGAACAACATACTTCAAAAGTCAAATGAAAGATTATGCTGGCACAGCAGAGTTACTTGCAACAGATAACTTGAAACAGGCACCTGAGGCCACTGCCCTATCCTAAACTGCCCCTGACAAAACTCAGTTGGGCCAAGACTACAGCCTTTTTATCACTGAATTTAAAGGTTTTATTCCCCATCACACTATCACTGATGGATTACTTTCTTCTGTAACTCAGAAACCACATGGTAGTGGTTATGAAAAAGATACTGCTTGACACTGCAGTAATCTAAAGTGTAGAGTCTTTGAAGAACACATGGACCTGTCAAAGTCTCAAACTTCTGGAGAAAATCACCTTGATAACTACAGAATGTGATTGATAGAAATACAATTCTTGAGATGGTTTTATGTATACCACAGGAAAAAACCCATATCACTTATGGAAAGACAGGTGGCAACCAATCATGTAGAATTTTATTGTAGTCTGTTTTCTTTCATATTTGTAGTGCACTCAAACAATATTGCACCTGACCAGCTTTATGGCATTTGGTAGTGTCGTTGCTTTTTTTTTCAAAATACAGTATAAGGATCATCTGATCCAATCTTTCTTGACAAAAGCACAGTTGAGACAAGATGACCCAGCAGTGTATTCAGCTGGATCTCAAAAGTCTCCAGTGTTGGGGAAATCCACAAGTTCCCCAGGGAGATTATTCCAACGGCTGATTGTTCTCTTTGTGAAAAAATTTCCCCATGTGTCCAATTGGAACCTCCTCAGCAACAGTTTGTACCCATTATTCTTTGTCTTTTCCACATACTTCTTTTAAAAAGGGAGTCTCCATCTTCTCTTTAAATAGTGGAACATGGTGATAAGGTCTTCCCTAAGCCTTCTTTTCTCAAGGCTGAACAAACGCAGTTCTCTCAGCCTTTTCCCCATCACAGTTTTCCCAGTCTGTGGCTCTTCTCTGGATCTCCTCCATCCTGTCCACATCTTCTCTGCACAGCAGGGACCAAACTGAGCACAGCACTCCAGTGTGGCACTGAGCAGAGTGGGATAATGACTTCTGGATCTCTGCTGGTGATGCCCTTGTGGATGCAGCCCAGTGTCCCGTTGGCTTTCTTTACCAGCCCAGCACTGTTTGCTCATATTGATCTGATTGTCCACCTGGATCCCCAGATCCCTTTCCACAGAGATGCTCCCTAGCTGGGTAGATCCCAGCCTGTGCTGCACACCTGAGTTATGTTTTCCCAGGTGCAAGACCTGGGAAGGTTGCCCTTGCTAGACTTCATCAGATTCCTGTTAGCCACTCTCCAGCCTATCCAAATCTTCCTGCAGGGTGACTCTCTCTTCCAAAGTGTCCACTTTCCCGCTCAGTTTGGTATCATTGGGCAACTTCATCGTGGTGCACTTGGTTCCATCTTCCTGATCACTTTATGAGGATGTTAAACAGTGCTGGGCCCAACATCAATCCCTGGGGGACCCCACTCGTGCCACTCTGCCCATTTGAAAAGGAGCCATTTACCAGCACCCTCTGGGTGCTGCCTCTCAGCCAGCTCCCACGGCCACATGGAGCACTCATCCACACCACAGCCCACCTGTTGCTCCAGAGGGAGGCTGTGGGAAACCATACTGAAAGCCTTGGAGAAATCCAGGATGCAATGTCCACCACCCATCCCATATCAATCAAGCAGCTTACTTTGTCACAAGTGGTGACAGTTTGTGACAAGAGGGTGACCAGGTTCGTCAAGCTCAATTTGTCCTTAGTCAATCTATGTTGGCTTTTCCCAATCCTGTGCTTCATCTGAATTGTGATAGGTACCAGGATTTGTTCCATAATTTTCCCAGGGACTGAAGCAAGATTGATGGGCCTAAAATTCCCAGGATCCTCCTTTAAGTCTTTTTTGTGTATGAGATTAGCCTTTTGCAGTCTTCTGCATTCCCTGAAGTCCACAACTTCCTAAAGATTATGGAGAGCAGCCTTGCAATGTCAGCTCCTGTAATAGCCTCCCCCCACACACTTACTTCACTGACACTGCTGGATCTGTGTCTGCAGCAGCCTGGATTTTTGGTCCCAAGGCCAAAAATCTGTGCTGGTGCAGACAGATGTAAAGGAACTGTTGAGAGCCTTTGCCTTTTCAGTGTTACCAGTGACTAATTCTCCTGCCCTGTTTTTCAACAGGACAGTATTTGCCTTCTGTTTCTTCTTGCTGTTTCTGTACCCGAAGAACCCTTTCTTGTATTTTTTGACATCTTGGCCAAATTCAATTGGAGTTGAACTTTTCTAACTGCATCTTTGCACACCCTGGCAATGTCCACATTCTCAGTGGGTATTTATCCACATTTCCATCTCTGGTATGCTTTGCTTTTGAGTAGACTCAGAACCTTGGCAGTTAAGCAAAGGGGGCTCTTGCTCCTCCTACATCCCTTATCTTTAAGGGGGATGAACTGTTTTTGTGCTTTCAGAAGAGCATTCTTGAAAAAGTCCCAGCACTCATTAGCTTCTTTACCCTCCAGGGAAGCTTTTCTTGTCTCTTTTTGAAAAAAATTAACACTGCAGTGATTTCAGACATGGCTGCAGGTATTTTCCACATTCACTAGCTGCCTCTGTGAACAGGTGAAAATGTGAGGTTACCGATCTTTCACAGTGCCTTTGAAGACTTCGAAGAGCAGAAGCAAAGCTTGCATATGTCCTTAGATATATGCCCAGCCACTCAGCCCCTCAGCAGCAGAGGGACAGAAGTTGATACAGCTCCTACTCTTTTGGCTAACTGGCTACAGGTCAGAAAGGCACTGTTCTCTTGGGTCCCATGCCTCTTCAAAAGATACATTAAAGCCTGGCTGTCTGAGAGCAAGTGCAAGTTACAGACTCACATCAGAGAGCAATTCTCTCCCATCTGGAGCTTTGTTTGGAGACATAGCTCAAAGCATGACTTTATTTGTTAGCTACATAGGTAAGGTTGGCCAAGGAAATAGCAGTCATGAAAAATAAACTGTGATAGCCTTTATCAGAACAACCTCTGATAAAACCCACCTCAGTAACAACGTTTGGTTTATACTTCACCAGGTATTTGAAATAAGGGATTACTTAAAGTCAGAGTCAGTTGAACAGCTAAGCAGAAATACTATTATTACAGGACTTGCTATGTGTGAGGCAACAGGGAACCACCTCATACTAGTCAGTTTTGAGTTCATTGTGGCAATCTGGTTCAGAGTGATCCATGACCTACCCCCTGCCATGGAATGAATTAAAAATACTGAGCCAAGTTAAAGCAGCACTTTTCGTGGTTTAACAGATTATTTTTAGCTGGGGAGGGAGTCCACAGGCTGTGGGGATGGTTCTCTGTGGGGACCTGGTAGAACCAAGCTGCTGGCTAGTTTTGAAGCTTGACACCCGGTTAAACTACTTAAAAGGGCTGAACGTGCCTCGGTGAAATCATATTTTAAAAGGAACAAAGCCCGGGAAAAGCTCTCTTGCTTCTGGCCTTTGAATAGGTAACCGGGTGCTGGCTGGGCTGGGCTCTGCTGCAGCGCTGGCCCCTTCCTGGGGAGCTCGCCGGTCCTTGTTATTGTGGCGGTGCTCCCAACACTGGGAGCAACCATGTGGCTGGGAGCAGCGCTGGGAGCAGCACTGTGTGGCTGAGGCTATCACGGCATGGCTCGCAGTGAACTTTGTTTGCTTAGCCATTTTTAGCCAGCCATGCTGCAGCCAGAAGGACAAAAGCAGCAGCAGCAGCTTTTCTTGGTTTTGGCACCCCACATGAAGGGAAGGCGTGGGGTGGCACCGGCACCCAGCGCGACTCGCACGTGTTGGTGGCGACCAGGTGACCGACAGAAAGGCACAGCAAGCGAGTTCCCCGAGGCAGAGCCTGGATGAGATCAACCTTGAGCCTGCAGAACTCCATAGAAACTGTTTCAGTTGATAAAGCTTGAGAACAAATGAACCTACGAACACCAATTCTCTCCTGAATCAGGAAAAAGGAAAGGGTGAAGACACGTAGTGAAAACAAGATGGAGACACCGAGGTCAGGGGTCAAATTCTAGATGGGAGGAGGTTGAGGAGCCTTAGTCTAGGGCTGAAATTCTTTTGTGATGCTACAGTGAAGATATAATTGATATATTACCTTTTCTTTTTCCCTGTAACTCATGGAATGTATGAGTTGGGATGGGGGGATATAGCACTCTAACCTCAGCTGTGAGCAGCGGCACCAATGTTGAAATAAGCAGATGTTGCAGTAGCTGTGATCCAATGAGAAACTGGAACAGGGAGAGATGAGAGAAATGGAAGAAAACCTCTATTCCCAGAGATAAAGAAGAGAACTTTTGTTTCTATACTAGAACAGCTCATCCTTACAATTTTACCCCAATAAGCTGAAATGACCCATGGTGGGAGTTATGAGAAAAAACGACCAAAACGTGGGAGGGACTTCATGATTGCAGACTGATTTGCTGTGACATTAAAGCCTGAGAGAACTGTTTCATAGCATGGCAAGAGAGACTCCTCTCCCTAAGAGAACTGAAGAAAGACTATTCTAGAGGCAGTAAACTGACCAGAAGTCCCAGGTTTTGTCTCTTTATGTTGTCAGTGGGCAAGAAAAGAGGGTGTGGTGGGAGGAGAAGTGGACTGGAGGTTTATTTTTCTTATTATTTTTCTTGTAATTCTGTTAATAAAATTTTCTTTATATCCCTTAAAAATTGAGCCTGCTTTTTTCTCTTCCTAATCCTTATCTCACAGCAGAAAATGAGTAAATAATTCTAGTGGGTACACTAATATTTGGCTAGCACTAGACCAACTACAGGACTTAATGCTACAAATAAGACAGAAAATATGTTTTTATAGCTGCAGATGTTCCTAAGCATGTGTTTTTTAAGGAATATTTAACATGAGTTTTTTGTTTAGAGTTTTAAATGCACTTTTCAGAATATACCAAGACATCACAGTTTCAGTTAAAAAACCAATTTCCAGTGAACCAGAAACCTTCAGCTTGGTACAAACAGAGAGAAATTAAAAAAGCAGAAGTTCAATAGTTTCCTCAACTGAAGGGACCCACTACGGAAAACAGATAATTTTAGTAATTCAACCAAATTTCAACAGGAACAACCCATGAATCATTAATAACATGATACAGAACACAGGCAACAGTAATCCCCACCCCCCCACCCGTGAAGAAATAAAAATCATCCCACCTTGCTCCCAACATCCACCCAAACTAACAGCAGCTCTGTTAGTCCTGCAGTGAGCAAAATCCATTGTGTTGCCACATTACTTCCAAGTTAAGAACTATCAGTGACGCAGCCCTTCCTGTTCCTTCCCCCCCAATTAATTTAGCTGATGCTCTTTGTTCTTAAATGAAGTAATTCACTCAGAATTTTAACATCAAAATATTTTTAGCAGAGTATTTTAAGAAGCAATTAAAATTTTCAGGTTTTTTTTTCTTTCCAGTTACACCAGAACAATGAAGAAATCTTTTAGTACTGGCCTGAAAAACCAGAACTGCTCATTTTTACTCAGTGGTCACCAGGAGGAGACTCACAGGTACAAATATCTGTGAGAGACTGCAATTTTTAACAGCTGAAATCCTGACTGGCAACCTACTTGAGTTAAAGGCACAACAACAAACGTATCAAAGTCTGCTTAAACCATACACTCTGATGTCTGCACTTTTCAAAAGCCTTATTCACAGGAAAATCCCACAGCTAGGAACTATTAATAGGGCAGTTTCAAATGAGATACAATTCAGTTACAACACAACAGTACTAGCAATATTTCTATAAATTTTGAAATGCTTTTAATATGTACATTCTTTCTTAGTAAATATTAAAGTAGTGCTCTTCACTTGCACTTTTTCTTTAGACTTCTAAAAGGGCATCAGAAACACAGTTTTCACCCCCTCCAAACCAATGCACAGTTACCTCTGTAACAAGCACATGTGAATTCTGTACACCTTTCCCTCCCCACAAAGAGAAATAAAAATATGCCATGACTATCCAATTACACATCATCACAAGTTTAAATTACACATACAAATAATTGTAAAGTATTTAGAAAAAAACCAACATATTGGATTTATGAAACCATTCCATGCATTCAGCAACAGAAAAAAAAAACCACCCAAAGAAAAAAGAAAAAAAAATTCAGTTTCTTTAAAATGGTGTTTTTTGCTCTATCCAAGTACCAAAGTCTGGATCAGTGTATCATTAAGACTAACCACTGCTTGAATCATAGAAACATGACAGTACATAGATAACCAAGTTTCTATTTATAGAATATGATATAGTTACTACCTCTTCAATGAATGTCAAATAAAGCAAGTTTTGCTTTCTAAGACATTGAAACTGCACATTAAGAAAACAGTAAGAGGTGCTGCTAAATAGGTAACACCACTTTGAAAGGAAGGCTAGGTATTTATATGACCCTGTGATCCTGCTTAGCAGAAGCTGTTAGTTAGCAGGGCTCCTATGTTTTAGCTAGTTTGTTTCTTTTTCCAGAATGACAAGCTATTTGACTACCCCAGAAATATCACCAATTTTATTTTCAACAGGAAAGAAAAAAGAATTTATGCAGTGAAAGTTCTTGGAGGCAGTGTCTTTCATTACTTAAATTCTTTGTATTTTCCATAAAAGAGCCTCGTAGCATAACACACAGATTGGAAACATTTCAGACATACATTAAAAACCTGATTTCAAAGGGTATTTTTTAACCTTTACTATGAAGACAAGTAAAATTATAATATTATTTACGTGCAAAGGACTCTGCATGATTTTGTAATATCCTACTTTTTCATGTTTACCTTGAGATACACCTTGAAAAGCTGTACTTCAGTTCTAAATTTATTTTACATGAACCATGACAAATATCACTCTTGATCATTACTCCCTCCCAGTAAATAAATCAATACCATCAATATGCTCAATTTATTTCATCAGATCGATTTAAGTGTCATGTTCCTGATATACAGGAGTTAATACCTGTGCAAGTTAGTATCCATTTATTAGGAAAGCTCTCCATTTAGCAGGTGCATTTTCAGTACAGTTAAACCCAGCTTGCTGCATTATCTGCTCTTCCCTTGCAATACTGTCAAACTGCAGTTGAGTACAGTCAGAGCACAAGATTGTTGATCAGTACCACGTGTTACAGCTGTTAACAATTCTGTTTGTGCCACAAAACCAGAAGTCAACAATTTGAAAAGAATCCTGACTCTTTAACCAAACTTACCAAGTTAAATACCATCCTTAGCAAACCAATTTTTGTAAAGGCTATTTACAGTGTACATGGCTGAGCACGTACCTTACAGACACAAACACATCTCCATACCACATCATTACAGTGCCTGAAAATGACAACACGTCTTCAATGCCATTTTAATTAACAGTTTCAAGCGGGAAATGGTCTTTATTTTACAACTGCTTTACTTGCATAATTTTTTATTTTTTTAATATAAAAACACTAACTCCTGTCCAGAAGTCTAGACACATTCTACATACTACAGGTTAAGGCAGTAAAAAAATGTGTTCCTGATAACTGTTTTTGACAATGTCAATTAAAGCTGTCTGAAGCTACTCCAGTTCTCCAACAGATCTTCGAAATCCAAATAATTTGTGAGTGAAAAATTCACTTTGCTTTGCTCAGAGTTTTAGTAATACAGACAACAGAATTGGGTATGGTAAGTCAACAAGTGTTAGGAGAAGGAAAAGTTTGATTTCAGTTAATTTCATGAGTTTAGAAGTTGAAAGAATGCATTTTTTAGGTAGGATTCTGAATCAATCAAGAACTGTAGGGAATGAAAAAGATAACCAATTTTATGCACATTACTGCATTCTTAAAAATATACTGTTATCTTCAATAATTCAAGTAAGGTAATAGACATTATAAAAAATAACTTCATGAACCATACTCAAGTTTCAAATCACATTCTCAAACTTTTAACCCAAAGCAGTTTTATTGTGTTAACTTCATATAATAAACCATGAAGGTCTGACTGTACAAATGGTTAATGATTTGCACTTGTGATTCCTGTGAGAGCTAGCAGATTTGCTAACCAACTTACTGTAAATATATGGCAGATTATGTATTTAATCAAAGCACTTTGATTTAGGCATGAAACAAATTCAAATGGTTGACATTCTGTGCTTCTAATGCATCACTCATAAGAGAGGCAAGAAACACCCACTATTGTACAGACGATTATTTTTACAGAAAACCCTTCCTTGAAATTAATCTTTTATCCGCAGCTGAAGATGAGAGTATAATCTGTTGTAAACAGGGCACTGTGTTGTAAAACCAGTTTTTTTAACTTAAGATCTCTCTCCAAAAGTTGGAAAAACAGACTCTTCAGAATGTCTTTCAAATGTAGCATGTTCTGTTTGCTATATCATAAAGTTACTTTCATTTGATTCCTTTTTAAAGATGTTTGTGTTCACAGCAGTTCTGTTTTTAAAAATTGTTTGAAATTTATATAAAATTCTGTACATGTTCACAAATTATTGCATAAACAGCATGATCTTCATGACAATATTCAGCAACACATGTCCATCTCAGGAAGTTCACGTTTCTCTTCTTGCTTTTTTCTTCTTTTTAACTTGTTTGGGAGATTCCCAGCTTTCTTCAGACTTTGCTAAAAAACATAACATAATTATAGTGTTAAGAGTGAGAAGATTTACACAGAATTGGCTTTTAACATCCCAGGTAATACACACTGTATTGATTCAGATCAATCAACTAGAAGTTTTATTTACCTGCTTCAAATGAAAATGATTTAATTTGAAATCCATCTAAAACGATGTTCACCAATTTCATCCTACTTTTTTACCCCACAAATATTAAGAGTGGTACACATCAAAGGTAATTCATTTTGCAAATGTCTTTACAGTAAACTCTTTGTTATTTTCTGGCCTACTAAAAATAATGTACCTGTACACAATTTACATTAAATGCTCACTTCTACCAGATTACCCTTAACCACTACATATGTGACATGTCAGAAGAATATTTTTACAAGTACTGAACTATGTAACAATGTGGTTACATGGAATCCATAATCCAATACAGAAGCACTATGTTCTTAATAAAACAGACTGCCTTAAAACATGCTGGCTGCCAAAAGTGGTAAAAAAAATTATGTATTGTACATACTGAACCTAAGAGATGTTCTTCAAATTGCTGAGGCATGAATCAATGACTAAAGATTTCATATTTTAGAACCAGAAAATTTCTAAGTTGATACATTGACTTGAAATATTCCATTGCTTCATGTATTCAAAACCAAGAAGCCAATTAATGCAGCTGAATGAGATTTTGTAATTATTAAGTCATCATGTTTCTTCTGCAGTCTTAAAAGCTCATTTAGTACTTCAACACTTAGCCAGCAACTTATTAAGAATTGTCAGTATTTACTAATTTTATTAAAGAATCTGAATCAAAACAACTTTTTCTTTCAAGCAATACCTTTCACATCCTCACTTCCCTTCTAAATTTCCTCTGTTACTGTGTGAGTACTTTTCTCAAGTACTCAAATGCTTGTGAGTACACTTTTGTCAAGTACAACAGAGGGTTTTTGTTTGATGTTCCCGGGCACTGCATATTTTCAAAAAACAATGTATCTGCAGCAATTAAGCCTGATCTATATGCTGCTGGACTACAAAAAAAATCCCCACCCAATACCTTTCTACCTCCAGATAAGCAACTGTTTCCCTCTGTGATTACATGGAAGCATATGGAAAATGTTAATGAGCCAAATTGAGAAATCGAAAGACCTCAGTAGGCTGAAAATTGAATTATTTGTATTATTCCCCAAATTTCTGGTAGCTAAATATTCTGTCAGCTGCAATGTCAGTAACCATCTGTTCTCCACTGAAGACCTGCAAACAGCCCTTAGAAACAGCACTGACAGAACTCCTCAGCCACAGCATGGAGCTTCAGTTCTGATGGTGATGAGTACATCCAAATGTCTGTTAAGGACTGCATAAGCACAACAGACATTTTCAGTTATCCAAGCATATGAAGCCAATTTTTCCTCATAATGAAAATAAATATATCAAGGTGCTTTTAACTTTAAGAAAGTTAAAAATATGGCAAGATGCATAAATAAGACACACAATGCTCTGATGTGGCACTTTAAACTCAAATCCAGGGCAAAGCATCCTGACTACACTCTATGGGGAAAAAATACATCCTAACAAATAAACTGAGAGATACTTACTCTGTGGAGGAGGCACACTATTTTGCTTAATATTGGGACTAGAAACATCTGTCTCTTGCAGCATCTGTGGCACTTGGGAAGTGATCTTGTCAGAATTACTCTCTGATACAATTACAGATGGCTCAGTAGAAACAGCAAGTGAAGGAGCCTCCTCAGACTATTTGAAAAACAAAAATAAGAGTTTCCAAAAGTTTAAGCAATACAAAAGTAAAAATTCTTACATGGTGTTATTTCAGCAGTATACTTAGCAGCTGCTGAGAAGATGGCATTGAAAAATTAAGCCAATATTAAAATCCTTAAAAATACTGTAATACTATGACTGCCATCTAGTGCCAAAATTTTTGATTGCATACAAGCAAAGATAAACAACATTAATTCTTAAAATACAGCATACACAAAGAAAGAGAGACCAATCTCTCAATCACCAAGACCTAAAAAGATCTAGAATATTCAACAGAGATGTAAAACAGTGACACATGCATTCGGTTGCAAGGTAAGCAGGCAAGTTAAACAGCACCAAATAGGTAACTCAAACCCCAAACAAATCAAACAAAAAGTATCTCCAGTCATTCCTATAAACGGCTCAAAACACTCTGTATGCTTATAGAATAACAAATATTGGCAAACACAGTAAGTATTTCAGTGGAAAAAAATAACTCCCAAGTAAAAGGCAATTGTAGTATTTTTCCATTACCTAGTTGATTGTGAAGGTTCCCACTACAGAGACAAAATACAACTGTATTCTAGTGTGTAGCCCTTACTGCAATTCAAATGACAGCAAAACAGAAAAAAAAAATATTTTGGCATTCCAACAGGAAAGCCAGAACATAAAAAACTGAAGATCCTACAGCAAGTCATCAAACGACAAAAGGCTTCAAAAAAGAATGTATTGGAACACAGTGTCTCAGCCAAGCAATAAACCCCAAACTTTAAGATGCTATTAAGAAATCATAGGTGTAGTTGTGTCACAACAACCAAGACCTGGAACTATGAAAACCAAATAGTCAAGTCTACATCCCTGGATGCAGATGTACAGATCCTATGTCACAGTCACCAGTTTGCACTGCTTCTATCACTATAATGTGTCAAAATTTCAGTCAGAACATTCAAGAGAGCAAAACGATATAAATTTCTTTTTTAATCGTATCATACTAAGCAAGAAATTAAACAGCTTTAATTGAAAAAAACCAACACATTAAGTTAAAGGATACAGTTCTCTAACCTTTCATGAATGGCTTGCTGTGCTCTTACACATCAATTGAAACAAGATTTTTTAATATCCATTACTGCAGTATTTCTCTCAATCCACTGAAAAATTAGTAAATCTCAAATATTTTTTATACATCAACCATGCTGGTAAAATGAACTCCCATCCTACAGGAATTCCAAAATTAGCCAATTCTAATGTAGCCTAATAGTTAGCAATCATCAGCTACATAAATAAACCAACAAACTGACTTCCAAAATAAAAGGAGGACATAAAGCTTCGAATGCAAGGTAATCAATTCAGGTAACTATTGACATCACAGTTTTGTTAGGACAGTCACACCTGACCAGCAGGTAAAGCAATTCAATTAAGATTTAATAGTTCTGCCATGTCAGGTTGACTAAGAAACATGTTGCAGCTTGAGTATTACTGCAAATGTAATGATACAAATATATACAACATTATCTGGACACTTTTCCAAATACTTCTGTCTGAATTTTGGATACAGGAAAGTGGGCAGTGATGAAAACATTAAAAAATGGGTACTACTCTTTGATAGGATATTCTCTGCTAATTCAGAAAGGAGGCCTGAAACAAGAAATAAAGCCTATTTGATAATATAAATAGTTATATGCATAATTCTATGATTCAATATTGAAGTAGTGACTTGTCAAACTGCTACTTCTTTTTCCAAGTATCTCTCTTCATTTAAAACTTGTGCCTGCAGACAAAATGCAGAAGGTTTCAATGCAGCCCAATGTATAGCGTGGGGGAAACATCATCAATGGATACTGTGATGTCAAACACAAGGTTCAACATTCAGCTGTTTCTGATGTTTATGAGGATATACTGAACAGTAACTTGTTTGTACTCAGTTTATTTTTCCCTATATTTCATTCTCATGTTTTGGAGCATTTGCTTAAGACTACACTACCTACCTTGGAAACTCAAGTCATCCATTTCTGTGACACAGTCACAGATTGTATCTAAAACTTTTTATAACAGCCAAGTCAAACAATATTGGAAGGCATCTTTGCATGTGTGAAATTACAATGAAGCCAAGTCTGATGTCAAGGAGACATGATAAAGACTGACAGACCATCTGCACTGTCAGATACAACAATTCACAACTCCAGTTCCAGACAATGTGAGTAACAATTTCGTTTGTCCTTTGCCCCCACACCAAGTTTAAAACAGAACAGGTCTTGTTTCACAGTTACCACTTACACAGCTGTACACAGACATAAATATGAAAAGACTGAATTTAAGATTCAAGAGTAACAGAAGCCCTCAAGTCCCTCAAAAACAGTGTAGTGTAGGTCTACATGAGATGCTGATGCCATCAAATGACCTAGGAAGTTGGGTGTGATTGATTATTAACAATAAAGCAAAGTCTACTGGAACTGGGCTTATATTTTGGCAGTGCCGACAACTTGTGAGAAAAAAAACAAACCTGCAGATAATTTTCAAATCAATTTAGATTTCCGAACAGCAAAAGCTACAGTCTTCTAGGATGCACTATTTTGCCTTTTTCTAGAAGTCAAAAACATGCCACCTTGGTGTCACAATCCAAGCTTTCTGTCTACACCTTTTCAACTAGAGCTTCTAAAATAAAACAAAAACTCACACTTCCACGAATAAAGCCACTTGCATACACAGACAGATGTCTTTCAAATACAGCTTCAAAAAATCCACCACAAAACCCAACAATACACTAGTCAGACAGAATAGGCAGCTGTTGCCAACGTTGATTTAAGGTTGAACTGATCTAAACTAATCTGCTGTAGTACATAATTGTAGCAAAGCTCTACTTAGATTTAGAGTATTCAGACTAAGCCTTGAGCATGTCTGAATGTGCTTTTCAAGACATTTTCACACAAAAGGACTTCTGTACTTTTTATTTGGTGACTCGCAGCCTCTTATAGAAGATTTAATTCTAATGTTTTCATTTGACTTTTAAAGACCTCAGTATTCTTATTTAATGCTTAGCAATTAAAAATTAAAACCCAGTATTCTGACATATACTCTGTGTCACTAGTGTTGTTCACTCTTTATGGAAATAAAGAACAAAAATCAAAGCCACTAGAAATATTAAATATTTTACACCTTCCTAGAGTGTGATGCTTCATAGGGTAGCAGTAGCTAAGCTGCTATTTGGAGAAAGACTGAAAGAGAATTTGCATTCTCTAGAGTAAGTTTCAGCTGTGAGCTGAAACTAACAGTTTGTGAATTGGTTCAAATAAAACCTTTTTTTATTCAGTCATTAAGCTCAGTACAGATATCAAAATCAATTTTAGACTGCATTTAAGTCAGAATATATGGAGTTTGTAACACTTCATTCTGTTGCAATGTAACAGTAGAATATGCCACTAGTCCCGTGCTCAGATCTTTTAGTTCTTAGGTTTCTACATTTCCAAGTTTTAAACCATTGCTTGAATATTCAAACAAGAAAGTAACTTGCCAGTAAAGAAAGTTACTACTGATTTGGAATATACTGCTTTTCAGAGCAGACATACTTTTTAAAACTCGTATCTGACCTCTACCTAAAATTCAACTGTTCAATTACCTTTATATTCATAAACATACAGCCTGAAACAGTATTCCTGCTGTAACCTTGTCTACACAAATTAATGTGTCAAATGACTTGACCACTTCCAAAATCAAATTGTAACATAAATCATATTTTGCATCCCTACCTTAGCTGGTTCACTAGTACTTATGGTCTTCAAAGAAAAAGCTCTTTCCTGCTGTGCTTGAACTTTTGAGGTATCCGCCTGAAATTGCTCTCCAGCTTCTCTATCCAGTTCTTCAGCATCCTACAAAAACGGGGAGTGGGAGGGGAAAAAAGAAGAGCCTGTGTTTGCAGTCAAGTTCTGACTCTTCTCCCCTGTGAATGAGTTTTGCTGCCATAATCAGGTTCTGTAAGTCAGAAAATCTACCAAAAAGAATAATTGAAGTAGTGTGCTCATACTAGCCTACACTCAAAATGCATAGAACAACATAATAAAAAAATACTCATAGAATCCAATAAAGCCCAGAAAGCAGGATGCTTCATGCAATTTATTAACAAAAATCCCAATCTCGGAATGAACTGCACTTCACACTCCTGTTAAATTCTAAGAATGTGAAATTAATTTACTCTAAACACTTGGCAAAAGTATCACAATGACACTTGACTGCTCTTGGTTCTGAGCTTCGCTACAGATTTTAAAATACAAGCTGTATACTTTTCTATCCTTATTATGCTTTAATACTTTTGCAACCTGGTTTAGTTTGCCATAAGGCCTGTAAAGAAATTGAAAAGATATCCTAAGTATTTAAGTGTCTAAATCTTTACTCCTTAGACAATCTCAAGTGTAAAGCTTTCATTTTAAATGTGGAATTAGAGTGGTTACACTTGGTAGTGGCACTAGAAGAATCCTGTGGTTGTGGAGAGGTCTCTGAGTTTAAACTGGAAACACTGTTCCTTCAATTATTTCCTTATGAAAATACAGTCACAGCCTAATGTTGATTCCTGACAGGAAGGAACACATACTGGCTTACTCCAAGCTCTTCAGTTAGCTTCTATTGCCTTGAAAAACACTGACATCAACAAGTGAGTGTGAACATTTAAGAATACTCAGTGAGAAAGATGAATGTGTTCCATTTTCAGAGGATAAATATACAAATTTTAAAAGGGTTTGAAGTAAGACTGGCAAGTTAAGTGACTAAACTGTTACAACGGTAGCTTCTGTGATTAGCAGTTCAGTCTGCTCCTATCAAGCAAAATTCCCAATTCTACATAAAAATTTAATACAGGTAAGTTCTTATCTGTAAACTGATGACTTCACAGACTGATGGACTGAAAGAAAATGTAACAAAATTGAAATGGTTGGAGAACAATGAGTAGAAGACAAATCTGATTATGTTAATAGAGAAAGTAGGACTCTACTTGACATATATAATTTGAAAGACAGCTCACAAGCAACAGGAAAAAATTCAGAATGCCTTCACTGACCTTAAGATCACGTAGGACACTCACAAACACCTGTTAACCATAACCTATTAATCTTGACTTATACTTAGTCATAGCAGAGATCAGAACAGATTTCAATTTAAAAAAAAGCTGCAGCCCTAGTGCTCCCAGACTGAATTTACCTCAAAAGAAACAAGGAAAATCAACACGAGCTCCACCTCCACAATGACAACTTGAAAATAAAATTTAATGTAACAGGAATTTAATTTTATAACTTTTAATAAACTGAATATGTGATAGTCATAGAAGCAAAGCCAAAGCAAGTATAACTGAAGTTTTTGCTTTCCCTCTCTAATTCATCTAGTCAAGATTCCTCTGAATTGGCCATTTTATAAAGAATATAAACTATGAATGGCTAGCAAAATAAACATTAGTAGGATACATTCTGATCATAAGCTATTAAAAGCTTTCTCCCATTGGCAAAGTACTTGCTTCATCTATTCGAACATGATTCAACTGCCATGTGAAGTGCAATCCGCTTTTGCTATTTCTACAAATCTGCTTCAATGCAATTCTTCAAAAGCTATTTAAGTAACACAGAAAACTCCAACCATCCTCAGTTTGAAAATATTCTTTCCTTCATTGAAATTGAACTCACAGTGTAGCTCCACCAACTGAGATTGAAGCATTGGCACTTCCCATTTCACAGAAATCAAAGTAAAACAGTACTTCAAAAAAACCCCATTATATTCTCACACAATTGTACTTGAAGACAGCTTAAGAGAAAACTTCAATTTCTTTCATTCTCCTAACAAGCTATATTCACCAAAGCAGCTGTCTTTCAAATGACATGAGGAAAAGGCTTCCCATGCAGAGGACAATTCCACCTGGAGTATCCCTACAGTACAGAATCCAGATTTGATAGAAAAGAAGTAATTCAGGATAAATACTTTCTATGTTGTGCTTTTCATATATCCAGCAAAACTACAAATTATCCCATATTCAACTTGTGAATACAACAAATTAAGGAAATAATAGTAAAATAAGCATTACTTTAACTCTTGAGAAACAATTGTAGACAATCCAATTCCATAAAGAAATTAATTTCCTAAAAATAATTTTTGTTCAAGATGCTAATATCCAAAGATGAGGCAATTTTGGGAATTCCTGGCAATTGCCTTTTAAACCATCCAGATTTTACCTGTGCAGGAGAGTTAGCTTCTTCACCCTGCTTCTTCTTTTTCTTCTTCTTTTTCTTAGATTTGCCACTTGTAGAACTCTGAAGAATTGGCTCTGCTTTTTCTCTTTCATTATCTGAAATCTTCATACGGAAACAGAAGGTATTTAGCATTTAAAATGACAATGAAACATACTTTCTATAGACTAAACATAAATTAATAGCTATAAGGAACTGCATATACTAGTGGAAAAGAACACAGTCTTATCTGTTCAGTTAATTCTGGAAAGAAACACGTTCATTACATGATATCTGGTAATACAGGTAGAGGAGTTTGGAACAGAAAAGGCAACAGACCACCAGGCACTAGTGACATGGAAATGCTGTTTTTCATACTGAGAATTAAATATTGTGAAGGAGTATTTATAAAAACAGGTCTAAACCCTCCCAGTCTATACTGATAATGTAGTCCTTATAATTATGGCAAGACAGAAAGGTTTAACATGGGGCTAAGTGATTTCTCTCTTCTCAGTAACAGCGTTTTCCTTCTGTGTACAGAGCAAACAGTCATGCTACTCTTACCAGTGTAACCCTGATGAGAGATTACCTTTATCACTACCCTTCAAGTTACTTTAAGAAATGGCAGTGGTAAGGACAAAGTCTTGGAGCTAAGAAGAAAATACCACCTTTTACCTTCTGAGTATCTAATCTCTCTTCACGCTGAGGAACAGAAGCAACTTTTTCTTCATCTACCCAGTTTCCCCACTCTTCTGCTGGTGCATTCCAATCAGAGCTTGGATCAGCTGAAGAAAGTCCATCTACAAAGATTAAAAGGTTTTTTCAGGAATATTGCCTCACTCTACATGTGCTCATTTCCAGTTTAAAAAATGAACCCCCCCCCCACATATATCCACTTCTTGATATCACAATATAAATAGCAATTTCCTGTATTTCTGAAAGAAAAGGTAAAGACTTTACCGATAAGTGGAGGACTTTTTAAAGTAATGAGTATGACAGTGACTTTACAGAGTCTAATCACAGCTGCAGCTAGCTAGATGCAGTTGCCTCAAAATCTTTTTCTAAGCTATGTGAAGAGAAACAAATTTAAGAGTTGTTCTCTACCTTAAGCTGTTCTCTGTATTTTCTTTCTAACTTACAAAAAAATTACGGATGAACTGTAACACTGATCAATCTGATCTTGGTAAGATTCCATTACAAGTGATGTATCTGAAACTGTAAATCCTACTGATGACTTAAAACATTGACACTTTTAATAATCTTTTTTTTCCTAAGATTCTTAAATCCATACTCTATTTTGTTATTATTCATTTATGATGGAATGATAGATTTAAAGCATCAGTTACACAAAAATTAAAAATATTGGAATGGAAGAACTAAGCCTCAAGACTGTTTAGTAGAAAATTGCAGCAAGCCAATTTTAAAATGGAACACGTTGTAGAAGATTGCATTCTCATTTCACATTTATATTAACATCACAATTATTTCTCCTCCCCACTTCATACCAAATTGAAGAACATGCAAATTTGATCTGCCTACTATGGTGGGACTCAATTTAAACAACTGGAAATAAAGTGAAAATAAAAAGGAGTACTAAATCCAATTAAATTTACTAGCAAACATGAAGCCAAAAACACACTAGGAGATTTTAAGATGAATTATTATATTTAGAATAGTTAGAAACTTTCCTAATAAAAATATTATCATCATAACACGTACTTCAGATAATAATATTTACTGATTTGAAAAGAAAATATTACTCAACATAACACTTTTCAGTTTATCTACTGCCCTCTCATTAGCTGCTTAAGAAAAAAATACATTCATAGTAGTAATAAAAATTAGTAGTATTTGTACATAGAGTTAATTTTCTTGTCCTAATCCTGATAAAGCAGTAGGTTGTATCTGTGTATCACTTTGGCCTAAACTTGCATTTGGCCACTTCTGTTAGTGTACTCTTAGTTGACAACTTTGACACAATTCACAGAAGCTTCAACCACAAACATTCTGTGCTCAGATATGTGAATCAATTATGATTTTGAAAAAATGTAAAACTGATGACTTTCCAATGATTAACTGAAATGTGCTTTTCTTATCCTTGAACTAGACAAAACACAAAAGATAAGTTTCAAAATTATCTGGTAACAGAGCAATCATACCAACACTGGTGGAGTCAAGGACTGCATCAATCTATTCTACTTTTCCAGTCATTTAACTGCAATGTTATTCTTAGAGAGAAGATAACATGCAAGGCTTTTGTCAACTTCTGGAACAATTCTTCAGGTCAATGCATAATGAGATGCACTATGCTTTTTCACTAACAGGGAGGAGAAAGTGGGGAGTAAACACCAACTTCACTACAACTCCCAAGTAATTTCAGTTATTTCTATCCTGTATATGCTTCCTATATATGCAAGAACTTCCTGATGTTTGCCAAATGAGAAAGCAAGTTAGATTAAATACAAGAGTATGATGCCACCTTAACTTTCCTGTAAGGTACTTGTAGAAACAAACTGATTCAAATTCTAGATACTACTGAATACATATTTTGCAGACTTGCAGTAGATTTTTCTCATCACTTGCAGCAAGACTGTTTTATTAGAAAGATTTTTCTACCTTAAAATGCATGAGCTCTCTCTCACTTCTGAGTTCGATATCCAAGTATTTTTCCTAAAAATTAACCACTTTCTATCAGAATTTATCAAAATATTTCTAATACCTTTAAACTGTCCATTAGCTTACAGAAGTCAAGCATTCCAGGTTTTTCCTTAGATACCCACTCACTGTCTAATACAAGTAGCTAATATAAATAACTACACTATAACAGTAATTAACATTTTGTTAATGAACATTTTAGAGGAACATACTTAACCCAGACCATTCGTCATCAACAGGGGCTTGAGCATGACTTAAATCCCACTGAAAATCAGAAGTACCAGCCTGAGAAACTGATTCACTGTTGGAACCTGAAAAGGAATAAATAAAATTGTACTTGTGAGTTAGCAAGCTTCCTGAAGTTTTCTTTGGGAAGGAAGTCCAATCAAAGTAGGAAAGGAAGACAAAAGGCTCAAAGAAAAATGTCAGATTTTAAGGACTGCAGAAGACGAGAAAATTAGTAGGTTCTTGTGCATGAGGTATATTCAGAAAACAAGGAAGCTGAAGAAAGAAGACAAAATAAACTCATGAGAAGAACACGAAAAGAGATAAGGGTCAGTAAAAACAAACAGTCTCCTCAAACTGAAGAACACAATGAAATTTCACGGGTAATAAAATTGTTACCCTGTATCAATAAGATCTCTTACAGGGAGAAGCTTAAAAGATCACTAGAACAAAACCTCATTAATCACACTGCAGATCAGACTATTAAACATTACTAAGAATTCAATTCTCATTTAAAGCAAAGGTTTCAAGAACATAAAAGCTGCAGAACAGTAAGGTCAATACTAGTCATGAAACGGAAAGTGTTACACATCTAACATAATTGTTTTCAGGAAAATAAACAACAAACAAAAACATTTCATAAAAAAGTAAAACAGAAACTAATTGTAAGAATGAAATAAATTAGTATTTTACTGTATGATGAAACGTCTGAAATTGAGTTTGAATAGAACTCAGGTCTCTTTTATATATACCTCTGCAAGAGACACCTCGGATGACAGAAACATGGACATGCACTCATTTCTTTTGTGGTCACATTGTATTACAACATTGTGTGTGCATCTAAAGGTGCATCAAAGAAAACTAATATACTTCACCTTGTCATATTTCTCTCAAAGTTGAAAAGGTATTGCAGCTGAATCTTAGCTCAGTGTGCCATCCTACTTTATTAAATAAAGTTGCATTAAGTTTTAGCTTAGAGACTGAGCTTGGATTCAGATGGCAGCTTGGGAATTTTTTTTAAATGAGAATTCTCTGTACAATTAAGACACTGGACACTGAGCCTGAGTTCAACAGTTAAAAGCCTATGAACTGCAATACAAGCAAATACAGCCCAAATGCCTAAGCACTTGGCCAGCTAGTTCCGAAAAGAAAACTGCTATGCCAGGCTCATGGTGTTAGCTAGCAAGAGCAGAAAACCTGACCTAAGACCCCTTTATTGTATAATAAATCATTGTAGGACTTATGTTAGTTTTTAATACACAAGATTTATTATGAAGATAGTTTTGTAGTCTATAGCACACAATCCTTCAAAAAAGAAAATCCCAGAGCTTCAGCATTTCCATTTGTCATACAGAGAAAAGACTTAAGACTTCAAATTTTGCCTATGGAACATATTTTCAAAGTAGTGATTCAGTTCCTTGATGAGGGAAAAACTGAATCATCAAATAACAAACCTCCCAGAAGACTGGAGTTAATGGGCTTTCCTAGAAAGAAAACTTCAGATTTCTAACTTGAGACATCACAACGCTGAGCAATCTCTTATGCTCATTATTTAGGCTTAACATGCAAACAAGAAAGCTAAATAAGAAATCACAGAATCATAGAATGATTTGGGTTAGGACATACCTTAAAGACCATCTCATTCCAACCCCCTCTAGTTCCAACCTTCTTACTAATATTCTGTGATTGATCTAGCTTTTGATTATCAACTTAAAACAGTTACTTTACTGCATAATTTCAGCGTAATAAAATAGCTTTTTAAAGTGTCTTCCACCTCTTTGCAGTACTGTTTTCAAACAAAAATGAGAAAATGCATATTAGTAACACTTGGCAAACTCTACTCCACCTGGTGGAGTAGAAGAGAGTAGAAGAATCTTTGGAAAGGCACACATACCAGAAACTCCAGGAGTTAATCCAAATGAGGAGAAAGAAGTAGAATTCTGTTCAGAGGTATTAATCCTTGCATCCACATTCCAAGCAGCTGTGGGGAAGGGGAGAAAAAAAATTAAAGAGTGTCACACACTGCTGACAATGTTGAAAATTTAGCTATTTAATTATGAATCAGATCAGAAAAACTCTGGGTAGTCCAGCCATGATGACATTTCACACAACTGAGGGCGTTAATCAGAACTGATAGAGATGTTACTTTATGAACACACAGCTTGAAACCATTTTCAAGCTTTCCAAGGTAATCTTCCCTTTACAGCCTTTTCTATATATAAAATTCTCACAAAAGAGAAGTCAATCGTTTTTTGAGCCCCATACTATTATTCCTCCCATTAATGTAATCATTAAGTTTTGAAAAGTACACCTAGATCGAATACAGCTTGGAGTATATTATATATATATATATTAAAGAATGGAATAAAACTCAGGACAATTTTTGACAAACAGGAGATGTTACTTAAAAATGAAGACATACTAGACTGTTATATGTAAGGCAGAAAATAAGCAGAAATGGTCAGTAAAATGTACTAGTAGCTTTTATTTAGAATTACATTTACTTAAATGGGGGAGAAGGGGCTAAAAACCAGACAGGTATTCCAGATGTTGTCCAAAAAGTAGACAGTCACCATCCTCGCAATTTAGACTCCTCTGTTAATGCATCCCAGCATACTGCTGGTGTCCTTTGCTGCTAGGATCTACAGCTGGCTCATGTCCAACTGGGTGCCCACCAAGACTCCTTACCCACAAATCTGCAATTCAGGCAGCCAGGGTTACTTCCAACCCAGATTCAGTACTTGACATTTGTACTGAACTTCCTTGGGTTCTTGTTGGCCCGTTACTCCCATTAGGTTTAGGTCTTTTTGGATGGGATCCCTGATCTGGACTGTTTTAACTGATTCCTGCCACCACATTTAAGTTTGGTGTAATCTGGAAACTGGATGTGAATGACATGGTTGCCTCCTCCAGGTCACTTATAAAGATGATAAACAGAACAGTTTCAAGTACAGCCCTGTGACATCCCCCTTGTAACCAGCCTCCAGGGAGAGTAGGACCTACTGACCAGTTGAGCCTGACCAGTTTTTCACCTGTTCTAGTTTGGATACAACAACACTCAGAGACAATGTTGAAAGCATTAGTCAAGTCATCATGAAAAACTTTCCCTGCTCTCCTTCACCCACAAAATTATTCATTTTACCAGAAGCAAATCAGCTTGGTAGACATGATGTATCCTCAGTAACAAAACAAACAAAACCTGGTTAGTCACTACGGACTGCCTTATTAGAATACACAGCACCACGCATCTAGCCAGAACATGAAAAAAGCCCTTTACTTCTGCTTGGCAATGGTAAAGCTTACAAGGGTATATCAGATGATATAGCCTCAAGAACTCAAGTTCAAAATATGCCAGAGGAATAAAAGAAGGTCTAGACTTCTCCAGATTATGGTTGGGGTAGGGCTGTGTTTTGGATCTGTACTGAAAACAAGGTTGGTAATAAAGGGATGTTGCTGAGCAGTGCTCACACAGAGGCAGCAAGGTGGCTGGGGCTTATCTTCCCAACAACAAGTTGGATGAGACACAGCCCGGATGACCCCAACTGGCCAAAGGAACATTCCCTACCATGTGGCATCATGCTCAGTATATAAAGTTGGGGGAAGAAGGAGGAACGGAGGGACATTTGGAGTTACGGTGCTTGTCTTCACAAGTCACCATTACATGTGGTGGAGCCCTGCTCTTCTGGAGATGGCTGAACACCCACCAGCCCATGGGAAGTAGAGAATTATTTCCTTGCTTTGTTTGCATGCACGGGTTTTGCTTTCCCTATTAAACTGACTTTATGTCAACCCATGAGTTTTACAGCTTTTTTCCTTCTAATTGCCCACCCCATCCTGCTGGTGGGAGAGTGAGTGAGTGGCTGGATGGGGCTTGGCTGCTGGCTGGGGTTAAGACTTGACAAGACTGAAGTAACACTGCTGACTACAAAGGAACACTGCTTTCCAGAAGAGATGAGGATTACTTAGACTGAACCATGGGAAGGGCCATGTTACAGCATTTACTAGTAAGTTGATGACTGCTGCCCAGAGAGAAATCAAGAAATCTCTTCTCCATTATTACTATGGACAGCACAAGTAAAAAAGGCAGAAAGTTATACTAAGCACTAAAAAACAATTTCTAATGAGAAAAATAGTGTAACACTTAAGTGTCATGAGAGTTGAACAATGGTCGTGCCTGGAGTCTAAAACAACACCTGCCAAAACCATACACAGTTGATTTGATTATATTGGACCAACAGAATAGACTTACAACCTGGGTTTTAAGACATTTAAAAGAAATTACGCTTCAAAATGACTTAGTAATCATCTTCAGAACTTTATGAAAGTGATATACAACATTGCATTACTTCACAGAAATAATTTTATGTCAGATAAACTCAAAAAACCCAGTTTAACTGTACACAGAGACATAGGTACTAAGCCATCAGAACTTGGGAGTAAACACAAATTGTTCAGTTAACATTTCACTAGACCCCATCAAGATTTTTAAAAAGATATAAACATAAAAATATTTCAGAGATCCACTACTAAAAAATACATTTATATAAAAATGCTTATGTGAAGCAAGTTCTTGGAAATAGCTTACCAATAGGAGTGAACAAAGAACGCTCTTTCCATGGCCTGCCCACCAGGCTTACACCCCAGTCCTTTCCATTTCCATTAGCATCTCCAGTGTCTTGGCCCCAAGCCAATGTTTCAGTCTTCCTCTTCCCAGCTGCAGTTGAAGGAACAGATGTCCATTTCTCCTCCCCTACACCAATCTGTGACGAGATTTTTACAGACTTCTCATTCCAGCTTCCCCCATTTACTGTGTGGCTTTCACTCAATCCCGGAGAAACTTAAATACAACAATAACAAAAGGATTATTTAAAACAAGAACTGGATGAAGAATTAAAATATTCCTTATATGCACATTCACTTAATAAAAAAACCCCAAATGAACAGCAGCTTTGCTACCCCAGTGTGATACAGACAGGGCTGCTGCTCTGTCTCAGCTGATTTTCCAGTTCAGATGATATGCACCATCTGCCTACTAACTTGAAGAGGGAGGAAAAAACAGCACCAACTGCACTATCTTTCCTCATCCCTTTCTTTATAGGGCTGATGTATTGGTGAACTGGTGCCTCCAGATTAGAAAAAAAGGTGGGGAGGGTACTTTCAACACTGTCAGCTAATTTCTCTTAGACAGTATGGGGATGACTTGTGGAAAAGCTCATGCACTAAAAAGAGGATTTTCTATTTCATAAGTGCATGCAGCAGTTCTCCAAGCAGGATGTAGATGAAATTACCAAGTATTAGAAAATACTTCCCAAACACTACACAGTATTTACAAAGAGCATCGGTACCATACTGACCATAGAGTCCTTCACAGAGACTCATAGTAACAGAGAAAAATTATAGTAACACTCCATTTGTAACATATTTTGTTACACTAAGATAAAAGACCACAACACTGCAACAGTCTCTGTTACATGTTACCCTGATGAGAAATTACTAGCCACTGCAAGTTAAATGCATACTTTGAGAAGTCAGCAGTACACTGAGACAAACATCATAACAGAAGTTTTTAAAATTTATATTCCTATACAATATAAGGGCAAATGCATCCAGCCTCGCTTCCTACATATCACAAACCTTTCTCAAAGTGCTTTGTATATCAAGGTATATCTTCCTCTTTTTATATATGCAGTGGAAAATAAAAACCTGCTCTTCTACAAGCAATTCAGAAATATTTATATATTATAACTGTAACACTTAAACAGTAAGCCAAACCCTCATGTCAGTATCAAGTCAAATCAGTATCATATGTCAACAAAACATACAGACCAAACATTTTATTTTTCAAATGAACTTGTATCTCAGGCAGCATAAACATGCCCAATTCAAGCTGGCCTCACTGACATAGAATTAATTAGGTGAGATATGCCTAGATTTTCTCTGACAAATCAATTCCAAACACAGACATCTGTAAGGTCACCACTGCTGTACAAAATCTATTGCCCTTTCTCTACAGCACTAGCATTGCTCCTGTCAGTCAACGTCGTCCTAGTGTAATACGAAGTCTTTGAGAAAGGCAACAAAAGAATACTGAAGAGACAGAAACCAAACTGCAGTTGGTAGAAAAACCTTTTTGCAACTTTGCAAAAAGACAGCTGAGGTCCTGAAGCAGGAGCTTGATTCTTCTCTATTTATTATACTACTCTCTTTCAAAAAACTTTAACTTCTAAATGACCAGCCAATTTTCACTGAATCACAGAAAACTGAAAACGATCTCTCAAAGTGTACCTAGTCCCACCTTCTCTTTAATGCAGAGCAAACTTCAAAATTATACTATGTTACTGAAGTTCTGGAAACCATAAAGGCTGATTGCCCAGAGATACTTTGAACTCTCTCATTAAGAACTTTTTTCCTCGTGACCTGTCAAAATTTCCCCTTACTGAAACTTGATTATTGCCTCCTGTCCTCCCATTAGGCATCTCTGAAGGATACAGCTCCCTCCTTCTGTGCCATGGTACAGGAAGTTTGCATGTGAAGTAAAGCTCTCAAAAACAAGCAGAAAAGGATTCACTTTCTGGATCTGTACTTTTAATAACTCATTTTTTGACTTGCTTATTTACACTAGCTACTTTTGATTAAAGCAACACAGCTAATGTAGACATATATATGTAGACAGCAACCATCTTGATTTTATTATGTCAAACTAATTCACTTCAAGTATTATTACAGCAGTATCTGTTATAAGAAAACTGCTACGACTCACTAGTCATATATTTTAAGTTGTGTACGACGTGTCAAATATATTCTTTTCATAAACGTATTTATATATAAGAACTTTCAAAATGAATGTATCTATGCATCTCAAAGGAGAATGTAAAGAACTGAGTAACTTGTATATTCAGCCTGAAACAAGTGTAAACAATAATCAGGACTTGTGAGCTCTTTGCAGTTATCAGAGTTTTCTTTGAGCAAATAATCGATTAACACAAATAAGTGAGAAAGTCTGAAAAGCTAGCATAAATTATTTCTCAGCAGAGCTTAAAAATAGATGTTACTGTTCTGTACATAAAATTTTTTACAATAGGTAATGTCTGAAAATTCAAAATATTGAATTGTATTTCTACTTGTAACAGAGACTGTTTTCAACTTCTTAAGAAGTAACTGCAACTTAGAAGTATAACATATAAGCACAGCCAAAAGAGTGAGATGTACAAAAAAGTTCTGTGTCAGTAACTCAAAATTCTGGACCAAAACTTGCTGTTTTCACTTCTGTAAAATACTTTTCTAGTTACTTAGGATGCCAAATAATGAAAACTTTTTACCTTGTGGAATTGATGACTCCCCCTTTGCAGGTTTAGAACTGTTAATCTGTGCATTCAAAAGTGCATCACCTGATTAAGAAGTAAGAGGAAACAAAGCTAGATGAAACTTTTTTAAACAGCAGCACCTGTAAAAATCTTCTAACAATCCAATAATAATATTTTAAGAAAATAATATATTAGTACCTCACAGTAAATTAAGACAACTCCAGAACACTTAAGGATAAAGTTAAAATGCTCTGTTTTTTATTATTTGTGTTTATGTTGCAGAGAGAACACACTCAAAGTGACTTAGGCCCCATATACCAAGTAACTGCAGATTTCAAAGAACTTTAGCTACTTTCCTAATGAACGAAGAGCATAAATCTAAAACATAGGTTGTCATTTACAAGCAAAGAGGGGCTGTAAGTATTTCAGACCTGTAACTATTTCTAACTTCTACCTTACAATGAAAACACTAGATACAGCTGAATTCTTTCTGGATTAGTCTTGTACAAGGTGATAAATAAGATACAAAAAAAAGTATGATACATAAAGGATTCTGACTGGAGGGGTTACAGTAGTTATAATTTGCAACAGTGCATAGAGACAGTTGGAACATTTCTTGAAGCTCTGTATAAACGAATGGGAAAAGAAAGGCAACAGAAAACAACTGATCTAGTCCTCAGGGCAACAATTATACACTCAGCCAAGGTGCAAATGAGCGTCAATGAAACAGGAGGGTGAGGCATACAAATTTCGATAAATTATTTCAAGGTACCAGAGAGTTGTTGGGCTCAGTCTTTTTGTCACTTTGCTAGAACATCATCAAGTTTCATTTAATTAAATCACCTATTTCTCAGTTTTATCCAAATATGAATTACTGTGCCTACACACACTTTAAACCAGCCCATGCAATCTTTTGTTTCTGTAACAGCAGCAGCCATATCTATTGAATACTCAGCTACAGTAAATAACTATCGCAGCCACATCTGCCTTATCATTATGAACAGCCTTAGTACAGGATACTACTAAATCTATGTTGGAAAAAAATGCCAACATGTTAAGCAGTGAATGATATTTTAAATTAATTTCAGGGGCATAACCTTCCCACAAGGAAGCACTCAAAAAGTTAAGGAGTTGGTGCTGCCTGAAGCAGTGCTGGGGATGCCTTTGAAGTTTTTGGAAACAAAGGGCAGAGTCACAAAGCACAAGTGAAGGAACAGGGACAGGCCTATGCAACAGACAGCACACCAGTGTGGATGGAGGCCAGTGTGTTTAGCCACTTGCTCCAAAATACTCTCTTGAGCTTCCCCCAAAATATGGCTAGAAAAGGGGCCGTTTTGCACAATGAGAACGTAGTTTCACACAGCTTGAAATTATTTCCTCAAGAGTTTCACCTCCAAATACACCTAACATACATCCAAAACAGAGTCAACTATTTAAGCATTTGAGTAAAGTTATCTTTCTAGGACACGTTCACAGACCTATCAAGCATCATACCTTTATTTTTTCTGAGACCAACTGGAAGTGATGGTGTAGGCATCAGCTGTTCAATGGATACAGTAACTGTGTTTTCTATACCCTGGAGATTTGATTCTCCTGAGCCACCGTCGTTCAGCACCTTGTCTCGCTTACGCTGCTGACGCTTCTCTCTGTTGCTGATTTTTGTTTCCCAGGCTCCTAAAACATCATCCAAATGAAAACATCACTAAGTCAGATAGGAAGGAAAGATTTTTAGCTTGTATCATATCAAACAGAAGTCTGAGGGAAGTTTAACCAGTCAGCTTCAACCTTAGTTTGAAAACACAAACAAATGGCCAAAGGTAAGTTTTTCTGTGATAATACTTGGCTTCACAGAGCAAAACATGAATTACATGAGCACCCTACTATCCATAACTTCTCAGTTTTTACAGGATTACTTTTACAAAAATCAGCTGAAGTTATTAAATACTGCTGTTTCAAAGATCAGATTTCCAGATATAATATGTGATTTATAGAGTTATGAGTTTCTTATGTTTCTTTATGAACCAAACACAAGTAAATCTTAAACCATTTAAGCCACAATGTTTGCATTTTGTGTAGTTTGTGTTCAGTACCTTCATCAACTTCCTTTCCATCTAAACGAGACGTATCCTGAACCGTTTTGGAATCTCCCTTTGATTTCTTTTTTTTCTTTGTCTAGAACAAAAATAAAACATTATCTTAATAATTACTTATTGCTTGGCATAGCAATTCACAATTCCCTGCCCCCACTCAAAATACAGAAATTTAAAACAGATTCTCCTGAACAACCCCCTGTGAAAAGCTTGTGCAGCACAGAAATGGCAGGTGGAGGGAGCATTACTTATGCTGCAGAATACAAAGCCAGGTAGAAGAAGCAATGCTGGCAGCATCTCAGTCACAGAGGAGTAAAGAGCTGTTTAGTAGATACCACTCTGTCAAAATTTGTTTTGTCCAGAAGTATAAAGTCACACATGGATAAATAAATAATGCCAGAAACTCCTTTAAAAAAAGGTAAAAAAAATTCCAGCTTGGATATTACTTCAAAACATAAGCTGTGATTAGAGCCCATACATTAAAAATTTCCACCCCCCGCCCCAAGATTTCATCAGTTATGGCTTCTTGGATATAAGAGCTAACCTAAACAAATAGGAACAGACATGTCTACTTCTGCAAATAGTTTTGGGGCAATAGGTAACAATACAGAGTGTTAAAAAGATGCCATTGAGAAAAAAACACCCCAAAATACTGGGAGAATATATACTGCTGAAAGCCTTGGAGCAAATTGACATGACTACCTTCTTCAAAAGAAAATACAGTACTGAAAAGCTTTTCAACCTAGTGCAGAAAGGTATAAGAACTCGTGAATGAAAAAAGACTTTAAAAAGAAATATGGCTATCCACTCAAATGTTGTAAGAGGAACTAATCACTTATTCACTGTCTCTGAAATATTCTAAGAATGCTGGATATCTTTCTGGAATACATCTGCCAGAGTCAGACTAGTAATTGCCAGCTGTATACCCGAGTTCCCACTATTTAGTTTTCTAGTCTTGAATGTCCCAAGAAATGTCTAACAATCTCTCTAGAATTCAGAACTGGTAACACCTAAATTATTACCACAGCTGCTGCAGATATTCTATGGGCCCCCACAATGGCATGCAGTTCATATGCCTCAGAGTTACCATGTCCTGAAAGTAATCTGTAGCTTCAATACAGGTACTGAGAGTAGAATAGCTTGCTAGTGCAGCAGAGATGATTAAAAATTCACTGCTTATATGCCATGCTGCATCAACACACCTATAACATTTAAGGAAGTGATCTGAACAGTTAACTCCTGGTTTAATGTGCTAAGGAACCCAAACTGAATTCTCATTTGCTCAGCAGACCACCTTAACCCACACACAAACTAACTAACTTCTGAAAAGCCTTCAAAAGAGAAAAACTGGTTTTAAAAGCAACCTGAGAAGGATTGGTTCTAAAAATATGAACAAGTCAAGTTATTTGCTAGAGCAACTTCTAAGGAAAGAGTTAAAAAGGAAAGTGAAAATTAGCATTCAAATTAGTTATAAATTGCCTCTTCAAGTTCGAACAGAGAAAGATGAGTAAGTTTGTACCTTTGTCTCCCATTTGCAGCTACACTGAGACTGGAACTTGAGATCCTAAAGTCTCCATCTACAAAGCTGTAACTACCCAACTGTCCTCTGGCACTAAGAGAACACCTGAAATTACTTCGGAAGTCTCCCAGACAAGAGTCCAAGATGACTACTCTTCCAAACTGTAACCTCAGTTTCCTTAAATAACTAGCTCCTATGGAAGTATAATATTCAAATTTTACACTTTTCAGGAAAACATCAAAGTTTAACAGCTGAAAAAGAAGTTTGTGATTAACAAACTCTCTTTTTAAAAAGATCAAGAACGCAAATCTTGAAAATGTGTTTACTTTCTTAAACTGTGTTATCCTGTTCTGAAAAAACAGAACCATCATTTTTTACCCAGTTAACCCACCACCTGCTAAACTTGGTACTGTACCAGTTGTTATCTTGGTACCAAACCGACAGAAACAGCAAGAGATGCTAAAGCCAGAGCAAGCCAGCCGGTTATTTTGCAGAAGTCTATGCATTCAGAGTGTCACCTTCTGCAACACACAAAGACGCCAGTGTTGGCTCTGCCAACAGTCAAAGAGCACATGAGGAATACTGCAGGCCTGCCAAATTTTTTTAAGTCTTTAAGATGCATTGTGCCCCATGCATGAACAAAAGAAAAACTAAACCTTTCTTCTTGATCTCTAGCCAAGTAATTATTTCTAGTATTCAAGACAAAGCAGTTATGTGCTTGCAAACTGAAAGGACAATGACATTTTAACTTCCCACAGTCTCATCCACAGAGACACTTCTTAGGTAACAGTCCCTTACATTAAACACCAAAAAAACGCCTGTACCGTAGCAAGTCACTAATTGCAGAATCATAAACCCTGTGAACAGCCAGACTCCAGACATTATCCAAAGCCTTCCTTCCCACAAAGCAGAAAAACATGCATGAAATTCACAATCCTGAAGCAGCCAAGAAATAGAGAAACACAAAGGATATGAGATTTTCATTGAAAGCTTATATTGAAGCACAAAAAAACCAAGCACGCTCTTCAGGCCATAGATTATATGTTTATGTATTCATATATCTACACACATGCACATACAACTTCCATCACAGCCATTGTATTATACCATCCATTCCAAAGATGGTACAAAGACACACAGGACTCCTTACAACCTCAGCAGGGTTATGTTACAAACGTTACAGATGCCCTGAGAAGCCCTACCAAATAATTAGAAGCCTGCACAGTTACCTGCAGCTCAAAGGACGTTCTTAAGTATACTTTTAATTGAAGGGTAACAATTTCCTCCTGAACCAAGCATTCTTTGCCTAGGGTACCCCAAAAGTGACATGAAAACAGAATTTGAATCATCAGCCACATCCATTTAGTGGTACTCATTTCCTAGAGCTGCAGCTACACATTTTAAAATTCAGATCACTATGTTTGCAGTTTTAAGACAAAGTTGAGTTTAGGATTTAAACACCTTATCTACTTGAAAACCTGCAAATAATTATTCATTCACATTTAAACTGTGTTATGTTCTTGGAAAAGAACAAAGTAAAGTCAATCTGATATGCAAAACATGGGGAAGAGAAAGAGCCAGCACAGAACTTTAAGGCAAACCTATTTCACAGAAAAGTCACTCAATTTGCCAATGGCAAAAAACATTCAAAGCCCTACAGCAAACTAAAAGGATACGGTGTTTTAGCCTATCTACTAACTGCAAAAGAAGTTACTGGAGGGTAGTCAAGTAAATTTATTAAAGCTTGAATGAGCTAAAGAAATTACAACAATCATGGAATGGTTTGGGTTGGAAGGGACCTTAAAGATCATCTAGTTCCAACCCCAGCCATGGGAAGAGACACCTTTCACTAGACCAGATTGCTCAAAGCCCCAATCAGCCTGGCCTTGAACACTTCCAGGAAGTGCCATCCACAACCTCCCTGAGCAACCTGTTCCAGTGCCTCAATACCCTCACAGCAAAGTGTTTCTGACTGCTTATGTATAATCTTTTCTTTTAACTCAGTATAGTCGCAACAAAAGCATTTTACTGAAGAAAATAAGTCAGAAAACAATGACAATGGGAAAACTTCATGTACAATGTTAGCAAAAGAACCAAGCAAAAAAATTATCAAAGGCCCAAGCATATCCATGTTGCCCATAAATGACAGCATATGATAAAACAAGAAGATCAGTCCTCACAGTTCAAGAAAATAACTTTCGCAGTAGTATGGTTACCTTTTAGATTATACATTGCACATCAATGTTTACAAAGGTATTTTTAATGTAAATGTTTAATTTGCATAACAAAAAGCTCATACCAGACTTCAAAGCTCGCAATTGTCATCAAAAATCAAGAACTCTAATTACTAATGGATACATCTGGCAAAATAAATAAGCAGGCACATGGTTTTAATCCTTTGAATAGTAGTCCCCCAATTGGTAGACCATTTACAAGGCAATTAACAATATTATCATTATGCTGCATCACCACAGAAGCCATCGAGATGAAACAAACTTTATTTCTGTAGGCTTAACACTGCCACATGATGAACAGAGATATCAGTGTTTAGTGGGGGGCTGGGAGTGGGGCTTCCTTGATAAACATTCTGTGATAAGGCATGTCTCAGAAGTTAAGAAAATATTGCTTTAGCTCCTTCCAACTCCAAATTAGATTAGTACTCTTCACAATAAGAAATTTGTCTCTGCATTCATGTAAGTGACAGGATTTCAAACCAAAACCAGAGTTATTAGATATTGAAATAATATACATCAAATTTCAACACTGTTGCTTTGCATCCATAACTAACCTTTTCATTCTTCTTTTCCGTGTCCACAGGCTGCTTTATATTATCTTTACGGACAGTTTGTATTACTTCATCTTCAGACACATCAAGGAAAGACCGTCCATTAGGCTGTGTAAACAATGAATGTAAATAATAATAAAAAAATAGACAAAGCAGATGAAGCAAAGCTCAAATTACACTATTACTGAAATGCAATTACTTGTTGATGGAAAAATGCTTGTAAGGTTATTGAATAGAGCAGACCAAATTGTGGATTGGTGTTCAAAGGATTTACTGCCATTCTGTATTTACCAAACACAGAAATGAAAAAGGAAAGAGAACAGGTCTTCTCATTTCATCTCATTCCTATTCAATCCAGGAATTTCGTAACAAAAGGTAAATTTGTGAAATTTGTCAGCTTTTAAAATTACTTGTAGATGTTCTGAAAACTGATTCAGAGCAGCTACAGTTGTATGTGCCATAAATCATCTAATTAAATTAACACAATTACCACTTTGTACCAGTCCAGCAAGAGGACTAATTTTTAAAAGTAGTTTCTACATTGACGTAACATCTGCAATTTCTACCTATGCATATCCCTCCCAGCTCAGCTCCTTCACAAGTTAAACTTCATAGTAGAATAGAAATTAGAACTCAAACATGAAGCATGACTAAGCACGACACCCCATTGTTCTTTTTAGACAGACTTGATTACAGGCATTACATTAGTCTACCATTTCCCCCTCGCACAATTAAGGAAAGAAAATTAGCATGTATTATTCAACATATAAAATTAAAACTCCGGACAATCATTAAATGAGTCTTTATATTACCTTTGACAGCAAAGGCATACACCTTAACCTGCATATTCCCCATACAGAAATGTAGTAATTTAGAAGTAATTTATTTCTAACAAAAAGCTATAACTGAAGTTACTCTGATTAACTGCAGAAAAGATTATATTACTGTCAACCATTAATTTCAGTGTATGAGAAACTACTGTTACGAATAATAATTGATAGAATCCCCAGAAATGTGACTGGTTCACATTCAGAATTACTTGGAAAAATTAATGACTAAAAACTAAATGAGCATAAATAGCTACTTCAAAGCTGCTTTAATTCCTGCAATTCTTTCAAAAGAAATTTCAAGCTCTATTACCTTTAGTTAGTTTTTTGTTATTAAAAACCCAAAAGCTATTTCAACTCTGCATCACACAAAACTAATTGCTTTCAAGTAAAACAAAAGTCATATTCCTTGAAATATTAGATCTGATCCTCAATTTAACTGTTACAGGCTTTTAAGTCTTGCCACATTGTATTATGTTTACAAACCACCCTTGGCATGATTTCACCAGTGCATAACATAGTATTGCTTACTGTAGTTAGCAAGCATGCCAACTTCTTCAAAGTAACTATAAATAGAAATTGAAAGATCAGGTCACCTAACCCCTCTTCTCCTGCAACGATCAGGTTTGAACTAGACTTCTGTCTAACATGCAGTACATTTCCTTCAGCATTCTGAAAATGGAATATATTTTACAAGTCTGTGTCTAGGAACTCGCTCTAAAGGTTCTTCTCAACAAAGTCCACCTTATCGGTATAGGTATATTCCACAAGGATACCAAAGAACTGATATTTAATCTTGAAAACAACTCATTGCTGAAACTCAGTTCTTGTGCCTCTCTATTGTCTCCAGAGCATATTTAGCAGTAAAGCTAGATAACATATTTGATGCCTCTAGTATTGGATGTGTATCAAAAAAGTTTACAGCCAACTAACTTTTAAAATTCTGTTCCTTGCTTTGCTTCTTAGCTATAACATATATACCTTAAATTGAAAACCACTTTCTTAATCCCTCCCAACTATTCAGTAAATACAAGTTTTAATCTTTAATTTAAAAAAACTCCAGCTGTTTCTCTCAACTAATAAACTAATTCATACCATTAAAAACCCTCTGGAAAAATTCATCCACATGACTGTTCAAAATGATCAGATGATCACACAGCATGTCAATAACAACCTTTAGAAATATGTTTGAAAATTAGCACTTTGATACGTTCAGGGAGAAATATATCCCTTAATCGCAATACCCTTCTTCTCGGTGGAAGCTTTCCACATTTATTTTCTGCCCATAGATGAATCACAGAATTTTAACCAAAATCCACATGACCATTTTTGGATATACCAAAGAAAGCAACAGAAGCAGGAAAGAAAAAAAGGTAACCAGAAATGTTTCATTTTAAAGAGACAAACATAGCCCAAAGTTTAAAACTTTATGGGTAATATATTAAACATCCACTAACAAATTAATTAAAAATTGTATCATTTATTATTTGCCACCTTTTTTACCCTCATCTTAAAGCTGCCAGGCATGAGTAGTAATGCCAGGCAGAAGTAATGTTGCCAGTAACAGTACTGATAACGGAATGCTTTTCTTGCCTGAGGACCTTAAAATTTCAATATTTAAACCTTTTTCCACACACATTCATGAGGATGTTAAGATACACAAAATGTAGAAATGGTTTTGCCTAGACTGTCAAAATGAAAAGTACTCATTAAATATGGGAGTGCAAGCACAACTCAGTTTCATGCTTCAAACTGTATTAATGAAATTGCTATTACCTCAATCTTACAACACTGTATTAACCAAAGTCCTCAGTTACACATTATAAAGATAGCTCTGCTTAGAATATCTTTGGCCAATGAAATAATCTGTTTACCAATGCTTTCTGTAAGCTTCTTTTCATAAAGAAACTAAGCAATTTTCTCTATGAGGCCTGAAGAATCCTACAGCCCTATTTCTGCCATTTGACCACTAACATACGCACAAACCAACACATGAGTATCAACTGAAAGAACAGTCTCTACAGAATCTAAGTGCAAATAAGCACTGAGCAGCCATAGACCAGAAAGTTTTTTTCAAGCAGACCAAATATGAAGCTTCCTCAAATGAATGCAAATACTTTTACTAGAGTGTGTAGCATTTATTCTCCAGGTGCATAACAATAGGAAGTACATAGTCAATTTGGTATTTTCCACATCTACAAATAGATGGTGTGAATGGCTTCCTAAAGTGGTAGCAGAGCACAAAATATGGCTGCTCTCAAGTTTCTGTGGTGTTTGGCAGATTGCACAGAAACCATATAAGACAGCTTCACCTTTTTCTGCTGAAGTAGGAGAAAGAGGCACAGCAATTATTCAAAAGGGGTAGGAATCAAAATTAAATATTAAGTTTTATGGCCAGGAAAAAAAAAATCTTAATGGGGCCAAAGAGCTCTGCCTCTTCCAGGAGTTAAAATAAAAACTAAAAAGGAAAAAACGAGCTTCAGGTTTACTGCACAGAATCTGATGTAAAGACACCATGATACACCTTGCTCCAAGCAGCCTGAGAAAGCCAGAACTGGCTTTGTAAAGTTTAATGTTAATGAATGCTAAACAGTTTCAGCTCAACTTTTTTCTCAGTCTGTTCACAGCAAGCAACTGAACAGACTCTCATACATACTACTGTATTCAGTCAATGCAGTGCTACTCAAAGAAACCTATTTTACTAAGAACATGAGGGAAGTCGTACCCTACTTACACAGGTACTAAATAAAGCAACATGCAAGGAAAAAAGCAATACTCTTAGAAAAGCTACAGTGAAGGACATTTCTGATCCTGACTGATGAGTGTTACACATCACCTGCCACACAGTCAGCTCAGTAATGCTGTATTAAAGTAACCCTACAGCTTTTAATTAGACATCTGTAGTGTGCTCTTAAAGCCAGACCAGTTGCTCTAAGCTTTCTGAAACGCCCGCAATGGAAATCTAGACCCTGGCATAGCAAGCCCTGTAGTAAATCTACTGCTAATAGGCTTACTCTTTTCCCCTCCCAGCCCTCATATTAGCATCACAGCACATAAACCACACCATGAAAATGATCAGGCAGCAATCAGTAAAAATTTTTTGTTGCATCTTTAAGTTTTCAATGTTATTTTGAGAATTTTTCACGTGAGAATCAGAAAACACTGGGATGTGCTAATATTGGTCTCTCTAAACTTATCTTGGAAAATAGGCCTATTAAACTTTGTCACTGGTATAAACTTATTTGCACTACAGTTAATGATTCAGTTTGTGTCTTTCCTTTTGGAGGAAGGTAGATTTTTTTTCATCTCACCATGGAAATAATGAATATAAAGTACTGTGAAAATAACTCTTAAAATCTTAACTAGACAGAACCACAGCTTAAAAACTACTTTGCTCTTTTGATTACAAAAAGATTTGCTCTTATATTGCCTTAACTTTATTCTACGCCTATATAAACCAAGTTCAACAGAGTACAATTATTTATAAACACCAAAAATGTCAGTTAGTTTTTATATAAAATTACTGAAGCTTGCCTTTATGAAGCCCTATACAATAAAGCACTGTCAAATCAACAGCGATATCTACCTAGTCACTATCCTCTGTGGAGGCATTTTTTAATGTCTTAGGCAATGACTTGCAAGACTTTATGATTTGTTTTCATACTGGAGTTTCAACTAAATAAATCAAGTAAAATCGATTTAACTTCTAAGATTAGTCTTTGTTGTCAAGAAAGCATAACATATTTATTTAACACTGAAGTATCTGCTTCTCAAGACGGCAAAAAAATGACATCTTTAGTATGCCTTCTCCAAAATGGAGAACCTAGCTACACTGGAAAGATTCTAAATCATGTTTCCCCTTCTTGGTGCTCAGTCTCTTGCAACTTCCAGAAACAACTTCTGTAGTCCAGTACGGTGGCATATGCAGACTTTTTTTTTTTTTTTTTCTGTTTAAGATGTTCTAGCCTTATATTCTCACGAAAAAGTTTCCCAAACTTCTCAAATCTTAATGCTGCCACAGAACTCAAATGGAAGTATAAACCCATTGTCTCTCCTTTCTCTCGTCATTAGGGAAACAATTCCGATTTTATAGAGCAAGATATAATTATACGACACAGTTGTAATAGGCAGGGGACATCTGTTACACTTTCATTCCTATAATCCATTTGGACATAAATAGGATTACAAACATCCTAACAATATAAAAGCTATAGAAGCAATCCCTTCAAGCCCCAAAACTGTGACAACTGTAAGCTTTAAAAGGACAGTTGACAATTTCTGCACTCTACTAATTTTCTCTTAAGTGGACGCATACCGCCAAAGATGGGAGGTTCCCACACCACATAATGAGGATTTAAAAAAATATAAATTACAGGAATTATCTCTTTTAAGGGGCTGTTAAGACACAGATTTCCTTATTAAAGGAGATGATCCTTACTGTAACAACTAAATCAGACATATTCCTATTGAGGCACACTCACAGCAACATTGACACTAGCATGTTCTATTGAAAATACAGTGCAAAAAGCTTACTCAAGTTTGAATCATCACAACATTTATAGGGCTTAGAAGGCTGCTTCCAATAGTCTTTACCTACCTATACTACAACTCCTGGCTTGTAATTCTAAGCCATGCTAAGATTTACACTACTGGTTGCTAACCCTATTATTCAGTGAATACTGATAGTAACAGCAGCTTTCATGCAATTTTTGTTTACAATAAAACGCTTCTAAAAACCCAGTCGTTTCCTCATCACCCAGAACTATTAACACGTAGTTTACTTATGGTAGCGCTGCTCCTCCAAGTTTTCAAAGCAACCAGATAATCTAGACGACACGAGACAGCTCCAGAGCAGTCAGGACCCCCCATCCCCTCCTTCCACAGGCAAATATGGCACGGCGGCTCGGGGGGAAGCTCTATGGCACCCAGATCCTTCCCACCGGCGACAGGCCCTGGGGAGCGGCAGCCGCGCTCGGGGCCACTCGCCAGACGCGACGCGCTCTCCTCCCCACTGGGCGCCACTGCCCGCCCCGTCCCGCCGCTGTCAGAACGCTTTCACCCCCGCCGCCCTCACACCGCTCTCACCCGCGCCGCTTTCTCCGGCAGCTTCTTCCTGTTTCGCTTCTTCTGCTCATCCCCTTTGAGGTTCAGCTGCCCGGGCCCCGGGCCCGCCGCCTTGCCCTGGCTCCCGCCCGCCGTCAGGCCCGCGCCGACCGCCTCGTCACCTTTCCTCACGGCCGCGCTCCGCGCCGGCTTCTTGCGGAGGCCGCCCCCGCAGGCCGCGGCCAGCAGCAGCCCCAGCAGCACGAGCCCCAGCGCGGCCGGCACCGCCAGGGCGAGCCAGGTGGGCAGCGCCTGCGGGTCGAGGCCCAGTTCGAGGCCCAGTTCGGCACGCAGCAGCCCCAGCCCGCCCGACAAGGCGTCCCGCACCGGGGCCGCCGCCTCCTCAGCCCACCGGGCCGCCGCCTCCTGCCAGCTTCCCGCAGCCATCGCGGTCCCCGGCTTCGCAGAGGCCCGAACCGGGCGGGGCGGCGAGGGCGCGCTCAGGCCGAGCGCATCGCGGCCTCGGGAGAACCGCGCCGGCCCGCCCGAACCGGAGGCACTGGGGGTGGGGGCAGGACGCCACGGGACGCGAGCGGAGCCTCCGCGGGACGCAGCTGCCTCAGCCTCGGGGCCGCCCGGGTCTCCTCCTCTTCCTCCTCCCCGCCCTCCGCCTCGCGCGAGACGTCACGGCCCCGCCGCCACCGCCATCACCGGAGAGCGCGGGGCGGGGGCGGCTCCTCCCGCCTCCTCCGCCTCCTCCTCCCAGGCGCGCCCGGCCCGGCCCGGCCCAGCCCAGCCAAGGGCGGTGCCGGCAGCGATCTCGACGTGGCAGGCTGCGAGCGGAGCGGGAGCTGCCGAGGCCAAGGGGTTGGAAACGACCTCTGAGATCATCAAAACCGGCCTATGACCGAGCACCACCCTGTCAACTAGACCTTGGCACTAAGTGCCACGTCCAGTCTTTTGCATAAACACCTCCAGGGTGGGCAGCCCATTCCAATGCCTGACCACCCTTTCTGTGAAGAAATTCCTCCTAATGTCCGAAGTGAAGTTCCCCCGGCACAGCTTGAGGTGGTGTCCTCTGGCCATGTCACTGGTTTCTTAGGAGAAGAGGCCGCACTCCCCCCCCCCCCCGGCTACGCTCTCTTTTCAGGTATTTGTAGAGAGCGATAGAGAGCGATAGTCACCCCTGAGCCTCATTTTTTTCCAAGGTAAACATCCCCAGTTCCCTCAGCTGCTCTTCACAGGACTCCCTGCTCCAGCCCCTTAACCAGCTCTGTTGCTTTTCTCTGGACACCAGCACTCCCAGGCCCTTTTCCACTGGGCAGCTTCTCAAACACTGTGCCCTAAGCCTGTGACACTGCGTGTGGTTGCTGTGACCCAAGAGCAGGACCCTGCATTTAGTCTCATTGAACCTCTTAAAACTTGCCTCGGCCCATCAATCTGACCTGTCCAGATCCCTCCAGAGCCTTCTTACCCTCCAGCAGATCAACACTCCCACACAACTTGGTGTCAGCTTGCAAATTTGCTGAGGGTCAACTTGATCCCCTTGTCGAGGTCATTGATAAAGATGTTAAACAGAACTGGACCCAGTACTGATCCCTGCGTAGCACCACTAGTGACCGGCTGCCAGCTGGATTAGTTCCATTCACTACTCTCTGGGCCTGACATCCAGCAAACAGTGCACTCACCCAAATCCTCAGCAGCCAGCTTCTCCAGGAGAATGCTGTGGGAGACAGTGTCAAAGGCTTTACTAGAGTCCAGGGGGGCAACATCCACAGCCTTTCTTTCCCTCATCCACTAAGTGGGGCACCTTGTCATAGAAGGACATCAATTAGTCAAGGATGCTTTAGCGTAAACTGTTTTCATTTTTCAGAGAATACTAACTGTTGTTGCAACTGGTTGCACATTTCCTAACAGCCACCCTAACATCCCAAATAAAGCATTCTAAGAAGTTTAAGATGTTGCACTGACAGAACAGTGATCATATAGTTTTAAATACATCAGTCAAAAAAATATGCCTAACAAATTTGAAAACATCATTCAGCTACAGTGGTTGTTTTGTGTTTTGTGTGTATATATATATATATATATATATATATATATAAAACCGAGGCCAAAGAACAATAGATATTGTTCATTTTAAAGAAAACACCGCAAGAACCTGGTGGGACTGAATTCCACAATCCAAGCGATTGACACGATGGTTTTCACTGCAGAGCCAGGACACCACCAAGTGGCAGCATCGTGAAGAGCCGAGCTCTTGTCGGAAAAACGGTTCTGTCTTAAAAAAGCACAAAGGGAGCAGATTCGCACCTGGAAATAGCCAGTTTCGGTTTGATTCGGCTGGTAAAGTAGGTTAATCTGAAAGGAATCAATATATTTTTATCGTGATACAATGAGATAAAGCCATAAATAGGCATACAGTTGTAGTAAATTGAAATATTTTGCAGAAAAACAGTGTGACTCATTAAAACAGTTGGAAACAAGTATACTACTCTGGCTATACTCATCAAATAAAGCAAAAATTTTCTTTGGAAGTAATTTTGACACGTATTAGTCTAGTATTAATGTTCAGCTGTATTAATAGATCTGATCAAAGTTACCTCAAGGACTCTTTCAGCGGTACTGATATAAAGCATCATCTTTCTCATGGTATTCTCCTGAAGACCACAGCATGAAATTGACACATTACACATGACACATTAAAAAAGAGAAAATAATGGCAAAACCAAAAAGAATGGAGACAAAGCTTAAACTTATTTTTTAAAATATCAGCTCTGTTGACTGTGCAAACATTCCTTGTTTTACCACAACAGCTCTTAGACATACCTTACACAATACCTTTTCACCGTATTTAAAACTCCATACCTGCCAGTTGTCATGGCATGAAGAAAACCTAACTATTGCTTTGCACTCTCAAAATACCCGTTTCAAGAGTTTATGATTATCTGGAACAATATTGAAGCCATGTGTCTTGCAGCTGTAGATATTCTTTAGACTAGAAGTCGGATGGATGCAGCAGAAGCAGATTAATCCTCTGATCAGTTAAATAAGCAGAATCCCAACAAAACACATTCCAGGTTGTTGTGACAGGAAATTGAAAAAATCTTGAAGCAATTTTTCTGTCTTATATAGATCATGGCTCTGCGTTGCTTTAAAGTGAACTCAGTATATAATTCACTGAAAATAAGTTATGTACTCATGATTTTTCTGAAAGGAGGAAGCAACAACAACAAAAACACCCCTGTTCCAAGAATCACCATCACCAATCTTAACAAGTAGCTGGAGAAGTAGTCTGCAGACAGAATTTTCATTGAGAAATTTCTCATCTAGATCATGGCTGGGTGCCTTGAGCCAAGACTCAGCCCAGGCTGAAGAATGGGCTTAGAGTTAAACATTGGTTTAGGAGAATGAGGGTCATCATGCCTAGAGATGCAGGTGGTGTGGAGCCACCAAGAGCTGCCGAAAAGGAGTAGGACATGAATAGAATTCTTCCTGGAGACATTTTTCATCCAGGCCATGGCTGGGCATGTTGGAGAAGGCTCAACTGATGACTGGGATTAGGGTAATGTTAACATTAATGTTAATATCTCTCTCCCTGATTGGGAGAGAGATAAAACCTGGGGCTACATTTGGTGTGCGGCAGAAAAAGAGCAGCTGAAGTAAGATTTCCCTGAAATCTTTTTAATCTGGGTGCTACTTCAGGATCTGGAACTAAGGCTCAACCTGTCCTTTGCATTCAGACTAATTAGACTTTCAACAAGGCAGAGCTTAGAGCTCCATTTTGATAAAAAGATTTGATGTTGGAATTCTCTTAGGATAACTTGTTCATCATAGCTATGATTTCGGGTCTTTGGCTGGTCTCTGCAGATACCAGGTGCTGGAGTTGTGGCTACAGTTAGGCTTACAGATGGGAGACAGGCTAAGTTTGAATCCTCATTTGGAGTGGGGAAGGAAAGAATTATTCTCAGAGAAGTTTCCATCTGGTTCATGGTTAGGGGCTTCGACTGTCTCAGCCCAAACCTATGATTGGGGATCTGGTTATTATGTTCAGCTTTGGGAAAAGAGAGAAAGCCTAGCACTTCATTTGGTCAGGGATTGAAAAAGGATTGCCAAAGGAAGGGACAGGGGCAAAAATAATTGTTCCCTGAGGACATGTTCACCTGGGCTATGGCTTGAGAATGTTGAGCTAGATCTCACCTGACACCTAGGTTGGGGATAAGAGTTGGAAGAGACACAAAGAGTAGAAGCTCTGCTTTAGTCCAGTTTAGCCTAGAAAGAAGCTGCCAAAGGAAACAATAGAGTATCAGAAGAATTCTCTCCTGAAATCTTGTGCTGTTGTCTTGCTTTAGAAACAAGTTTAGGGGAAAAACACTCTGGAATGAGTGTTTCCTCTAAAAAAAAGGGTTCCAACAATCCCTTTCTGTCAATAAGAAATGAATACTAGGGTATGAAAGTGAAAAAAACCCCAACCATTTATTGACAGAGTGCCCACACGTCACAATAAAAAGTAAATAATTGTTAGACATTGAATTGTCAGAACTTAGTCCCCTCCACCTCCATGCACACACACACACACACACGCAGGAACAAAAACCCAAAATGCCAGGGAAAAAAAACAACCAATAGTGGTTTCCACTTGATGGGGACAAAATGGCATGGATTTTCAGGGAAAACAAATAAACAGAAAAAAAAACCCCAGTAGATTCAAGCAGCAGTTTGGGCAAGCAGATGTGAAACCTGGTGAGTCTCTGACATTGATCCCCTTTTCACAGCAGATGAAGCAGGTGAGCTTTCTCTTGCTGGCTTAGCTTTTTCCAAGACATGGGGCCATCTTTCCTGCCAGTCTCTGATCTCAGACCAAAACCAAACCATCCAGCTCACTTTGAAGAGCCATTGAAGAATTGCTGCTGCAGCCTCTCCAAGGCCAGGGAAAGACCTTTCTGCCTGGGCTAACAAAAAAACCCATGCTAGCCAAGGAAAAGCCCAGATCACATGGCACGCCAGACACCTGGGTGTGAGGCTTTAGAAAAGCCCACCCAAGGCTCCTTTCTTCCCACAGACCCACCTTAAGTCTACAGCAACCATTTTTGGGCATGAAGCAGATAACCAGGTAATAGACTAATCATCATAGAATCACCCCAAGACAACTGTGCTTAAATTTGTGTGAGGACATGTTTACCTGAGTCATATCTGGAAATTCAAGGTCTTATCCAACAGTATCTGGGGTAGTTGGGGCAAAATCCCCACGAACTCCTAAATTTGGGGTTGCGAGAGAGATAAAGCACAGAGCTCAGTTAGGAGAGAAGCTTGAAGGAGGTTGCTGAAGGAAGGTGCATGTTGCAAAAAAATACTGTCTCCTGAGGGCTTGTTTACCTGGGACATGGCTGGTGGATCTGGGCTAGCACTCAACTGCCTTCTCAGAGTGGTCAAAGCAAGACTTAGAATAGTTACAGTTTTTTCTGACACAGTGCTTTTGGAAGAATTTCTTTCCTAAGGGAAAAGGAAGAGTTCTGTTATATGAGTATCCCATGTCCTGTTGGCATGATCAGCTTTTTGAGCTGAGACAGAACCCTAAATCAAAATTCACTGTTAAGGAGTAATGTGTTCTTCAAAGTCTTTCTCAATTTTACATTATTTTTGATTTTAGTTCACATTCTTGTGCATAGCCATGTAATTCAAACACAGAAACATTCTGCTAAAACTACTAAACTTAATTCCCTGTATGATGGATAAGTCTGTTCTCATTACACCTTTGACATAAGTAGTGTTTAGTCATCAAAGCTAAGTTGTCCTTATGACTGATAGAGCTCAATGCCTTGGGAGGTGAAAAGCACTTTGGCAGACTATTCACATTCAACTTTCTATCAGTCCTAAACACTGAGAAGAATAAATATGCAAAGACTTGCTACCCATCTGAGAAAAAACTACTTGTATTAATGAAAAGCAAACACCTAATTATAGGCCTGTTAGCTCATATCATTGGTTGTAAAGAATTGTATTAAGTGTACATTAAATGTCTCCTGTAATATGTGTGTTAGCAGAGTTTTCACAACTTTTTTTTCATAGGCAAGACAGTTTTCCTAATACAGCATTTTAATCAAGAGTTGGTTGCTGTTCATAGAAGTGGCACTAAGTTAACATTAAACCACGTGGTTCATTTATCAGTAATACAGAATTACAGAATCCAGGCATGCAGGCTCCTTTACACATTTAACCTGTAGCATTGCAGTCGAAGTTGTTCACTGTCAAGTGTTGTCAGTACTTGAGCTAGCAAGGGTCAGAAAACTGCAGGGACGTCAGTGTAGACATATTCCAGTTCTTTTGGTTGTTCGTGTAGGTCCTACTCTAAATGATTTTGTTACTTGGACTGTTTTCTGTCATTCTGCCCCAGAGGTAGGTGGAAATATTTCAAAATACTAAATCAGCTCATGGAAATAACAGTCACAAAGGAAAATGTCTCTCTTTCAGTGAGCTTTCAGTGCAGCACACCTTAGGCATCCAAAGGAAGCCTAATCTCATCCTGTTCTCCCTGATGGCTCATGTAGCAGGGTGCTGTGGAACTTGGGCACCCTTGGCTGTGAGGTCTACCACAGAAAAGACCTGTTCTTGGCAGCTGTAATCTTGGAAACCCAGAAAACCAAACCCCTTGCCTGAAGTAGAATATCATGTGTTTTCCATCCCTGTTTTTAGTCAATGGAAAGCAGTATAGTCCCACAAGAGGAGGAAAAACTCACCAGTCAATCATGAAACTATGATAATGCATAGAGCAGATGTGAATTCACTCTGAAACGTCAATCCTAGATATGGTATTTCCTCATTTTTGGGTACTTGATTTGGCATTCTTAATTATTCTTAATTGAAAAATTTACATACAAATTAGACTTTTTAGAAAATCAAATAGAAAAAAAAGTTTTCCTGGTTTTAAAATCTACTTCAGAGAGACATTATTGCCATACAGAGTAAAAATTCCAGCCTCATTTAAAACTAATTGAAACCTGAGTTTCTGAAAGACTGTAGTGTCTATGGTATATGTGTCTATGGTGCTCAATAAAACAATCCCAGGGATTGTTTCAGTTCCTGACCCTGGGGTAGCACACTCTGGCTCACACACACACTGCTTTAGCTGAACTGTGTCCATACTGAATAGGTTGTGCCTCTGGGCTTTATTTGGGTACCATGTGATGTTCCTATGACCCTGAGAGATAACTGCTATTTTTTGGTAGTTTTTTTCTTAGGTCAAGCTGTCAGACACAACATGAAGGCTGTCTTGCAGCTTGCCAGAGAGGTTTTTACAGAATGAGATTGAGGGTTGCATGCTTTGCTGTGTTCTGTAAGGATCTGTGAAGATATTTCAACACGTGAGGGTTGTGTAGGTCCAAGAAAACCAAACCACATCAACAGTGCTTAATGTAAAATATCCTGAGCATGCTACCTGAGTTTTGGTTGAAAGTTAACTGGTGTGGTCCAAACCAAGCTCAGGATGCAAATTTCCTCCTTGACATTGGCCAAGCTCAGCCTGAAAGTCTAAAGTAGAGCATGAAATACTGCTTGGATTTCTATGGACGTGTGCATTAGCTGCCAGAGCAGTGCTTTTTGGTACTCATGTGGTTGCTACTCAATCATTCTGTGTATTGTTTTGCTCTAACCCAGACCACTACTATGCAAAACATTCGCATTTAAAAATACAGAGTAGATTAAATTGGAGTGACCCATGTATTCCCATTGCCTGCAAGAAGTAGGGCTAATTCTGAAGTTTGATCAGGGTGCTCAGGCTTGCCTAATCAGGTTTTGAAAGTCTCCAAGAATGGAGATTCTCCAGGTTCTCTAGTTTCATGTGCCTGTACTTGGCCACACTCTTGTGAAAAATATTACCTTTATCTCCAGCTGGAATGTCCTGTGGTGTGGCTTGCAGCCTCTTATGGCTGTTTTCTCTACAACTCTTCTTTAGTTAGCTGAAGATGGTAATTAATTTCCTCTTAGCCTTCTCTTTTCCAGGCTAACCAAAACTTCTAAGGCATATGCTCCAGCCCTGTAAGTAGGGAAAAATATTGAAAAAACAGTAACTTTTACACTGAGAAAATACATTTTAGAGCTTGAAATCAGTATGCAAACAAACAAAAAAGTAAATAAAAAGAAAGCTCGGAACTAAACAGATACTTGGGGCTGAAAACTAAACCTGGACCAAAGCAAGAATTCCTGTCTGAAAAGGCAAAACCAATTCTGGCCAAAGAAAATGTGAAGTGTGCTTTCTCCCCATTTCTTTTTGAATTATGTCTTTTGTTTAGTCTTTTTTCTTGTTTTAGCTATTTTTAAAAGGAGAGAATGTTATTTTGAAAAAAAAATTATACTCAAGCTTTTGGCATGTCTGAACACAAATACTTTATTGCAAAGAAGTTTAACTTTTTCAATCTATATGAATTTTCTAGCCTGTCTTCCAACTAAAAATTCTAGTCATCAGCTTGACTCAAATTTATTAACATTTCCCTTTAGTTCCATTTTACCATACTCACTATTAATTGATTTTTCTGATTGTTGAGCTTTAAGAAACATTTTATAGCTCCCAAAAGGTAAACAGGCATGTTTCATTTAAAAAAATGAAGACCTGAAAAGTCACAGGTGTTGAATTCCACATATTTTTCAAGGCATTTCCATGATCATGAGCAAGTGGAATCATTGGCAATCACTGACAACTGCACACTGAATTTCTGAACAGTATCCCAACTTTCTGCCTGCAGCTGTGCTCTCTCTGTGCCATCAGAACATCTTACCAGACTAGAGCCTTTGACCTTAAGAAAATTCTGCATATCCCCTTTCCTTCTTTCTTCCTATTCTATTTGTAAAGTCCCTTTGAAGTAAAAAAAAAAAAAAAGAGCAGCCCTCTCACCCAAGCAATAACTTTTATGATAATTAGATTTATTATGTATCATTTGTGCAGACAATTCAACAATTACTTCTCCTTTTTTACTGTGTCTGAAATAGTAATTCTGTTTCCTGTATTAAAATCGTGCTCTCAAATTCTTTCAGGAAGTGTTAGATTTTCTTGCAGGAATTCCTCTCAAAAACAGTAAGAAAATATTCTCAGTACATCAGCAGTCTGTGTGCATTAGGGAAGAAATAACATTTCTTTACAAGACAATTAAAATTCAAGGTGATACAGTTATGCAGGTGCCAAATTGCCTCCAACCGTTACATTCAATTCCTAATTTTTTTGAGTAGGTATATTTATGGTGACCTTTTTTCTCAAAATTTTCTCTGATAAATCCTGAAATACTGCATTTCTAGCAGTACCATTTGAACAATACTGGAGAGAGGAGATTTTTTAAAAATGCCAATAGATTGTTTGTTTATTCTACAGGGTGCAAATAACATGCTGCATGCTCCAGAGTGGATGTTAGGAGCTTTTTCTTTCTGGTTGGCCTTGTTTCTTTTATTGCCATTTCTGAAACCTCATCTATTTATCCTCTGACTTTCCTTCCTTCCTTCTAAACCTTTCAGTTCCCTATGACCATACTGTATTTTTCATTCCAGAGTTATCATAAATCGTCAGACTTTGTTGCCTTAAGGTGGTGAAGAATTGCTGAGGCTGGTTGAGAAAAACATGAGCTGAGCCTCTTTCTTAACTTGCACCTGGTTCAAGTAAGGCCTAACAACTGAACCACGTTCAGAGCAAAGGGGACCCTCACTGCCCAGTGTTGTTCCAGTGAAGCACAGAAGAGCAGCCCTGCTTCCAGACCAGCATTGGCTTCACTACCCCTTTCATCGTGCCAAACGAGACTTGCTACAAATCTGGTCCTTCAAGGAGATAAATATGCATGAAAAAGCTCTCTGGTAAATGTCAGACAGCCTTACTGCCTCTCTCCTAGGTGGGGGAGGACCAAAGTGTTTATTTTACTCTTTGTATCAGCTATGTGTTCTGAGCGAAAGTAGCCAAGACTGTCATGGATCCCGATTTGCTTATTAACTTTCACCCCCTAAGAGTGCAAGTGAAAAGAGAACATGCCTTACATGTATTGTTACAAGAAGAGGGCTTTGGGGCAGAAAAAGAAAGATAAAAGGATAAGAGAGGGTGAAAACCAACTCTGCTTGTTTGTGATCAGTCAATGGACTGTGTCTCTCCTCCTTCCCAAAGGAAAGCATTTAGGTGAGCATCTCTATTGGAGCAGTTCCAGGAATATTTATTTACATATTCATATATATATATACAGACATGTATTTATAATAGATCTCTGTTAATTAACTCTCTGCACTTAGTGCATTTACCACTATCAGTCCAGAACCTCTTTTCCTGTTTCTTCAAGAAACTATTCTATTTGTGACTCTGGATCATGTAAGTTCTTACTGAACTTGGCCAGAGCTCTAATATCAGAGTGCTAAATCACACTATTCCTGAGTCTGTGCTCACACACATTCTTATTGATTACACTCAACTCATACTGTTGAAATTTCACTGCTTGTGAATCTGCTCATCGAAGTTCTTATTGAACATGACCAGACTTAGTGTGTTGAGCTGGTTATAACCAGAAATTAAACCCAGCCTCCCTGGTCTCTGAGGACCAGCTGGAACACAAAAGGTTTATTTTCTGCCAAGTTTCTATACTCTTAATGGAACAAGTGCGAAGTGTTCAGGGCAGGTAAATACCGTTTTTGATGCATTATCTCTATTTTTTTTTGTGGGATTAGGTACACTGGCATCCCCTTTATATCCCTTGGGACATCTCTGCAAAATTGCTTTTTGTTATGGTTGTAAGAACGCAAACACTTGAATGAATCAGGCTGGCTGAGAAAAGGAAGAGGCTCCATCTGCTATATGATTTAGAGAAGAACGACATCCTGAAATAAGGAAAAAAAATTGACTTGGTGTACTCCATTTTTGGCTCTTCTTTAGAGATCTCATATCAGTCTTGGCTGCTAGGGAGTACTTGGCACATTTCCATCCTGATTAAATTGTCTGTCTAGACTGATAACTATCCAAGCCTCAATAAAATTACATCAGAAATGCAGCTTTTGGAACTGCCTTCTGAAGAAGTAGAGAACTAGACTAGTTTAATGATCAGGAGAGGGGAGAAGATGCTGTGGTACTGGAGAAGGACCAATCAGGAGAATGAGCAATAGTCAGAGACTTGCAGTGTTGGAAAATTGTCTGGGATAGCTTAAAAAACCCTTTTGATTTGGTCCCTTGTGCACACTTCACTAGCCATGGTAGCAATATACTAGGGTGTAAGGGAAAAGTGAGAGCTGCATTAAGAGTAATAATGACACGAAAAATGGCTTATTTCCTTTTATTATCAGGATTCCTAATCAATTAAGTGACATTTTAAGAAGAAGTAACTGATTAGGAATACTGAATGTGGTTATTAAGATGCTGCAGCAAAACATTAGAAAATAAGATTTCCAAACTTGCATCCATTTAATAAATTTTGTCTGCTGTAAGACTGTCAGCAGCTTTATCCAGCACTGAAGAATGATATGGGTCACCTAGAAAGCTTTGCACTGTGGAGTCAAGTAGAAAAACCAGGTGAGCAGCACCCAGAGAAAAAAGACCAAGTGTTGGACTGATGTAGTTCACCATGCCTTTCTTGCATTAATCCCCTCAGTCAGAAGCCACCAAAAAGAATAGCAGGACACTGCTATTCTACACTACAAAGCACTTCTTTTTGTTTTCTAAGGAATGTGCTGATCACATTTGCAGTTTTACTCAGGACTAACAATCTGACAGTGTTGAAAATGTAGTCTTTTCCATTCAGCTTGTCTTTAGATAAAATTCATGTTAGACTTGCACATCTTGAACATTAGGTGTTCCTGAATATTCCTTGCAAATGCAGAATTTAAAAAGGAACAAAAAGGTGGCTACAATTTAACTACTTAAATTAACTTTGGATTATCTAAGTTCTTCAACTGCTTATTTTTTGTATTGTTAATTGAGTTCTCTTGGGAAACCCAAGGGAATTGAGTATAATTCCACATACTATATGTGTAGTGTACATAGAGAATATGTGTAGTGTACAAATAGAGAAAAAAAAAAGACAGTTTCTGTCCATGAGACCATACTTCCTTTAAGAGGAATCTTAGCAGAGATCTTCTATCACTTCTGCTTGGTTCAGAAATATTTATTGAGCATATAATCCTTGGTCATGCTATCCTTGGTCCGTGGCACAACATACAGATATCTAGAATCCTGTGCACATGCAGTCAGTTCTCTACACAGGTACTTGGTACCCTCTTCCAGAAATATTTTTGCCATGCTCTTACCCCTTTTTTGCCTCTCTCCTAACCTGAGCACATTGATGGCTTTGAAAATGTGGCCTTATTGTAGAAAGTCGGAGGAGTTTGCAACAAAGATGAGTTACCTAGAGACCAAGGAATTGAAATGCTTCTTAATGGAGACAGAGGCATAAATACTTGCCAAAACCATGAAATCATACCAAGAAGAAAAATGTCACAAATGATCCCACAGAACTCAATATGGGTTTTTGTATTGGCATGTGCCTGTGAATTTGAGCTCAAACATCCAGAAACTGGGCTACAAAGAGCAAGCAAGTGCTACAGCAGCAAGCTCCAAGTGAGTCTAAAAATGTTTTTTTTAGCTCTGCCTCAGTGGTGCCAGCTAGGAGATGGGGGGAGAAATTTTGTGCATGGGGAATAAATATGCATCACCCCACATTTGAAGTGTATTTGTGTGGTTTGGATTCTGTTTTCCTGACACCAGTCCAGGTGAGTGAAATAACTTTTTGATCTTACAAAAAATCATTGTTTTTCTTTTTGGTTTTGTTCCTCCTGATACTAATCACCTGCAGCACATAAGACAGAGTTGCTATTGCAAAGCACAGCTTTTTCTGGTAGCAATACCACAGGACTCTGCACTCACATGAACCCCAAGACAGGAACAGGCATGGGTGGACTGAGAAAGAAGAAAGAAAATAGCTTAGAACTTAGATGAGGTTTAAAAAACTCTGGTTTTGACCACTTTGAAAGGTTTGATGCCCAGGAACCTTTGCCACCGAGAACAATGGAGGCCTTTAAGTACACACATCGCCCACATGGTTTAAAAGACTCCCTTGTCTGTCACTGAATAACATGGATTCTTCTTTTATATTTGCTCTGAATCCAGTGTAAAGGCACTAAAGATCAGTTGTGGTAGTAAGGCTTTCTTAAAACTATACAAATTATGCTCTAGATACAAGTATTTAAGTATTTGAAATACTTTAAATATTTGTACTCTCCTTTTTTTTTTTTTCCCCTTTTTGTTTAGTTGGCAAAATATACATTTTACAAGGCATTAGATATTTTATATGCAGCTTTTTAGGGAGCAATGGATATCTGTCTATTGTAAATCCACTCATCCATAATGTTATACACATGACTAAGTTTACTTTAATGTCATGTGCAATTTTCCTCTTAGTCTTATGGAGATGACCATTGTCATCACAGTCTTCAGTGGACAGGAACATTATGCAGTGTGTCTGCATTACTTTCTCCCCATTCCTCAGCTGCATGAGAAAATGTCATCTATCTGTTGCTGAAGTCACAAAATAACTGATATTCTAACCATGGTTATCAAAATCCAAAAAAATTAATTACTAATAGTCTATCAGTTGAATGTCCCTGAGACCAATATGGCCTTCAAAAATTATGGGTAAACTAGGGGGGAAATTCTTGAGATTTGGTTTCTCACATAAGTGTATAGCCAGGGACTGAGTGTAATCTTCATATTACTCAATGCAAGAAATGCAGCAACTTCAAGTCAGCCTGTGCTCACTGCCAGCTGCCCACAGCTCTGCCCACGCATCTTGTCCTCTCCAGCCTGTGGTTCTCAATGTGCTGGCTCTCCAAACATGAGTTTAGACTTTTCAGCTCTCTTCATACCAAAAGAAACATGAAAATACTTAAGGTTCATTTTTAAAGCAGCATGCAAGAGTGAGGGTGGCACCTCTACAACAGTTTGAGATGGTATCCCCTTCATACCTCTCTCCCACCCTGTGAAGGAAAAGTAACCTAAGAGAAATGCATGCATACACACTCATGCACAGCCTTCCTAAGGGCTGTGGATATACCTGGCTACAGCCAAGGTTAAAACCGACTGGTGGTAAGTTTACTGAATTAAATTCTTCATTCACCTGTGATTAAAGCACATTTTGGCCAGCAAAGAATCCGTTTCCTTTACTACACTAGTAGTAAATGCATTATCAGAGCAGATGAGTGAACGAAACAGCAGCAAAAGATAATGTGTAATGATATCCCTTGGGGATACTCTGCCTACAGTCCATGCCTTAGGAAGTCCACTGGGACATATGTCCCATATTGACCAAGGAGTCTGGAAATAAATGATGGCTGAGAATACTCAGTGTGACAGATTTCTCATGCCAGTGCTAATCTCTGCTCCAACTAAATCCCAGCTCTCGTCCCACCCTGTCTCCTTGACTGGCCCCCTTTCATTCCTCAGTTTATGTTTTCATACTTGTCTTATCCATACTTTTTCTTCTCTCCTAACTCTCCATCTAGTCTTTCTTTCTCAGATTCCCCATTCACAATGATTTTCAATCTTCTACTTTAGATTTGTCATCTGCTCTTGGCGACTTGTTCTAATGTCTTTTCCTAGACACTTCCCACTATTTCCAGCATATTTGGTCACTAATTGAATCCATCACCATTTCATATCTCCTTCCTGCCAACATGTTTGTTCACTTTACACTCCTCTAGATCTTCATCTCAATCCCACCTTGAGCTAGGTCTAAGGTAACCACACCAACCTTTTCCTTTCTCTTGATTGTTCCCATCCCACTGCTTTCAGCACTGTGGCAACCCATCCCAACTCTCCTCTCATGCTGCACCTTCTGCACCACACACCACACCACACACCACACACCACACACACCACACACACACCACACACCACACACCACACACCACACACCACACACCACACCACACACCACACACCACACCACACCACACACCACACCACTCTGCACCATACCACCTACAATTACCATAGCATTTCTCTCCTGACCAGCTCCCCATTTTTTCTGTCCCATACCAGCAGGACTCGGGGTTGGGATTGTTGAAAGTCTGTCCTTGGTCTCAGACCACAGACTCAGACCAGCCAGCCATGATATCAGTGTGGCACCTGAAAGCTTGTGAAAGTAGTGTGCAGCCCAAGGCTGGAGTGGAAAGATGCAGTGCAGTCTCTACTGGAAACATGTTAAGCAAAGACTTCTAGGTTTATAACATGGACAGACTTCGATAACATTTTGTGAGGATAGAAAGAAGTTTACCTTTGATTAATAGGCCACCCACCTTGCAAGCAGGAAATCCCTGTACCAAAGGATGAATCTACTATAGTTACTATAATATATACACTATATATAAGTACTATAGCTATTAAAAGAAAAGGCTGCCAGAATATTTTAACATGGTCAAAACAATGTGGGGTGGGTTTTTTTGCTTTATTTGTTTTGGTGTTTTTGGTTTTTTTCCCCCTTAATCTTGTTTTCAGAAACAGCTGAAATCTTTTGACTGAAGTTTTCTGCGAAATTCTCTAGAGGCAAACATCTAGCAGCATGGAAAATTCCAGACTGAGCTATTCATATATGGTAAAATTACATGCCGCTGATAAGAGGGAAGTGGGTTCAGAAGTGATGGATAATTGTCATAATAGTACTACAAGTCCTACTACAGCACACTAATGGTATTAAACAGGTAGTGTACTGCTGCTACCAAAGAGTAGCAAAGGCAGTGTGCAATTTCTGTTAGCTCAGGTAATTACAGCATTTCTCTCCATTCATTCACGTCATGGAAATGTCAGTTTGAAGCCTAATGGAATACTTTAAAGGGCATTGAAAAGCACAGACAAATAGCAGTGTTCTGTCAAAATCACAAAGATATATATGGAAGTTGATCTGTGTACAATACATATGTATGTGGCAGTAGCCATCTATGCCTGTAATACCATTACAGGAACACTAGGTTTGATTCCCTTTCTGAAATGTTTCATCATCATGGTTAACTTAAACGCTTTACTTCTTGTGTAAAATAAAAAGACTGAGACCGTTTTCTGTTCAAATATGCATGATTGCTGTATTCTGTGTTTCTGGCAAATAATTACAGAGTGGATAGAGGAAAACTGCATTTTTGAAATGCTTAGAATAGAAAATAGGGTTTCGTGGGATTTACTACCCCCCCCTTTCTTTTCTTTTTTTTTCTGCAGTAGCAGTGGTAGCATTGTGGGATACCATACCAAAAAGTGGATTAGGACTTCAATGAAGTCTCTAGTCCTGTTCCATTAGATTGCTCTGGAAATAATTTCTTCAGTAACTCATTTCTTCACCAGTAAACAACATATGAAGGTGTTTATTATACTGCAGATTGAGTTTCAATTTCTCAACAACTTTTAGAATGCTGTTAATTCAATTTCTCTGTATTTGGCCACCTACCCAAACAATGCCAGCCTCATCAGTGCTAGAAAATATCCTTCCAGCAGATGGCAGATATTGCTTATCCAATGTAATCCTGTCATCCTGATCAGTACTGCAGCTGTGGGACCTGGAACATCAAGAAAAGCAGGAGCTAAACCTGAATAACTGTTTCTCAAGGCACGCACATTTAAAAAAATCTTAGGTAGCATTATGAAGTTTGTCTTATTTTTTACACATTTAGTTACTACAGAATCCCTAGAGTATGCTTCTCTTTCATTATGGAACATTTTTTGAAAAAAAAAAAAAGAATATTTAAGTGAAATAATGATTAGGGATCTATCTGTTCAAAAACAGCACAAACTGTTCTTACTTGAGCATGTGTTTTGTTGTTTGAGTACTAGTACTTCCTTTTACTGACACATGAATAGCCACTGATACAGTGAATTAATCAGTCAGAATTCTTCTTTTAGTCTTTAAGTCATTTGGGCATTTTGTAACAGGAGAAACTCATACATGTCTGCACAATTTATAGTAGATTTAAAGCCATGGTATGCTTTACAGTAAATTGTGACATCTGCTGTATTTTTACTGCCATTTATCCTACTGTACTCATTAGTTCCCTCTATCCATTATATTAGTTCAGAGAGCCAGAGAAGTTACAGTAAAGTTCACCTCATCGTGTAAGAAGCATAAAATAAACTAGCTGATGAAGGGCTCTAATTTCACTACAGTGTGCTGCATTTTGTTATTATTTGTCTACTGTTTAAGAAAAATGGTCCAACTGGGAAATGACAGGACAAAGGAAATAGTAGGAAATAGCTTGATTATTGCAAAAAATCACAGCCTGAGTTATTTTCCAGATCTGAGCTATGGTATGAAGGACCATCTTTCTTATAAATGATATGAAATTTGATTTCCATTCTTATTTTTCTTTGAGACTTTCTGAAACAAAGCTCTCAAACTCCCACACAGGAGATGCTATACCAGCTAGGATTTTTTAAATTAGCTGTTCATCTGAGAAGATCAAAACTGTTCTTCCTTGGTATCTTAAGAATGTTCTGCAAAGGAAACTAGTGAGTTTTGTAACCCTTTTTTTTTTTTTAATCGCTTGGGATTTAGGCTTCTTTTTCCCTAGCTGGCTAGGTTATTGTATTTATATGGTACTTTAGGAACCTGTTTCTTTCCAATATTTTATTTTAAAATTTCCTCTGTCCTGTTTCTATCATTTCTTCTGTGAAACACTCTTTAGACAATGATCAGCTTCTTTCAGGACAGGGATCCTCTTCACTCAATGTGAAATATTACCTAGTTGCTTGATATGGTTCTGTGAATATAAATTTAAATGCTTTGTGAACACCTCGAAGTAAACAGGTCTTCAATTTCTTTATTATGAGAACAATTCTCTTGGCAGAAAACAGATAATGCCAGCTGATGCTTTGTTGATGTTATTACTACTGATGGTATTAATATGTTGGTAGGAGTTTTACCCACATCTAATTTTGAAGACATTCCATAGATCAGAAGGATCAAAAAGAGATTGTAAGACCATTTCTCCATTGGTTATCTAGTGTAAGCTTGAGTGACATGACACTTATTTATGCTGAAGTCTGTTTAATATGAGTAAGAGTTTCAGAATTTGTTTGTGAATTAAGGGAATTTGCTATGAAGTGTATGCCAAAGGTCAGTTATTGAAAGTGTCCACTAGCAAGTCTAGCCTCCTGCTTTGTAACTAACAGGGATAATTATGTCTAAGAGAAAATATATCACGTTTTGAAAAGTCAAGCTTTCATACCAGTGTTAAATACAACATGAAGTGTTTAGTAGCACCTACATCAGCATGTAACATTGGACTGTTAGACTTCAAACGTGAATAAGAAGAATTTAGTATTTAGAATTTAGACTGTAATAATTCTAAATAATCTGTGCAGTCAGATGGGGAACCTAAGTGGCAGTAAATGTACTTTAGATCTTGCATAGTATAATTTTTTGCATGATAAAATTTCTATCACATATAGGAAGCAAGTATCTCTTGATCATAAATAGTTATCCCAAGAGCATGTACATGTATTTATAAAATATTATCCTTTATTCCTCTAAGCATACTATGCTGTTGTGTCATTGTCCTGATAAGGATCAGGAGATTAGCCTGGGTTTTATTTTGGTTTGTTAGGAACTAACCATTGTGCGGTCTCCCTTTCATGAATCCGGAAGGAGAGAAAGACAAAAAAGAGAAAAAGATAAAGGCTGATTGACTAGAAACTTCTGCTTATCTTTCCTCATGCCCTGTTCATTGCAGTGGCTGATGCAAGGCTGACACATAAATGTTTTTATGCAACAAGTGCAACAACAATCCTCTCCTGAGAATCTTGACTTTGTGAGGCATAGCTTTTCTTTCTTCTTAAATCAAAACATAAAACCTTATGTGATATAAATATTGGTATATCTGTCACATTTATCATTTCACATCTAAGCATCTGTATAGACTAAACCATGAAGGAAAATATTAGGAAAATAACAGTAAGAGGAACTATTGAAGTTTAAATGTGATTTAGTGCTGCTGGCAGTTTCACTGTGGGATTATAATCTGCATAACTTTACATAAAGTTGTTTATATTATCTGATATATAAAATTAGTTGGAACTTAATCATGTCCTGGACTGTTTATTTGGGCATGAGATCTCCAAAGCATGAAGCTCCTATATCCCCACATTGCTGGAACTTCATGTACAATATTTCCCAGAAGCAAGGAAGGATAGAGAAAAGAGGAGAGGAGGATAGTTGTTGAAATTCTCACAACTCAACACATATTAAGAACAATCCAATTTGAAACCAGATGAGTGCTTGCAGAAAGAACACCACTCTTGTTAGAATACCCGAGAGTGCAAAGAGATAGGGTCAATTTTCTCAGCCATGCTGCAAAGCACTTACACCATCAGTCACCCACATCTCCTTTCATTGGAAGCTCTCATGGGAGATAGGTACCTCAAAACTTTATCTATCTGTAACTTCATTTCTCTCAGTGCTGAGGGTAACAGCATGTTCTTAATTAACAGAGCTGTGACTATAACTGTGCAGCACTCAGAGTGAACAGAAGGCTATTTAAAGAACAGAGAGGGATACTTTTAATTGTCTATGGTGGTTTTTTGTTATAAATCAGAATTGAGCAGTTGGAACTAAACTATGAGAATGAATTTGTACCACAGCTGTTATAATTGAAATAAAAAGCTTAAATCAGCCCTAAATATAAATGGAGAGCATGAAAACAGATTTGTAAAACTTGTTGAGTTTCACTGCATGTAAATTTTTTGTGAAAGCATTTCATAGCTAAGTTTCTTGTAACACTACTCCTTCATCTATCTGCTCTGCTGTGGCTGCCTTTTCGTTGTGCGCCCCTTAAGGGCACCCTTTATCTTTTCTGAATTATTTGCAAGGAACTACACTTCCCTTTGACACCCTTTTTTGGGAGGATCTCAGATGTGAAACCTGTGGAACATCTGGGAATGATACAAATCTGTGGAAACATGGAACTGCATGAAACACTAATTTTCTCCAAGCAATCTTTCCCAAATTATCCATACCTTTACAAAGTGTTCTTTCTTAATGTTTAATCTTGTTTGAATCTTTTAGACTTTAGCTGCTTATATTTATTACATAAATATTTGCTCCTATTATTTAATGTTTTTCCTCTCCCACTTACAATTTGGTCTTTTCCCAGATTGTGCTTTACATCTCTTAGGGCAGGGGGAGCATTTAACTATGTTTTTGCAGGGCTTGCTACAATCAGATTCAGAGATTTCTACAGCTATATATACATGACTCAAGACTTCTTAAGTGTCTAGACCCAAAATATTTACATCTGATGGATCATGCTGCACGTTTCTGTGTAACCTGGTGACCTGGCAGAAACTCAGCACCATTGCAATGGGATACCCCTTGCTCTTTCAGAAGGAATGGGACCAAAAGCCAATTTATCAGAAACTAGCAGAGGAGAATGCAAATAGCTAGGTGTTATTTAACTCCCCAACCCGGTTTGTTATGGCATTGCAGAGAGTGTCAGTGCAGGCCTAAGAGAAAGCGTAAAAATACAGCTTAAAATATTTGTGAGGTATTTGAGAAGAGTTTTCCTGCCCAGTTTGGCATCAGTTGGCCACATGTGCCGAATCAGTGAAGAAGTGACAGCATGGTCAGTTGCCCTCCAGGTGAGCCCATCTATCCAGCAAACAGGGATCCCAACTCTCCAGCCTTCCCATATAACTACACACCATGAATGCTTCCTCTCAGTGTGTACCATCTCAGATGAAACAAAGCTTGGCAAAAAAAGTTACAAACTGCATTCCTTTGCATTTGCTGTATGTAAACATGATATCAATCCCTTGCTCTTAATGTCTGTCTTTGCCATGGGACTAGAGTCAGCTAAAACTGGCATTTGATCTCTCCTCCTGGGTGGGAAAGATATATGAGTAGCTGTAGCTGATGAGGCGATAGCAGCTAATACTTGAAATTATGACTTTTTTGGCTGAAATGCTAGTAATTATTGTTAAATTTTCAGCCTTCCAACAGTAAACTTTATGGAAACGGGAATCTCCAAAAATCCCCGATGGAAAATACAGGTTCCCTAAAATGAGCTGAGAAAACAATTTCTGCATGAATAATCACAAGAAGCCCCCCAAATCTGCTAAAACTCCATTTGCTGCTACTCAATCCATCTCTGTGCCTCCAGAGTCTGCAAGAACTTTGTTAAGCCCCAGCTGTCTGAAGCCTGTGCTGGAGCTGGTGCCCTCCCCTGGTCTCTGACAGCAGCCTGCCCACAGCAGCCTGTCTCCTCTCTTTGGAGCCAGGTACAACCCTCCTGACGTTATTTGACAGTGTTTGACACTCTGTTTATATTACTGAAGGAATACACAGAGCTACATATGGTGTCCTGTACTTCTGTATTAATGGCTTACTGCCTCACTGTCCTAACCTTGACCTAATGATACTCATTCTCTCATTTGTTACCAAGCTCCTTCTGCTACAACTCCTATGTTGTTTATCATTTTGCTCTCCCTCTCTGCCTTCCACTTTCTTGATCTCAATACTCCAGTGTCTGCTAATGTAATTGAGAAGGATGGAAGAAAAAAATTAAGATATTTGTTTTTATGTAAACTCTAAACTAAAAATAATATTAACTTCATTATTGCAAGAAAAATTTTAACACTGTAAACTGTTAGAAAAATTAAAATATTTAAATGCTTGACATTTAATCTAACTTTATTTCAACTTTGGATTGTAGGTTTGCTGTAGGGGGCTTACAACATTCATGCTCTAAACAAAGAAAAGCCAACACCAACAGGACTAGCGCAAATCTCATTACAGTCCAAAGCAACTCTACTTTGTACTCTATTTTGTAATCTCTTAACTTTTTTATCTTTCATCTTTTTTTTTTTCTAATTTCACTTATTTGATCTGCAAGCACTTAAACTTTTCAGTTTTCCATATGTAAGACATTCCACAGGATTCAGTGATCTTAAATACAGTGTGTTTAAGAGGCCCTGGTCCTTTTGAGCTGTTACACACACATACTTAGCATGGGGTATTGCAAGAGATCCCCATGATCAGTGAAAAGTGAATGCTTTACAGTATCACGGCCTAAAATATAAAAGCTTCAAAACAGGGCTCAAGTACTACATTTGTTTTGAAAATGCTATGGTGTTGTGCAGCTAAATAGACATGATCTGTGATAGTGGTCATAGCATTGCTATTCATGAAGTAATCGCCATCATGTTTTCCTTATAAAGCTATATTTAACCAATATCCCTCATTAAATTATGCCTTAGTTTCTGGTTCTTTTTTGAAAAACTTTCCCCACTAAAGAAGCATTCAGTGACTCTTGGTCATTCCTTGCAATGTGGCAGTGAATTTGGACAGCAGACTAAAGGGTGGAATTGATATGGAGAAATTGTCAGAAAAACCCATTGCTACCTACATAAACATGCTGCTGCATGAAGGCACGGGTTGTCTTTGTTCTGCAAGTTATGAGCTCATATGTCAACATGGGAAAACAGATGTTTAGATGAAAAAAATAATGAAAAGGCAGAATGAGGAACATGTCCAAGTTTCTTTGGCTTTTGTTCAGGTGTTCCATGGACAGAGCTAATGGGAATCATGTGGAGTGGCTGATTATCATTGGAATCAGATGGTCTTTTTGTAACTGTAAAAAAGGAAAGAAGCAATTTTACTCTGTATACACACATCTTTGATTTACTGAGCTTAGTTGAAATAGTCTTTCACTGCTTATTATGAGAAGGATAGAAGTTAGTTGTCAGAATGTACTCAATCCTCTTCTGTGGAAGAAAAGATTTGTATCATGACATTAGCAGAGGATCACTAGATCTCTTCCTGCCTGTGACTATTGAGATGAAAGACCTGGCTGTCTTGGCCTTTGCTCCTCAGGTAGTCATAGGTGCAAAATGACAGCCCTTTTTGCACATTTTAATACAGACATAAGATTCTGCTTAATGTGCAATACTCTGGAAAATAATTTCCTATAGTGTCCATTTGTTAATGCCTTCCAGACCCAGTTCTTAGTCCTGACTGAACTGCTGCCATGCTCTTTTACTTCAAGAGATGTGTTACCCATCTTCTTCTGCCTTCATTTCCTCCTTATGGTGCTGTGGGCCTGTTACTTAATGGCCTTTGATGTGATTTGTCATGTCTTCAGCTAGGAAATCCACATACTCATAAAGAATAATTTTTTTTTGGGCCCTTCCCTTCCCTTCCCTTCCCTTCCCTTCCCTTCCCTTCCCTTCCCTTCCCTTCCCTTCCCTTCCCTTCCCTTCCCTTCCCTTCCCTTCCCTTCCCTTCCCTTCCCTTCCCTTCCCTTCCCTTCCCTTCCCTTCCCTTCCCTTCCCTTCCCTTCCCTTCCTCGCCAATTCACATATTTGCTTTCTCCCAATTAGAATGTGAAATGCCCTCCCTGTTCCAATAGGTAGATACCAAACATTATTTTTCTAAATTGCTCTCAGTTTCAAAGAGCAAACAGAACTTCCTATCACAGGGAATCATCTTGATTATGACTTTGGAATCCTGGTATTTTCAGTTGCCATAGAGTCATGAATCCTGATGCTCCTACACCTCTCACATACAACCACTTTCAGATGCTATCTCAGGGCACAGTGTACCACGGAACATTCTGGTAGAAAATTATATTAAAGCAATCAGTTATATCATAGTCTTTAAACTGAGAGTTTCATGCAGCAAACCTTGTTAAGTTTTTTGAAAGATAAGAATCTGCAGCCTACAAGGGACTGCTGAGTCCTTGTGTAATCTGCAAGTTTACACTGAGAAATGGCTTAGGTATATTTATAAAAAGTAAATGTTGGATAATCTGATCTAAAGCCTCCCTTGTTTGTCAGATTGCCAAAAGATAAGTTTATAGTGTTACTTTAACATGATTTCATTTTATTAATTTCATTAATAAGTCATTTTTGCCTGAGACAATTCATACTGACCTTAAAATGAAATGGAAACAAATGATGCCAGAAATAAGAGTCACCAAGGGAAGGATGATACACGGCTGTCATCCATTTATCCAGAGAAACAATATTAAGGCCTCGGTTGTCAGCTGCACTAAGATAGGCTCAGCCCAGCTGGGACTGTGGGGGAGCATTGCTTTTGTTCCTGGGAAAAAATGGTCCCCAGATTAGTTGGGACTTAATATCTTTTAGACCAGCTTTGCACGTCCCCAAACTATCAAGTGTCTTTCTTGGCCTTTGGGGATCATATGCTCCTGCTCAAAATTATTTCAAGAGGTGAGAATAGTTTCTCAGTTTCTTACCTGAAGTTTGCCAGATTTTCATTCTCTTGCTCCTCTTTGTTTAATCAACTGTGGTAACTTCCTAGTCTTCTGGTATTTCCTATTCTTAGTTCTTTGGTTTAAAAGCATCCCTTTCCCTTTTGCCACCACCTCCTGACCCCAGGTGTCCTTAGCTCCTTGTAGTTGTTAGTCTCATGATGGCATAATCTCCATGGGACCTGGAGCAGAAGACCAGAGGCCAGCAAAGACATACTAGGTCTAAAGTGAGTCTAACAACATCTGATTTGTCACCAACTACACATAAAATGTCTTTAGGCTCATCTCCACATATTCTTTTTATTTCTCTCACTGCCCAAAGCTTTCTAGAGTGGTTGACTTCAGACAGTATATGATTGTATTAAAATTCAGAACTTGTTTGCTTCAGCTTTTGATGCTTGCCAGTCAGCACTCAGAACAAATAGCCCAATGCTGTCCTGCAGAAAGCAGCTGAAGCCACATTTAGAGGCATAGCAGCATTAAAAATCCAGTCAGTGATTGACAGTCTGTCCAGACTTGGGATGCATGCTTAAGGGCAGTTTCCTTGTGGTTCAAACTTAGAGCATAGTTGCTTCAGGGTAAAGGGAATAGCAGAACTATTAGAGACCAAAGCTGAATAAATCCTTGCTTCACCTTCCTACCAGGGAATAAAGACTGGCCAAGAGGGTGCTCCATCCTGCCAGGAGAGAGACTCTTCCTCTGCCGCCTCCTGAGAAAATCCAGCACACAAAACTGCGTATAGAGGATGGGATTAGTTCTCAAATGCTTAAAAGATATAAAGCACTGAAAAGCTACTCATATGCCAGTGTTAAAGGATTTATATTCCCAGATGGCAGAGAATGAGCTCATAAAGTGCTAGTCATCACCTAAGGATGAAATCCATCTAATCTTAAGAAGAGAAAGTATAGAGCTTCAGTGGGGGAAACTTCCAAGATTAAGCCTTTGCCCTCCTACTTGAAGGGCAGCTGTGTACTCATTTACTGCCCAGTCAGAGCATGTGCTCACATAGAAAATGCCTTCATGTGACAAGGCTATAGGATTAGGAAGGAAATGGTGGATTTCTCTGCCCTATCTCACTGTTCTTCTGCTCCTCTCTCTCCCCAAAGTGGTTATACAACTTCTGCTACCCTTGGAAACTCTTTGGCCACAGGATAAATGTCGGTTGTGTTTTAACCTAAATTATGTCATATAATGAACTACTAAGAGCTGGTTTTAATAAAGGAATTAAAGAAAATGAGACTGCTGACAGACAACATGATGAACATTCTCAAATTCCTTCTACAATATTGATTTTATTCCAGTTTCTCATTAAAACACTTGCTTGTTGTATACATAAACTATTTCTGCAACAGCTGAAGTCATCCAGTGAGCCACATACAATCCAAATGTAAGTTCCAGGCCTCTGTTTTCATCAAGACAATTGTGTTGGATAGAAACCCTGGTGATGTCAGAGATTTAATATTTCAAAGTAGGAACAGCATACAAACATAAAACTGAAAGAACTTTGGAGAGACTCTGTGTAGTTATACCACCAAAGTAATCAGCCTTGCACAGGAAAGTGAAGCAGTCAATGATTACCCTCTCCTGGCACCAAATATTGACACCAGGATTATATGTCGCCTATAAATAAAAATATAAAAACTGGCTTATCCAAAGATAGGCATCCTGTCCTACTCCAGTCCTGATGAAGGAGTTCTTTAAAGTACCTGTAAGAAAGGGAAATCACAAAATGGCTTCTCCTCAGTAGAGAGGTTATCTTTCCTCTAAGCTTTGGCAATAATGATTTGAATCAACTGCAATGTAAATGGCAAAGGCCATTTACCTGAGGGAGTCTCTCTTATAAGAGGGATATTGCTGAAGGAGCACATGACCATTCTTTTTAGGGAATACTTAAATTTTAATACTGAGATTTTGGGGACAAAAATAGAGAAAATACAAACTAATTTCAGCATTCAAGTTTGGGGTTTTTTAACGAAGAAGTAGTATTTTCAAAGTATATGGTAATGGAATTCTGATTGACAATAAAATTTGAATAATATTCTAATATTGGAATGTAAACAGGAAAAAGGCATTTGTGAATAAAACAGTTTGTAGCTAGGACTTATTAATATTGTAATTTGTGTGATAGTCTACTTGTATTATACTTTAGAGTGGAAACGGAGTATTATTTCCCAAATATGAGAATTCAAGGTGTATCTTAAGGAACATTTCAAATAGGGTAATAGAGACCTGTAAATAAAATTAACAATGTTCCTACATAATCACATCCAAAGATAATGTAGAGGTTTCAAGGAATATAGATGGAGACCATTTCATTATTTTATAAGCGTTAATTAAATTAACACTTATATTTGCTTAGAAATCTAAATGAAAAACATTGGCTTAAGATAAAAGATAAAATTAACTACCCCTCTGAGAAAGACTTTTTCTTAAGGCACTTTATTAAGACTAGAAATAAAAACATTTTTGACAAATTAATATAAAAAACTGACAAAGATAGTTCCTGAGGCACAGGAGCATGAAGAGCTGACATGCTAGAGGACCACTGTGGTATTTATAGTATCAACAGTACTTTAATCTGAGAGATTCACCAATATTGAAATTTAATTAAAAATAATAATAGAACTTTTTTTTGATACCACAAAGATATTGTTTCGCTCTTCAAGAAAATACTTCAGTATCTTAATCAAATTATAGAGTTAATTTAAAGGGATTAAGATTTGGAAAGTGTTGTGTTCTGTAATGTTATGTTATTGTTGTAATGTTCAAAGTTTATGTTCGGTTGTGACCCCCTTATGTTTTAAAATGGTTTGTCCCTTTCCCGCCTCTGCCCTTGTCCATCTTCCCTAACCTCCGCCTCCTTTCCAGAGCCTTCCCTGTTCATCACCCTAGTCCCAGCCCACACCGTTGTCAATCCTCCCTTGGCCCCTCCCATTCTTCCAGTATGTTCCCTGTCAGTTATCCCCCTCCGAGTACTCCATTCGTTATTGTATCACAGTTCCCGCCTATGTACCCCTTCATTGGATCGATGTATCCCTCTCCCCGCCTTCTGTACCTCCCCTCAAAGTCCGCAATTGGCCCAAAGGTTGTACCTCCCCTCCGCTCCTCCCCTATACTTAAACCCCGACACAGAGTGTAAAACCGCCTTTTGCGGTTCCCTCTCCTCGGCTCCGGACCTCGTCCCTCCGCTCCCAATAAACCCGGTCCTGGAAACGCAGAAGGTCTCTCTCGCACTCTTTATCCTGCCTCAGACCGTCCGCCCTCGTCGTGGTCTTTGGCCACACACCCTGACCGCCAACCCTAGACGGGCACAGCGGCAGGGCCACTCCTTGCGCTGCTCTGCGGAGCTAGCTGGAGATCCGAGGAGTGCTGGGACACCTCGAGAGCAGGGCAGTGTCAGGAAAGCAAGTACTGAGCCTCACCCTACTGTGCATTAATTATACTGATCAATAGAAGTTTCTTCAAAAGAAGAGCCTCCCATATTACACAGTCTAAAGAAATTAGAGTGCTTATGTTTCTCATGTATCATCACTGATGAAATACTTCTACAGAAGCAGCAGCCATTCATTTAAAGGATTTTACAACATCCTATAAGCCAACTTTGTTTCATGCACATCTACTGGGATTTCACTAGGAATGGAGCTTGTTCTGGTATTTTCTATTTTTTCTGTTGGCTGCAGAGCAGCAGGTATCAGCCAGCAAACCCTGAAGAGCAGATCTTTTTGTAAGGCATAAACTATGGGGCCAATCCAGCAATCAGGTGCCCATGCAGTGCTCCCACAGCTGTTACTGGACAGCAGACCTGAGGAAGGAATGGAGCACTGTGTTATTGCACAACTGAACCGCTCCTGTCTACATAAAAGGAATTTTAGGTTTGAATAATCTTGGGAAGATAAAACCTCAACCTAGGAAGAGCAGAAAAATAGGGAACTGTTGCTGTAAAAGAGGAACTGTATGCTCCTAGGATGCTAAACAAACTATGCTATCTATGCAGCACAGAACAAAGCCATGAAAAGGTACTTTTTTTGGGTACTGAGAGCAAGAGAGACATGTCAATTTGGCATTATACTTGTGTCAATTTGTTAATACAACAATTGTGCCTCTGGCTCCAAGCTCTGTCACTGCCATTGTCACTGCCCATGGCATCATGCTGTATGGACCAGAGGAGGGATCTGTGAGTGAACGAATACAACCAGCAGAACACTGAATAGATTTTCATGACCATAGCCTGATGCTTACAAAAAAGCCCTGAAGGAAACTTCAGGTTCCATTTCAGCAAGTTTGGAGGCAAATATTTTGCCTTGCCTCAAGAAGTGCCTCAGACACTTGTAAAGCCTCTCCAGCTCCATATAGGAAAAAAAAAAGCAAAATTAAGTGGAGATCAGTATAGTGAGCTGATGAAAATAAACCCAAATAAATTTCAGCTTCACATTTTGGGTTTATTTTGAGCCCTATGTTTTTTTAAAGTGGTTTAATACATCAGTTAGATGAGGGTTAGGGGATTCTTACTGGAACTCCTGAATATCTTGTGTTACAGCTCTGGAAAAGTTCCTTGGCTATTTGCCACTCTTTCCAGTACAATGTTGTGGTGTGACAGATGGATTCAATAACTGTGGCTAGCAATCCAGAGATGTGAACCACAGTGGGTGCAGGACTTCAGTGTCACCATGACTATGCTGTCCTACATGTTTTCAGGAGGAAGGAAGTGGTCATCTGGCTATAAAGGTGCACCATTCTGGTTTTTTTATGGCCTCATTGCTCCTGGAAGTAAGTTGTCATTTCTGTCCTTTTAAGTGCTGGAGCGTGGTAATCAATTCACAGATACTCCAGAGTAGCATCAACTTGTGACCACAAACTTCAGGATGTGGGGAGAAGGACAGAAAGGTGAGATACAATTTTCTGCTGCTGGAGAGGCTTCACTCACTCTGTAAAGTGAATTTGCCTAATGCTCTCCCTAACTATCACTGGTGATCTTTGCCATCCTGGGAATGACCTCCTGTGTATCCCTCTGGTTTTGTTTAGTCTCTTATTTAATCTGGCTGGAAGCCAGATGTGTCTGTCTAGAGGTCTGTCAGTCCATACATGCTCTGCTGTTCTTCTGGGTGCCAGTGCAATATACTCAGGGTCTTCTGCTTCAGGCTGAACTGCAAAAGAAGTCAGATCATCAGGATGGTACCCAAGCAAACCAAAACTATCAAGCAGCATTTTCTCAGCACCGTGAGACAGACTTGTTCTGTGCAGCTGCAGTGGTAAAAGCCATGAGGCAACAGAAAAGCAAAGGTTCTCAGCTGGCTTTCATTCCATACTCCTGAGCCACCGCAAACACAAATTGAAAGGCTGGTTTAAAGCCATTTGCTACTAAAAATCAAGTTGCTGTTTTAAGAAACGAGGATAAATTTACTGAACTCTTATGTACTTTCTGTGAAGGACATGGTCAAGAGTTGTTTTTTCATGTCTCACCTACATTTTCTTATTATGAAGGCCATTTTAATTATTCATCTTCTTTCACTGTCATGTGAACTGCCCTGGGGAGCAGAATTAAAATAACATTAATTTTATTCAGAAAGAAAGTATCTGCTGAGGCTACTTTAAAAAAATAGTCTCTGATGTTGTGAAAGCAAAAGGTCAGCATTTGATTTATGGGGGCTTGTGATGTATGTAGAAACCTGTCTCTGTTCCATGGTCTTTTATATTAGGCCAAATTTGATGCAGTTACATGGACGCTGCAAAAACACTCTAGTGATTTGTTGTTGTTGAGATGTTGACTATAGACCAGTTCCTTGTGACTTTTATGTGAACAAGCAAATATTTCAGCCAGCATAGCAAACATCTTTGTAAGGCTGATCTGCTCTGGGTTGTGCTTCTGCATGTTATGGGATGTGATTACTATAAAATTGCAGGACCACTGAGAACCAACTCACTGTAACCTAGAAGTAATGAGGGTCTTAGAGCCTTATAGCAAAGGTAAAAATACATTCCATGACCTGCTGATCGATTCCTCCCAATCCACTGCAGATGCAGACTGCTTAGGCTAGAGCATAGCAACCAGCTCTCCCTTTTATGTGGGCTGTCTGCAGTTATCTACATCTATGGACCACACATGCCAGGGGTACTGTGGCTGGCTCCCTACCATGTGAAGCCCTAGGGGCATTCAGGATGGCAGCATGTATCTCGTATACCTGCTTTTGTGGGTGCTGCTGAGTGTGTTACAGACACCAAAGCCAGTTTGGGCTGAGCAGCCTGGACACAGAGAGCTGTGCTGGACCTGGCAATGCCCAGAGTCACCCAGGTGGCTTTTCCCCAGGCTTCCCCTCATAACAGGCTCCAGGGCAACTTTTCATCTCAGAGACAGCATTGGACCCTTGCTGGCTTCCTGCATTCTCATGGCACTGCATCCAGTATCCTGACAGTTCAGGAAATGAGTCTGGATGAGCAGAATTTCTTGTATTTTCTAAGGTTTCTGTTAAAAGTAGCATCCCAGTCCCTCATCACTCAACATGAACTGGAAGTGGAGCTGTTTCTCAGATATGTCCCTTTGGTTTCTGGGCACTTTCATAATCTGTAGCCAAACTTCAGCTTCTCAAATGCCAAAGCAGCCTGATTGTGCAAATTGCTATACCTTGAACTGCAATGAGAATGGAGTATGTCATCATGAAAAAAAACCCCAGAAATCTGGAAGTGTGTGTGTGTATGGGTATGTGTGCTGGTGGCACTGTCTGTGCAAAGAGGAGCTGTTGTCTCCATGCCACACTCCGTGTGTGAGGCTTTGATGGACATACACAGATCAAAAGCACAGTGAGCCTGTAGATGTGGCTTTTATGGCCTAGGAAGTAGTGTTGTGGGTTTCTGCCATAGAAACCAATAGAACTTACTTTTTCCTCGTCTTTTTTTTTTTTTTAAATCTTCAAAACAGAAATTAATTATTTCTCTTTCTTTCACAGGAATATAAAAAAATATTATAATAATACTGACTCATATACCCTTATTCTGTAGAGGAGATGAAAGATTTGTATTATTTCCAAGAAGCCTGGACTGGACATCAGCTCAGGATAGCTCCCCAACACATGCTGGAAATCAAGCACCAAAGGAATCCAAGAATGCAAATGTATATGCATCATAGGAGGTATAGATGGGTTATATGTTTCTCCAGAAGTAAGCAAATTCTTCTGAAAAAACCACAAGAGGCCATGTCATATAAAGGGGGCTGAGGATAGTTCCTGAGTTTAAGTTAAACAAGTTTCACTTGTGCTTGGAGAAGACATAGAAGGTGAATGAGCTATGCTGCTACACAAAATTTGACTATCCAGACCTAGATATGTATTTCTAAGTTAGACAATTTCGAGGCTGCATTTACTAGAACACATTTAAGTCACCATTTCTCAACATTCATGCTCATGGCTCTTCCCTGAAAGCCGTGCCAGCTTTATTCACTAGTTGGCTCACCAAGAATGGTGTGGCTGTGGCTGGCTGATTGTTTCTTTGCATTGCCACAGCCTCTTTTCCTGGCAGACTTTTTTGCTACAGAAGTCTGAATTTACCCTGGAAGAAACTGTCAAAAATCTTGCATGTATTTAAATTTGTATACCTTGAGTTACAGTGAACCAACCAATAATAAATTGAAAGCACTTTCACATAAACTGTAGCAATATCAGCTGCTAACATTCCAGAGCCCTTCACTTCTGGAATCAAAGGTGTCTACTTAAATTTCTAATTAGCTTTCCATTGTTATAATTTTTCTAACTTAAATACTCTGTTTAAAAGCGTTTTTCATACCTTCTCTAGTTGCCATAGCATCCATCACCACACAGTTCAGCTGCTCTTTTGCCCCTGTTTCATTAACAACTAAAACTATAATTTCTTCAGGAAAAAAAAATTGTTTTTTGACAAAACAGAATTCAAATTTAAATGGCCCTAATAAAGGCTCAAACAAATTCCTTATCTGCTAGCATACTGAAAATACCTAATTCCTGGTACAGCAAATACATTGTGGAGTTCACTCTTCATTAAAAAGCACAAACAACCACAGTATCAGGATGTGGGTAGTCTTAAAGACTAATGTGTACATTTGTGCAGATACAGTCTTCTGGGAACCAGCTTGTTTTAATCATAAAAGAACCCTTCAAGTAAATTTAATGAGGAGTTGGTTGAGGAATTTATTCTGAAACTTTAAACTATGTGTAAATTCCTGAGGATCAAATTAAGTTGAAGGTAAATAATGTTCAGAATGGTGTTTCAGTCAAAGCTGCCTAAAAGCTGGAGTTGCAAAGATCCTGCTTAGAGAACATTTATTTTCCAGCTACAGACTTCCTTAAGGAGCCCAGACAGATGCCATATGTTGATGATAAAACAACATCTTTCATGATGTGACATTTGGAGCCTGCTCAAAAGATCAGTAACTTTTGTCTTTTCTAAGGTTGTCACCTTTAAAATAAATGCCAAACAGTTATGGACTGGAAAAAGAGTAATTGCCAATAGTTAGAGGTGTCATCATTGATGAAACATCCATAAGCAGATGTTTTGCCTTTTATGCAGGGAAGTTAAGGATAAAAGAAACACTGTGACAAGGACAGCTATGTCAAGGGTGCTTTAAAAGATCCTTGTACTGAGCTCCTCTCTCAGTGAAAGAATGCTTAGTCTACATTTAAAAAAAAATTGTGCACTTGAAGATATTTTATATAATTATTTACTTTTTGAATTACACTATTTATTTGAAGTTCTGAAGTACACATACACGCATGCACATGAACACAATATCCTCTGTTTCCTTCTCTCATTTTCATAGAATAGAAGCATAAAATGGTTTTGATTAGGAGGAACCTCTGAAGATAATGTAGTCCAACCCCCTGCAATTAATAGCGACATCCTCAACTAGATCAGTGACCTTGAATGTTGTCATCTACCACCTCCCTGAGGAATCTGTGCCAGTATCTCACCATCCTTTGTGTAAAAAATTTCTTCTATATGTCTAGTGAATCTAACCTCTTTTATTTTAACACCATTACCCTTTGTCCTATTGCTACAGGGCCCATTAAAAAGCTTGCCCCCAACTCTCTTATAAGCCCCCTTCAAGTACTGAAGGCATCAGTGAATTTTCCCTGGGTTTTCTCTTCTATGGGATGAACAACCCCAGCCCTCTCAGCCTGTCCTCAACAGAAAATTTTTTCTGCATGTGGTTGATCATTCACTGAAAGGTGTTAGCACTATACATTGCCTGTGCTTGCTATCTGGACACTGTCATTAAAGCACAAATCTTAAAGAATTATCTCCTAGTAGTGTCAGATATGCATATAAAGCAAAGTAGACATCTAAAGGCTAAATTGACATCATAAGGTGCAACTTGATCATGTAAGTGCTCGCTGGTGTATCTCACAGATCTGAAATTTCAAATTACATTTCTCCAATATTAATAAGGAATAAATAAGATCTTATTTCACCTTCCTGAGCAGCATTTTTGGATGGAAAATCTCTGAGAAACAGACAAAATGAAGAAACACATACATTCAAAAGATATCACTTATGCATATCCTTAATGTGTATTACTTTGGCATATACTGAGCTTATGAATATATGGTTTGAAAATATATGGAGCTTGTATAGTCTGAGACCTGTTCTTGTCTCTTTGTCAGTATTTATAGAGTGTTCAGAAAGTTCTCAAATATATTGGAGGACAAAAAAGGGGAGGTGCCTTCAAGCTGCTGGAAATGTTTCCCTGTGCCCTAGATATGCACCTGAATAACTCACAGAAGTCCCACAGAAGCTGTAAGCCAACCTGCAAAGGGAGAAGTGAGTTCAGAGTAAGTGTAATGAGATGCTGGCAGATGGGACAGGAAGAAATATGGAAGGAGAAAGAGCTGGCTTCAGCAAATTGTCATGTTGTGATTCTGCTGCAAATAATCAATAATTCCTTTATTTAGGTTAGAATCTTGCAAACTCTTGCATGGGGAAGCAGCTTTATATACATGAATGGTCCCATTGAATTCAAGACACAAGCCCATTACCAAATGATAAATATGACATGTCTATAAGATTACAGCCTTACACTGAGAGTGTGCTTGTTTCTGGTTCATATGTCACTTCACATGCTGGTGATTGTTGACAAATATCCATGATGGAAAAATGAGGGAAATCACACAATTTGATTTAGGAGGCTGGAGTAATCCAGGAGGCACTGTTCTAATAGGAAGGGTAGCCTTGCAAACTTTACAGCTGAAAGGGATAATGAGGCAGCATTGGGTTGAAAAAAAAAAGCAGAAAAGTGGGATTTAGAGGGTAACAAATGCTTGAGCTACATAAAAGGCTCTTCTTATGGAAGTCCCTGACAAAGACCTCAGCACTGGAATGAGGACAAGATGAGCATCATGGTGCTGAGAACTTGATAGTAGAAAGCACCCACAAGGAAAATCATATAAAGTGCAATAGAAATACTTATAGGAAAAAAGAATTCAAAGAATATACTACATGTTCAGAAAAGGCAGGCATCAGATAATCAGATCTGGTTATAAAATTCAGAGAAGTTACCCCACAGAGAGCTTGGATTTTTTGGTGAAAAAATCAAATATTCTGGATAAAAAGGTTCAGAGCTGAATGTTACTGCTTTTTCAACAGAAAAAATATGATGCAGTTTATTTTTTTTTTAAGAAAAAGATTCTATGTCCAAACATTTTAACTTAGTTATAATACCCTTTTCTTGTAGGAAGAATATTTAATCTGCCTAAAGGATAGCTGAAGCCTTTGGGAAGTGCAGGTGATAACTATGTCAGAAAAATCAGATTCTAATTGGCTGCAGCAAGATACATGATTGTTAGAAACTTTAATTCACAAAAAGGACTGCAGAGCATGGCATGGTGATCATGAGGTTTCTGTTCCTATTTGGCCTCCTACTGGAAGTGTGGGGAAAGTTGAAACCCTGCTGGTCACCTTACAAGAATAACCTCCCAAGCTCTGACACCCCTCATGCCACCAGAATCACTAAGCTGGCAGATGATAACTTTTCCTGGTATTTATTCTCACCTGATGAGCCATAGGGCCAGCTATGAAAGCCTGGTTTACAGAATTTGCTTTGCAGTAAGTGCCTTTGGGGCAGCTATGATGGTGCTGTCTCCAGCTACCCCTACCACCTGCAAGAATCTCCAGCCTGGGTAATAGTTGCTGGATTGCTACCAGTGCTACCCTGACACATCCAGTAAAATAAAAAATTGAGTGTCAGTTTATTGACATCATATTTATTACACATCATCTTGTAAACTGCTGGAGTTCATCTGCTGCTTTCACTGAGAGCTGACCTTTCCTTGCATCAGAGATGAGAGTACGCCATCCCTAAGAGATGGCATAGGGGAGAGTTCATGGCTGAACGGCCACGGAATCTCAAGGCAAAATGTCCCCATTCATCAATCTGAATTCAAAGTCTCAATTCTCATCAGGGATAGCTTTTAAATCTTACAGGCTCTCTTTCCATGACTGTTTTGCTGTCACAGAGTGTTGTCAGAATTAGCTATTTAATAAAAGTGCGATGCTCAGAAAGTGTTACTATTTCAGTCTTCATGGTAATTTGTCTGTACTAGAATTGTATTTGTGATGGTGTTTTTGTGGCATGGAATCCTGTTTGCTACAAGTTGAATTGGGACCAACTGAAACAGTGAATACTTTGAGCAAAAGTACAGTTGGAAAAACTCTTACCTTTTGTAACATTAGAATAATGATAATTTTTCCTTTTATTGTAGGTCGTTTTAAAATACCTTCTTTGCTTGTGTTTCTTGGCAGGCAGAAGTCCATGTCCACACAGCACCATTAGCCATGCTTGGAGTGTAAGGAAGAGCCACAATTCTTCTGTGAGGTCCTCAGAACAAGACTATTCCCTCCCCCTTTTGCTGCAGCCTTGGAGAAATCCTAAACAGCCCAACACAGAACCAGCACTGAGGAACCTTCCAGACCCACAGGCTGTGAAGATCACACTGGTTTGTGGGCTGCATCCTGGACATGGGTATAGAATACCTTCATGGACCCACACCTCGAGGGTGATTTTCTTCTGTGTGTAGGGAGCCTCCACAAAGCTATACACTACCTACCCACCACAGGGAGGTCTGCTTAATGTTCAGATCTTTGCATAATGAATAACTCCTGAATGCAAATGAGGACAATTAACTCTATGGCTAAAGTGCAGCAGCTTTCTAATGTTGACTTAAGCTATGTTGGAGGCAGAATGAATATCCTGCAGTAACCCTACAAGGTAGGGGATATAAAACACTTGACTCACATAATTTTCTAAATGTTCTGATGCCTTCTAAATGAGCTCCATCAAGACTGAGACACAGAGAACAGTTAATTGTGGTTGTTGAGACATTGCAAATGATCCTTCCTATGGATGTTTTAATTAAAACACCTGCTTTCTAGTTTGTCCTGTCAATATTGCACCTGTTTATTCTGTGCAAATACAAAGTAATGGTTATGAAAGAAAACCTTTTCCTTCTCTGAGCCGTTCCAAGTCAGCAAGATTAAATTGGAAAACTGCATCTCAACTTTCTGAGACTGCATATCTGTTCATTAGCATGTGCATGCCTAGAATATTCAAATTCTGTTTTAGGATGTGGATCTTTGCAGATAGATAAGAGAAGATTTTCTATTGTTAAATAGTTCTTTGATGCCATCAGATTCTATCAAATCTATCTCTGATTTTAAAAGCAAACAAATTGGAGGGGGTTGTTTCTTCTTCCAATTTTCAAACATCAGCTTTGCTATTTAGTCTATAATAACACTGTTCTAATACATAACATAATATTTACTTGCCTTCTAGACAGAATTTCTTTCATGGCATGTTTTGAATTATGTTTCTGTGATGTAGAGAAATTATTTTCCTTGGCTGAGCACCAGTGTATTTATTTTTTCTCAATATTGCTTTCTAGAAGCACCTCTGGGGGTACCTCTTTTCCTGACTGCCTTGCAAGCTCTGCAATCAACAATACCAGAGGGCTTTCCAGTTTTGTTGATTGGGGCAACTCTTGGGGTTTGTGTTAGTCTGCATTTAGAGATACCCTTGAGTCATGGAGTATCCCTCAGCATCTCTTCTATGTATAACAATCACCAGTTTCTGCCTTCCCACAGCGTGGCTTTTGGCAGTGCAACCTGGCAGAAAGCAGTCTCAGTACACCCTCCTTCCTCAGAATTTCTCTGGGTATAGGCTAGGGAGTCTGTGTATCCATACTTCTTTGGGTCCACTACCTTTTGGGAGATGCATTTCTGTCATTCATCTTGCTTTGAGCACTAGCTCAACAGTACAGCAAAGATGACACATGCTAGCTAGACTTTAGATTGGAAACAAAGCTCAGAGGTGCAGAAAACAATGTAATTTACTTGTACTAAATACTTTTTACTCATCATCTCTTACCTAGGTTCCTGAGATTTTGGCCTGCTGCCATGTAGATAGTTGAGAGCATTTAGTGTTGAGAGCATCTGTGTAACCTTAGGGTTACCCTAGATTTGAAATGTAAGCCTTTCCTGATATCTTGTCCACCAGGATGAGGCCATGCCTTCCTAGGAAGCCCCATCACCTTCTGAATCCTGTTTTCTTTACTGCCCTCATTCTTGGTACTTTGAGTTTGGGATTCAGATATAAAAGTTCCTGATGATTTCAGGCAGAGACACTGGAAATATCAAACTCCTTTTCTCTTGCCTGTCCTGGTGATAGGTGAATCTTTTGAGATTGTTCTCTCCTCCTGAAGGCAGACACAAAACCTTTGTAGTACTACTGCCTGGAAGCTCACAACCATTTGGCAGTAATATACTCCCACTAAATATATAAAGAATTGATTGTAAACACATTCTAAAAAATGTCTGGTATGTAACAAATTTAGACTGCATACAAAGAAATGAATGTAGACATCAAACCTGGGAAATAGTTACTTTTTTGGATACCTGTGAGTGCAAATCTCTGTCTACATTTTAAATTGAATTTCTGTGACTTGAGTTTCTTTAACTTTGGGCTGGGGAGATTTTGAGCAATAAATACTTTTTTTACCTTCAAATATCTGTTGCTAACAGAGAGTGGACTGATACTTAGTAAATCTGTGAGTACACCAAGCTTGGGTGGAGAGCCACTAGAGTACAAATTTATTACAAGTCATGAGAGTATGGATTTATTGGCCTAAGCTTGGTTACACGTCTTTAGTCTTTGACTTGCAGTGTGAGTTGCAGTTCTCTGTAACAGATATCACAGCTCCTTATCCTAGGGAAAAATGAAGTGGAGGTCTCAAATAGCCACAACTCCAACAGCCTTGTCAGACTGTTTTGAGGATCTGAGAAAAACACAGCAAAACTATCCACTACATCTTATTCAGAATAGAAAGTAAGTATGAGTGTATTTAAATACTCATGAAAATCTGGACACCTAATTGCAATAGGCTTGACTGTATAGACAGAACCTGTCCGTCAGAGAGCATCATTTTACCTCTGCAAAAGTGTGCTACTCACCTTGCCACAAGTATTTCAAACACTTATCTTTCCACCTATTATTTTTGGATACTTTTTAGATTTAAAAAAAAAGAAACAAACCAAAACTTACTTTGTTGCATGGCTCTAAAGCAGTTTGAAATGAATTTGTTATATTCATAGTTGTTATATTTGGGCTGCCTCAAACTCATTCAAGTTTGTTTCTATAGCAGTGATAGAAGTCAAGGAGAGCTTTTCTGTAGTCCTAGAACCACTTACAAACAACTTGAATTGCTGCTTGAATTTCAGGTTCTATGGACTATTTAAAAACACAGTCCTTGATGTCAGTTTCTGATAAATGTGTCTTTTCACATTTTATTGTGTATTAGCTGCTCACTGTCAGTGTCAGTCTTGGCAATGAATGTCTCCATATGTCTCTTGTGAGGAGAGATTTTAATATTGGAAGGACCTTTTGAGAAGTACTTGTTTCTTTAATATGTAGAGGTCTACTTGTTTATTTTCTTTTTTTTTCAAGTAAGTGTTGATTAAGGCAAACTTCATAAAAAAGAGTTTGTCCTCTGTTGCACTCAATTTCTCTCTACGTCCACAAAACTATAACATTTTATTCCCAGTTGAACTGGCTTTGATACAAACAGTTGAGAAAATGGAAGGTGTTTTTGGTTTGTGTGTTCAGATAGTCAAGTGAAAGAAGACAAACAGCAATTTTCAAAGCCATTTCTTTCTTGTAAAATAATAGATTGGTACAGAAGAAATCTTTAGAAGTCCTCTAGTACAACCCCCTTGCAATGAACAGGGATATGTTGAACTAGATCAGGGTGCTCAGAGCTCTGTTCAATCTGATCTTGCATGTTTCCAGGGATGGGGCACGCACAACCTCTCCAGGCAACATGTGCCAGTGTAAAGCCACCCTCATTAGAAAAGAATTCTACCTTATGTCTAATCTGAATCTACCCTCTTACAGTCTGAAGCCATTACCCCTTGTTCTAATGCTACAGGCCCTACTAAAATGTTTATCTCTATCTTTCAAATAAGCCCCCTTTAAGGGGGGCGATTATTGAAGGGCTGTAATAAGGTCTTCCTGGAGCCTTCTCTTCTCCAGGCTGGACAACCATGACTCTCTCAGCCTTTCAACGACTTTTTTGACCCTCTTCTGGACTCACTCCAAGAGGTCCATGATCTTCCAGTGCTGGGGACCCCAGAGCAGGACCCAGAACTCCAGGTGGGGCCTCACCAAAATGGCGTATAAGGGAAGAATCACCTCCCTCAACTTGCTGGTCACTCTTCTTCTGATGCAGCCCAGGACACAGTGAACTTTCTGGACTGAGAGCACACGAAGACTACTCTTCTTCATGTACTTTTCTGCAAGAGTTACATATTTTTTCAATTAACTCCACCAAGCCTTGTATCTGCTTTGTGATCATTTGCATAAATGGAAAGGTCCTGGAATGAATAATTTTCCAAGACACAGGAGATGGAAGGGATTAATAAATGGCCATCACTTGTGACAGAGTGGTGTCATCAGTGGAGAGATCTATGCTATTCAAATTGTTCATGCATGATTTGGAAAAAGGATTTAACAACGAAGGGACAAAGATTGCTGATGATGCACAGCTATTCAAAATATTTAGGATGAGCACAGCCTGGTGAGCTGCAAAAAAATGAAAACCCAAGGGACCTGAGCAATAAAAGGCCAGATGAAATTCAGGATGCATAAGTGTAATGTGATTAGCATGGAGAAAAAAGCAATTCTAACTCATACAAGGGGTCTAGGTTGACCATTGCTTTTAAGAATAACTAGATTTTGGTATTATGATTGACAGTTCCATATAAGCATCTGTTCAGTGCTTTATAGTAGTTAAGAAAACATAAACATTCATGTCAGAAGAACGGAGTTAAGAGGACTGTAGAGGGTAAGAGGAAGGCAACAAATATAATCAAAGGTACAGAAAACTCCCATAAAAGGAACAACTGATTTTGTTGAAACTTCCTTATGGAGAAATAGCAACTTTTGTGAAAAATATAAGTGAGATTTACCAAATCACTGCCAAGAAAATGTTTAACTGTTCACTGTCTCTTTACATTCTAGAAATAGGGCTAAAAATGTGATTAATGGGAGCCAGGTTCACAGCAAGAAATAGGACCTGACTGTTTACACAAAAACTAGATGCAGATCTGTGGAACTCCTTACTAGGGATGTTGTGGATGCAAGAAGTCTTTTTATGTGCAAGGGAAGACTTGAAAGATGTGTGAAAATTAGCGAGTCCAGCTGTGTGTTTCTAAATATTGAAATAAAAACAAGTTAGAAGGTCCCCCTATCTGAAAAGTGATGTAAATGAGGAGAGTATTAGAGGGAAGGTGTCACATGTTTGTTCTGCTCTCACTCTTATCTAAGCATTTGCTTATGAATGGCGTTTCTTCTGGTTTTTCCTTTTACAGATAATAATTGAAATGTTGCTTACAAAATGCAAGCTTTTTTTATGAGGGAGCAGTTAGAGAAAAAGAGAGCAGGGAAACCACCAAATTATTCTAAGAATGAAAAATGGCATTAAGAGATTAAAGGAGAAGAGGATCTAAGGGTCAAAACCAGAAGCCGGAACAGCAACAAGGGTACTTTGAACAATGCTGGCCATTCCATTAGTGGCCAAGAAGCTCTGGCTAGTGCTGCAGTAGTATCAGGGCCTATTTCCAACTAGTTCACCAGAATTTCCCATTAACCCTCTGAGAAAGAATAGTTAGGCCAGAGCCAAAGGGAAGACAAAAAAGAGTCAATGCCACACAGCAACATCTTGGTGGGATGGTGTCAATAAAAATGTGGTAGAAAATTTGTACTCAGCACTAAGACATTCAGGAGGAACAATCAGGAGCTGGAGTCTGGCACACTTGCTACATCCTAGCATAACTGTTTCTCTGCTGCTGTAGAAGGCACATCTGTCAGATCAAGAACATGCCTTTCACTACTTCTCCATAGAAGATTTTGCAAATTAGGTGACCAGTGAGATGTAGCTCAAAGAGACTGACCCATCAGAGTTCTTTGACATGTTTTGGTGTCAAGAGCCAGATGTGGAGAATATTTGTAAAGCCAGTGACAAACTCTTTAGAGGGTGTGCTGGATCACTCGACATCCAATGGAACTCCTTCCCAGTGAAAGCAGTGTGGGATTGGAGGGAAGTCAACTTTACAATACTTCCCTTTGTCCCAGGACAAACTGTTGGAAACCACAGTGTTGCTAATAGAGGGACAGGATCACAATTTATCTAATTTATCCTAGTTTATCTAATTTATCACTAATTTATCCTGTTACATAAGCTTAAGGACAGAATTCAGCTAAAGTCATTGTACTTGTATCAAGAAAAAGTGATTACTCTTTGTTGCATGAGATGTTTGGGTGTTTCATCTGAACATTCATCTCTGAGGTTTCTTTTGTTAATATACTTCTTCTATGTATAGCCAGGTACATCAAAGCAGGATGAAATTGTTTGACAATCAGCAGACTTTTCTGCTGTTGATACTGATTCATGAAACAACAGTCTAGATAGTTACACATATTTTATTTACTGTCACTGAATTAATCTGATATCCCTGGTAAGAGAAAACATTCAAAACCTTTTTGCATCAGCTTATGTCATGTATATCCTGCTAAGAATACTGTCCCAGTGATACTGCTGGCTTCCAAACACTCTGCTCTTGTATTCTTAGTTAACTTCTAGAGTCAGGGCTCTTTGCTTTTCCTCTTATTTCTCTTATACATGAAATTTCATCCATTACAATCATAGAGGGATAGAATGTTTTGTGTTGGAAAGGACCTTTAAAGATCATCAAGTTTCAATCCCCTGCCATGGGCAGGGCCACCTTACAATAGACCAGATTGCTTAAAGTCCCATCCAGCCTGACTCTGAACACTGAACACTTCTCTACATGTTCCAGTATTCCACCATCCTCATTGTTAAAGCTTTCTTCCTTGTATCTGATCTAAATCTATGCTACTTCGGTTGAAAACCATTGCTCATTAAACATTGGAGATGTTGCTAGATATTTCCACTAAAAATACTAGGATTTTTGAAACAGAACAAATATGTAGCCTATTACACATAAACACACGGTCAGTAGTTATGCAATTACTCTTACCTACCACGACAATAACAATAATCCACTTTAGGATATATAATTAATTCATAATATAGTAGCTGTTTGCTTTCTGTAGTACCCTACTGATGAATAAATCAGTGCAGTTCTGAGCTAATATCAGTGTGGCATTTTCAGTAGATATTCTGTTTTCAGGCTGAAAATATTCCCTGAGGGAAAATTGTGATTTGGGGGATCAATGACTCTTAGAAGCTCTAACTCACATTCCTTCTTTCATTCTGGCAGCAGGCAAGCTCCTGAAAGACTCAGGTTTGTCTATATAAATAGCCAAGACCCAAACAAACTTCATGCTAATAATTTTCTTCTTTTCCCATAAATCTGTAAAACGCTGTTGTTCATAAATGCCAGTTGGAAACATGTCTTATATAAAATCTTAACTCACCAAGCTGTAGCACCACTGTTCAGAATTTGAGAAGATGCCAGCCTACAGGACCACAACACAGCTGTAGCAAGAAATCTCCTCATGACTTTTTACCATTGAGAATGCAAGAAAATTTAATGCCCAGAGGCCGTGTTTTGAAAATACCCCTCAGAGTTCCTCTTTAATCAACTCACCAAATGTCTCCCAGAGATTTTTCAATAACCATCAGTTACTTTTAATTTGTGCATCAATATGGGTGACACCAGCCACTGGGAACAAAAAACATTAATGCAATCTCAAGTCCCTATATGTTGTTATAATGGTAGTAGTTCTCAATATGAATCATAAATATGAAATCATAAACTGGGGCATCACTGTTCCTGACATAACCTCAGGTACTCCCTACTGGCTGGTTGCTGCTGTGCTGCACATCTGGGCCCCTCTGAGCTCATGAAGAGGGAGGGGTGTGTGCCTGGCACCCTCTGCCCCAGCAATGAGTTCACAGACCCCTGAGGGCAAAGGAAAAGCTGCCAGCTATTAACAGGGCAGAGAGCATTAACAGGACAGACACGTAATCGAGTGTGCCCGCTTCTATACAAAAGGGAGAACTCCGTACCTCTAGCTACCCTAGCAACCTAGAAACTATTATTTTCCTCATTTTAAGGATAAAAGCCAAGAACTTCCATTGATTTCAATGGCAACTAAGTAACTTGGTGCTGTTGAAAGTCTTTAGGTGCCAGAAAAGCTTTAAATATCTGCCTCTAAAGCTCAGATCTCTAAGTGTATTTAAACATCAACCTCTTGGGTAATAGGTACCTCTGCATTTTTAAATCTGTTCCTTAAAAATTGCTTGTAGAAACTCTGGGGAAGAAGAGACATGACACCCATCCAGGAGACTTTCCCACCCAAAGCTGCTCCACATATTTTAGTGCAGTGGCTGGCAGCTTGCAGTGTTTGCTGATGATTGGACCAATCATTACTGGTTATGACCAATCTTCTCCCCTAGTTTCTGTAAATAAATATTTCCCACAGGATACTTTTTGACTATACAGTTGTTTTTGTCTTGGTATTTCTATTTTTCCTATTTTTTACATCTTGTCTCCTTTTCCCATTGTCCTGTATATGCCTTGTAGATACCCTGCAGCTCTTTCTGCTCTGCTCTCATTGAACCAAGGCGAAATTTACCCCAGGATTCCCACTCTAGGTTCTTCTTTGGTACAGCAGTCACTAAGAGAGCAGCAAAGCCACTTGTGCTCCTGAGAGGCTGCATTGCAATGTCCACAGGGTGCACTCTGTCTGGATTTCCTGACAGAACGGACATGGATCAGACACAGAGCAGCCACGAGCCTTTCCCCTACAAGGCATTCCATGCTGGTCACATGATGATGGACTGGACACCAAGAATGAGATAAAGGCGTTGTTACAAGAAGAATGTGCACTGTCCCATCGGTCTCCATACCACAGAAATAAACCACTGAATATCCACAGTTGATACAACATCAGACTTGGCTCCCTATGGGCTTTTCAGTGAGGTAATGGGAGTTTATTCTTTGCTTGTTGTGAAAGAGAAAAACAGAAACGGTCATGACATGAAGGACCCTTGTGGTCAGGGCTTATTTTAACATCTGCATCACTGTCATACTTGAACTGTCTTAAAAGTGATGATTTTGTTATCCTGTGACTACTTTACATCAGACTATTTGGCCTAAAATCATAGAGTAAGGACTGAAAACTGAGTTCTTGAACTTTGTTTCTGCCTATGCCAACTGTAGCTCTTGGCCAATTTAAAGACTTAGCATGTACTCAGTGCTTTGGGAGCCGAAAAAATGTCCAGAATAATGAGTAGATTTAGTAAAATAGGTCAACTAATAAATATAAAAGGAAACATTGTGGAATGAAAAAAAATATGCTCATATGCTTGAGACTTTTTTTTTAAGTAGTGAATGAAGGAGTCAACAGTTGAACAGAAGGGCATGAGCTAGAGGGAGCCATGGGACAAAGCGAGCAAGAGCTGAACTGGCAGCTCAGAGCAAACGGGCAAAACCAACCCTCTTTACAAGATTTCGGATCACAGACAGGTTAATAGCATTAGTCCCCTGTTTAGTTATTTACAGAAATTAAGGCATCTTCTTAAGTTATAACTCCCATGTGAGACTGGAAGAATTTTCTTTCATAAAATGTATAAATTTACCTTATAGCAAGGGCAGAAAATGGAAATTTGCACTTGAAATGAAGATTTCAAGAAATGGAAACGATTACTTATTTCCTTTACATTTCTAGTTCAAGGCAGTCAGATCAGGCTAAATTTAAAATACTCAAAAGTTGCTGGTTTTTTTAATGTGAACAAGGAAATGAAAAATACAATTTCAGATGGAATGAAACATTTTATTCGCTATGGAGGAGAATATTTACTTTAAAAGCTGTGATTATATTATAAGCAAAAAATGAAATGGTTTGACATTCCAAAACAGAAGCTAATTTCCAAATGAGCAGCTGAAATAATTTTTCTGCCAGGACTTTTTCCATTCTTGACCTTCCCATGCACTGAAAACTTGACAAAACCACAATGCATTTGCAAAGCATTTGAAGGTTACAAGTACCTTTTGTTTTTCCACAGAGAAATGTGGGCAACATTTAATCTAGCTTTAGTATTGAGAGGACTGGCCAGCAGTGAGCCCAGGTGGCCAGGAAGGAATTCAGGCCCGGATCAGCAATAGTGTGGCCAGCAGGACCAGGGCAGTGACTGTCCCCCTGTACTGGGCCCTGGTGAGGTGACACCTTGAGTGCTGTGTCCGGTTCTGGGCCCCTCAGTTCAGGAAGGACATCGAGGGGTTCTGGAGCGTGTCCAGAGAAGGGCAATGGAGCTGGGGAAGGGTCTGGAGCACAAGTGCTGTGAGGAGCAGCTGAGGGAGCTCTTGTTTAGCTTGGAGAAAAGGAGGCCTGGGAGGGACTTGATCACTCTGCAAATCCCTGGAAGGAGGCCATAGCCAGGGCGGGGCTGGGTTGGTCCCTTCTCCCAGGTAACAAGTGACAGGACAAGAGGAAATGGTATCAAGCAGTGCTGGAGAGATCCAGGTTGGACATCAGGAAGGATTTCTTCACTGAAAGGGTGATTAAGCATTGGAACAGACGGTTCAAGGAGGTGGTGGAGTCATAATTTCTGGAAATATTCAAGAAATGGCTGGAATTGGCACTTACTGCTACAGTTTTGTTGGCATAGTGATGTTCAGTCAAAGTTTAGACTTGATGACCTTGGATATCTTTTCCAACCTTAAGGATTCTATGATTCTATAAGAGCAAACTAATACACAGATTTGTAGCAGTCTGGTACTTAACAAAGACATAAATATTTTCTTTTGGGTCTTATCCTTCTTTTACCTAAACAGTGCTTTCACTGTCCCTGTGACTGACAACGTGTCAGAGAGGAAATGTGACCTCTGCAGTGTCTTCCTCTTGAATAAGGACAAGAAAATCTCATGTAACATTAGTGTCTGAAAATGAAACCAAATGATTCAGCTACTAGAGAAACTGCTTTAGAACAGTGTGAATTTTATCTTTGCCTTTCACGTCAATCTTCTTTTGCTGTAACATTGTCAATCAGTCAGATCACTCTCATATCTCATTATGTTTCCATGGTGATCCTTGCCTTCAAAGTTAAAAATAATTATTCTGATGTTGAAACTTGTAAAGAAAATGACCATATATAATTGCCTACTTGTGGTTATGTGCCTTGTATATATGGAGGTAGATACCCCAAAAGGGTATTAATTCACATTTTTTCTAGTTTTTGTAGCTGAGACAGTACAGTAGCAACTGAGCTAAGTAGCCCAAGTCAATGTGCATCAGTGAGTTTTTAAAATACACTACAATTTGTTACATCCCCAAAATTACCCTGATATACAGTCCCAAAGCAACATGCTAACAATACATATGTATGCACTCAATAGCAATTTCTGTTCTTAATATTTTCTTGCTTTTGCTAAGTTGTTCAGAGAGAAAGAGATATGCTGATGGATTGACTTCGTTGATGCAGGATGATATTTGTGACAAGCACATAGAGGAACAGTGTATTTTGTAATGATGCCCTTTTGGGAAATCAAGGCAACAGGCATGACAAATCTGTAAAAATGCTCACTTATCTGCACTCTGTAGCTTTCTTCTTAACTAACTAACGCAGCTTCTAGGTGCATAGTTTTCACAACAAAGGCTAGTAAATATGCTTGTTTATCAAGTGGAAGAAGCTTTCTAAAAATGTAATTCAGTGTTTGTTAGGATTCTAAAATAGATTTATTTAAATGCAGAATAATTAATCTCAGTTTTTTTCATTACACCCCCTGGGATTTCATCCTGGGTTTCATTGCATGAGGATTATGGAATCTATAAGCCTGTAAGTAGAATGCTGCATCAGCCCAGTTCTCCAAGGCAGCATTCAGCTTTATGCACCCTATGGCAATCACTTCTTCTGGAGCTCTCCTGAACCATTTGCTGCCTGGTCACTTCTGCAAAGAGGAGTGGGGATCTTACAGAAAAGAGCCTCTTTCTATGCACAGCCCACTATGATCATCCCACTGTACCCTGACCTCCCTGTACAATACAAAAGGAATAGAAAATACAACAGAAGAAAAGAGCAATCTTCCATTTGCTGTGGTTTCCTTTCTTCCTGCTTTTCATTCACCTCTCATTCTTCCCCTTGCCAAGCTGGCCTGGATGGCAGTTGGTACTCTTTGATACTACCTTGATTACCTCTGAGCTCCAAGGACATAGGAGAGTCTCCTTGATCTGCAGCACCTCAAGTACAACTGACAAATAGTGTGGTGAATACATCTGTCAACATTTAGCAAGACTGCCATGCTCATGCTAACAGACTTTGTTGAAGTAGTTCATAATTTGGCTTTTTTAAACATTTTTTTTTTCTTTCAGAACAGTGAAACAATATCTTAGCAGTAAACCTGCTTTCAGTAAACCTCAAGTACCTGTGCTGGAGTGAAACTGTACACCAAGTGGATTTGATGGATTTACACCAGATGGATTAATTAATTTATTTCTAGGGGAAGAAACAGGAAAAATAATACAAAAAGGCAGGCTGGATGGTTTAAATTTGCTCATATTAAAACAACTAACATCAGGATCTTAAGACAGGATTCATTAAATGAGCTAAATATTATATGGCATTTTCAACTTTTCCTGTTGTGAAGTAGCATGCTGGCTTTGGAAGCTAGCAAGGCTATTCCTGCTCTCATCTTACTCAAAGAGAAAAGAAAATGCTCTCTCTCCAGCTGTAGCAGGATTAGCTCCTTATCTGGTGCCCGTATTTAATTTTCTGGTTTCATAGAAAGAAAGCACGACAACCATTCACTTATCCAGAATAATGTGTAAGAGGCTCTGACATTTACTTGTAAAAGATGAAAAGTATTTCTGAAAGCACAACTGTAATTCTAATAATTCATATTATAAATTGAAGTAAAATTTAATTTTAATTCTTTTTAAACACCCAAACTCTCAGTAGAAATTGTAGCACTCCTGTGAAAAAAATGCAAGAAGAAGAAAGGTTGCACTTTCCTGAAGGGTAGCGGAAGACTTTAAGAGAATCTGTGTCCTTGTTGCTGTGTTACTCTTTTCTAATCTCAGACTAGCTCTGTGCTCACACAATTTGCAGGCAAGAAGACTTATTATTAGGACCACTTGACAGAGATTCACACACACAAATGTGTCTGTAGTGGAAGCACTTCAGCTGCTGTACCAAATCTCCAAACCGCTGATAGAGCTCGCTTCTTCAGGTTGACACCAGCTAATGGCATTGTATTTTCAAATAAAATAAACTTCATTACAGTGAAAGAATAACACTTTTCTTTTTCCTGATGGCATACAAGTGGAAGAAACAGAGCAAATGATTCTAAACGAAACAAATGAAGCTGAACAAAAAAAAGGGGAGAAGCACTTCAACCTCCGGAGGGAAGAGCTGTGCTGTAGTGGTTGATCTCACTCTCTGTGTCAAAGTCTGCTTTGTTCCAGGCTGAGGAAACACATAGAAAGTGAAAGCCACTTTCCTGAAGAATTTATAGTCTGAAAGGACAAGGCAAACAGAGAAAATTGATGGTCTGGGTTGTCATGACCAGTCCTTGAAGTGCAAGACTACAACCCCAACTGTTGTGTAATCAAGAGACTGCTGGGTCTTACATTGCCCTGATCAGGAGCAGGATGTGGATTGGCACTGGGCACATCAGCTCACAGCTCTACAGACTTAACAGGCTCCATAGTGCTGTCAGTGTAAAGAAGGGCATTATGGTCTTCTTTTCTGTACAGTGAGAAAAGGAATATAGGCACAAGTGAATTTCATCTCTAGGCTGAGATGCTTACCTTCATTCTCTTCATTCAAAAGAACGAAGAAGGGAATATTAACAACTCCACAAATCATTTTGGCTAGCTTTTCACTTTTCAAGTTCCCAGCTGAATATCCTGGCAGAACTCTTTGTAGGGCTCTTCATTTTTCTGAAACCGGCTTCACAGATGCGTTTTCTTTTTACTTCTTGTGACCTTCAGCCTTGGTGCAATAATACATCTTTATTGAAAGACAGTTTTACCATTCTCATTCCTATTCTCTTCCAGCATGCAAAAGGTGAATGCATCCAAAACGAATTGAAATTTCTTTCCCAGTTGGATCTTACAACAGTAATAAATGAGTTACCATCTGCATTTCTAATTAAAAATCCAATTGGTGTAATGTAATGAGGTTTCTGGATGCAATTAGCAACTACTGGGGGTCTCTTTATAGAACCAGGACTACAATTATGAGGCAAATAGATTCTATCATATGCAATGAGGGGCTTTTAATAAATTTTCTGTCCTTAGCTGGGTGGATTCACAACAGGGAGTTAGACACTTTTAGATACTGTCATCTACTGAAATGCAAAATTCAGGTTAGTACTTGGGTTTCATGCACAGCTCAGGGCAAGAATAAAATGCTTATTAGGGTTCATTGAGCTTTCAAAATCATGCCTTACTTCTGGAGTTTTACATTTAATGCAGAATCTAAGCTTTTATGTTTATGTTTTCATCACAAACACTGCCTTAAGAATAAATAGTGGAGACATTTACTTTACTCAGTAGTAGAACTGATAAAAATGGTGGAACTTTCTTGTGGGAAAAAATTAACCAGTTTTTTAATGGTCAGTAAAAATTTTCAAGCCACAAATTAGTCTTGAAGCTATTCAGGCATAGCTTATTCTAGATCAAAATTTCATAACTTTGTTACAGTGATGACTTATAGTTAAATGATCCTTTACAAATTAGACTTCGTAAAGAGTGAAAATGATAGAGGATATATTTTAAAGCCTCTTTCTCTGCCTCCCATTTCTCCATGTGTATGTACATACACAGCTGTACTCAAAGGCTTGATAAAAGTCTTCTACTGCAGTATTGCCACATGTCTGAATGCTCAAATAGTGATGCTTATACAAGAAAGGCACTCAACAGAAAATGCCTCTCTTAGCCAGCAGCTCTGTCTTATTCACCACATTCAGTACAGTTAAAAGAAAACAAAGATCAGTATGACCCAGAATCTCAGGTTGCCTGGATTTCAGGTTTCTTTGGGGCAGAGATGTTCTCAGGTTCTTTCAGCCTGTTTAGTCATCTGTCTCTCCAAGTATGTGGAGGCACCTCCTGCCCCTTTTCCAGGGCTAACTTGTCATCAGGACAAAACAGGACAGTGCCTTTGTGGAACGACTTCCACCTATACCTGTGAGCCTCTGAGAGCACTGCTTCCTAATTTCTGATCCTTAGAGGAAAGAGAAACTAAAGGACACAAATAGCTTAAAGAGCACGTAAGAATTCCATTGCTTCCTCACAGTAAAACCAGAACTACTTTAGCTCTGATGATACAGCAACAAAGGTAACAGACACAACTCTACAAAATGCATTTTTCTGCAAAACATTGAACAGACATAGAAAACACAGAATACTTGATAAACTTCTAGCTTGCTGAACATGAAAAAAAAGACAGACATTTTCTCTAGTTTTTATTTTATTGCAAACACACTTATAGAAGCTTGACATACCTGGCGAAATTTAATTCTATCAGGTATTTAGTTTTCCTAACCTAATCCCTGACTTCTTAGACAATTTCTTCACATTCCTTTCAAGTTGCCTGTTCTTACTTCCACCATCTGTAGGCTTTCTTTTTGTGTTTGAGCTTTGTCCAGGAACTCCTTACTCATCCACATAGGCCTCCTGTTATTTTTGTCTTCTTCTTTGTTAGGAAGCTCACTCCTGGGCTTAGAGCAGGTGATCCTTGAATGTTAACCATCTTTCTTGGTTCCTCTTCCCTCCAGGGCTTTATCCCATGGTACTCTAACTCAGATCTCTGAAGAGGCCACAGTCTTCTCTCCTGAAGTGAGATTGCTGTGCACCCTCCTCACAGCACTAAGGATCTAAGGATCCCCTTTCATGATGACTGCAGCCAAGGCTGCCCTTGAGCTTCATGTTCTCCACTAGCACCTCCTGGTTGGTGAGAACAAAGTCCAGCATAGCACCTCTCCTCATCAGATTCTCCACCACTTGGAGAAGGAAATTATCATGAACACATTCCAGAAGCACCCTGGCTTGCCTGTCCCTTGCTATGTTGTCCTTTCAGCAGATGTTGGGGTGGTTGAAGTCCCCCATGAGGGCCAGGGCTTGTGTATATCATGTCCATTACAGTTAATTAAACTTACACTAAGCTTGTACTTGTAGTTAAAGCAATTTGTCAGGAGCTCAGTAGTGAGATGAAAAGAAGGAGGTTCCTGGAAGTGTCATTTTATATCTCCTTTGCACTGAAAGACAGCAATGCATACAGTTGTTTAACAAGATAAGTTATGTGTCCTTTCAAGAGCAGAGCCTGAGAGCTGCCCAGTCTGCATAATCATCCAATCCATGTCTGGAACAAGGTGCTCCTGAAGCCTGATCTACATGGTGTGCCTTTACTGCAGCAGGAGTTGCAGTACGAATCCCCAGGCAATGCGGTTTTTTGCTTTATTTTTGCTACTCTGTTTCTAAACATATTTACCTTGACTTTGATTGACTGTGTGAAGCTTTCTACCCATCTTCTATCTACCTCAGATAATCAGCACAACCTTTGCAGCTGCTGACACATCTAAAGCACTCTGGTGCCACAAATCATACTGTTGGAATACCTCCCAGTCAGCACAATTTGAAGAAGGATCTTCAGCTGTGGGCAAACTACTGCAAAGAGAAATTTGGAAAGTTTGGAAAGTGGGGATAAGTTTCCCATAGCAGGAATATCCACTGGGTAGGTTAGGATAGGAGAGGCCATCATGGCTACCCTCTATGAAAGCCATTAATTGGAATCTGGTCCTATTTATATAAGGCTGAATAATAGTCCTACAAAACCAACTCACATGTTGACAGGTAATGACCGAGGTCACAGAAGTAGTTACAGCAATCATTCTGAAGAGGCTCCTGCACTTACTGGTTTCCTTCAAGTCTCAGCAAAAAATAATAGGAAAGAGAGCAACCAGGAAATTATTATCTACTGACTCTTTACTCTCATGGGAAGCTGCTTTGCTTTACAGGGATAGAAATGTCCTAGTGTGATAAAGATAATTTTTTGGTTTGGTTTGTCTTCTTAAAAAAAAAAAATCTTGGATATATATGTCAAAGATTGCTAAAGGAAAAAATAGGAGGGAAAAGAAAATCCAGTTCTGACCTTTAGGGCATACATGGCAGTATGATTAAGTCAGTGAGAAGAGTTCACGATGAATATTTAAAGATTGCAGGATTACTAAGTTTCTATTCTTTAAATTCATATGACTCGGTGCTTTTCTGCCTAATCTTACAATCCTGATTCTACTTTGATTCAGTTCACTGGGGGGTAAATTCGGGCTCTTGGTCACTAACATGAAGTCAAATATAATATATTGGTTCATAATTTTTTTCATTTGCCCATTCTTCTTGAGTTAAGAACTCTGATAATATAGAGCTGACATTTGGGAAAAATCTAGAAAATGAATTCCTTTTTATCTCCAGGCTAAGCTGCAGCAGTGAATAGAGAACTATAATAAAACCTATTTGTATGCCTGTCATACAAAGACAAACTTTTCCAAAGGAAATAGATTTGAGTATTTGCAAGAAATGATAAACAGTCAGACAAAAAGGTATTGAATTTCCCTTTGAGATGCATAGGAGAAGTAGGCTTTAGCTTCTCTTTTCAGGGGGAAGAGATTTGTAAGAAAGCCGTGTCAACCAAGAGCCTCAGAAATGAGATCTTATCCGGATCTTTGCAGAAAGAAATAACTTGGAAATATCTTCAGGGGTGTGGTTTAGTTACGAACAAAATGTCAGTCTGCATTTGTATCAGAAATAAATCAAAAGAAGTGTATCCACTTCTGATAAAAACATTTTACTGGATTTCATTTGTGCAAAACCCTTGTGCAAAGCTGTGTTAAAATCCAGTCCTCTCTCTAATGTGTGTAGTTGAATTACCATGAATAGGTGCTTATACAAGACAAAGTGTGGAAATCAAGCCTAGTTTCAAAGCACTTCCACTATCCTGACTCTCATATGAAAAGAAATTTTATTATAATTTTTTTATTATATAATATATTATTACTGACAAAATAGCTACAGAGACAGAGCTGGGGGGCTCCTGGCCACCTCAGACAGCCTGGGTGACACAGTCCTGTGGCCCTGCTGCCTGAGTGACACAGCTTTGTGGCCCTGCTGCCTGCATGGCACGAAAGCCCCAAGGCACCCCAGCCTGGGTGACACAGCCCCATGATCTGCTCTCATGCCCTCTGTAGTGAGAGTGGAAAGCTGCTGGCTGCTGTCTTGCTCCTGGGGTGAAACTCCATCATGAAAAAAGTGGTATAGGTGTGGTGTGGAGGCTGAGGCATCCCATCATGTCCAAAGGAATTTTTGAAGAGGTTACATGGGACAAGCCTTTTCCATGTGGAGTCACCAAATTTATTGGTGTCAGCAATTAAGTAATATCTGAGCCTCTTGGAGAGGCATGTCCTATGCTAAGGAAAGGTGGGTTGCTGGAAGATGTATGCAGTCAGAGGAATTTGTTATGGGGAAGAGATGGGTGAGTTCTGCAGCTGCATGTTTGTTCAGAGGTTTTGTGATATTCAAAGGTATTTTAGAGATTTCAAGAAATTGCTATAAGTCCAGCTCCAATTAATATATTTTCCAAAATAATTTAATTACTGGCTAAAAGTAGCTGAAGGATATTGTCATATTCAATTCCAGAACAGAGAAGATAAGACACCTACTGCCTGAAAAATGTCGTGGTGGGTTAATGCATAATGAGGGTAATTTTACTAAATGAAGAATGTTTGAGTGCTTACCAAGCTTAATTAAACTTTGCAGCACTCCTAAGACAGAAATATTGTTATGGTAATTTTAGCAGGTAGGTAAATTGCTCATCCTGGCACATGTAGGTTGGGTAATTTGCTCAAGGTCACTCATCAAGCCTGCAGTAGAGCCAAAGTAGAGCCTATTACCTTGACTCCTAGCTGACTTCCAATCTTCAAATCATTCTCTCTTTTTAAAATTTTCAGCTTTTTTTTTTTTTTTTCTGAATAGAAACTGGCTTTCATTTGTAGACCTGATTGTTGATAAATTCCACTATCCTCGAAGGACATGCATCTCTAATCTTCCCCAGCAATTCACACCAATGTGGCAATTTGCTAAAAAATTAAGGATATGAGGACAAAGAAAAGGACAACATAAAGAAACAGAGGAAAAGATAATAAAGGAGAGTGGAATGACTGGAACTAGGGGCAGAAGAAAATCATGGCATGAAATTGAAATACAAAGGAGTCAAGGGGAATGAAGGGTCAAAGGAAAAGTGAAAGAAATATGAGAAAATAATGAAATGGAAAAGGACATAATCCTGACATAATCAGGAATTAACAGACAGAAAATTGTGAGTGAAATCAAAATGGTGTAAGAATCAAGATATATTTAGTAGAAATGTATTAGAAGTAATGATCTACTCTCTCTACTACATTATTCTGTTTACATGCCAGGAAATTCCTTACATCCTCAATCTATTAAGTGGTACTGCACATAGAGACAGAAAAAACTGCTGCCTCAGAGTAAGGATGAAAAACACAGCAGAACTCCTGCAGAGTAACCCTAAAATGGTAATAAGGGCAGACTATAGAAGGAATCCCTACTGAGATATTTTGATTAACCTTGATATGATGCAAGTGGGGAGCTTAGATTAAGCCAGCCATTTCTTCCTTATTTTCCTATCCTTTTATATTACAGTAATGCAAATAGCTAGCAGAAATATATAAATGTAGGTGGTTATTTGTTTGGGGTTTTTTTAACTTTCAGTCTTGCTTCCTAAAATTTGCCAGTAAGTTATTTTTCCCATTGAAAGCAAGAGTAATTCAAGACACTGTTAAAAATGAGAAGATAGGAAATGCAAAGACAAAGTCCCGTGCCTTAGTTGACAGCCATATAATTCCTAACCCAATTAGGAAATCAAAGTATTTAATATGTAAAAGGAGCAGAGCATTTAATATCTGGAGAGCAGATCAACAGCTCTTGATCCCAAACTATTTCTCCTAGCATATACAGTGTACAGCTGACAGGTTTCGGGATGGGATGCTCTCCTCTTCCCAGTGCTGTAATTCTTGTGCATTATTTAACAAGTGTAGAAAAGGTATTGAGGGGCTTGGGACCATGGTTTTAATCTGTAAGAACAGATATACCTATCTTTCTGATTCTTTCCAGGCAGACTTCTTCCCAGGGACCCTGAAAACATCTTTTCTCTCTGTAGCCAAATCTTTTTCAAAGATTTCGTCCTACCAGGATTTCTATCAGAAATAGCTGACTGCCAACAAAACAGATAATTTCTATTCTCTCATGAGAAACCTCTTTTGTTGCTTCATTGGTTGCCTTGCTCAGACTTCCCAGCATGATTTGCCTATGGAGGCCATGTGCACAGACTCTGTGGTGGTAAGTACAGATAGAATTGGTTTACTGAGCACTGCTCCCAGACAGAAAAACTCTTTGTAAGTTGGAATATTCAAAGATTGCTGGTTTCCCTGCTGTGACATACCATGGAATTACCCTAGTTTTCACCAAATCATTGGTCAGACAGAACAATGCCTTTACAAAAGTGACTGCTTGTTGTCTGTAGAATGATAACAATTTTCAAGTTTAATATTCATTTTAGGTGACCCTGAAATGCAGTGGCTATAGCACACATGCGAGTGAGTGGAAATGGCATAAATGCAGCCCCAGTGAATTTACTTCTTATCTGAGTGAATATTTACATGAGGGGTTTTGTTTACAGCTCACTAAAGCACAACCAGCCCTCATGATTCAGTTCATCAAACAAGCGTTAATGGCTTGAGGTTAAGATCAGGGCTTCTCTCTTAATCTCCTGACTGAGATGTCCTGGCCACTAAAGAATACATAGATGCAGTCACATGCTACAGGATTTGATTTAAAAGTTCTCCAAAGAAACTTCATAATGTGCTATTCGTTGACCCATTTTGTATTTGCTGCAGTTTTCACTTGGGAATGTAAAATCTGGAATAGTAACTGTCTTTTCTGGCACAGTGGAGTAATCAGAAATATCATTGCCAATGGCTGTTTACCACATTTTCTAACTTTTGATTAAATATATCTAATTATTTTTACTCAGTATTAGTTATTATTTCCATGGCTTTGAAATGAGAATTGCAAGTACTTTGATAAAGGGATTGAAAGTCTCTAACTCAGGGAAAAAGAATTATTGCAGACTTCTGTTTTGTAGCTTTCTCTTGCTTTCAGAATGACTGACTCTCTACACTTATTGTCTTTTCAAAAGCAAGGTCAATGACTAGTGCAAGAAAGGCAGATAGATAATTTAGTTCCAATTCAAACCAGGCTGTTTTTCCACTGGCCAGGTGAAATAGTGAATAGTGCAGTGATTTATTCCAGGTCTTGTTCTTCAGGATCAGAGAATCCATTTCTTCAGCATCTCCCTTGGTGATCAACATACCTAAAATGTAGAAAGTGAGCTCTGGATTTTGAAATCTTTATGGACCAGAGAGTACATCTGACCAGCTATAACCTAGGCCCATGTTGTAGCTCTCTAAAGATAACTGATTTGAGCAATTATTCTCCTCCCAGTGTTTGAACAAGAAAATTCCTGCCAATTTCCCTCCACAGTTCCTCTTTTCCTACTTTTCCAGAAAAGGACCCCGGGTTAAATATCACACCTCAGCCTGTATCCTGGTCTGTAAAGATATGAAAATTTAACACTTGTGGAAATTTTGTACACTTCATGGCCAAATGCTCTGAGTTCTCATGGAGGAAGCCAGAGTCTGTAGTCTGTCACCTGAAGCAAACCTGCTCATTGCAGTCAGGCTCATAAGCTACTTTCCTCAAGGTGCTGTGAAGTCATTTGAAGCTGTCTCATGCCAAAATCTCTGAATCGGCTATGCAATTCCTTTTTCACATTGTGATACCATTATCACAAAGAGAAACGACAAAATTAGAAGTGGAGCAGAGGCATAACACTGACCATTTTGTCTGTGGTCAGACAAAAGAGTAAGGAAATTTGGGAAAAGGAAGAAAGGACGTGTTGTTTTTCAGAATGGCTTGTTAAAGGAATACTTTAATTCAAACTGAGATACCCACATTTTATAAGAAACTCTGCCAGAATGAAAAACCTTATTGCAAATCAAGAAAATCCATCCTAAAAAATTTTTAAATTTCCTGTTGAACAAGTGTTTCAGACAAATGCCGATTGCGCTGGAAATATTTAGCCTGTATTTCATTAAGGAAATGGAGACAATTTTCTCCTAAGGATTCCTGGTCTGCACCCCCATTTCCAAGGGCTCTTCTGCTGTTCCCCAGCAGTTTGGGTCAGCTGAGGGAGCCTCATGTAAGCCAGGTCAGTCACTGACAGCTTGAGTTTATTCTCCCAGAGTTTTTTGGACTGCTGATCCCTTGCCCCTAGGGTGACTAGACACCACACCAAGAAGCTCAATAGTTTCTGTGGCTCCCTGCTGTCTTGGGTAGGTTTTTTTCCACTGCAAGAACTATGGCTTGCAGAGATTTCGACATCTTGGTTTTATACCTTAAAGGCTAGAAAATATGTCTTCAGTTTTTGGGCAAGTCAGCAATGCTGAGATGTCCTGCAGTTACAGCTCCTGCAAGATGTAAGGTTTCCAGACAGTTGACCCAGGCTGGAAGGGATCACAGTGGGTGAAAGTAGGGTGATCCAGAGGCCAGTGGCTTTAGGGTGACCCAAGGACCCATAGAAAAAGTGCAGGGACAAGTGCTGAGGCTGCAAATAATAAAAGTTCACACACCACGTCAGTCTATACTTGTCATTCTGGCAAACTTCACTGGAAATGAGACATTTTCTGAGATAAATTAGCATTTTTTCCTGACTTCACAGTATAACATAATTGTCTTTGATGTGATTTTAGTAAGTCTTATTAATACATTATCTTCAGTCCCACAATAATGCACAGATTAAATCATTTTCAACAGTTTTATAAAGCACAGAACAAACAAACACAACAGAACTTGATTCAAAGTGTTTTCTCTGAGAGCCATTCTAGATAAAAAAACAGAGGCTGTAAAAAGAAAATCTCAGATCTGGTTTCAGCAGATGTCTATAAATCCAGAATAAGTACACCAAAGGCAATGGGGTTATTTAGATTTTTTTTTTACCACTGATGATTAATGTTGTACAGTATTTTTATTCCCTTAGTAGATTCCTTCTAAATCAAGGGAGACATTTTAAGGCGGCTGCTTTAATATTATGAAGGCGAAAGTTTTTGCATAAATCCACATTCACTTGAATGTTTACAACATTTTTTCCTTTTTACAAGCATTCTGGTAAACACAAATGTTTGTGGAATGCAGCTGAGCAGCTTAACGAATACCAATAAAGCCACTTCAGTTTTTATTCAAAGGAATAGTCTTACATTCTAGCTAAAATATTCTTGGACATTGGTTGCTGTGTTTAACAAGTTTTGGGGATGACTGGGTTAGATATTGTTAGAACCTGTATGTTTTTTAACACTGTAACAATTTGCTTTCCAAACAGTTACATGAAATAGCAAAAATTTCAACATCTCACATGTTTATTGCTAAAGTATCACTGAAAACCTCTGAGAGTTTGTGGTGAGAATCTGAAGCTACAGATCAGTTTATATCCAACTGCTGTAGTTACACCTCCTCTCACACAAGCACTGCAGAAAATCTTGTCCTGCTCCATGTGGCTGGTTTAAAGTCCCAAGTTTCACACTTCAGGGCTGTCCTAGGTACCCTGTAGGATAAGGGAGCAGGAGCATCACTGGATAGCACACTCCAGTGGAAAAGGACCTGGCACTGCTTGCTAGGGCAGCTCAGGTCTGTGATGTTAAACGTGCTGTGTGTGTAAATGGGACAGGTCAGCAAGGGCAACTACAAGAGCACTTGCACCTGCAGTGTCTACTAATTAGCAGGCTCTTCTTGCACTGTAATGCCTGTCTGATGGTTATGGAGGAGGTTGAGCTGTATGGCAAAAGGGCACCTACACCACACATGATACATTTTAAAGGGATCATTTGTGGTCTTCCTATTCAGCCATGGTCTGCCTGAAGGAGCCCCATTTAATATCTTCTTCTATCTAGTGTTCTTTTGTGAGAACAGTATGTCCACAAGCACCTTGGGGCAGCTGAAGCTGTTGCTTTGTCTGCTTAGAAAGGTAAGGAGAGAAAACAAACTCTGCAGGAGAGAGCTGAAGATATATTCTTACTGATCTCTTCTGTAAACACCTGGGAGAGAGACATAGGAGAGGCTCTGCTGTGAGCCTGCATGGGTCAGGTCGGAATGAAGCAGTGGCTGCTTTGCAGGACCCTTTCCAAATAGCACAGCAAAGATTCTCAGTGGGCTGGGATAGTCTGTGAATGTGACAGAGCTGCTTAAGCCATCTTTATGGGAATCATATCCTCCCCACTCTCTTTCCACACCCAGAGATGTGTGGCCTGTGTCTCAGCCTTCAGTTTGCTCTGGCCTGGTGTTATTCATGTTTTGGACTGAGGCTCCTGAGAGCTACAAAGAGCACTGAAGTGCCTCCAAAGAGGCCATGAAGATCAATATACAGATTTGGTGATAAAGAGCCATTCCTGAATCTCCAAGGGAGTTTTACTTACTGTTTACTGGAGCTTGCACAGCCTTTAAACTGAGGTCACTGAGCTTCTTAAAACAGAATTATTTTATGGAAGAAATTATTTAAAATGAAAATTATTAAATAGTCGCACACAAATGTGGCACTTCTAGGAATGAGATTTCACACCAGAAACCAGGCTCTGTGGTACTTTTATCCATCCAGAAAATAGAAGTAGTTTTTGTATAAAATTAAAATGATTGAAACCAGCTTGAGTCTTAAACACTGAGCAGTCACAATAAACTGCTTGTCCATAGCCTGATGTATTTACCAAAAGTGCATTCAAGAGAAACATGAGCTACTTAGAAGCAATTTGCGAACAGGAAAACAGAGGAAATTAGCTAGATAATTTATTCTCCAGGAAATATTTGTGTGGCTTTATAAGTAAGGCACCCAGCAGAAAGGCACTGTCATGTCTTACCTGTTGGTGACTTAAATATCAGTGTCTTTCAGCATATTTCTTGTGTTAGTGCCAGGTGCTTGCTAATGCAAGTTCCAAATGAAGATTTAAATTTAAGATTTTTTCCCGTGTAAGAAGACAGAAAACCCCTTAAAACCCAAACTGAATGTGAATGAAGCATCATACACAGGCACAAAAACATATGGAGAGCTGAGCTGGGTGTAGTAGCATGTAGGATGTTGAGACACTGAGATGAGATACAAGGTTTTCATTTTTTGCGAGTGTCCAAACCTTATCCCTCTATATGCTCATGATCCTCCCTGTCATTCACTGCTCCCTCACCGAGAACCTGCTATGACCAGGACTGTTTCAGTCTTTGCTGTCTTCTTTTGCCAAGCTCTTCCTCTGAACATTATTGCTGGGAAATGGGAATTAGTCAGAAGGAAACATTTCTCCCATGCAGTAGCACCCCACACTGAACTGCACTTGCAACAATTAAAGAAGCAAGAGATAAAGCAGAACTGAAATGTGTGGGGACAAAGCTAGATCATACTCTGGATCTCTCAGCTTTCAGGTAGTTCTTTCACCTTTTTTTGCATTTTTATCACTAGTAATGAGGACAGAGATTGACTGAAACTGCAATCAGGGTGGTAGTGTCCCTGTTTAGAGTAAGGTCTCTGGGTTTCTCACTCTCTGGGACAAGCACAGGCACAGAGGAGTTGAACTGTAGTAATGTCTAGTGAGCAGAAACCCTAGCAAGATTTGATCCTTTGAATTTCTGCTTTTAATATCAACATACTTAGCAGTAAACAATGACACTATCCTGACAGCCTGAGAGGGGAGACTTGCTTTAGCTGAAGGAGAAGGGGCAAGGAAAGGAATGGAAGTCAGCTCACCCAGTGAGATTCTTTCTGCTCCAGCTACTCGACCACAAGTCTTGTTCCATGTTAGCCTTGAAACATGACTTAGAACTAATTGTTCAGCACTGCAGAAGAATGGCTGTGTACCCCACCATTAATGATTAGTTTCATTTTGCATTAATTAGTTGACTTCCTGCAATTATCTGCTCCTCCCCACCAGCAGCCACGGTGTTCTGCTTTCCCAAGACGGTGACTTGTCAGCTTGCTGACCCCAAATGCCTGTGAGCCACAAGGTGCTCATTCCATTTTCTGCACCAGTCACTAGGTTGAGGCATCTGAATTCCAGCAGACACAGGATGGTTGATGGTTAGCTATCTGCACCAGATGCTTAGCAGGAGGGGCAAAGTGAGTGCAGAGCATGTGAGAGAGGAATGTGTTTGCCTTGCCAAGCAGACAATCAGTGTAAAGGAGTGATGTGATCAGAGAAGTGACCCTATTTAAGAAAAATGACTTAGTATGTTTTATTTATTCCACTTCCATACTCTGCACCTGTGGAGTACTCCATTAGACCAGACAAAGTACTTTGCAAATTTCTAATTAATCCCTGCATCTGGAAAATTAAATAAAGTGTTTCTTGCTTTGCATTTCATTGATAAGGGTGAAGCATCTGCAGCTGGAGCTTGCCTGGTGCTTTTGTTGATCCATGAGGCAGTGCTGAGAACAGGCACTGTGCTGCAGCCAGCCTGCCTCTGCTGGCTTGACTCCTGTTAGTGCTTTTTATTTCCATTTGAGCAGAGTGCTGTGACTCAGAAAGCAAGCAGGAGAGATGTGAAAGCAGCAAGGTACTGTGTGCACAGACGTGGCTGTGCTTTGCTTTTCTGCTCAGCGTGCTGACACTTTGAAGTGTCGTCTGCTACTGTCGGGACTGACAATTGCAGAGAAAGCACTTCGGACTTGGACACAGCTGAAACTGCAGTCTGACATTGCAAAAAAAGGGGCAGGAGCACTCTGGAATAAAGGTTTAGACTTAGCAAAGCCACTGGTTTCAGCCTCAGCATGGTCAACAGTGCCAGTTCACAGAGCCAATAGGCAAAGAACAGAAATACCCAAAGAGCACAGATGAGCTCATTACTTCCTCAGAAAATTCCACCATATACCCAACACTGAAGCCTGGAAATACGATACTGGAATGGAAAGATGCCTGCAGAAATACTGGGAATTTGGTGAAGGGAGATGACATATTAATGAAGAACAATCAAGAAGGTGAATAGCCACCCAGGGAGGAGCTGTGATGTTCTCTAGGGTGGAAAACTGGGATTTGACTCTGGACCAGTCCCAAGGAGAGAGGAAAGGGTGGATCATCCATGTGTCTCTTTTTTCACGGGAGGAGTTTTCTTTTACGTTTTCCCACAGCATACCAAATTCTGTTCAAAACTACACAGCGAACATGAGATTCCAGATGCTTGATTACACACCTCATTGCACTCAGCAGGCCTTTGGTAATGCAGCCTTCTGCCTCCAGCTCCCACCATTTCCAGAGTGAGGTGAAGACACACCTCCACATGCCAAAGAATACAGACGTTATAGACACACTGGGCAAAGAACTTTGGAAACAGAGCAGTGCTATTCCTTATGGCCTTTGCACTCCTAAGGAGCTCCTGAAGAGCTGTGGCATTGTCTGCCAGCAAAGACAATATGTATGTGCAGTGAAGTTGCTGTGCTGGCATGGCTTGCTTGCTCCTCCACACTGCTATTGATGTTATCAGTTCTGCATCCTCTTATGCACTTTCTACTGAAGGGGGCTTTCTGCCCTGGGGGAGTCCACAAGGCCTGCAGGTTCTGGAAAACAGAAACAAATGTCTCCCTGGAACACATCCTGCCTCCTCTTGGCTCTTCGGGCTACCTCCAAAAAACACCAGTAGATGTTTGCCTGCCTCAGACACTTGGAGGGGGCTGACCCAGAGTCTGCAGTTTTTCATTATATATTGGCCTTCACTGACTGCTGCTGTGATTGCAGACACCTTTGCAAGCTGAATATAATCAAATGAGATGGTAAAGCTGGATTCTTGATTGCCCTGTCTGACAGGCTGAAAGAAGAAAAGTTGTAAAAAAGTATGTGCAAAGGGAAGAAGAATGCATACTTACTTCTTTAGGCTTACCAACAAGTGTAATCTCACAGAACCCCAATGCTGCACTGACCAAACCTTGAACAGACATGAAGCCCACCAAAGTACAAGACTGTGAAGGAAATGCAATTTCAGCTCTCCAAAACAATATAGCAGTACATTAAGCAATAAACCTTAAATAATAGTCTCTGTCTTTCAGCCAGAGCACCTTCAGTGCTGGAGTCCCAGAAATTTGCAATATGGTCCATCACCTAACAAAGCAAGCGCTGTGATCCATAGGCCCAAATTAGAGATCTTCACTTGATGATGTAACTGATTTCAGAGCTGAGCTCCCAGGGATTGTCTCTGCAGCTGCTGTGGACAGGTGGCTGCACAAGGACACTCAGCCCTGAAGTGTGCAGGACCTCCTGCTGCTCTGCCCTTGACAGAGACAGCCCAAAGTGCTTGAGTCCTAACTCAAATCCACCAGCAAAATAGATAGTAGTGAAAGTGCAGGTGAATTTTAGGAGTGATAAGAACTCATGAGTGAAAATGATTGCTGTGAAGGGGGTTGCTCAAAAACTCTCTTAATGCAGGTCCTGTTGCCATATCTCTGAGTAAGTCATCTTCTTGCCAGTAAAGGTGAAGAAGGAAAAAAATCCTTCTGCCAGTAAAATAAATGTCTAGTGGAAAAAAGGACTATCAATGAAAATTTAATCATAATAGTGAAACCTCCAGATTGTGAAAACTTACTGAGTTAGAGAAAAATGCATGCTTCTGGAGTCTGTGCTGTTGTTGACCCTTGAGACCCACCAGTGGTTCTTGCCACCCACTGGTACCTCCTGTCCTGCCCCCTTTGGCACAGCCACAGGTCTGAGGCTTAGGGGAGTCCCAGCCTTGGGCTGGCATTGCCTGGCCCTGATCCCAAATTTGCCAATGTCCAGCCAGTCAGTGACACCCCAAAGCGCCCTAAAGAGAAAAACATGCTGCTGAAAATCTGCTTCCCACATGCTGCCCATCAGCAAATGCTCTCGAGATTTTTGGGGTGACAATTGAAAAAAGTTGCTGTTAGTAACACTGAAGCTCAACATACTTTTGAGTGTGCAGTATTTCCTACATATATTGCTCAATTTTATATGTGTGTATAACTACAATATTGTGTTTGTATTTTGTGCATGAAGGGAATGAATTTCAAAGGCCCATCTAAGAGTATTTACCAAACAAGAAATCTCTCAAACAAATCTTCATGCAGAAAGAAATGCTTACATACTTATATTAACAGGAAATAGGCTCAGTACAATATAATCTATTGGGCTTTATTTGAAAATTCAAAATATTGAGCATGCTGAGAGACTAGCAGTCCATTTATAGAATTAAAATATGAGGACACAGTGAATAGTTGAAGACATTGAATGAATCTGAGAAAATGAAGTCCTACTAACAGAAATTCGTTCGCTAGAGATAATAATTATGAAATTACCGAGCTCTCGTCAATACAATTCTTTAAAAAATATATAATATACATAGGAGATAGAACTCTAGCTTTAATTCAGTTATACTGGATATTTGATTCAGAAAAGGTAGGAGATCATTACTTATGTTCCTAGGGCTAGTCTTAAGAATATATAGTAATTATAGAGCTATAGGAACACAGAACTTAGGCCGCTCTCAACACTGCACGGCTTCACAGGCCTGTTTTTCATTTGAGGCCATTTATCTGATTACAATGCAGTTCAAAATCTGAGTCTTTTCATTATGAGCCACTGCCTGTTTCTGACAATCCCACGAACATTAAATCCTACTTTAAGCAGCTGTTCAGCTTATTGGCTGCCCCGTGCACCTTCAGAGTGATACTTTTGAAAAATTGCACAGAGAAAAAGATACACTCAAGGTAATGCATTTCAAATATCTACTTCCATCTTTCCTTCTTATTCTTAATTTACTGTGGTGTCAGAACAAGGGAATGTGATAAGAATAAAGGAGCTTCAGGCTAAAAAACACAGTTACTGTCTGATTAAGAACACCCTAGTTTGTAGTAAATTTGGGCTCGTTAAAGGTACTAAAGTCCTTGAAATGAAAGAAATATGCAAATACCACATACACACGTGCATATATTGAGCAATATCCATGTCTATCCTGGTTTCTGTGACTTTCTCCGTGCTGATACTAATTGAGACTGCTTAACACCATGATAAAGGAAACAATGCAGGTCTCTGCACCCAGCTGCATCTCTGTGGGCAGAGCTGCCAATACCCTGTTGTGGTGGGTGACTGGCAGGAATTTCATGCCAAATCTTCCCCATGAGAGCCACAATTGCTCACAGACAGGAGGGCTGCCCAGAAATGCTCTGCTGCTGGCACTTCCCCACGAGGCAGCAGCTCTGTCCCTCGCAGCAGTGTCACGAAGTGCTGCAGACAAAGTGCCCTAGGAGGCTGGTCAGTGCAGGTGGCAGAGGTGTGTGATGGAGTAACCCCAAATGCAGGGATCAGACCACCTTCTCTGCGTGTGCTCCCTTTGTGCCCTATGAATTACCTCGGCCCTGACTTCAGGGAAAGAAACAAGAGCATGCTCAAGTACTCTGCAGTCTAGGGGAAAGGAGAGATGCAGGACATATATACTAAACAGTCACTCTCCTTTTTGCAGAACAGTAACAGATCAGCGTATCAGTTCTCAGAAAAGCAGGTCTCTGCTGAATTCATTACCAGGAGGGCTGTCAGACACCACAGTGCAAGAGACCCTCAGACAGGAACAGGTGGCAGAGACTGACATGAAGGACCAGCTGTTTGCTTCAGGATTGGCTTGTTAAAATTTAGACCAAAATAAGAAGCACAAGAGGAGGTAGCTAATATTCTCTATATACATAAGAACTGTGTTTGAAGAGTAAGAGAATTAAACGGGACTGGAAAGGAAGCAATGTGACTGAGTTACCACAGAGGTGACTTAGGAAAATCCGCTTTGCAGCAAGCCAGCTGTGCCATGTCCACCTTTGATCTCTTCTACACAGGGTCTAGAGAAGCACTTACTCAAAATAACATAAATAAAGATGGTTATACTTTAGGAAGAGTTCAACTGTATTGCCTCCTAGAGTCCTCTTATGCTATTCTTCCCATTTAATATTTTAATTACTTGAGAGTTTTGCTCTAACTTCTATTTGCTAGGTAAGGTTGAACATTGTACAGCTGAACACTGGAGAAGGAGACTGTTATAAATAGCTGGGATTGGCAAAGTCCTTGAAGCTTCATGGCTAGGGTGGTAGTCTTAATGGCTGTTCACTAAAAAATTGTGACAAAACTTTCCTAGTAATTCATTTACGACTGACAGCTGGTTTTTGCTTTATCCCCCAGAGCCTGATGTTTCACCTAAAAAATTATAGTTGTAAAGAATGGAGCTATCACTGCTTCTTATCTTCTTTTTACCTGGGCATCTTTGAGAAATCAGATTGTTCTTTATTGATTCAATTCTGCAACTGTCAACAAGCATCAGAAGTAATTAAGTTATTTTACCCAGCAGCAAAACATTAAATATAATGTGAAAAGTATGCTTAATTGAAAGAAGCATCTTCATTTTTCCCCTTATCTATTATGCCAGAGCCTCATTTTCTCTGCTTCATGCTGTAACATCCTTGCACCTCTGTAGGTATGTTTTGCCAGCTCTCTCAGCTTTGGAGGCTTGCATCTTCCAAGCAACATCATAAGGAAAAAAATAAATGGGCTCAGTAGAAAATATGTATAAAATATGCTTTTAATTCTGGTATGCCTGGAAAACCAAGAGAATAACATATGTGGATTAGGTGACTCAAGCTGCTTTCAGAGATGTTCTACCTCAAGGGTTATAGATGAATTTCTTTAAAAATCTGCAATATATCAGACTCTTGCTTGACAGCAGCATGGCTGAGGATTGGGAAGAGTCTCTCATCTTTACTCTCTGACAGCTCATTCCTTCCCCCTTTTTTTTGGTACGTGTTCTGCTATTCTGCTTCTGCTAATAGTGGTCAGAAATGAAGTGAGCCTTACAAAATCTATATTGCAGCTGCCACTCAAAATAGACATCAGGAAAATTAAGTACATGGCATGATAATAATTGTTTTCCTCTAGTCAGGAGAAAAACTCAATATACCTTAATGGCAATCACTAACGAGGCATGGTCACGGTGGTGGTTTAGGCTTGCAAGTCACTCTCTTTTCCTTGTTATTCATTAGGATGGAGTGAGCAACAGGCATGAATGACACAGAATGATGAGCACAAAGCCAGCCTTATGATCTAAGAGCCTCAAACAAAAATAAAATCTTATCTCTGACTGCAGGAGGAAGAAATCCCACTGCAGCAATAAATCCGAAGAAACAGGACCAGGCTTTTAGTTCCTTTGATTCAGACATAGGACAGGAGCAAGCAGAGGCAAAATATCAAAAGATGAATGGGGTTTTTGTTTTAGCCTAATATAGGCACAACCTCTTCTACAATTGTCCTCCTGAACAGATGATCCCAGTTCTGCCCTGAAGGCCCCTTGAAGCCTTGTCTACGTGCTGGGCATGACCTGAAACCATTGCTCCCTTGCATTCAGCAGTATCACTGTGATTTGCTATTTGTGTTCCTCCATGGATCCTGCAATTACTGTCCTAAGTTTCCCCAAAACAGAGATGTTTTGTGTTGTTGTTTCTAAAATAATAGTTTCCAGAGGCCATTCCCTACCACACATAAGCATTTGAAAGCAGCATCGTGTTTGGAGGCAACCTAATTCCCCTGTGGCTCTTCCCAAGCACCAGCACTGCTGTGTTATTGAGGATGTTTTCTTCCTCCTCCCAACCTTGAAATGCCAAATATATCCTGACTACAGATGTTGCAGATGATATAATGACATTGGAGTGTAATTCAGATCACAATTTTATTGCCAAGTAACATCTTAGCTGTGACTGAAACCTAGCAATGTTCTCCAGTGAGAAAACAATATTTACAGTAGGATTTCAGCCACAGCAGCTCCATGGTGTCTTCAAGCATCTGTTTGCAAAAAGTTCAAAGATGTTGAATTGTTACTCTAAGAAATGACCGGCATACCACACCTTCTCAGGACATGTCTCCATACATATTACCACCAAACTGTACTTCCACTTTAACATTGGGATACATTTTACAGACATAAACATGGAAATAGCTGCTTATATAAATTTGAAGTTGGAGCACAAACCCTTTAATATTGAGATAAATTTTACAGAAATAAACACAGAATTAGCTGCTTATATAATCTTGAATTTGGGGTACAAACCCTCATGGTAGCAAGAAACACTTGAGGGGAAATCCATTGTTAGACAACTGACATAGTGAGGGTCGTTCTCTGCATTGTGTTGAGCAACCAGGACCTAAGCTGAGATGGAGACTTTAGCACCACCCTAACTTTTAGCTTCCTGGCACATGCTGATTTTTATCACAGCCTTTATATTTTTTAAACACAGCAATTCCTGTATGTTTAATACGGAAGCCACTGTTTGCTCTGGAGTTTCCAAAATTTACATGCCTGCAGGATATTTAAAAATATTTCCAAATCAGCCTATCAAGGCAGGTTTTTCTCCTGTCCAAGTGTTTATGTAATAAAAACAAAGATCTCAACAAATGTCTCCTTTGTAACTTTGCCTGTACACAGAGTGTGAGGTTTGTCTAAAGCAGGTGTCAGTTATGTGTGTTTCCCTGCACTGCTAAACATCTACTCTGCTCTCTAAATTACTGATTCCATATTTAAATGTAGCAGGTTCACAGAAAAATACACTGCAACTGACAACATTCAGATTTAGTCTACAAAACTAAGTTTGCAAAATTACAGGGTATTATATCCCTTTAATATTATCCACTACTACACATATTTTAACTACCTTCTCCGGTAGGAGAGGTGGACCCTACAGGGAGGAAGGATTTATTATGGTAGGATGGGTTTCATGGGATTTTATTTTGATTTTTGGTGGGACACATGAGAAGCAAAAGCCCCAAGGAAGGAAAGATTCAGAGCTCCCCACACATTTAGTGCAACACTGCATACAGCCATGGTTGGATGGACTGGAGGTTTGGCAGCAGAAGGATGGAGCAGCTGCTGAGTCCCTACCACTGCACTGCTCCCGGGTGGGAGCAATCCTACAGAACCCAGCTCTACCTCTGCCTGACACAGACCAGGAGACAAAGGACGAACCTTCCAATGCAGGTGCATTCTCTGCTTTGAGATCACCCCGTAGTAATCTCTCAGCCAGGAGCTGTGAGTGGATGGCAAGCAGCAGCATGGTGTGAAAGGGCACAGCCTGTAAGGCTGCTGGGTGCCATGACCAGCTCCAGCACCTGGATGTGCTTGGATGTGACACAGCACAGAGCCAGCACTGCCTGTGGCATCCCTTCCCTGCATGGATGGGGAAAGTGGTGTTGGGTCTCTTTCCCAGTTGCAAAACGGGGAATCAAATGCTCTCATTTCTCCCTGTTGCTTCCAAGCTCCAGGCCCTCTTCTCCCATCCCTCAAGGGTCCTTAAGTCACTTTTAGGATATTTCTAGATATTGGACACTTTGCTGCTCTTCTGTGCTCCCCTTAGTGCTTTTAATGCAACATTCAGTGACGTTACCAATTCCTTCCTGCTGGTGTGCCAGCCTTGTCTTCTACAGCTGCTTTCTCTAGCAGGTGTTCTCCAACTGCAGTCTGAGAGAATCCCCTCTTTTCAATGGGGTTTTGTAAAGCTCAGGACTGCCTCTGCACTGCTCCAGAGGGCTCTTCTGCAGCCACCTGGGTACTGCCCTGCTTTTTTCTAGAGATGCAGCCAAGAGCCCACTGCCCCACCACAATGGCACGAAGAGTCTTGACACAAAAGAAAAGCAGATAATTTTTTCCTAGCTGCAGCCAGCTTGCCTGCCTGCATGGAGGAATTAAAAAAATGGTAGCAATGTTACTCAGTAAATCAATAACTATTCAAGATGGACAAAAACAGAAGCCAAGACAAGGAAAAGAAAAGATTATGAGTAAGGACAACTTTCCTATAATATATGCTCACGTGAAATTTTCTTCCTTACTAGGGGAAGTCAGAAAAAAAATGCTCTCAGAAGAAACTATAGTAGTTCCCTTCAGGAAGTTCTATTTTGGGATAACACAAACTATGTGCTGGTTGGATTAATATTTAACATGTCTGTAAAAATAATATTGTCCTATTAAAAGTTCCTCACAAAAATGGACAAAAGCCAAATTACATTCTAAAGTAAAACCCATAGAAATATAAGCAGCTCATAGGAGGGAGATATTACCATAAGTCAAATAAATGTTTGAATATTATGCTTATAGTCAAGAAAATAAAATTAAGAAGTTAATGACAGAAGTAAAAAAACCATAGATATTTGCATCTTGGTATGCTGTGGAATCGCCTTTATTTATATGGTTGATAAATAACCTATTGATTTAGAATTGTAAATAAATGGGGATTCTTTTCCAGATCTGGAGTATTTTTTTTGAAAAGACATGCAATAATTCATGCCAAACTACACACACACACACATGTATATTGAGAGCACTTTATTGGGATTGAATCATGGTCTTTTTTTACCAGTGTGTTGAATCTTTTTAGGAAGAACTGAGTATTTTTCAACTTCCTTTACAAAACATACCTGTTATTTCTAGATATCACAAGTTCTCTCTTATTACCTGTGACAGTGAAATACCAGCCCTGTGGAGCCTGTTTCAAAAAGATCTTACAACTTCCTTTTCTGTTAGTTCTAAATGTTTTCTGTGGCTAAAATTCATGACTATACAGATGGTCTATTCATCATGTTAGGCTCAATTACCTCTGAAAATATATGAGGGAAATGTTTCCATTGAAGTCAATGTTAAAATTCCTATTACTGCAATGGAGCTACATTTTCAGTCACAGGCACAGTGACCTTTGGGAGTTCCTCTGGATGGGAGTGACATTCTTACAGTGTGTGTATCACTGTGCTTGATAGCAATGTTTCTAGAATGTTTCTAGAATTTACGGTTTCTGTAGCATATATTATTACAAGAAGTATTAATGACATTTTTCAAAGCAATTTTTCAAAGCTGAACTTGCTCAATGTGTCTTATAATTAATGATATTATGGAGACTCAATTTAATTATTCAAGAAAGTATTCTCTCTTTTGATGGATGTCATTGGTCATTAATCACCTTGCTTCTTTTTCTATTAGTTTAGAAAGATTGGGTGCAGCCCTGATCTGACTTGTGGCATGAGGCAAGGATATACATGTTACACACTGTCAACAGTGCTAATGCTCACACACAAAATTTGCAATTAGTTATTGACCTTGACATTTCTTTGTCAGCTTTTAAATTTTGCTCCTGTAAAAATGGGTTTAAAATTGGTTCTAAAATTCTAATATTCTGTCTTTATATACTTCTTGCAGAAGTTCAAAACCAGTGTGGTAGACACCAGTCAGTGTTAGTATGTATTCAGGATTTCAAAGCAAGCCCTTCTTGAAGCAGAAATACTGAAAGATCACTCTATATGTTTTCTTGAAGAAAATTACTCTTGTAATTTCTCCTGTGTAACGACTTGGGGACTACAAGCCTGTATGGTGAGTATGTGCACAAAGAATGTTCTGGTTTTTAAATTACATGTATAAAACAAAACTATTAATGACAGTCTAAGGCCTTAAAATGATAGAGCAATTTACTACTTATATAATAAGAATATGCATGAAAAAAGGCATAGAAAACTTTGTATATTAAAATATTTTGTGAGTATACCAATCATGGCAATGAGAACTGTATCAGTAAAATTGATTTCAAAGGCAAAGTGCAGGAAATAAAAATAAAAGACTATATAAAAAGACTGTTAAAAAAGTTTGCCTGTTTTTTTTTTCCCAGGAACAGCAAAAGTTCCCTGAACACCATCTTACTTGACGTACCTCTTCTCACTTCTATAGCCAAGAAAATACTATAAGAATGTAGGAATGAGACCTAAGCCATGAGATATTCCATGGGATACGTGGTGAAGGAGCTCTTGTGGGTGTGATGGTCTGTGATGTGGATGATTCATTAGGGTGCATGTCTTGGGGTGACTTTACAATGCTCGTATCCCCAGTCTGTTCTGTTGGTGTTGAATATTGAGTTCTGCAGCTTTAAGGCTGGTTCCAGGAGTGAAAGGGGAGAGAAGAGGTGCAGAGTTTGTTACCAGAGACTGCACCTGCTCCTCCACATCCTTCACACAGACTGTGCTGTCTGCAGTGGACAGCAGGAGAGAGCTCTCCTTTGCTCTTGGTTAGTTTCTGACTAGCTGAGGTAGAGAAGCTCCCTGGACTGGGGGTTTTTTTTCCACTTCTCTCCAAGGAAATATTTCCCTGAACAAGCTAGGGGAGGGACTGCTTGAATCTGTTTCCTAGAGGGACCCCATTCAGAAGTTTTCTCCCAAATTTGCCCTAAAACAGGACAGTGCATTATCACTGCAAATGGCCAGGTAGCAGAGGAAGTGATACGAAGATGTCACGGTTCTGTTCTGCCCTTAAACAAACCCCACAACCTCTATAATCCCTCTCTTTGTAACTCTTGATGTCCTTCAGTTACACATAAAGTGGCTTCCCGCCCCTCCACCCCCCATTTATGGCAGCAGTAACAGAGTATTTGCCTACAGTCTCACCTCCACTTCTCCCAAAAGTATAAATTCAGCATTTGAAATCCTTCCTTGCAGAGGACAAGAGTATGACCACCTTGCAGATGGAGAGATGGGCTTGCTCCTCTCTCCACCCCAAAGCAGAGATGTATCTTTGGTAAGATTTGCTTCTCCAAGTGCATTGGTGGATACTCAGGAACACTTGTCTGTGCTTATATTTTGTAAGCCTTGCGAATTTATCACCTGTTTATAACCTGTTGATTCAATAAACCACACTATTCATGAATCTGGATCATGGAAGTTCTTACTGGACTTGGGCAGAGTTACAGTGTTACAGGCAAACTGCTCTACTTATGATTCTGTGACTATGAATGAGACCAGACTTACAGCGTAACCCACACAATTTATGTGTCTGGGACTTTACTGAATGGCAGCAGACTCACAGTGCCCAGTTGGTTCAAATAAAAAGTTAATCCAGCTGTACCCAGTCCATCTGATCTCTGAGGAGCAGCTGGAAGATGAGGAGGTTTATTTTCTGCCAAATTTCCCTGCTCTTAATACAAGAGTGACCCACATAAGAAATCATATTAATGTACTCTTCATTGTCTCGTTCCTCTCTGAATCTGCATTCATGGTGTCTAACATCCCAAAAATGTATCTCAGGGCAGAATCATGGTAAGGAAGAGCAAATAAGTGATACCCACCGTGATCAGGCCAACTCAGGTTTTTTTTATAAAGACATCATTTTCTTTCCCAGCAGTCGTGTTTGCTGTCCCATCACCTTATCTTGAAATCTAGAGGGAGCAATGGTTGATAATTTCCTAGGTACTTGATCATGTCTAAAAACTGAAACTACTCACTTCCTTCAAGGAAAACCATTCCCTGGTTCATCTTCCTTTCGAGGAGCTCCTCCCTGTGAAGGACAGCAGCTGAGCACGGCTCTTTTGTCATTCCCCAGGAGATAAACCGTGCAGCACAGCTCAAGAAAAGATTGACACAACTCCTGAAAGCAAATTCAACCTCCCTTTTTCAATCAGATAAGGCAACTATTTGTAGAGTTAGCTAGGCCAGACTTCAAACATCACATAACAGGAAAAAAACCACTGTAATCTTGAAGGACACATTCTGGGAATCTTACTGCCCTTTGTCTGTCTTTGTGCTGCTTTTCATCCTAGAAGAGGTGACATGAGACCTGCATGTTGAAAACAAAGCTGTGACAGAGTGATTTCCAGGTGGAATATTAAAGCTTGGGAGCTTTGAACTGTGCCCTTCCAAATTCCCACACAGCAGAGAAGCAGCATGACCTGGATGTTCCAAAGTCTCAGAAAGCAATCACCTGGCCTGACCTCTGGGACCATGCAAAACTGACTGGCATTTTAGAGAAACACAGAGGTTTCTCTAAAATGTGCCAAATATATTAGTATGATATTAAGATGATTTGAGGGAAATACATTTTCGCTATCCCATCAAATATTCTGGACTTGCAGCTGAGACTCTTGCCTTCAGAATTCCAAAGCATTCAGTGATTTATATCACTATAGCAGCCTACGTGCGATTAATGAAAACACCTTATTTACCTTTCATTGGAGCTACTTGAGCTGCTCTGTAGCACTCCTTTTACCAGACACAGAAATCATCCTAGATTTCTGATCTCTCTTCTCCAGTTTGTAAGAAAATATGGATTATGGGTGACTTCTGTTTTACACAGAAATAAATCCTGAAGAAAATCCTGTATGGTTCCTGGAAGTGTAGAGAGAAAAGAAACACATAGTCTTCTTCCAGACTTTAACTCCTCTCCCTTTTGGAGTCTTCACTTCTTGTCTTTAGGAAGTCTAACTGAACATATTTCATAATGACTAAATCATAGAGAAGCAACATAAGAATATGAGAAATAAATGAATAAAAAGGCAGCTCATTTAAGAGAACTTGATGCTAGAGTATGAAACTGAGTGTTCAGTAGTTTTGCTATGACTACTCCTTTTTTAACTGTTTTAAAAGTAATTACTACTTATTTTCCATAGTCACTGTCCTTAAACATTCCCTTTCCCCCCCGTTTGCTTTTTTTCTCTCTTTACATGCAGTTCCAATAAGATTGAAAGTATTTATGCAATTGTATGACACATCTGAAAAAAATAGGGATCTTTAAGTTCACTACTTACTCTATGGAAAATCTTTGCTGCCCTCCTACTAGCACAACAATACCTTTATTTATTTTATTTGTTTGTTCTTGGTGAAGCTATGTTTTATCCCCATTGCTAAGAGTTATATCTCAATTGATGGGAAAATCTTGAAAGTGTGGAATGTGTAGTTTGGAAAAAGGCTCAAGTGTTTAGCATTTGTCCAATATTAAACTCACAAAACAAAAAAAAAGAAGAGAAATATCTAAAGGGTCACCTATTCTGTCCTTCCCCTGCTGGTCATGGGCTTCATCAGTAACACTGCCATGGAGCACACATTCCTCTCCCTGTGCCCTTTCCACCCCTGCTAAAGAGAGTGCTTTGCAGGGTGGGGATCTGTTTAGGATTCAGGAACCAACTCAGACCTGATTGCCAGCAGCTCTAAAACCACACAGCCTTGAGTAGCCCCTGCTGCTCTGCCTTGACAAGGTTTGCAAGGAAGGAGTAGAGAGCTTGCAAGGAACAAGTCTAGGGACCTTTAAATACTCCTAATGGGTAGATTGCAGAGGAAGAACTCTTAGAAGCTCCTATTTGTCCTGATTTCATGTCGGTTTTTTTTTCTCTGAAGTCACTCTTTGTGTCCTACAGCTTTCCAGGTAAATATCTATTTAATCCTCTGATACTGCACTGTGGGACCCTCACACAAGCACTGAAGCTCAGCTTCACGAAGAAAGGCACGTGTGATGTCTTTTCTCCTGCCTCCATGCAGAGTCAGCTGTGGGAATGGCTCCCATTCAGAAGATACCTGAGAGAGCAGTTGTGCTTTAGGCTGGATCGGCCTCAGCTGTACAGACCCTGGAGCAAGCAGAAGGGAGGAAATATGAACAACTGTCTTGCTGTAGAAGACCAAACAACACCACTCAGTTCTTTGGATAGCAGCTCACATTAAAATAATTGAGAAACTGAGTCCACATTTCAATAAGACTCTGCTGTTGTGTAGGGGATAAGTCTACAAGCATATCATGCATATCACCCCTTCTGTTCTGCATTTTCAAAGAAAAAAATATCTGATCATTTACCTCTTTTCTTCCACAATGGCTGACTTTATAGATGTCATTTCTTTCTGTGCCTGAACCATTCTTTTTAAAACTTGGCTTCTTTGCACACATGAAATGTTTTTGATTAGATTATATTTACGATGAAGGCAAATGCTAATTTAATATCTGTCACAAGATCTTGCAAGATTTCCCAAGAGGTCTCATGATGGTCTATCAGCATGTAATTAAATAAGAGGGCCAAGTCAGTCTTAGATGTAAGTCCTGGGAAGGCAGTGATATTACATCAAGAAAGTGTTTAATCCTACTGCATTCAACTCTAGCTTGCCTGACATCTTGTTATTTTAAATTTCTTTTGCTTTTTTTTTCTTTTCTTTTTTCATTCACCCATGTGAAAGTATGTCACTTGTCACAGATTTCTTTGATATGCAGGGTGGTTTCAATTTGTTTTATTCATGTTCTGGTTATCTGCTTGTTTATATTTTCATCCCCAAACAGATTGATGCCTACTGCTCTCAGATTTGCACAGCAAGAGGCTTGCAATAGTATAACACATGGTGTTACGATAATGCCTAGAGCTTTAGCTAGGATTCATTACTTTTCATATATTTCCTTGAACTTTTCCACAGAAGCCATATATTCATTCACAAGGAGAGGTTTCTGTTTTCAGCCATTCTCTGTTATGTCTGCCCACTCCATCAGGCTTTGCCCCAGTCTTGCTGAGACCATCACAGGTTTTCTGGTTCTGCTTGTCGTCTCTGGCATCTTCTCCATCAGTGTCCCCAGCTGCTGTGGCTATCCCTGCTGGCAGCTGGACACAGACACTTAGAGCAGCTCAGTGCTGCCAGCCTCTGCAGCTTGAGCTCAGCCTTTTGTCTGCAGGGAGAGGACATCTGCCCCACCCAGTGCAGCTCTGTGCACGTACCTGCCCTGCAAGCCAGCTGCAGGCAGTGTCAGCAGATAACAGATGAACCTCTGCACAGGATGATGGCTCTGCAGAGAGATGGGATGCTGGAGCCAAGCAAAAAGTGCTGCTAAAATGGCAGCATTCCTTTAAGAGCCTCTGTGAGAGGGCCAAGGCTTATTCAAGTTCCTGTGTGTGCTGTTGCATCATGCTGTGTGGGCAAGCTGAAGTGCTGGAGGGATTTCTTCTGCAAGAGTACATTGGTATGACACAGGTAGGTTTCTCCCATGCTGGAGCTCTAAGGAGAGCCACAAGCAGGCGTTCAGCTGGTATGTAGTGTGGCCACAGATTTCTAGAGTGGCTGTAGCTACAGTACAGCAGCTTGTGGAAGAAGGGTAAAGATGAATTTTCCATGGATTTTTATTCCATTGCAGATTTTCAGCCAAAAGTGTTTTGGAAAGTGAGTATGATCTTGAAAATCAAGATTCCAGATCTGCTGAAAAAAGGCAATATCTGTGTGATCAAACCTCAGTTTTCTATGTAAAAATATGCCAGTGGATCCTGTATCCTCACACCAAATTATTTAGCCTGCTCCATGCTTCAATCCACTCTTGAAAAAATGGAGACTTTCTTTCTCCACAGCAAGGAGCTCTAGTCACAACCTCCAAATGTATGTGTCACCCCCAAGCCCCTGGGAGCCTCTTGGATCTTCCTCCTGCTGCATTCATCTCCATTCTGGCAGTGCCCAGAGCCCCTGCTGCCCCATCCTCCCTCCCTCTGCCCCCAAACCCATCATGTTCCCCCCCAGCCCTCCACCTTTCTGACCCCTCTCCTTTCCCCATTCACTTCCTTGCCTCTATAAAGCCAAGATTTGCTTATCCCACTCTTAGTAATCCTGGTTGCTTTGTATGATCCCACCTTTGTTCAAAGTGGATGTTTTCCTTTTATACTAGATGTGCTCTAATACAAATTTCACTATGACATATCCAGTTTTTGACTGCCAAAATCAATTCCTATAGCATAGACCTTTCCAACCAGCAGTCTGGCTGTCCTCCAGGATGTCTGCAGGAAAGATATTGAAGGGAGAAGCTGAGAGATGGAAGGCCTGGCAGAGGAACTACGTTTTTCTCCTTTAAATAAAGCTACAGAGAACAGCAGTAGTTAAGTCTGGTGTTCAAGATCCCCATAGATATTGTTAATGGGAAGAGAACTGGAAGCATCTATTAAAAAGTTTGAGAGGATTGTTAGAGAAATTAGGAGCAAGACAGTGATTTGCATGGTATATTTATTTTCTAGAATGAAAATTAAAGTTCTAATTGAGCATTTTATGTAATTAAAATATTTTACATGGAAACATGAAGCCTCTGCTACAGAGTAATAGGAAGTACAAAAATACTTTGGATGTTCTAAAGATAGTATAGATAATGAAATGTTCTCATGCTTCAATTCTCACTCCAACCTGATCAGGTACTACTGTGCTTGTGCCAGATGCTGGATTACTCACAGATCCTGCTGTGCACAATATGATTCTCCTACAAATTCCCATTTGTGATGAGGTAAATTGAAATAACCTCCCTCTGCTATGGGTCTCTGTACTTTTCTTTCTGTAAGTTGTATTCCTTAGAGAGGCTGCTGGGAGCTGCCCAAGTGAAGAGCAGGTACCTGCTCAAGAGCATCCCTCGGCAGAGCACTTTGCAACCTGTTAGGTATGTGGGGAGTGAGGATGAGAATAGAGATGTATGGAGCCCAAACACTTCTCCTGGTGCTGGTAATTGTGCCTAATGGGAAACACATGAGTCTTCCACATAATATGGGGGGGCAGAAAAAGATTACTTTATCAGGATGTTTTTCCTGTTCTGGTCAGTGAGAAAGTACTGTGAGCTGAGACAGAACAGAAGAACCTCATGAGAAGTTTCTAGATGGTTTGCATTTTGTCCAGCAATTCAGGTTTTCTTTAGATTCAAACATGAACATGCCTACTTGTCCTAACTTTGCATTTCCAGCATGATCCCCAGGTCACTGTTTACTGGAAGCTCCTGATGGCCCACTTCTGAGTGGATTCTCTGGGAGCAGAAGGGACTCACACCTGTGTGAGAAACTTTACATGTTCAAGAAAGCATTTTATTCTGATATGTAAAATATTCTCACTTTTCTTCCCTGTTTCTTGAACTCACAGCAGATCAGCTATCGTCAGACAAGCAAAAAAGTGAAAAAGTCTCATTGAGAAGCAGCGTTCAATGTCCTCACCTTTCGAATATACAGTTTTATTTATTTATGTTCCTTGTATGCTTGAGTGTCCTTGTGTGATTTTCATTTCTTTACACTCTGCCTTCTTTATTCCAGGTATGTGCATCCACATGACTGTTGCAGAGGCCATCGAACAGACAAGGTGGTCCTTGCTCAGTCAGAATCTTCATTGATTTTAATAAGAAATTTGATTAAGTGGAGAATATAGGATTTGAGCCAGCCAATTTCACACAGATTAAGGGAAAACATGCCTGAAATTGATTTGTATGGAAGCAGCAAGCTCAATTCCATTGGGCACTCATAGTCTGTAGATGCCATGCATGCTGTATCAACAATAATATAAATTCATTAAGAGTACATGATCCAGAAGCAGATTTGTCTTTGATAGATCTTTAAAAGCTGCACAAGGAAGTTCTGCCTCTGAGAGCATTGCAATCTTTCTTGTCAGTGAGATGCAGTCTCATCAAGGTAATCAATACCACACTCTTGCCCAGCTTACTGGTGGATTAGGACACCCCTGAATAATTACCCCTTTTGTGACAATTCTTCTCTTTTATCAGCACACAAACTTAATGCTGCTGCTGTCAATAGCACTATCAGAAACTTGAATGAGGTAGGGAAAGGCAACACCTATGAAGGTGAGACATCTCTTGAATTAGAGTTCAGTCCCATTTTGTTGAAGATATCATGCCAGCTAAACCTGTTCATACATTTATACAAATCTGTTTCATAATATACAGCAGAGACCAGCTCTGTGCAGCTGCCTTCTTTGAAAGCTGATGCAAAGGAGAAATCCTAATATGATGCTAATGCATAATCTTCCTTCGAAGCCTATGGAGTCAACCACCTCCTTAGAGTCACTGCTGCCATACTTTTGCTTAGTTTAATATCTGCTGTCAATAGGGCACTGTAGCTTTGGTGAGTGCTGACTGGCATTCCTCTGCTGACTGCCAGGTCCAGAGGTCTCTGTGGAATACACCTCACACAACTTATTTAACCTCCTGGCTGGGGACGAGCCTACACTGTGTAGCTCAGGAGCATATTCCCTGTAAACCTTCTCCCTCACCCTTGCATTCGTTGACCAACAAGTGATAAATGCAACTGCTCCCTTTGAAACAAGCCAAACAGTCATCCATGACTCATGTTGTAAAGGTTTTATGGAAACAAAGAGGAAGACCACGATGAAAAATCCTCTCAGCTGGAAAAGGCAGTTCTTATCTTCACTCCAGCAATTTTCAGCAAAATTTACGGTTTCTTTTATGTAGCAAATCCTCTGTAAATGATTATATACACAAACATTGAAAATTTCCAGGTCCCAGAACACATAATATTTGCCACTTATAAAGCTTTTTCATCTTCAAAGCACTCCTCAAGGACCAGCTAATGAATTCTCAAGTTGTTCCTTTGAGGTTAAGTGATGTGCTCAAGGTCAAAGCTTGTATCAGTCTCAGAGCCAGGATTAGATATGAGCAGATTTTTGCCTCTGCATTCTTTACGTAAGCCAGGATCTTCATACGAGCAATCACTCACCATTCTATAACAGAAATTCAGATATAGAAGCATTACAAATTCTTTAAAGGAAACAAAATGGAAATTGGGTATTTCAGAAGCAATTTCTCATCTTTCCTCCAAATTATTACTACCTTCTGTACTTTAAAAATAGCAGTCCACTGTGTTTTGCAGTTTGGCAGGAATGCTTGCCCACCTGCTTTACCAGATGAGTCTCTGTTTCTCAACTGCCTCTGCCTTTTTCTTCAGTCAAGCCTTCCCCAGACCTTCCTCCAGATGATGACCCAGTCCCCTTCCTTGCCAGGTGCCAGCCCTAGTCCAACACTCCCTCTGCCCCGTTTTCCACAGCATTAACAGTGCTCACTTGACCTCTGAACTAGATGTAGAGGAGAAAGTCCTATTAGAGAGATCCAAGCACAATATAATTACATCACTGAGCACAATTTTTCTGGGTCATGCAGAGTTAATTCAGAAAATCAGTGCAGAGCACTTATCACTACTAATTTTACAGGATATTTTCTTATCAGTACAAATCTCGCCAAAGTGGTTTTTTTTTTCAGCACTAAGGCAAGTGGTGTGTAAATCAGTTTAAACCTCAGAGAGGTTTAACTCCCTCAGCACCTGGGCCTCATTGAAAAACAGCTCCAGTTGCACACTTTACTTCCCACTTGTGGCCTTGCAGAGATGACACAGTGTAATTCGACTCACAGGAAATAAGGAATGGTGCCTCCCTGGGTGCTCTCTCCCTGCCAGGAGGGTATCCCTGGGTTCCCCTCTCCTGCCTGGGCAGCCTTGCAGAGCTGCACACAGCCTTCCTACCCTCCTCTGTCTTCCTCTGTTTGCTTCCAGCTCTGCTTCAGATGCACAGTGTATGCAATCCCAGCACCCAGATGAAAATCTATCCCAACAGCTGAGTGGTGAGTGACTCAGCCTAAATAAAAGACAAGATTTTTTTTTTGTCATAGCCTGTTTGGAGTCACTCTGATAACATATGATAGCAATTTAAGTGGGTGGGGTGTAGGGGAGACAGAAGGGGACATCTTGCAGACAGCTTGAAATGTCCTAAAAGTTTCTGAAATCAATTCCACAGTCTCTTTTTGGCTCTTGTAAATGTTAGTCAGAGCCCAACATGTATTTATGATCCGAGGCTTACATTGCCCAGTTCACTCATATCTTCCAGAGAGTGAGCCACAGCCATCTCAGTCTCCCTATAGTGTCCTCCACTGGCAGCTTGGAGCTACTCAAGAATTAATGAAATGAGCTTTTTTGAAAACTTGTGTGATAAGAGTATTTTTATCAGCCAGGGTAGAAGTATCCCAGACTAATAAAAATAATGTAACCAGATGGTATGATACAAAAAATAGCAATGATCCTGAGAAAGAGCAACCACTGTATAGGAATTTTCCCCATCTGCCCACCTAGTAGGATGTACTCATGCAACTTACATTTTCTCTGATTTAGTGAGTCTGAATTGCTCTTTTGCATGATCAAACTCCCCTTGGAGAAAAGGGATTCACTCTTTTCTCTTACATTCAGGACATTCAGATTTCAGTCCCATCCAGAAAAAAAAGCATCAAGGTCCTCTACATTCATCCCATAATATTATTATCAAAGCACTGTATCAAAGATAGCAGAGATTACTATACCTCTCATAATTTTCAAGTCAAATGCCAGCTGCTACTGTATTTTGTGTAGGACCTGGTGTCCTGCCTTGCATTTGGCATGCTGGAAAACCAGGCTTTGCATCAGGCCCCTGGGGGACACTGGCTCAGATGTGGGCTGGGGTGGGAGCCAGCACCATGCTCTGGGATGGACTGACACAGCCCTAGGGTACATAGAGACCATGTTCTAGGCATCAACATGTTTGGCACTATGACCCAGGTGTTTCTAGCATTTGCAGTAGTCAGTTGAGACTTTTTGGATGTATTTCTGGATTTAAGCATTTCAAGTCCTCCTAGATCCTTATTTTAGACACCAAGTCCTGGATTGAACCCAAAGAACATAAGTAGGAAAAATGTGAAGTTTTTGCTTTCTCCATAAAGATGTCTAGCTGTCTTATAAATTCATTCCTCTTATTTGCTTCAATAGCTTCACCTAGCAATAATTTATTCCACATGCTTATTACTTTTTGATTGAAGTAGCTGTGCCTGAATTCCCCTTTCACTCTTAATTTCCTAGTTTTTAGACTGTCTCTTGTTTTTCCAGACTTCCCATTATACTGAAGAGCTTATCTCATTCCAGTTGATCAAACCCTTTTACAACTTTAATATTTCTTCAGATTTTCTTTTCTCTGATTTTTCTGACAAGAATAAATAGTTTCCTTTTAAACAAATGTAGATTAAGTCTTATTATGCTTCCATCTCCAGAAAGGCAGAAAGCAATCATGTCAAAATCCTGTATTTCAATCTTATGAGCACTCCATTTATGAGTACCAACAGTGTTTTAGGGGTGATAAATCAAATGTCCTATATGCTAATTCTTGTGTTTGGTTACCTTGACAGCTCTGGGCTTTTTGAGCTGTCAGAGCAAGCTGTAGCTTGTTTTGCCACTGAAAGTGTCCAAATAAATTAATGAATGACAGAGAATGATTTGGGAAGAGTTTTTTACTCATTGCATAATATTTTTTTCATGTTTGTCTCACAA